>CM040117.1:77893058-78493058 GCA_022559845.1 Amorphophallus konjac | reverse complement strand
ACCATCAGGGTACAATTGCCGGCCGTTTACGCCCGTGCTCCCAGACAAAGGCAGCCCATGTCATGATTACAGTGACACCGCCTGCCACCACCAGGGGTGCCTTGCGCGCCAAGCTTATGCTTGGTCCCACCGGCCCAAGCGATACAAGGAGGCCAACCTCGGAACTATCCCTCGACGCGCCCTCTCAAACTCGTCTCTCAGATCCCGAAAAAGTGCTCGGCATCTGAGAGTGGGGGGCTAGTGAGGAGAGTAAAATCGACTCGACCCATGTAATGGGCGTCAGGACCAATTTGGCCCGAGGTCTACAGCGCGCCTAACGGGCCCCGACGGCCGTAGCCCGAAGCGGACAGCCCGGGATGATAGCCCTCGGATTCGCGAGCGCACGAAGGACATCGACACAGGCGCAACAGTCGCAGGATGACCCTCCGGCGACCAAACGTTACCTCCCACGATGTCGGCCTTAACCCCACTAAGGGCGAACACGCCTCACAGGCACCACAAGACTCGTCAGGGAACCACCCGACTCCGGAGGAACGGACCCTCACCGGGAAACTCCCCACGATCGCGGGGAGGTGTTACTCCACGACTTACGCCCTTCCCTACTAAGGGATAGGCCTTAACCACCAGGACAATCCCTATAAATGGAGACTCGATGAATATAGGGAGGGGACACGCAGAGATATTCACTCAGAGATAGGTTAGGGAGAGACAAAAGCACCGACTTACCATTATAGTAAGAAAGGTCTCGATTGTCTACCTCTCAGGAGTGGATCCCACGAAGGAGAGCGCAGGAGACCTTCTGAGCACACTTACCGCCCAGCGAGCACTCTGTCACGCCCCGAACCGATAGCAGCGGAACGTGTCGTTTGCTCGGAACGTGGCAGTTAAACAGTCGTGTCAATTAGAGCATAGTCATTTCCGCAATTTGGACAAATAACAAATTTCATTTCAAATATAAGTTCTTTACATATTCGCGCCCATAATAAACGAAAAGACTCAATAAAGAAAAATTACAATGAGACTCTTGACTCGACTTAACATAAGACACAGGATAGCAAGACTAGATGGTTCATCTAGATGTCAGAGTTCTCTTCACTCTTGCCCTTGCCCATCATGTTCGGTCTCGTCGTCACTAAGGTCATTATCTGAAAAATATTGGAAAACGCGGGGTGAGCGAACGCTCAGTAGGACTTAATATCTCATGCTCCAAGCTAGCTTTAAGTCAATTACAATTTAACATGCTCATGCAGGTCATGCGAGATATAGAAATCGAGAACTATAATAACATGAGATAAATTCAAGAACTAGAAAAAAAATGAGTAAGCAAGATGCTAGATAAACTCACAAAGAGTAAGGACGATGATAATCAAGAGAGTATAGCAAGATCTAATCAAGTACTTTCTCAAGCTAGGTCAAGAGCATTCATAAGGAAATATAACATTCATCTCTCTATGACGAACACTATCACGAGAGCTTTAATGTATCCATTATTATGAAGGATCTTCATGACAAGATAACGAGTACTATCAATGGGATAATTCAAGAACATCTATGATGATCGATATAGAAGTAGAACAATTACTTCTACAAGCACTACATAGCATTTGCCAAGACATTAAGGGAATATCACGACGATATGATAACCCCTCCAATAAGATAAATCAAGATCTTTTCATGACGAACAATAAGTTGTAGAAAGGTGTACTATGATGGCAATTACTCCCGATCATCACTATCACGAGAGCGTTTGCACATCTAGCACTATATGGGATTGGCCAATGCACTAAGGGGAAAATCACGACGATATGACCACCCCTCATGGAAATAGCACTAGGTAGTATTTGGTCGCACACTTAGGAGTTCTCACGACTATATGATTGCCCCTAAATGCCAATAACCGAGTTGGTGAATGCCAGCACCCGATCATCGTATGCCGGTACCGTTTGGACTTTGCCTCGCCCAATGAGGGTCAGATCAGGACCCGTAGCATTTAAAATGTCATTTTAGTGGGACCCATAGCCCCTGACATTTAGTCTAGACTAATTCCACATTAATGGCCAAGAATTTCAAGGATCAAGCATGTAAGAACATTAAGATAGATTTCATGAAACATAGAGTTCAATGATAGAACTTGTAATAAAGATGATATATCAATAAACCATATGAAAACCATGCCATTCTGGAAATCTAGGTGATTAGGTACAACCGGCTCAATCGGCCTTGAGGGAATCCAAGGCTACGAGGAGACTTACGGAGGTCCCAATGAATAACTTGCCAGTCCGAAGGAACGGAATGTCCAACGGAGGGCTCGTATGTCACCGAGAGTTGAGGTGTATAACGTGAACCAATCATGAAACAGGGACTCCATCTACGGACGTGAGATGAGAGTGCCAAAAGACCCGAGGTATGGGTCAAAACCGGAAGAAAACGGTGACAACATGAATGCGTTAATTATAGAATTCATGTCTATCTAATTCTATAAT
Source organism: Amorphophallus konjac (assembly GCA_022559845.1). Lineage (NCBI taxonomy): Eukaryota > Viridiplantae > Streptophyta > Magnoliopsida > Alismatales > Araceae > Amorphophallus > Amorphophallus konjac. Next base: position 78,490,575 of record CM040117.1, on the reverse strand, counting down.
TAAGTATAATTAAATAAATTTATATTAATTGACGTCTGTGAGTAGTGTCATTCATTAATTAGCATCCACTTGAAGAGACGTTAATTCTATGATTTTTAACTTAATTTATTTAACAAGAATTCCCATCAATATCTATTTAATTAAATAATTTTAAAACATATATTCAAAGAGACATTAATTTATATAAAATAATTTTAAAAAATAGCATATATGATAATTATGAGAAAAATTCAAGGATTCCAGAAATATATTTTTTATAATTTTATGTGGCATAGTTTAGTAGATATGGATTTTCAAGGATATAATTACAAGTTATATATATATATATATATATGTATATATATGTATGTATGTATATGTATGTATATATATGTATATATACATACATATATATACATATATATATATATATATATATAAAGTATTTAGACGCCTATACACGACGGCGTCATATGAATTTGACGGCATGTAGTTTGTCGTCATTTCAACAAAGTGTCAAACTTTAAATCTCCGATTCTCGACGTACACATGTCGGAATCACGCGTTCTATATATCGAAATGACGGGCTCGAAAAACTCTACCTAACCGGACGTTCAAAATAATTTTTCGTTGAGAGATGTGAGATCTTGAGATAGGGGGCACAAAAAATGGTGCAACCACTCTCACTATCTCGGTCACCTCCCTAATAACATGCCCATAAAATTTCATAACCAAAGGACGTTCCGACGCCCACTAAAAGGCCATCAACGTAAAAACTTACTACTACTGTGCTACAGTAACTATGGGTGATTCGCCGTGTAATTTAGAAAAATTCATTAAATTAATTAACTAGTTAATGTTACAAGTTAATACCCATATCAAGATATGAAAATTTAAGGAAAACATAGATATTCTAATTATATATTTTTTATGATTTTTAGATACTTGATTACACAGATAAAAATTTCCTAAGCATGTTGTAGTTATTAATTAACTAAAATAAAATATGTAAAACAATTAAAACGATAAGCAGGAGAGATTGAACATGATGCAAGAAAATTTATTAACTTGTTGTTTTGCTTGGGAGATTACCTACCACTTTGCGTTGATGTTCTGACAGACAAATAAAAGAAGAAGAAGGATGATGATGACGGCAACTGCTGCAGCTTCCTCTGTAACTACAATCAGCAAGACGAAGAAGGGGAAGGAGACCTTGGTCTTCTATGCAGCAGGATGAAGGGGAAGAATAATGGAGGAAGAAGAAGAACGATGATCTCCTTCTCGTACAGGACGTAGGAACACAACCTCAAGCCCCCCTCTTCTTCGAACGCAGCACTGCTACTACGTGATGTGCATGAGGGCCTTTATTTATAGGGTCTTTTCTTCTTGAAACATCCTAAATTGAATCATTGTCTTAGTTTGGGTTAAGTTTCCTATGATGAGCTTATCTCTTCTAAAACCACAGCCGCTGTCCCTTGTTTGCTCTCAAAACTCTAAGGCCATCTCATACATAGGTTGACCTACACACTTCGAATAGATCCTAATATTATGGGTTTTAACGTGGAAACCCACTGACTCATATTATGGGCTTAATATGTTAACACGGGAGCCCATTTGTTAATGACCTTGTCTTTATGGAAGCTCACTATACCCCCACGTGGATCCCATGTATTAAGGCCCATAAAAATGTTTGAGCTTAAGGCCTTTTAGCATATATATATTATACAAGGGACCCATCATATATATAAGTTTAATAAAAAACTCTTAAAAACCCTAACACCATGCGATCCTTGAACGTATCTAGGCTTGACTCCTAATGCTAACGAGGAAAGGCTTTCGTATAATGTCATGACCCCATAATAGTAGTTTTTATGTATATAGGTTTATCTAAAGGGTTTAAGCCCATTTAACTATAAGGATTATATATAGGTACTATATATATGGGCTTTTAAGATTTTATGACTATATCTATTTATGTGTGGGTGTTTTAGCCCATTTATTATATAAGCTTTATATATATATATATATATATATATATATATATATATATATATATATATATATATTCTTTAAAACTCATTAGTTTAGGCTTTGTACTTTAGGATTGGCCTATTATCTCAGCTAATGGCCCTATAACGTGGATATCTACTTAACACCTAAAATTCTCTTGTGTATTAATGCCCATTTACTACGTATGTCCACATAATAGCCCATTAATCATAGTTTTTCTTAGGTTGGCTTTTACTTCACTTATGGATTTACATGATTTACTCTATTTTCAAATATATTTTAGTTATTTACTTATCCTTTTAATTTCCAAGGTTATCTTGGGGTATCAGAGTCGGGTTCGATCATATAACTTTTACTCAATTATTTATTCGTATCTCCATTGAGGCCCATTAAACTCTAGCTCTTTAGTTGGGCTTGTAATCCCTTTTGAAGGGAATTTTATTCCTTCTTAATTAATTAAGTAAACCCATTATTTATTATTAATATTCTTATTTTCCATATTTGTTTCATGGCAGTTATCAATATTTATTCTTTATAAATTTTCGGGGTGCTACACCCTCCCCCACTTACAAGAATTTGATCCCCAAATTCGTATGATTTCCTTCCCGAGCAGTGGGGTAAAATCACCATATCTAAAACATGTGTTCTAGCTAGATTATCCTCATAGTGGCAAGGCCTGGGTTAGTCCTTGTACCGTGCGTTGCATTTCTCTCCATTGGGCTCCTTCGGCGGCCATCTTAACCTACAAAATGAGTTTTTAAATAAATGATTAATCATATCTCTTGGTATTTATCTAACGCGGACGTAACATATTTTATTATTTAACCCAAAGCTCTACCCAAATCTCACGTGGTTCCTATAGGATAACTGACAAGGACGACTCAATCTAGGACTTGAACCTGATGACCTAGGGATTTAGAAATTCTAGGCTCTGATACCACCTTCTGTCACGCCCCGAACCGATAGCAGCGGAACGTGTCGTTTGCTTGGAACGTGGCAGTTAAACAGTCGTGTCAATCAGAGCATAGTCATTTCTGCAATTTGGATAAATAACAAATTTCATTTCAAATATAAGTTCTTTACATATTCGTGCCCATAATAAACGAAAAGACTCAATAAAGAAAAATTACAATGAGACTCTTGACTCGACTTAACATAAGACACAGGATAGCAAGACTAGATGGTTCATCTAGATGTCAGAGTTATCTTCACTCTTGCCCTTGCCCATCATGTTCGGTCTCGTCGTCACTAAGGTCATTACCTGAAAAATATTGAAAAACGCAGGGTGAGCGAACGCTCAGTATGACTTAATATCTCATGCTCCAAGCTAACTTTAAGTCAATTACAATTTAACATGCTCATGTAAGTCATGCGAGATATAGAAATCGAGAACTATAATAACACGAGATAAATTCAAGAACTAGAAAAAAAACGAGTAAGCAAGATGCTAGATAAACTCACGAAGAGTAAGGACGATGATAATCAAGATAGTATAGCAAGATCTAATCAAGTACTTTCTCAAGCTAGATCAAGAGCATTCATGAGAAAATATAACATTCATCTCTCTATGACGAACACTATCACGAGAGCTTTAATGTATCCATTATTATGAAGGATCTTCATGACAAGATAACGAGTACTATCAATGGGATAATTCAAGAACATCTATGATGATCGATATAGAAGTAGAACAATTACTTCTACAAGCACTACATAGCATTTGCCAAGACACTAAGGGAATATCACGACGATATGATAACCCCTCCAATAAGGTAAATCAAGATCTTTTCATGACGAACAATAAGTTGTAGAAATGTGTACTATGATGGCAATTACTCCCGATCATCACTATCACGAGAGCGTTTGCACATCTAGCACTATATGGGATTGGCCAATGCACTAAGGGGAAAATCACGACGATATGACCACCCCTCATGGAAATAGCACTAGGTAGTATTTGGTCGCACACTTAGGAGTTCTCACAACTATATGATTGCCCCTAAATGCCAATAACCGAGTTGGTGAATGCCAGCACCCGATCATCGTATACCGGTAACGTTTGGACTTTGCCTCGCCCAATGAGGGTCAGATCAGGACCCGTAGCATTTAAAATGTCATTTTAGTGGGACCCATAGCCCCTGACATTTAGTCTAGACTAATTCCACATTAATGGCCAAGAATTTCAAGGATCAAGCATGTAAGAACATTAAGATAGATTTCATGAAACATAGAGTTCAATGATAGAACTTGTAATAAAGATGATATATCAATAAACCATATGAAAACCATGCCATTCTGAAATCTAGGTGATTAGGTACAACCGGCTCAGTCGGCCTTGAGGGAATCCAAGGCTACGAGGAGACTTACGGAGGTCCCAATGAATAACTTGCCAGTCCGAAGGAACGGAATGTCCAACGGAGGGCTCGTATGTCACCGAGAGTTGAGGTGTATAACGTGAACCAATCATGAAACAGTGACTCCATCTACGGACGTGAGATGAGAGTGCCAAAAGACCCGAGGTATGGGTCAAAACCGGAAGAAAACGGTGACAACATGAATGCGTTAATTATAGAATTCATGTCCATCCAATTCTATAATTAACTATAATTAAATAAATTTATATTAATTGACGTCTGTGAGTAGTGTCATTTATTAATTAGCATCTACTTGGAGGGACGTTAATTCTATGATTTTTAACTTAATTTATTTAACAAGAATTCCCATCAATATCTATTTAATTGAATAATTTTAAAACATATATTCAAAGAGACATTAATTTATATAAAATAATTTAAAAAATAGCATATATGATAATTATGAGAAAAATTCAAGGATTCCAGAAATATATTTTTTATAATTTTATGTGGCATAGTTTAGTAGATATGGATTTTCAAGGATATAATTACAAGTTATATATATATATATATATATATATATATATATAAAGTATTTAGACGCCTATACACGACGGCGTCATATGAATTTGACGGCATGTAGTTTGTCGTCATTTCAACAAAGTGTCAAACTTTAAATCTCCGATTCTCGACGTACACATGTCGGAATCACGCGTTCTATATATCGAAATGACGGGCTCGAAAAACTCTACCTAACCGGACGTTCAAAATAATTTTTCGTTGAGAGATGTGAGATCTTGAGATAGGGGGCATAAAAAATGGTGCAACCACTCTCACTATCTCGGTCACCTCCCTAATAACATGCCCATAAAATTTCATAACCAAATGACGTTCCGACGCCCACTAAAAGGCCATCAACGTAAAAACTTACTACTACTGTGCTACAGTAACTATGGGTGATTCGCCGTGTAATTCGAAAAAATTTATTAAATTAATTAACTAGTTAATGTTACAAGTTAATACCCATATCAAGATATGAAAATTTAAGGAAAACATAGATATTCTAATTATATATTTTTTATGATTTTTAGATACTTGATTACACAGATAAAAATTTCCTAAGCATGTTGTAGTTATTAATTAACTAAAATAAAATATGTAAAACAATTAAAACGATAAGCAGGAGATATTGAACATGATGCAAGAAAATTTATTAACTTGTTGTTTTGCTTGGGAGATTACCTACCACTTTGCGTTGATGTTCTGACAGACAAATAAAGAAGAAGAAGGATGATGACGACGGCAACTGCTGCAGCTTCCTCTGTAACTACAATCAGCAAGACGAAGAAGGGGAAGAAGACCTTGGTCTTCTATGCAGCAGGATGAAGGGGAAGAAGAATGGAGGAAGAAGAAGAACGATGATCTCCTTCTCGTACAGGACGTAGGAACACAACCTCAAGCCCCCCCTTCTTCGAACGCAGCACTGCTACTACGTGCTGTGCATGAGGGCCTTTATTTATAGGGTCTCTTCTTCTTGAAGCATCCTAAATTGAATCAGTGTCCTAGTTTGGGTTAAGTTTCCTATGATGAGCTTATCCCTTCTAAAACCACAGCCGCTGTCCCTTGTTTGCTCTCAAAACTCTAAGGCCATCTCATACATAGGTTGACCTACACACTTCGAATAGATCCTAATATTATGGGTTTTAACGTGGAAACCCACTGACTCATATTATGGGCTTAATATGTTAACACGGGAGCCCATTTGTTAATGACCTTGTCTTTATGGAAGCTCACTATACCCCCACGTGGATCCCATGTATTAAGGCCCATAAAAATGTTTGAGCTTAAGGCCTTTTAGCATATATATATATTATACAAGGGACACATCATATATATAAGTTTAATAAAAAACTCTTAAAAACCCTAACACCATGCGATCCTTGAACGTATCTAGGCTTGACTCCTAATGCTAACGAGGAAAGGTTTTCGTATAATGTCATGACCCCATAATAGTAGTTTTTATGTATATAGGTTTATCTAAAGGGTTTAAGCCCATTTAACTATAAGGATTATATATAGGTACTATATATGGGCTTTTAAGATTTCACAACTATATCTATTTATGTGTGGGTGTTTTAGCCCATTTATTATATAAGCTTTAACTAAATTGTTCAACAGAACTTTATATATATATATATATATATATATATATATATATTCTTTAAAACCCATTAGTTTAGGCTTTGTACTTTAGGATTGGCCCATTATCTCAGCTAATGGCCCTGTAACGTAGATATCCACTTAACACCTAAGATTCTCTTTTGTATTAATGCCCATTTACTACGTATGTCTACATAATAGCCCATTAATCATAGTTTTTCTTAGGTTGGCTTTTATTTCACTTATGGATTTACATGATTTAAGCATTAAACCTTTATTTAAAGTTACAATAGATTTTTAACTACTCTATATATACATATAGACTCTATTTTCAAATATCTTTTAGTTATTTACTTATCCTTTTAATTTCCAAGGTTATCTTGGGGTATCAGAGTCGGGTTCGATCATATAACTTTTACTCAATTATTTATCCGTATCTTCATTGAGGCCCATTAAACTCTAGCTCTTTAGTTGGGCTTGTAATCCCTTTTGAAGGGAATTTTATTCCTTCTTAATTAATTAAGTAAACACATTATTTATTATTAATATTCTTATTTTCCATATTTGTTTTATGGCAGTTATCAATATTTATCCTTTATAAATTTTCGGGGTGCTACACCCTCCCCCACTTAAAAGAATTTGGTCCCCAAATTCGTATAATTTCCTTCCCGAGCAGTGGGGTAAAATCACCATATCTAAAACATGTGTTCTAGCTAGATTATCCTCATAGTGGCAAGGCCTGGGTTAGTCCTTGGACCGTGCGTTGTATTTCTCTCCATTGGGCTCCTTCGGCGGCCATCTTAACCTACAAAATGAGTTTTTAAATAAATGATTAATCATATCTCTTGGTATTTATCTAACGCGGACGTAACATATTTTATTATTTAACCCAAAGCTCTCACGGGGTTCCTATAGGATAACTGACAGGGACGACTCAATCTAGGACTTGAACCTGATGACCTAGGGATTTAGAAAGCCTAGGCTCTGATACCACCTTCTGTCACGCCCCGAACCGATAGCAGCGGAACGTGTCGTTTGCTCGGAACGTGGCAGTTAAACAGTCGTGTCAATCAGAGCATAGTCATTTCCGTAATTTGGACAAATAACAAATTTCATTTCAAATATAAGTTCTTTACATATTCGCGCCCATAATAAACGAAAAGACTCAATAAAGAAAAATTACAATGAGACTATTGACTCGACTTAACATAAGACACATGATAGCAAGACTAGATGGTTCATCTAGATGTCAGAGTTCTCTTCACTCTTGCCCTTGCCCATCATGTTCGGTCTCGTCGTCACTAAGGTCATTACCTACAAAATATTAAAAAACGCAGGGTGAGCGAACGCTCAGTAGAACTTAATATCTCATGCTCCAAGCTAGCTTTAAGTCAATTACAATTTAACATGCTCATGCAGGTCATGCGAGATATAGAAATCGAGAACTATAATAACACGAGATAAATTCAAGAACTAGAAAAAAATGAGTAAGCAAGATGCTAGATAAACTCACGAAGAGTAAGGACGATGATAATCAAGAGAGTATAGCAAGATCTAATCAAGTACTTTCTCAAGCTAGATCAAGAGCATTCATGATAAAATATAACATTCATCTCTCTATGACGAACACTATCACGAGAGCTTTAATGTATCCATTATTATGAAGGATCTTCATGACAAGATAACGAGTACTATCAATGGGATAATTCAAGAACATCTATGATGATCGATATAGAAGTAGAACAATGACTTCTACAAGCACTACATAGCATTTGCCAAGACACTAAGGGAATATAACGACGATATGATAACCCCTCCAATAAGGTAAATCTAGATCTTTTCATAACGAACAATAAGTTGTAGAAAGGTGTACTATGATAGCAATTACTCCCGATCATCACTATCACGAGAGCGTTTGCACATCTAGCACTATATGGGATTGGCCAATGCACTAAGGGGAAAATCACGACGATATGACCACCCCTCATGGAAATAGCACTAGGTAGTATTTGGTCGCACACTTAGGAGTTCTCACGACTATATGATTGCCCCTAAATGCCAATAACCGAGTTGGTGAATGCCAGCACCCGATCATCGTATACCGGTAACGTTTGGACTTTGCCTCGCCCAATGAGGGTCAGATCAGGACCCGTAGCATTTAAAATATCATTTTAGTGGGACCCATAGCCCCTGACATTTAGTCTAGACTAATTCCACATTAATGACCAATAATTTTAAGGATCAAGCATGTAAGAACATTAAGATAGATTTCATGAAACATAGAGTTCAATGATAGAACTTGTAATAAAGATGATATATCAATAAACCATATGAAAACCATGACATTCTGAAAATCTAGGTGATTAGGTACAACCGGCTCAGTCGGCCTTGGGGGAATCCAAGGCTACGAGGAGACTTACGGAGGTCCCAATGACTAACTTGCCAGTCTGAAGGAACGGAATGTCCAACGGAGGGCTCGTATGTCACCGAGAGTTGAGGTGTATAACGTGAACCAATCATGAAACAGTGACTCCATCTACGGACGTGAGATGAGAGTGCCAAAAGACCCGAGGTATGGGTCAAAACCGGAAGAAAACGGTGACAACATGAATGCGTTAATTATAGAATTCATGTCCATCCAATTCTATAATTAACTATAATTAAATAAATTTATATTAATTGACGTCTGTGAGTAGTGTCATTTATTAATTAGCATCTACTTGGAGGGACGTTAATTCTATGATTTTTAACTTAATTTATTTAACAAGAATTCCCGTCAATATCTATTTAATTGAATAATTTTAAAACATATATTCAAAGAGACATTAATTTATATAAAATAATTTTAAAAAATAGAATATATGATAATTAGGAGAAAAATTCAAAGATTCTAGAAATGTATTTTTTATAATTTTATGTGACATAGTTTAGTAGATATGGATTTTCAAGGATATAATTACAAGTATATATATATATATATATATATATATATATATATATATATAAAGTATTTAGACGCCTTTACATGACGGCGTCATATGAATTTGACTACATGTAGTTTGTCGTCATTTCAACAAAGTGTCAAACTTTAAATCTCCGGTTCTCGACGTACACATGTCGGAATCACGCGTTCTATATATCGAAATGACGGGCTCGAAAAACTCTACCTAATCGGACGTTCAAAATAATTTTTCGTTGAGAGATGAGAGATATTGAGATAGGGGACACGAAAAACGGTGCAACCACTCTCACTATCTCGGTTACCTCCCTAATAACATGCCCATAAAATTTTATAACCAAAGGACGTTCCGACGCCCACTAAAAGGCCATCAACGTTAAAAACTTACTACTACTGTGCTACAGTAACTATGGGTGATTCGCCGTGTAATTTAGAAAAATTCATTAAATTAATTAACTAGTTAATGTTACTAGTTAATACCCATATCAAGATACGAAAATTTAAGGAAAACATAGAGATTCTAATTATATATATATTATGATTTTTAGATACTTGATTACACAGATAAAAATTTCCTAAGCATGTTGTAGTTATTAATTAACTAAAATAAAATATGTAAAACGATTAAAACGATAAGCAGGAGAGATTGAACATGATGCAAGAAAATTTATTAACTTGTTGTTTTGCTTGGGAGATTGCCTACCACTTTGTGTTGATGTTCTGACAGAGAAATAAAAGAAGAAGAAGGATGATGATGACGGCAACTGCTGCAGCTTCCTCTGTAACTACAATCAGCAAGGCGAAGAAGGGGAAGGAGACCTTGGTCTTCTATGCAGCAGGATGAAGGGGAAGAATAATGGAGGAAGAAGAAGAACGATGATCTCCTTCTCGTACAGGACGTAGGAACACAACCTCAAGCCCCCCTCTTCTTCGAACGCAGCACTGCTACTACGTGATGTGCATGAGGGCCTTTATTTATAGGGTCTTTTCTTCTTGAAACATCCTAAATTGAATCATTGTTAAGTTTGGGTTAAGTTTCCTATGATGAGCTTATCTCTTCTAAAACCACAGCCGCTGTCCCTTGTTTGCTCTCAAAACTCTAAGGCCATCTCATACATAGGTTGACCTACACACTTCGAATAGATCCTAATATTATGGGTTTTAACGTGGAAACCCACTGACTCATATTATGGGCTTAATATGTTAACACGGGAGCCCATTTATTAATGACCTTGTCTTTATGGAAGCTCACTATACCCCCCCATGTATTAAGGCCCATAAAAATGTTTGAGCTTAAGGCCTTTTAACATATATATATATATATATTATGCAAGGGACCTATCATATATATAAGTTTAATAAAAAGCTCTTAAAAACCCTAACACCATGCGATCCTTGAACGTATATGGGCTTGACTCCTAATGTTAACGAGGAAAGGCTTTCGTATAATGTCATGACCCCATAATAGTAGTTTTTATGTATATAGGTTTATATAGAGGTTTTAAACCCATTTGACTATAAGGATTATATATAGGTACTATATATATGGGCTTTTAAGATTTCACAACTATATCTATTTATGTGTGGGTGTTTTAGCCCATTTATTATATAAGCTTTAACTAAATTGTTCAACCGAACTTTATATATATATATATTTATTTATTTATTTATATAGATATTCTTTAAAACCCATTAGTTTAGGCTTTGTACTTTAGGATTGGCCCATTATCTCAGCTAATGGCCCTGTAACGTGGATATCCACTTAACACCTAAGATTCTCTTTTGTATTAATGCCCATTTACTACGTATGTCCACATAGTAGCTCATTAATCATAATTTTTAGCTCATTAATCATAATTTTTCTTAGGTTGGCTTTTACTTCACTTATGGATTTACATGATTTAAGCATTAAACCTTTATTTAAAGTTACAATAGATTTTTAACTACTATATATATACATATAGATTATATTTTCAAATATCTTTTAGTTATTTACTTATCCTTTTAATTTTCAAGGTTATCTTGGGATATCAGAGTCGGGTTCGATCATATAACTTTTACTCAATTATTTATTCGTATCTCCATTGAGGTCCATTAAACTCTAGCTCTTTAGTTGGGCTTGTAATCCCTTTTGAAGGGAATTTTATTCCTTCTTAATTAATTAAGTAAACACATTATTTATTATTAATATTCTTATTTTACATATTTATTTTATAGTAGTTATCAATATTTATTCTTTATAAATTTTCGGGGTGCTACACACTCTCTGGGTGCCCATTGGATACGCCGAGCACTCCTCTAGAAGGCCGACCGCTCCTCTAGGCCCCCGTAGATGATCTCCAACTCTCTCTCTCTCTTCTTTATTCTCCATCTCCCTAAGTGTTGACTTAAACATCAGAGGGTTGTCTCTTGAGATAACGCTGAAGACTCATTATGACACTTTTTTTCTCTGATGTTTATCAATTTTTTGGATGTCGAAAGATCTTTCTCAATAAATAAATTTAAAAATATGATACGTGACATAAGAATTAATTTTTCATCTCTACAGATATATTTATAAAATAATCCTACGATGCCTCACGATTTCAGATCTTACGAATACTTAACAGCGACGCGAAAATTTCTATCCGTTGGATGTGCCTCCCGCCGTTAGCGCACGTTAAGACCCAGAAACTGAGGTCGGATGGGAAAGGGGTTAGAAAAAAAAAACATTTTTTCGCTCTCTTCTCCTTCTGCGGAGGCAGAGAGGCGAGACAACAAGCTCGCGCAGGTGAAGGTACCCCCACCCCACCACCACATCCGCCTAAAGAAGATCTGGGAAAACCCTAATCCTCCCAATCTCGAAGCCCAGTCCTCTCCTTGGAACCCTGCGTTGGCGTCTCCGCCGGGTTGCCTTACCTCCGTCCCCCGCATCGCGCCCTTCGAGCTCCCATCCTTGTGGCGTCCGACGTCGTCGCTCCCCGGATAGCCGCTGACGACAGCTTGTTCCCTTAGTCCTGGAGGCTGGCGACGCCGATGCGTCCTCGCGACCTCGCTCCGACTGATATCGTGGGGCGGAGAGGATCCCGGAGCTTCCCCGTTGTTGGGCGCGGCGGGCGATGTCGAATTCCGGGCACTTGGCGCGAGTGTGTCAGTCTACAGGTAGACCGATGTACTGTTCGAGCTCAATCTAAATGCGTCCCTATTTCGCAATCGTTTCCCTTTAAGGAGTCTGGATCGAGGTCTTGGTGTTCTTTAACTGCTTTTGGAGGGGTGGAGCATTGGCACGAGTATAGCATTCTATATCTCTTTTCTCAGTTTGCTGTGTAATTCATCTGATCGCTTGGTTTCTGTAACACATTCCTAGAATGTTTAAATAGAACCCATAAAAGGGTGATTTTTCATTTGCTCTAGACGCTGCGGAAGTCTTCCCGGTGATTTCACACTATAAGACTTCTGTAGAGCTTCTGTTGGAGTGATCCATGTTGTTGATAACGGGGTAACAGTCGCCGCAGAATGCTTCAGTTTTCTGAGAAAGATTTGTTTTGCTTTAAGGAGAGATTGAAGTGAGATTTTCAAATGCATTTTCAGATAACCACTAAGTACTATCCCTTAAAAGGGTAGAAACATTAAATCCACAATAAATCCATAATGGTATAAGTTAGTCAGAAACAAATAAATCTTGCATATATGTGCTTATAACAGACAGACAATTTCTAGTCTGAAATGATGCTTCAGAATATATGTGAAACTGAGTTCTCATTTTAATTGATCCATATAGGAGGGTAATCAGACATGAGTGCATCTTATTGATAAAAAGGAGTTATTTCCCCCTCTGCTAGGTAGAAAGGCAAAACAGCAAGCTCTTGAAGGTGTAGGGCATGCTCCCTGCCACTTCCGCATAAAAAGGACCCGAGAAACTGTAATTCTTCCAATCTCAAAGGTCATTCTCTACATGGGAACCCTACATAGTTGTCTCCTCAATTTGCATGGTCTCCATTCCTTTGCCAACTTTGAGCTACGATCTGTGTGGCATCTGCTGTGGATGAGTCCCAGATCACTGCTGCTGAAAGCTTCAGCCCTTAGTCTGGGAGCTTGAAGATGCTCATTTCTGACTGAATCATGGCACTTGGTGGATGTCGATGCCTCCCTGTTCTTGGGCGTGGGTGAGGTTGAGTTCTGGGCTTTTGGCATGAGTTTGTTGGTGTAGAGGTGTTTGAGCTCAATCTAAACGTGTTCCTGTCTGTGGCATCATATCCCTTTTAAAAAGTCAAGTTCCAGGTGCCAGAGTCCTTTAGCTGGCTTTGGAAGTAATGCATTGACACGAGCATGGTATTCTGCCTCTCTTTTCTAATTGACTGGTCCAGGGGGGTTGACCCATTCAGTGTAGGTTATGATGGTCTGGGTTTTTGTTTCAGATGGTTTGCTGTATAATTGTTCTAATGTCTTGGTTTCTGTAACCCATTTCCAGGGTGTTTAAATGAAACCCATGTGAAATGTGATTTATCATTTCTCCCATATGCTGTGGAATTCTTCCCTGTAATGTTATTCTGTAAGACTTCTGCGGAGCTCATATTGTTAATAATAGGGTAACCAGTGCTGCAAAGTTCTGCTGTTCTCATATTGTTTGAACTTTGAAGTAGGAAATGAAGTGAGAGTCTCAAATGTTTTTTCAATTATTTGCTAAGGTACTAACCCTTTAAAGGGTATATACATTACTCCGTGATGGTCCCAGTTAGTCAGGAAAGTGCATCCTCTAGATATACTTCAACAGAAATCCAATGCCTATACAGAAATGCAATTTCCGAATATATGTGAAACTGAGTTCTCGTTCAAGTGATCATTATATGAGGACAGTAAATGTTGTATTCACTAGTCATTGTGACTCTGTAGTTATGCAGGATGCATTTGCTCCCATTAACATCAATAACTTATGTACACTGTACACTCATTGGCATTTTAATGCTTTAAAAAGTACAGTCTCTTTGAATCTGTCAGAATGTTTTCTGGTGCAAAGTCGGTGTTCATTTGATGCTAACATGCGTTTATGGCACATCAAACTTACAGGATTACAGAAAAGAGTTCAAAGGTTATTACTATTGCAGTATTTTCTAGTCATATTTTCTCTAGAGCCTGGTGCCAAAGCTGACCCACATCACCGTGCAACAGAAACTCCGTTAGGACTGCCTTCCATTCATGCATCGACAGGATTGACCTTTCAACATGGAATTGCATCTACCATTTCTGATGTTCCCTTGCCAGAAAAATTTCCTTCCATCTATAAGCAACATAGGAAGCATGCTGTGCCACAGGGCTCACCTTTAGCCATCCCTATTCCTGCCCGGTCTTCAAGGCATGGCTTATTATCAACCACTGGACGACTGCATTTGGAATTGTTACATTTAGCAAAACCTTCAATGGATCGACATTCTACTCCTAGTTTTACTCTCTCGGTTCCACCTACAGCGGATAATACTCCAGCAAATTCCAACGACAGTTCAGTTCCTTCTGCTCAGCCTCCATTTTCTGCTCATTCATCAGGTAAAAAGTTTGTTAGGAGTAAGCTTATAGTTCTATTTTGATTCAAGTAATTTAAGATAGCCTGCTCACTTATTCTGTTTCTGGGACAATTATCTCCGAAATAGTTATTAATACCTGGTTGGAATTTCCAGGTCAATCACAATGTTCACTCTCTCTCCCTCTTTCTATCACTTTCTTTTTCTTGAGCTTATTTTCACTTCAGAGATCCACATTTTTCTTTACTGGAGGCAGGATGTTGTGGACCACACATGGTGAAGAGGCGAGATAGTCGAGAATGCGATTGCGTGTTCCCTGTGATACTTGAGCTGTTCCTTTTCAATGTCTCTCTCAGCTCAAATTGGAGTGATAGGTTTCTCAAAGAACTGGCTTCTCAACTCCACCTGCGAGTTTCACAGTTTGAGATTGAAAACTTTTACGTCGTTGGTGTGTCTGGCCTCAATATCACGATGTATATTGCTCCACATACAGGGATTAGCTTCTCTGACACTGATGTGAATCGAATGAACGCTTCACTAACTTATCATAGTGTCCGTATTGCTGGTGGCTACAGACTGCTTAATTTGACCTGGTTTAAGCCATTGGCACCTTCTCCTGGTAATATGGTGCATCCTTCTTCTTAATTGCTCACATGTTACCTTTACAATAAGACATTTAAATTTGAAAATTTTTGCTCACATGTCATGATAGTGCCAACTTGATGTTCTTTACATGTTATTAAACAAATGTATGCGATTCTTGCTGATACTATTGATTATCAACACTTTGGCATCATGATTATGTTCGCTATCCCAGATTCTCATGACTGTTTCCCTACTTTGACTGTGCAAGCTTCAAGAATGCCCTTTTATTGTTTTCCCTCTTTGTATGTAAGTTGGATATAATAAGATGTTCACTTTATTTGTGTCAAAATAAGATATTGTTGATGTCTTAATTATACCTATGTTCCAATTAGCTAGGAAGCTCTACTTCTTGAAGATGTTTCTACGGTGGTGAAATTACCATATGGAAGATAATCAAGTGATGTCTTCTTGTCATTATCATTTACTATGATCTAACAATGCTTGGCCCTTCTTAGTAGCATGAGTGGAGGAGCCTTCTCACCTTGTGTTGGTGAGGAGTGGGCATTGCAGAAGAACATGCTGTTTTGAGCAGCGTGGATGGTTTTATATTGAATAGTGTGTGGGGAGGTGGGAAGGGACTTCATGGAGATCTAGAGGCTGTGGATGGAGGAAAATCCAACAAATGATACTGTTTGCGGGAGGCTGCTTTGCTGCTCTTTCAATTTTCAATTACAACTGTGGAGCTAAGAAGTTTTTGCTTAAAGGTGGACAATGTGCTAGATAGTTTTATCATGACTGACCCCTTCTTATTCTCACCCCAGGATACAAAATGTGCCAAGATTCCTGTTGAAGTCAAATGACTTAAGAATATCTGAAGAAAGGGAGTGCATTTAAAGTTTATGCTTTTCCCAAACAGAAGTGCCGAACAAGGACCCACTATGCTAGGTTCCCTGTTATCAAAAAAAGAAGTACTGAACAAGGATCAACCTTGATTCTTATTCTCACCCCAGGATACAAAATGTGCCAAGATTCCTGTTGAAGTCAAATGACTTAAGAATATCTGAAGAAAGGGAGTGCATTTAAAGTTTATGCTTTTCCCAAACAGAAGTGCCGAACAAGGACCCACTGTGCTAGGTTCCCTGTTATCAAAAAAAGAAGTACCGAACAAGGATCAACCTTGATTCCCTTAGGGCCAGTTTGAGAACGGGGTGGGGTGGCTCACTCGCGCCCCACCGCGCGAGTAAGCCACTCGACCCCGGTTAGGGAGGGATGGGTGTGAGAAGGGCGGGTGGGGCCCACCGTCCTCACTCATCGGTTGGGATATCCCAACCCGTTCTCAAACTGACCCTTAGGAGGTAGCTTGAAGCCTTGACTGTGCAAGTACCAAAGATGTAGGAACATCTTTCTTCATCTGTAGAAAAGCTCATGTTGGCCATGGTTGTCCAGTTTGGACATGGGGGGAGGTGCGACATGCATATAGGAAACTCATTGCAGCAGAACCAGAGACCTCTCAGGGCAAAAGGTTGAATTGAAGATGATGAGTAGCACCCAATTCAACTCAGCTGACCTGGTTGACTCATCTTTCCTCTCTGATGCAGCAGGTCCTATGAGCCATGGTTTGCCATCTCGGATTGACTTGGTCTGACTCATACGAGTTGGATTGTATCTGGACCGGACCAGGCCTAGATATGCATGGAATCATCCAGGTCTTTAAGACCCCGAGTTGGACCGATGCGACTCATTTCTGGGCCAGACCGAGTCGGACCAGACCTCCAAGTTAGCCAACCTTTCTCTGAGCCACACTTAGGAAGGAAAATAAGAGGAAAATGGTATTTCTTCTGCTAATCATCTCTCCAATTTCAGATAATTAGAGATTTTTAGTTTTTCAATCCCTATAATCTTTCATATTTAGGGACTAGCTACTTCAATCTTGATATTTTGTGATAGCCCGTAACAATTACACATTTCTTTGATGAACACCCTTTTCAGGGGCTCTTTCCTTTACACGTTTTTTTTCTAGTTTTCTGGGGTGCTTCACTAAATAACTTGCGATTATGAGGAGTTATAAATAAATATCTAGATTGGAGGAGCTAAGTTCTAAATATGAAAAATTATAGGGATTGAAAACTAAAAATACCTAATTATCATGAGTTTGATTTGGTTTCAAGTCTTACTCTGGAGGTAATCTTCCTTTCTTGAGGCTGAACTAGTGATGCAAAAGGAAAAGGATAATCCAAAATATCTGTCTTTATCCGAAGCTTACAGGACACATAAGGATACACATTCAAGGATAAGGATAAGGATACTATCCTTATCCTTTTTATTTTGGACAAGGAAAAAGAAACAGTTTTTTCCATATCCTCTAACCCAATTATGTGCCTTTGTGTGTGTGTGTGTGTACACATACATACATAATATAATGTGTTTTATGAGAACCCTTATCAAATGTTGACCGATACTAAAGCTGATGTAGATAGCCAACTACGTTCTTATAAACCATCTCCAACAAATAGTGTAAACTTCGTATCTTCATCTTAATGTATTGCAAAGATGGATCTTCTAACCAAAATCGATGATTAACAACCAGTAGAATGACTTGAACTCTTAAAAGCTAGAATCTTCTTCAAGTCTCAAGTTGATCTGAAGAACAAGCTAAGGACCAAGAAATCTATCTCCATCTTACCAATGTTGTCAGAGGCGTGAGGCGACTGAGGCGACCAAGGGGTCGCCTTATACCTCAAATGTCTAGGCAATGGCCTAGTCGTTTGAGGCGTTTGAGGCATTTTATTAAAAAATATATATAAACAATTCAAAAAATATAAATATTTGTCTAAATATCACAAAAAATACATACATACAATCAAGATTTTCAATAAAATTAACAACAATCAAGATTTGAGGCAAAAATACATAGGGTAAGTCAATCAAGATCTTCTGGGACTAGCCCTCCCGGGAGTGAGGCGTTTGAGGTGAAAGCGAGGCAGTTTGGGGCCGCCACGCCTCAAAAACCGCCTAGGCGCGCTTTTGATAACATGGCATCTTACCTTCTATTTTCTGAAGGTCCAGCTTCGTCAATCGAGGGATCCTTATGCCAACGAGGCTCTTGGGGTTAGAAAAATCTTCTTCTGCTACATGCTTTGTTCCTTGAAATACCTACTCGATTTATTGGAATTCGGAGCTAGGGAACCCTACCATACTCCCATACTTCTTTCTTTAAATCTTAAGTCTCTCCTCTTGGGAATCTTTCACTAAAAAGCTTTGAAGTCAGTGCATGGAGATCAAATGATGAATAAACAAGTGAATATATGCAACATCACAAAGATCAATTTAAAAAGTTCATATGGAATTTCAAATACTATTCGATAATTTAACCTTTATGTATCCATCTTTGATCATTTTTAAGAATAAGGTTAAGTATGCATATGTATAAGGACAAGGAGAACTCTGCCATGGCCGGTCCCAAGCCCAGATGAGAAAGGAGGGTGGTTTGCGTTAGGTTGACAGCTAACAATAAAATTTTGTCACATCTCCCACATGAATTTTGACCTAAATACATTTTGTGCTAATGCTAGGGCGTCTCTCGGAAGCGACGCGTTACATCGGAACCCAGATGAAATGATAAGTGAGCAAGGGCTAGCTAGGGCGTTCTCCGTAAGCGACACGCCGCAATGGCGCCCTATTGCGGTGTCAAATAGGCAAGGGTTTCCGTGTGGGGTTGGACGTTCACGGGTAAAGAAGCTAGTCCAAAAACATAGGATTCGTCTAGCTACTTAGCATATAGGAACTTTAACGGGTAAGGGTTTAGAATTTGTTAAGTTAATGAAGGACAGGAGAGTTAGCATAGCTTGCTTACAAGAAACTAGGTGGAAAGGACATAGAGTTAAAGATATTGATGGATATAAAATTTGGTATACGGGTAATAATAACTCTAGAAATGGTGTTGCTATAATAATAGATAAAATCTTAAAAGATAGAGTTGTAAAAGTTAATAGATTGGGAGATAGACTGATGTTAATTAAACTTATCTTAGGTGAGGATATTTTAAATATAATTAGTGCATATGCACCTAAAGTAGGATTAGAAGAGAGCATTAAAAAGTAATTTTGGGAAGCTATTGATAGTTTGATCCAAACTATCTCTAGTGAAGAGAGAATCTTTGTTGGAGGAGATCTTAATGATCATGTGGGTAAAGATAATAGAGGTTATGAGAGGATTCATGGAGGATTTGGTTTTGGCAATAGAAATGATATGGGATGTATTATTCTTGATTTTACTATGGTCTATGATCTAGTAATTGTTAATACCTTCTTTAAAAAGAGGGACGAACACTTAACATACAAGAGTGGAACATATATAAGTCAAATTGACTATTTTCTTATTAGGAAGGTTGATAGAGTTTTATGTAAAGATTGTAAAGTTATTCTTGGAGAGAGTCTAGCCCCTTAACGTAGGTTGTTAGTAATTGATATCATTATCCCTAAATTCAAAAGAAAGACCATTATAAATAATTGTTCTAAGATCAAATGGTGGAAGTTAAAAAGTAAAAGTTTAGAAATATTTAAAAATCATCTATTAAAGGAAAATATTTGGAATTTAGAACAAGAAACTGATATAATGTGGAATAACGTTACAAATTGTATAACGAGTGTAGCAAAACGACTCTTAGGCGAATCTAAAGGTAAAAAGAATTTAGGAAAAGTGACTTGGTGGTGGAGTGAGGAAATCTAAAATACCATTAGAGTAAAAAAGAGTGCTTTAAAGTTTGGCAAACTAATAAAAATAGTCAAACTCTAGAAGCTTATAAAATTGCTAAAAAGAGGGTTAAGAAAATAGTTAGCGAAGCTAAATCAAATGCATTTATATAATAAATTAGGAACCTGAGAGGGTGAAAAAAACATATTTAAAATTGTTAAATTAAGAGAAAGGAAAACTAAGATTTAGATCATATTCGTTGCATTAAAGGTGAAGATCAAAGGGTTTTAACTAAGGATATTGAGATTTAAGAGAGGTGACATAGTTATTTTCAGAAGTTACTTAATGGAGATTGCGTCAATAATTTTTCTTTAGAAGGTGTCCAAGAGTCAACAAGATTTGATACATATCAGTATTTCAGGTGTATTAAGATGTCAGAAGTGGAGGATGTTTTAAGGATAATGAAAGTGGGCAAGGCCTTAGGACCAGATGACATACCTATTGAAGTATGGAAAGGCCTAGGAGACATTAGTATTTAGTGGCTAGCTAAACTTTTCAATAAAATTTTAAAGGAACGAAGAATGCCAGAAGTTTGGAAAAAAAGTGTCGTAATTCCTTTCTATAAAAACAAATGAGATATTCAGAGTTGCAATAATTATCGTGGAATTAAGTTTATAAGTCATACTATGAAACTTTGAGAAAGAGTAATCGAAAAATGCCTCCGATGTATGACTACTGTATCGAAAAATCAGTTTGATTTTATGTCGAATAGATCTACTACAGAAGTTATTTTCTTACTACAACAACTAATTGATAAGTATAGAGAGATGGGAAAAGATTTGTATATGGTTTTTCTTGATTTGGAGAAGGTGTATGATCGAGTACTGAGAGAATTGATTTGGTGGAGATTAAGAAAGAAAGGAGTCTCTCAAGGATATGTTGATTTGGTTAAGGATATGTACGAAGGTGCTATTATTAGTGTTCGAACTATTGTTGGAGAGACTGGTGACTTTTCAGTTTCTATAGGTTTGCATCAATGTTCTGCACTAAGTCCGTATCTCTTTGTCTTAGTTATGGATGAAGTAACAAAACAATTGCATGAGGATATCCCTTTGCGTATGTTATTTGCAGATGATATTGTCTTAATTGTTGAGAGTATTGATGCTTTAAATGTTAAGTTAGAGTGTTGGAGACATGCCTTGGAGTCTAAAGGTTTTAAAATTAGTAGGAGCAAGTCATAGTTTATGCATTGTAATTTTAGTAATGGGAGAGTGGTGCAGGAAGATATGGTTCTAATTGATGGACATAACATTCTGAAGAGTAGTATCTTTCGGTACTTAGGGTCTATCATACAAGAGAATGGGGAGATTTATGACGATGTTGCACATAGGATTAAGGCGGGTTGGTTAAAATGGAGAAGTGCATCAGGAATCCTCTGTGATCGTCGTATGTCTGTGAAACTCAAAGGGAGATTTTATAGAACGGCTGTGAGACCTGCTTTGTTATATGGTACCGAGTGTTGGGTAGTACGAAAGGAACATATTCACAAAATGTGTGTAGCAGAGATGAGGATGCTGAGATAGATGTGTGGTAGGACTAATAAAGACAAGATTAAGAATGAGCGCATCCATAAGGACTTGGGGATAGCCCCAATTGATAGTAAAATGAGAGAAAATAGACTCAGGTGGTTTGGACATGTGCTTCGTCGTCCTAACTCAGTGTCGGTTAAAAGATGTGACCAAATCTTAGTGGATGCTAGTAAAAGAGCTCGGAGAAGGCCTAAAATTAGATGGTGCGATGTTATTAGGAAGGACATTAGTTTGCTGGGTTTAAATATGAATATAGCACTTGATAGAAATCTTTCGCAGAACATGATTCATGTAGTAGACCCCAAATAATTGGGATAAGGCTATGATGATGATGATGATGATGATGTATAAGGACAAGGATAAGGTCAAGGATAGACTTTTTATGTTGAGGATAAGGATAGAGCTACAATCCTCACCGTTAAGTAACCTTTTACTTTACAGCCTGTAAGTGATAAAATGCTATCGATTATTTACTTTGGTTGGGCAACGGCAATCCGAGGAGACCTGGGAACTTCTTTGGGAAGATAAGTAGCAGAACCATGAAAATCAAGCTAAGTCAACCATTGGGGACATCATTTCTGAAAGCAGATCTACTTCTTTTGTATCTTGTTGAATGTGTCATCTTCTTGAGGCTGGAGGTTCCTACGATTAGGTTGTGGTTTATGAATAATGAAACATTTTTGGAAAAGCTGAGGAGACTTGGGAGGAAATGTGTCAAAGAGTTTGTGGGAAGCATCATGTATCGTCTGTTTTGAACCTGCGACTAAGAATTGTCAGGGAAAGTATTTTTCTGCATGCAGTAGATGTTTAAGGCCCACAAATGGAAGCTGCTTGTCATCCATTTTGAAGAATATTATGGATACTTCAAAAGGGAAAAATATCATTGGTAGTCGAGATATCATTGGTTTCACTTTTGAATTCTGTATGGAAGACGTCAGTAAGTCGTTAGATATCTCCAAAAGCTTCAGTTTGGTCACTTCGAAAGTGGGAAGGTGTACACGATCTATCTGCAACAGGGTGACAACCTGCACTATGACAAGTTTCAGAAGAAATGCTGGAGGTGAGGAGATTGAGGAGTTTCTGCAATTGGCTGAAATTCTGTCTTTGAGAATTATTCCAGACATAGAGGACAATATACAATCTGGAGATGGGAGGGAAGTGGCAGGCTCTCTCTCAAATCCCTAGAAATATTTTGTGGTGTCATTTGTGGGTTGCGGTGGGGGTTGCAGTTATAAGTGGCCTAGGTACATTTTAAAGAAAGTATGGACAGGCAAAATTATAATGGTCCTGGGTAAGTTGTGCGACTTTAGATAGAGTCAAGTCAAGACTTTCAAGCAGGAGTGGAATGGGAAACATGTTTTGTTTGTGGTTTGTCTGCAGAAAATTGTGACCATCTGTATATTTGTTCACTGTGGAATTAATAGAAGCTATCTGGATTATTATCTTCAAAACCTTCAGTTTGACATGGAAGCAACCAGATTTTACTGTTCACCTATGGTTGGAATGGAAAAATTTGAAAGCTTAGGTAGATGAGGATCACTTGTTGTCCTTACTTTATTGCCGCACTGCGGGCAGAGAGGAAAGAGAAACATGAGGTGCCTCAGATGGGAAATAGGAATTCATTTGCTATTATCAAGCATCTTGACTTTGGTTAGGGGGTTGGACTTTTGGTAGAGGCGGTGATGGGGTGGGGGCAATGGGCAATGTATAATTGTATATTCTTTTCTATGTAATTGATCAAAGCTCATAACACCAGGGGGAGTGGGGATTTTGGAACTTCTATCATCTTGATAGAGATTCTTTTCATGCTCCTTTTGAGTATAGGGTTGTACCTAATATTGTATTAATAATATAAATTGTTGAATATGTTCCACCTTTCCAAGAAAGCTTTCAGTTTTTCTTTATACGTATTTGTCAATCAATTTATCACAAATAAACATATGCCGACAACTTAGTGTAATAAAATTGATACTGTTACACTACTATTGGTTGAGGAAAATCCATAGATTTTTGTTTGCTTTATCAAGTTGAAATCGAATATGCTCCTAGGAAAGCTTCTAGAACCATCATTAAATCTCTGTAGCTAGCATAACCCTCAGAGTTGGATTGGAAGCATTTGTGCATTAATGAAGTTTGTCTTGGGATATCTGTGTGTTGCAACACAGAAAAATTTTAGGAAAGAAATCATGTTCATTTGTTGAACATGAATGCACATTTGTTAGCTATTTAAACAACGTGTGCATTATTAATTCCATGAAATTGGGTTTACCAGACGATTAAGGTTCGGGTGTTAGACTTTTTCCCACTGATCTTGGCCAGTTTTAATTTACATCGGCATAAAGTCGAACACCTTTATTTACCTGTCAAAGAAGAGTTATTGTCCTCCGCGATATCGGTTATGATATTGAGGGCAAATTCACAACAACAACGATAAACACCTTTAAAAGGGTAAGGGTATTTATACCCTAGTGAGGGTGAACATGTAATTTGGTTTAGGACACAATAGACCTATAAGCCTATGAGAATAGGGGTGGGTCTAAAATTTAAGCAAGGATTGGGCAGTGACTCGAATATTGTCACAGTTTGAGACTATCTAGGGACTTAGATGTAATTCGGTAGGGACAAGGGTATATTTGTAATTCAATATCTCCCATGGTTTATTTGTAAATTTGAGTTTTGGATGACATGTGTGCAATTAACCTGTGTTGAAGAACGGCCTACACACATTTAGCTGGAAGCCAAGACATTTTTGTAATCCTTAAAAAGAATGAAGGGTATTTGCATAAATATAAAACTTTTCTGCAAATACGACTTTGTCAGCGAATTGTAGCTTTTACTGGGCTTTTCCACAAAATGCGGGAATTTCTGAAACTTGTAGGCTATTTATGCAATTACAGGAAATTGCAAGATTTTTCTTGTAATTTTGGAGGTATTTTCGTAATTTCTGATTAATTCAGAAAATTATATTATTTTATCGTCAAATTATATAGAAAATTACATCACAAGGCCCTTAGGGGCATAAGTGTCAACCCAAGGGTATTTATGAAACATACCATTATGTGGGTCTCCACAAAAACACAAAGAACAAAAGTTCTAAGCTCTCCTTTGCTGCTCCTCCGGATGTTCTCTCCGACTTCCTCCTCTCTCTTTTTCAAGTGGGGACCACAAGATTTTTATAGAGGTTAGGGGGTCATTCGGGACAGAATAGGTTAGGGGGTCATTCGCTCCGTCTACACCGTTCGTCGAGGGAGGAAGCTTCCATCCTGTTGGACTGTCTTGCCGACACCTGTTGGACACCCCGCAGGTGGGACGAAGATTCTTGTCTAATTGTCTCCTTGCTGCGAGGCATTTTCCTTTAATGTCGGGCATCCGACGGGAGTTCTCGAGGTTTGGAATTTGTTCGAAATTATAACGACGCTAGGCTTTGTGCCATTTTATCGGTCGTCATCAGACTGAATTAATTTTAAATATCTCGATTAATTCGAGAAAATGGTGAGACATCCAACGGGGCTCTTGGAGTTCGTAAATGGCCTGTTGGAGCGACGATGCTAGCTTTATGCTATTTGCCGACCATTACCAGACCGATTTAATTTTATCTTGATTGGCTTAAGAAAAATAATGGGCTCAAAAAATGCCCCCCCGAACGGGATGTTCGTCAGCCGGAGGTGGAGGCAGGCGTCCCGTGCCCTTTGCGGTTTTTTTGATTCCCCAAGTCTTTTTGACATGACGGGGTTTCTTGCACTTGCTTCAATTGATTTGTTGTCATTTTTTGCTTGAATTCTCTAACTTTGCTCCTTGTTTTGTTTCTATCGCAGACTTTTTATCATTGCTCGCTACGACGGAGATAGAGGTTACGCCAAGAGATTAAAGGTTAGAGGCTCTGAGGATCCTTGTGTGAAACAGACTAACAATCCTATGTTGCCACTCCCTCTGCGCATAATTACGGCGGATAACTTTGACTCAGTGGACCGTAGCCTATTCTTATTTGCAGAGGGGCCGACTGAGGAGATAGGCTTTGAGGAGGGTGTTGTTGATATATCAAGAATTTCCAAGAATGGCATTTACATATACGACCGGTCATGGGGATACCCATTACACTATCGGTTGGACTAGCATCTTCTTCTTTTTATTCAGAGCTTTGTCCTTCTGCACATGGAGGTTGAGGATCCACTCTTGTTAGATGAGAGGTGCCGTCTCGAGCGAGCCATAATACTGGGACCAGATAGCATGCAAGGTACTTGCACTCTCTCTTATCTGAGCTTTCCAGAGGATTTTGCTTGGTAGGCACCTTATCCAATCCAGATCAGAAGAGCCTAGGTTTCTTCAACAACTATGAAAACTTTGAGATCTGTGTTGCACCTTTGTCGCCGGCCTCCTTGGATTTGTACGGCCATCATAAAGCCACGGAGCCTGCAGTTGATGGCATGACTTTGACACTGTCAGGTTTCAGTTTACGGACGACGAATACGACCACGACTGCTTGCTCGAGAGAATATTGGCACTCAAGACCCCTAGCTGGTAAGGAAAATGGTCCATCATTCTCTCCCACAACTGTGAAAACTTTGAGATATGTGTTGCACCTTTGTCGCCGGCCTCCTTGGATTTGTACGGCCATCATAAAGCCACGGAGCCTGCAGTTGATGGCATGACTTTGACACTGTCAGGTTTCAGTTTACGGACGACGAATACGACCACGACTGCTTGCTCGAGAGAATATTGGCACTTAAGACCCCTAGCTGGTAAGGAAAATTGTCCATCATTCTCTCCCACAACTGTGAAAACTTTGAGATCTGTATTGCACCTTTGTCGCCGGCATCCTTGGATTTGTACGGCCATCATAAAGCCGCGGAGCCTGCAGTTGATGACTTTGACACTGTCAGGGTTTCAGTTTACGGACGACGAATACGACCACGACTGCTTGCTCGAGAGAATATTGGCACTCAAGACCCCTAGCTGGTAAGGAAAATGGTCCATTATTCTCTCCCACAACTGTCATCAAGGGGTGACAGAGTGGCTAATGGGTGTCCTTCGCGTTTACAAGGCATTATTAGACAAGACGGGGATCCGCCATGCAGTGACAGCTGCACTATACTCTTATCTCTGTTACACAGGTCTTCTGTAGGGCTTGGCGGAAAGATTTAACCGCCGCTGGAATAATTTTGTCACAATACAGGGTGAAACATCTTTTGACCTCTGGGCCTTTCACAAGATTTCTGGGCTTCCCGTCTGTGATCGCGCTTATGATGAGGTGTGTCTTGATGATCTGCACCGTAGTCACACCAATGGCGTCGGGAGATATTGCATGGCATATTGTTACAGGTACTTGATGAAGACCTGGAGAGATTTGGCCCAAATGGGTGAAGACAAGACTCCTCACACATCTAGAGTGACTTTGAATGCCTGGGTCGGTGGGTCCGGCATTTTTATAATGGTCCTTACTGTTTTTATGAAGAGTTCACTCAGCCCGGGGTGCCTTTGGTCCAGTACAAAGAGGTGATAATAAAATTTCGTCAGCATCCACGTCACCTGTCCGCTCCTAAAAAAGGATGGAACTCACGAGGGGTATCGCCCCTTACATACTTGGCCGCATATCTGGCTTACTGGTTAGCCACTTTCGTGATTCGTCATGGCAAGGAGGGTATTCTTAGAGCTGAAGTTATCTATCCAGCATGTCTTGTGGCTTGTGGGCAAAGGGTTGCTATTGCTCCTGCAGCCCTTGTCAACATATATCACTCCTTTGGGGCCTTGACTAATCATTCTTCGCCTCGAAATGAGCATTTTGATGTCCACTCATTATTTGAGTGCATGGGCTGGGCTTCTGCTTCCAAAATTTTCTCAAAGGTCGACATCCGACAACCTATGGTGCCTCTTATCTTTGCTTTATGCGGTCACCCGGACCAAGATATGTTCACACAGTTGATTGGTGCTCGCCGGATTTTATCTTTTGTTCCCACCAGGGGAAAGGAGGGTTTGGCTCTTGATCACTGCTCCTACCTTTTCATCCTTTTTTTGAGCAAGAAGGGGACAAGGCTGTCTGCAAGTTATCTTCTCATGCAGAACCGGCACCATTTGCTTTTGTTGAATGGGCGTTTTGTATGCATCCTAGTGTTCTTGTTTACCGTTGGTTCAGCACCGAGGTTCTTCCAAAACTTTGGATACGAGCAGGCCATCCCACCCAATTCCGAGTTTCCATTGGCCCTTTGGTAATATAAACACTTGGATGCGCATTTAGTTTCAGCAGCGTGGTGGGATTTCTTCTGTTGTGGCATAAAGAATGAGTAACTCATCCCAATTCAAATGCGCAGAGGCCGCTTTGATGTTTATTATGTACGATGTTGGTTCAAAAACAACAATGTCTTTAGGTAACATGTTGATATTTTGAGATCAGTTGGGGAGAGACGCTTGAGGAAGGAGGACATGCCACCTTTATTTTTTGATCCCGGCTTTGTCAAATCACATTTTTGTGCTGCGACGGTTATAAATAAGATTGAAACAACTCTTGATCGGAAGCCATACATCGGGTCTTTCAAGCTTTTAAAAGATGCAATGATCAAACCTTCAGTGGCCTCTTCTTCTCACCAAGGTGCTGCTTCCGATTCCCCGAAGGCATATTTATGATGGGAACATTTCCGCACCTCCTGTGGTTTCAAGAAAAAGGCCCAGCTGTCAGAGCCGATGTTTGAAGGGACCTTTGCCAACAATGCAATTACAGAATGGAGGGTCCATATCATAAATGCAATTGGCTTGGCCCACCCCATAGAATATATTTTCAATGTAGAGGTGGCTAATACGCCAAGTGATATTCTGGATGCTGCGAAGAAGGCCGCTCATGCCCTTCGATTGAAGCATGAGCCGATCATTTTGAAGCCATTAAGGCCTATAGGATCCACAGGTGAAAACTTTGCTTTATTCACCTCTTTCTTGTATGTTTTTCTCCCTTTCTTTATGCTGTTTCTTGATCTGAAAGCCGCCCCTTTATCTTGTTTTGTAGTGGATGTCCCACTAGTCACGATGGTGAGGTCTCCCCCATGGGGAACTCTCCGGATATGAAACCTGCAGAACATGCAGCCTCCTCCAAGAGACAGAGCTGAAGACGATGGAGAGAATGTGCGACCGGTCTCACGTCCTCGAACCAAGGAGGCGAACCCTGCCGAGACTGGGGCATCTAGTAAGTGATCGGCCTTCTCCCCCCTTCCTTTTTTTAGAGCTCATTTCTAGTCTCCTATGAGTGACATGATTTTTGTTTGGTTTGACTTAGGTCATCTCGAAGCGGGGGTAGGAATTAGCTTTTCTCCACCTCCTGGTGGTGGCTCTAACATTTTTCTAGAAATTGAAAGTCTAGATCTCTTTAACGACGATTACACGCCGATCATCGATGGCTCCCCCTACACTGGGGCAAAAGAAACCATTATAGGCCAGTCATCAGGTAAACATCCACGTCTCCCTTTTCGTCCTTCCACATTCGATATATGCGAGAACGTGTAGATTCTTTTATTTACAATCATTTTTTCATCTTCACAAGAGGACGAGAAGTCATGCCCAGTCTTTCTCTCATTAGAGAGGGCTCTAGCTCTTCCTCCAACGGGGAAGATTCTAACTCCTAATGAGGGGAACTCCGGTTCTTCTAGCGAAGAGGACTCAAGTTCTCCCTCTAATGAGGAACATTCTTCGGCTTCTAAGAGCTCCCTTGAAAGTGGGGAAGTGAGAGCTATTGTAGGTGAGCCAGGAGCTAGGCTCTCATCTTTATTTTCTTGTTTCATTCTTTCATCATTCTTTTCTTATTTAAGTTGTTGTAACTTGTGCAGCCACTGATTTGTCGGCCTCCATGAATATGTTCTCAGAGCTCATTAAGCCTGATCTGAGCATCGAGCTCCGAGATTATCATGAGGACTCAAGGGCTGAAGTAGCTATGGCATCTGGCATCGCCGATGTGGTTGAGAAAAGCCTCCCAAAATTGGGAGCTTCCAATGGCATCATACCGTCTTTTGCACCAGGGCTATTGGTTTGTACCGCATGTTTGGTGGAAACTGGAGCTGGTGATCCTCCCAGTAAACAACTTGTCTTGTTTGTCTCTTCCTTTGCTAATCTCCTTTCTTCTTTGAGTTATTGGCGCTTATTGTGTTGCTTCGCCTTATTATAGCCGTTGGCCATATGGAGACAAGATCCGATCCCACGGCCGGAGAGACCCTTGACAACGATAAAGCCTCAGAGGTCCTTCCAGAACAACGAGACCAAAACCATGCCCTTGGTGCTCCCACAACCTCTAAGGGTTTGTCTCCAGAAGCACTTTCTGTTGTGACCCCTATTGTTGAGAGCGGCCTACTAGATAGATTTCTTCTACCCTTTCTTAGTGTTTTGTATATTGGGATGTTGGAGCGCACCTTTGTTGCTTTCCTCCATTATTTTAGGTACAGAAGGGTCTGAGGTGGAGCCATAGACTATAGGAGTTGTAGCACAATTCCAAAAGCACGCTATGACGACCCTGAATGAGGGAGAGTGGTTCCTTCGGAGACACCCACTCTTATAGAGTCGGCCCCTCCTGCCATTTCTGAGGGAACTAGTGCTATGGAATTGGGTAATTCTTATTTCATTTTAGTTCTGAGAAGTGTGCCTTCCTGCACTGCATCCATCATCCATTTTTTATACGCAAGGAGCGCTGCAATAGATGCCCAGGCGATTGAAGCTTCCTCGCTTCCATCTTCTGAGTCCGCTGTTATTGTCTCCTCATCTTCTGGGATGGAGGAGAGGACTTCCTCATAGGCGGTGCCTAGTCCAAGTCCTATTTCTGGTATAGACTTGCAAATTCTATATTGGAATCTTGTGCTTCCCCCCTTTTCTTCGTAAGTTTTATAATCATTGTTTGTTTGCTGCCCCTATTGGAGATGTTCTGACAAGGTTGTCAGAGTTTCCTATCTTAGGCATAGAATGGCCAAGCCTTCCGCATCCAAGGGTGCCACTGGTAAATGCTGACGTGGCTGCCATGCTACTTTAGAACCTCGAGCCTTTGCATCAGCGGGATCCTCTCCTCTTGATTGAGGATATGGGGAGTATTCTTGAAGGCTACACCAGAGGCTACCATGAGTTCGGACTTCCTAAAGAGACTTGGATGTTAGCCCTCGAAGCCCTGTGGGACAAATTCACCCATCTCCATGTCGTCCAAGAGTGGAAGATGAAGGCCCTACTGATAATTGAGCAGCAACGAGAGAAGCGATCTGAGCTGAAGGTAGTCCAGGCAGCGAAACACATTCAAGTTGAAGCTGCCCATGGCCGTAGTAAAGAGGCCTCAATCAAAGCAGAGGAATTAAAAAGCGAGGCACAGTCTCTCATACAAAAGGCTCAAGACTTGTTTGCCACCTCCTAAAGTGTTGAAGAGGAGGGACGCCGGGCAGAGGTTGAGGCAGCAGCCCTCTCGCTTGAATTTGACATGCTTTAGGAGGAGATGCTTTCGAGAGAGGCTCATATTGCAGACTTGGAGAGGAGCGAACCCAAATCCTGACGAACTTTTTCTTTTTCTTTCTTTTTCTTTTTGTTACCAGGACTTAACTGCGTTTGTTTAACATTTGACTTTACTTGCATGTAGTAGACATCACCATATTTCTTATATATAGTTGACAACATTCTTTCTGCATATATCTGGTTGGGTATCCAGTTGAAAACTTTTGCGACTTGTTCAACATTCATCCTTGGTTACTACAAGGATTTGTCTCGGACCTCTTTTATGATGATGAATGAAAGAAAGATAGAGTTGAGTAAAAATTGTTATCTCTATCTTTCCTCATCTGTCTCTTCTCTTTCTTCCCCTCTCTCTCTCTCTTTTATATTATCAGCTCTCCCGCCCTTTCAGGTTTTCGTCAAAGCTGCCCCCTTTAACTTTTTCTTGTGCACTCTTGCGGATTTTCACACTGAGAGGTAATTCATTTTTGCCTGAGACGTCCTCGCGAGTTTTCACCTCAGTCGGTTCAAGACATTTTTACCCTTAGACGTCCTCCTAATAAGGGCGGCTAAGTCTGTCGGGGAACATGTGTTTTAAGCCTCATTTTTTTTTGAAATCACCCATAGCATCAATGGGACATGTATAATATCCGTATGGATTGGGTAGTTGTAGTTGACTGACTTTTGTGGTTTGAAGATCAAAAATCTTGGACTTAGATCGACTGACTTTCGCGGTTTCAAAGCTAAAGATGGGCATTTGGGCTGGTTGACCTTTATGGTTTGTAGCCAAGGAATAAGATTTGTATCGGCTCACCTTTGTGGTTTAGAAGCCTAGGGGATAGATTTAGTTTGGCTGACCCTTATGGTTTGTAGCCGAGGGACCTTGGTTTCAAGTTTAGGTTGGTTGACCTTTGTGATTTGTAGCCAAGGAATTTGGATATGAGTTTGGATTTTGGTGGATTTGAGTTTGGATTTCGGCTGAACTTTGTGGTTTATAGCTGAGAAATTTGGATTTGGGTTTAGGTTTTTCTGCTGACCCTCGTGGTTTGTAGCCAAAAATTAGAATTTGGGTTTAAATTGGCTGACCTTTGTGGTTTATAGCCAAATAATTTGGATCTGGGTTTGGATTTTCGGTTGACCTTTGTAGTTTGTAACCAAAAATTAGAATTTGGATTTAGGCTGGCTAACCTTTATGGTTTATAGCCAAGAAATTTGGATTTGGGCTTTGGTTTTTCGATGGGCCTTTGTGGTTTATAGCCAAAAATTTGGGGAATTTGAGTTGTTTCCGAGATGAGTTTGATATGTTTGGACCGGTGGGGGCAAACATTGTGGGCCGATTTCGGTGATGTAGCCATGAATTGGAAATTCGAGTGGCCAATTGTTGTAATTCAGTTGTCATTGTGGGATGAAGCCATTGAACAGGGCTTGCCCATATCAGCGGCCTGCAATAAGAAAGATTTTTTTTTTTACAAACCTCTTCACCCTTCTGGGTTTTTTTGCCAACGTTGCCCCCCCCCCCCCCTTTAGCTTTTTCTGGAGCGCCCTTGTGGTCCCCCCCTTTAGCTTTTTCTGGAGCGCCCTTGTGGGTTTTCACACCAAGGGGTTGTCCATTTTTGTTTGAGGCACCCTTATGGGGTTACACACCGAGGGGCTGCCCATTTTTGCCTGAGGTCGGGTCTTTGTGACATTTTTACCCTTAAGTAACCAACGAACTAGCTGCCTAAGTCCGTCGGGGCACCTCTATTTTAAGCTCCATTTTTTTTGAGTCAATCTTGATCTTCGTCAGGAAAGGACATGTCTCGAGACGATTGTTCTTTGAACTCGTGCTCTGGCCCAGGGTACAACTTCATGTGTTTGCCATTGAGAGAAGGGAATAGATTATTTCCTTTATGATCAACGATCATGTACGCTCCTCTTTCATAGACCGTTTGAACAATGTAAAGCCCACGTCAATTGGATTGGAGCTTGCTGCTGGATCTCCCCGCCAAGACCTCCTTTTCTTTGACCATAACAAGGTCGCCTTTTTTGAATACCCTTTGTTTGATAAGCTTGTCATAAGCATGTGTCATCTGGGCTTGATACACTTGCAGGTGTTTGTAAGCCCGTAATCTTTCGCCTTCCAAATTTGATAAATCTTCGAGCCTCCTTTCTATTTCAGTTTGGCCCTGGTCTGGTAACCCAGCGTGAACAATGACATGGTAAGATGTCAGCTCAATTTCTACGGGCACTCCGCTTCAGCCCCATAGACTAGGGAGAATGTGGAACAGTCTGTGGGTGTCTTATAGATAGTTCCAAGCTTCGTGCACCTTTTCATCCCAATCTCTTTTGCGGCCAACAATTATCTTTTCCAATAATTTGCAAAGAATCTTGTTTAAGGTTTCGGCCAGTCCATTGACTTGAGGATTGTAAATCGATGATGTCTTCCAATCGATATGAAACTTAACGGCCAATGCATATAGTTTTATTCTTGAATGGCGTGTCGTTATCTGACATGATGCGACTGGGAGTGCTGAATCTGTAGATTATGTGGTGCCTGACAAATCGGGCAATGATTTTGCCAGTCACGTTTTGCAGGGGAATAACTTTAGTCCATTGGAAAAAATAGTCCGTAGTAGCCAGAATGAATTTATGGCCTTGGGAGGATGGTGGAAATGGTCCCACAATGTCCATACCTCATTCCGCAAATGGCCAAGTGGGCGCTGTTGGATGGAGCGGGTTAGGAGGCTTCCTAGGTACCGACCCGAATGTTTGGCACTAATGGCATGTATGGGCATATTGATTACAATCCGCGTACGTGGTGGGTTTTGAGTTTAATGCTATTATTCATTTTGGCTCCAGCTTGATGAGCCCCACACAATCCGGAGTGGACTTCGTGCATTAAGGTTTTTACTTCCTTTGGTGAGATACACCGTAGGAGGACCGATCGGTCCTTTTTATGGACCAATCTGAAAAGTCAACCGTCAATTAATTGATAGGATGCCACTCTACGCAACAATTGTATCCTTTGAGCCTAATCTAGAGGGAGTCAACCATTCTTTATTTTTATGATCGACTCATGCCAATCTCCTTCTGTGGCGTCCTCTTCTGGATTGTTGTTGACCCCATATATAGTGAGGTTGGATTCTTTGTCAAGCACGCTTGGCATGAGCTTTCTGTGTCTGACAGTGATATCCAATTCACCTTCAGGCGGGAGTTTTATGACTAAAGCCCATTTCGCTAAAGCATCCGCTTGGGAGTTATTGCTCCTAGGAATGTGACCTATTTCAAATAGGTAAAATCTGTCTTTTAGTCTTATGACAGTTGCATGGTAGGGGATTAGCTCTTGCCTTCGGACGTCATAATCGTCCAGAACCTGAACTATGACAAGTTGGGAATCCCCATAGACTTTGATGCACTTAATGTCCATATCTAGAGCCAATTGGAGTCCAATAATTAGTGCTTCATACTCTGTCATTGTTGGTCAGTGGCTTCATAAGAGCACATGAATTATGTAGAATGTTGCCCTGAGGTGTAACAAAGACTATCCCGACACCAGATGCAAAATTTGTAATGCCATCGATCTTCTTGACCGTTCGGGAAGCGTTGTGAAAGTACAACTTCCAATATGGTAGGTCGATGGTGAGGACATCATTCCCCTTTAACGGTGGGACATCTTCAGCTTGGTCTTCTGCTCATTTCTGAGGCACCAGTGCCTCCTCATTGGGCAACTCAGTATTGAGCGGTGAATATTCTGGCACGAGATGAGCGGCCAGAAACTCGAAATCCCTTGTCCTTTGATTGCTTTCCGTGGAACAAAAGTGATGCCAAATTCCATGAGGATAAGTACCCACTTCTCAAGTCTTCCTGACAAAACGGGTTGACTGAGGAGGAATTTGAGCGGATCACATCTGAGCTCCATCGATGGGTCAGGAGGTAGTGCCTTAACTTTTTGACGGCAAATACCAGTGCTAGGCACACCTTTTTTTTGGGAGAATACCGATGCTCAGGACCAACTAGTTTCCTGCTGAGATAGTACAATGGTTGTTCCTTACCCTCTTCATTAACTTACGCTAAGAGTGCTCCTAGAGAAACATCCATAGCGGCAATGTAGAGAATGAGAGGCTTCCCTTTAACAAGTGCCTCTAGCACGGGAGGAGTGAGCAAATACTCCTTGATTTGTTCGAGGGTCTCCTGGCATTCTTCATTCTATACAAACAATGCTCATTTCTTCATCAATTTACTGAAAGGCATGCACCTTCCAGAGAGGTTGAAAATGAACCGCCTAATGTAGGCAAGTCTTTTGCAGAGACCTGAGCTCTATTAAATTTTTAGGCAGAGGCAGTTCTTTCATCACCTTGATTTTATCAGGGTCAATTTTTATCCCCCGATATCTAACCACGAAGTCGAGAAACTTGCCACTTGAGACGCCAAAGGCACATTTCAGTGGATTCATTTTGAGCTAGTATTGCCGAAGTCTCTCGAAGTCCCGACGCAAGTCGGCTAAATGATCTTACCTCTTTGTTTTAACGACCAAATCATCGACATAATATTCAGCAAGGTCATGTAACATTTCATCAAAGATTTTGGTCATTGCCCTTTGGTAGGTGGCACCAACATTCTTCAAGCTAAACGACATCCTTTTACAATTGAAGATTTCTTTAGGTGATCGGAAAGCCATGTGGTCTATCTTTGATGGCCATGTGGATTTGGTTATAGCCTGACGACCCGTCTATAAAAGATAAAACTTCATACTCGGTGGTCATGTCACCCATTGTTTTGATGGTTGGGACGGGAAAGTCGTCTTTTGGGCGTGCTTTATTCAAGTCTTTGAAGTCAATATTGACCTGGACTTGGCCATTCTTTTTTTACAATGGTACAATGTTAGCGAGCCACATCAGATATATGTATGGCTCTATGAAGTCGACGTTCAACATCTTGTTGACCTCTGCAATTGTTTGTTGCTGCAACTCATGACACATGTGCCTCATAATATGTTTGACTGGCTTAACTGTGGGGAGGATAGCGAGCTCATGTTCAGCCACCGAGGGGTCCAAATCGGGCATTTCCTTATAGTTCCAGGTGAAACAGTCTTTAAATTCTTCAAGAAGTCGTTGATACGCCTATCTTTCTTCTTCGCTTAAAAGAGTATTTACGAAGGTTGGCCGACGGTCTTTTGTGCTTCCGAGATTGATTTCAATCAACTCGTCCATAGTTGTTTGACCATCGTCCTCGAGCTCTAGCGGAGCTGGTTGGAAGTCGACGAAGTCCCCTTGGTCATCAGTGTCAACTTCATAGACCCCAAATTCTTCGAAATTTTCTTGTTCAGGCTTAGACTTAAGGGACTTTCTTCATTCTACTGATGGTCATCCAGTCGAGTTGGGTTCCCTTCAATGAGAGGGTGTTCATCAGTGGTTGCCGATACGACTGGTGTTGGGACTTCTTTGCCTTCCTTTTTAGAGCCATCAATTTTAGGATCCACTCCCATTTGGCTATTAGGAGGAGACAACAACCCTATAGCATTAACTGTACAATAGACTTGGAAGTCTTCCTCTTGAGCATACCCAAGCACCCTTGTGTCCTTGTTGGAGAAGAGAGGTTGCTCCTGGACCTGCGATGGATACCACAACTGAAGAAAATATGCACTCCGTGCGTGGTCCTGAGTTTGAGGAATGCGTTATTTTTTGCACATTTCCTTAATGTATTTCGACATATCGTCCATTTTTTGGACTAATTCTGGTGTATTGTCAGTTGGGATAATCCAGTCAAAATCATATGTTGGACGGTTTCGTGGGACGAGATCTTTTATGGAACATGATTGGTTTATCTTTCTTATTCTTATTTCTCCATTTTCGTTGTTAGGAGACTATGAAAGTTTTCAATTGCTCCACCTTATGTTCCTCCCTTTGAAACGGGAGCTGGATGTATTTGGGTGGCAATGAGATGCTTTTGTCGATGGCTTGGCTGCTAAGGTTAGCTTCAAAATCAATTCTTTGCCTTTCAAGTCGAGTCAGTTTAACACCAGCTTTAAGACCCCAGCTTGTGCACCTTTGCCAACTCCTCGTTGACAGTGAAGGGTTCTCCATCTTCAAAATTCACTTTTTGCTTTCCTTTATCTTTTATTTTCTTGGGGGTCGCTATGGTAGGTTCCCCAAAATACAATGGGACATCCGCCAAGTTGCACTCATTCAGGCGGAACGGGGCCTGATCTGATAAGATGATATGTTGCTCCCCTCCCTTTGTATACTTTATGCATTGGTGCAAAGTTGAAGGAACAACTTAATTTTCGTCTAACCGGGGCCTTCCTAATAGCACCTTGTAAGATGTGTCATCATTGTTGATGTAGAACGTCACTTTGGTGGTGAAGTCACCCATGACGAGCTGCCCATCGACCCGGCCAAGAGCTTCCTTAGAGTTCTGATTGAACCCCCGAGATCTTGATGGCGTTCACCTTTTGCAGGTAAGACATCAGATATAGAGACTTGAAAGTCTTTATAGGCATAATATTGACGGCCGCCCCAGTATCTATCAGAATTTGGTTCATATCATACCCGTTGATCGTCCCTCTCATGTATAGGGGACGATTATGACACGGGGAAGACAAAAACATATTTTTTTCTGTGAATGTGATGCTTGCCGCAAATGCCCCATATGCCTGGGCTTGCAGTTCTGTCGCATCGACTTCATAAGCTTTAGGATCCTGGAGTATTTTAACCAGGGCCTCCCTTAATTCCTTACTTTAAGAGATAGCCTCCCATACGGTAACAATGGTTAGGAACCACTTCATATGTTGAATAATCATGTGGTCTGCCCGAACACGAGTCTTCTCAAGTGGAGGGATGAGCTCTGTCAGGGTCTTCTGTGACCCATCAAACTTTTCCTTTTTGGAAGGTTGCTCTACCTCGTTCTGGTCATTCACTTCTTCTTGGAACAATAGTGCCAGAGATTTTCTGATGGTGGCGATAGTTCATCAGGTTTGCCCCTCCCGAGGGACTAGTTTGATTTGTGTATTCGTCTTTGCCAGAGGAACCCGCCTGTTCTGCAAATTTATCTTACCTTGATGGATTGATTGGCGCCTCTTCTTCATCAGAAGGATCAAATTCAAAGGGAATACCCCGGACTTCAACTTCCAGGATGGGACCTGACTTTTCCCCCCGAAATAAGATGACTTGGTCGAGAGTCGGATTTGTCCCACAACCACGACCTCATTCTCTGCCACGGCCTTGGTTATTTCTGGACGATGCCGGTAAGTCGTTAGAGCAGCTTTGTGTCTGGGACGATTCACCACAATTTCTTCTTCTTGTGAAGAATCTATATTATCGGTTGGCAAGATTGCCACCATGTTGCATAAAAAGTTTTGCAACATCTCCTCCAATGTTTTCATAGCGACCTCGTCATCCTTGTAAACTAAGGAGAGTTCCTCGGGGATCAAGAGCTTTTCGCCCTCTTTCATCCGTTGGATCATTTCTTGGAGCCAATTTCTTAGTCGAGTCTTGCACCCAAGTCTCTCCCAAGGGATATATTTGTCCAAAGTGACAATCCTGGTGG
Organism: Amorphophallus konjac; assembly: GCA_022559845.1. Classification (NCBI taxonomy): domain Eukaryota; kingdom Viridiplantae; phylum Streptophyta; class Magnoliopsida; order Alismatales; family Araceae; genus Amorphophallus; species Amorphophallus konjac. The sequence continues at coordinate 78,451,796 of CM040117.1, read as the reverse complement.
GATGAGAAGGAGTGTGTTCCTCCAACTTATCTATGAGCTTTTGTACATGTTGTAAAGGACTTAACTCCTTGGGCTGCTCCATAGTAGCTGCCTGTTTAGCTTGCCTCTTCAGCTTCCTTTTCAAAATTTTCTTTCTATTCCTCTCTTGTTTCTTGGCTCGTGCCGCATCTTGTGGAGAAGGAAAGATTAGCTTTGGAGGTGGAGTTGATTTGCCCCCAGAGCTTTGCTATCCGCTCTGAGTTGACGCCTTAGAAGACTTGGGTTCACAGTTTTTCCTGAGAGTGACCTTAACCCAATCAACTTCTTTTGACAATGCGTGGAAGGTGGCATTGATCATGGTCGATTAGTTCGTGCGGCAATTCTTGTTATTCGGCCAAGCTTAGGTTGAAGCCTTGAGGCTTTTGCAGCACATTGGGCTTTTCTTCAGTTTGTGAATTGGTTTGTTTAATGCTAAATCGAAACTTAGACCTGGTTCTCCCACCTTAGCTTTGCCTTTGTGGCTTTGCTCAGAGTTTTCTCCTGTGGGTTTACCTAGTTAGTTTTGTTTGAAGCTATCCTCATAGCTTCTCTGCATAATCTCATCCTTTTGGCCTTTCGTGGAGTGCTGTTTAGGGTGCGACTCCCTTCCCCTCCGCAGGAAGGTTAGAGGGGCCAAGCGTCTTGTTGAAGTGCTTGATTCGCTCGGATGGGTAGAAGGCTTGGTCGAGGATTCTGGTGTAAATCCTCAACAACTTCTCTGTAATAGCTTTTCGTCGACAAAGGTCCTTCACTATTAACCTTTCCTTGTTGGACAAGGCCTTTGACCCATTCTTGGACTCCCTGACTCTCTTTCATTACATGTGTGGTGGCAGAAGCGCAGTGGCGATGACGCCCCCTGCTTATTTTGAAATGACTTCTTGGCAGATCGTGCACCAAGATTTCTTTCCCGCCTAAAAGGATGTCAAGCAATTTCTTGGTATCTTCTTTTGGGAAAGGAAGAGATTCTAAATCTTGCCATGATTGCCAGTTAAGTCTCCACGATTTCAGCTCGTCTTGACTAAGGTTGGCCTCTTCTACCTCTGGCTCAGGTGACGTGCAAGAGGTTGACACATGTATTACATTGACGGAAAAGCTTGGCCTTCTTCGAACATGAAGTTGTAGGGGAATTATTAAATGATCATCCATGTCTATCACCCCCTGATTGATCAGGTATTCCACGGTGTCTTTAAAGGCGTGACAATCATGGATAACATGGCTTATTGACCAGTGGTACAAACAATAGCCATGTTGATACATAGTGCTTGTCATTTCGTCATTTTCTGGCGTCGGAAGGTCTATCAATCATTCTTGGCAACACATATGGAAGATCTCCAAATTTTTTTGGCAAGGGACAAACTATGATTTCTCTCATTCCTCGTTAGTAGCTGAGTTTGATGATTTTTCGGATATCCATCCTCTAGACCTTGCATCTGGGTACTTGTTGCCCCTCGACATTTTGTGTATGTGTTAGGATAGGTCCCCTTGCAGATGGTCCAAAGGGAAACATTGCCAGCTATTCATCAACATGCTTTAGGAACTATAGTAGCTCATGTTGTTCTTGCTGTAGTCGCCTAATCTCCCTTTCCATCTTTCGGATACTTCTCCGAACCGCTAGACATTCAGGCATCCGGGGAAGAATAGATCCGGAGTAAGCCACAAATTGTTAATTTAATGTTCTGGCCTCCGATGCATCGGGAGCTAAGGAGGTTGTCGCCATATGAATCACATTGGCCGATTGGTTCGGTCGATTCCAGACATGAGGCTGGGGAGAGTTGACCAGATGGCCTAGCATGTTAATCAGGCGGTCTTGGATCAACTTCTCTGCTACATTTTTGAAAATGTAATATTCTTCAATAGTATGACCAAACATTTGGTGATAAACATAGTAGTTAGGGTCGTCTGACCTTTCGGCTTCTGCGGGCTTCCATGGCTCTGGGAAAGCTCTAAGCTTCTCTTTCATGCAAAGCTTGAAGAACTTATTTCTATGTTCCTTTCTGAAGGAGTAGGATGTCTTCATATGCTCTACCAATGGAGTAGCAGGCGCCTTGGCCTTGGGCTTTTTGTCACCACTTTTTGATGATTTTCCTTCTCCCTTATTTCCATTTGCCGAGGAGAAGTCCATCGCATTCACCTCTTTGCCACTGTCTTGGCGATCCTTAGAGGACTTGCCTTTAGCACGGGTGTAATTGGGATGATCAACGAAGTACATTTTGATCTTCGCTACCATAGTGTTTAACTGATGAAAGTCTTTGATGTTTGACCCCAAAAGTTTCTCACTGGCTTCCGCCATTGAGCTCTTGCAGCATATAGTGATATTGCATCTTTAGGAGCTGGAGGGTTGCTACACCTCATGTTGAAGTCCCTCCATCTTTCGATGAAGTCTAGTGCTGTTTCACCCTTCTTCTATTTAAGGGAGCAATTTTTTATCATAGATACTTTGCGCTCGACTGTCTGAAACCGATCGAGAAACTTCTACATATTTGCCCAGTCGGCCACCAAATTGGGCTTCAGTCTGGAGTATCACTGAAAAGTGGTACCTATTAGGGATGTGGCGAAATAACGGAGGAGATATGACTTCTCTAGTGCCAGCTCATCCATAGCCATTATATAGTAGGCCAAATGCTCTTAAGCCTTGCCCGTTGAACCTTTGTAGTTTTGGGGTTTTGGGGCAATCTGACGGAAGCTTCTTGAACTGGTGGTGCAGAGGATATGGCACACTATATAAATCAATGGCAGCCGCACCCTTGCCATGTTGGGCGAACTTCGCTTCCATGATCCTTTCAATGATCTGCCTTTGAGCCATTAAGCTTTCTACTACTGTCGTGGCCGATGATCGAACATTCATTTCATTATGCGGAGCTCCGAACTTCACTACCGCTGGAACTTTTGCTGCACTAGCTGAAATATTGACAGTAGTCTGAAGCGACCTGGGGTGGCCGCTCGACACTATGGAGTTGCCGCTAGAGGCTGTGGTTGAACCTCCCTCTCAACCTCCCTCTCTCGCAAGAATCCTTGCAGATATTCCTCAATTCTTGATTTTCACGCTGAAGATCCTCCAACGTGGTAGCTTGGATAGTGTCTCCGAGCTCATCATCATGTCCTGGATCATCATCACCCTGGACACTGTGGACTTCATCTTGATCTTCGCCCAGTTGTCCCTGTCCTGGTTGAGACGTCCCGACAGCGGCAGTCGTTCGATTCATCTGAGCTAAAGCTCGAAAAACAAGCCTAGATTTCCTCAGGCCCGAAGTGGTTCATTCAAATCCTCTGAAATTTCTTCCAGTAGTTTATCGGCAAAAGAAGTGTAACAGGTGAACACTTTAACAACATCATTTGTCACCTAGACCATCCTCTTTTTCCTGGGTGGCTACTTTCCAGGCCGAGGTGCGGCCCCTAGTCTGTAAAAAACAGACAGTTGAGATGTAGGAGTTTGAGTAGAGTGTGCCTCCTCCATTTGGGCTGATTAAGTGAACGGAGAAGTGGGTTAGGTCTACTTGTAGACCCCTCTACGCTTTTGCCCACATGTGTGTGTGACTATGGTCTCTAGAGGTGCTAGCGTGCTAAGGCCTCAGCTTGGAGCCAACTTGTCGAACTTCGAGCTTGTTGCAGGTCCGACATACGGATAGGCCTTCCTGACCTAGCCCGCCTGATATCCCAAGCCGCCTCCTTGGTGACCCAAATTTTCTTCATACGAAGTTGACTCTCCTCTGTTGGGTTACCCCTGACTTGGATTTGGGAACTTTGGTATTGCTACGACGTAATTGCCCCCAGTTTGCTACCGAGATGCCAGACTTTAACTTCGCCTTCTCCTCTCGTGTTCTTCGAAGAACGATGAATCGGTTTGAAGTTGAAATGGTTGGGACGTGCTTGTCCAAGGGCATGATTGGCTTGCCTCCATCGAGCCTGACACGAAGATTTCGACAATCGCAGTCTTGTCGGAGTGAGATATGGCCGTTGTAGGTTTCTTGCCCTTGCGGCTGTGGCGTTGCCCTTATTGAGCAAGAGCAGCGTCGATGTTGACATGATTGACCGAGAAACCTGGTCAATAGTTGAGATCGAAGGCTTGGTGCCCTTGGCGGGTGTAGGTGTGACCGGCTTGCCCTCAATCACCGGAACGACGCCCAAGAAGTAGGGCCAGCTGACGACAGTTGGAAAGTCGTCGAACACTAAGGAAGTTGCCAGGTATTTGAACTTGGCGTGATTGGCAATGACCTGAGATCCATAAGTAACCGCCGCCATTGTTCTGTTGCTTCTTGTTGTTGTTGTTGTCAATCGCTTAGCGCAACTCAAAGCGCCCTCTGCTTCCCGTCCTATAAAAGGAAAAGGGGCATCAAAGCCTTAGTACGAGTTTAGATCTTCTTTGACAGAAAGAAGAAAGGTGGGAAAGGTCCCACCGGGCGTGCTAGTCTGTTGGAACACAGAAAATTTTTTGGAAAGAAATCATGCGCATTTGTTGAACAAGAATGCATATTTGTTAACTATTTAAAGATCGTGTGCATTATTAATTCCGTGAAATTGGATTTACCATACGATTAGGGTTCGGGTGTTGGACCTTTCCCTACTAACCTCGGTCAATGTTAATTTACATCAGTATAAAGTCTGAATACCTTTGTTTGACTGTCAAAGAAGAGCTATTATCCTCCATGATATCGGTTATGATACTGAGGGTAAATTCACAACAACAATGATAAAAACCTTTAAAAGGTAAGGGTACTTGTACCTTAGCGAGGGTGAACATGTAATTTGGTTTAGGACACGATAGACTTATAAGTTTGAGAATAGGGAAATTTAAGCAAGGATTGGGCGGTGACTAGAAGATTATGTCACAGTTTGACACTATCTAGGGACTTAGATATAATTTCGCAGGGACAAGGGTACATTTGTAATTCAATATCTCTCCGGGTTTATTCGTAAATTTGAGTTTTGAAGGACATGAGTGCAATTAACTCGTGTCGAAGAATGGCCTTCACACATTTGGAAGCCAAATTGCAATCCTTAAAAAGAATGAAGGGTATTTGCGTAAATATAAAACTTTTATGCAAATATAGGGTTTTGTCGACGAATTGTACTTTTTATAGGACTTTTTTTAAAAAATGTGAGATATATCTACAATTTATGAACCTTGCATGGTGTTTCAGTAATTATAGGACATTGCGGGATATTGCGGAGTTTTTCTTGTAATTTTGGGGGTATTTTTTGTAATTTCTGATTAATTCAGAAAATTAAATTATTTTATCTCCAAAAGCAAGGCCCATAGGGGCATAAGTGTCAACCCAAGGGTATTTATAAAACATACTCTTATGTGGACGTCCACAAAAACACACAGAACAAAAGCTCCAAGTGCTCCTTTGCTGCTACTCCGGATGTTCTCTTTGACTTCCTCTTTTTTTTTTCACGTGGGGACCACGAGATTTTTATAGAGGTTAAGGGGTCATCCGGGGGACCGGATAGGTCCCTTTGAGGGCCTATCCGGTCCGCATAGGTTCCTTGGGATCCTATCCGGGGCCGATGGGCCCGCGGATCCCTTCCCCCTGGCCCAAATAGGTCCTCGGAGGGACCTATCTGGGCCGAGTAGCTCCCCCATGGGACCTATCTAATAGGCCAGGAGTGGGGAGAGATAGGGCGTGCTCTATAAAAGGCCCCAATTTTTTTATTTATTTCCTTTGGCTTTTGTGCTTTGACACGTGGATGGGAGAAAGCGACTTGTGCTTTGTGCTTGTTTTTCTTTCTCCGTCCGTGTTGTTCGTCAAGGGAGGAAGTTTCCATCCTATTGGACCGTCTTACCGACACATGTCGGACACCCTGCAAGTGGGACTAAGATTCTCGTCTAATTATTTTCTTGCTGCATGGGATTTTCCTGTAATACCAGGCATCCGGCGGGAGTTCCCGGGGTTTGGAATTATAACAACGCTATGTTTTGTGCCATTTATCGATCGTCATCGGACTGAATTAATTTTAAATATCTCGATTAATTTGAGAAAATGACGGGACATCCGACGGGGCTCCCGGAGTTCGTAAATGGCCCGCTGGAGCGACGGTGATAGCTTTATCCTATTCGCCTACCATTACTTGATTGACTCAAGAAAAATAATGGGCTCAACATTGTGTTAGGAGTTCAGACAACTTTTTCCATTTGCAGATTTGTTTTTTCCTCCCGTATTTATCGCACTAAAAGGTCTTCTAGTTGGGGACTTGGGCTCGTATGTTTGTCTTCTAGTTGGGGACTTGGGGTCGTATGTTTTTCCTCACCAATACTGTTCATCCACTTTTACCCTCTAAAAAAGTAAGTGAATTTTGGTTAGCTTCCCCCCACCCAAAAAAATAAAAAAAATCAGATAATTAGGTTGTTCAAAAGGTGCCATATACTGCATAATTAACCTCACATTATTCATTGGTCAAGAAAGCAGTATCTTGTGTTCGTTAATTTTAATTGAAGTTCACCTGCCAAAAAGGAAAAAAGGAAAAGCTTGGGTGGGCAAATATCAAATTGGTCCATGCAACCATTTGCATCCCTGTTGGTCATGAATATTCTTTTGAAAGAGAATTATAAAGATTGCACATAGAGGGGGCTGTATAAATAGTTTGTACAAGGTTTATTTCGTGAGTGCGCATCGTATCAGACGATTTGAGTTTGAGTGTTGGACCTTTCCCCATTGACCGCAGTCAATATTGATTTACATCAGCCTAACGTCTGAACACCTTTATTTAACTGCCAAAGAAATCTTAATGTCCCCTGTAAGGGTCTTGATACCGAGGGAAGGCTTCCTTGCACGGCTCAAAGCTAGTTCCCACTCACCACCGAAGTATTAATAAAATTAGGGTTTCATGAAAGGGCGTTAGGTTGGGCGAGAAATCTTGTAATTTGAGGATATGACTGCAATTTTGCGGAAGTCATAGGCACTTTTGAAGTGTCGGGGGGTTCTTTGAACTCTTAAGGATATTTTGATAATTTCGAGTTTTCAGGGATATTTTGATAATTTTACCAGGTCAGGGACATTTTTAGAATTTTGGGTTGGAGGGAGACTGTTATGTAATCTCTGACTTCCAAGGGCACTGAGGTAATTTCTAGAAGGTTCTGAGACTATTAGGCCATTTCTAGGTCACATGAGTATTTTGATAATTTTACCGGACCCGAGGCGGACCTATGTTTGAGATGACACTTAGGTGCGAGACTGAGCTAGCAAGGTTTCTAAGCAAAGGAGCAACAACGGACATCATAGAAGACGTTTGTGCATTGATTCGCAAAAGAGGGGCATATGCACAATTTTTCGAAAGTCGAGACTCATTTGCAATTTTCCTTGACTAACACATAAAGGACCATATGAGTACAAGGGTCGTCGATGAGTTGTCGACTATACAAGTGAAAGGGGTCTTTGTATTGACGCGAGACGTAGGGACGTAGGGACATAGGCCCAATTACAATAGGTTGCAGGGTAAAACTGCAAGTAACAGGACTTGAATTTTCTTGTAGTCCCAAGAGGGGCATTTATGTAATTCCTGATTATCTAGGAGAATTACATAATTTGGCCATCCAGGACACATGAAAAATTACAAATACAGCCTCCAGGGGCATAATTACAAATACAGTCTCTAGGGGCGTAAATACAAGACTCGGGGTATCACATGCCCTTAATGGGACAAAACAACGAACAAGATGCTTCTCGCCGTAGCTCGGTCTCCTTCGTATGTTTGTGTGTGTATATGTGTGTACCTCCGTGTGTTTCCTTCTCCTTGGACCCCTGGGGGGGTATTTATAGAAGGTGAGAAGCCACCGGGGTTGATTTACCCTGTACGGGGTGGACGCGATTCTAAATGACCCATGGAGGTCTTCTTTTTTTGTTCTGAGAGAGAGAGAGGGCAGCGGGGTTTAACCGCATCGGGGTCAAGTGACCCCCGGTGGGTACAACCGCCCTGGGGTCAATTGACCCTGGGTAGACCTATCCGGGGTCAGTTGACCACATGCAGGTCTGTCCGGGGTCAGTTGACCTCGAGCTGGTCTGCCACAACTGCCCCGGGGTCAATTGGCTTTGGGTAGGTTTGTCTGGGGTCAATCGACCCCAGGCAGGTCTGTCCGGGGTCAGTTGACCCTGGGCGAGTCTGCCCAGGGTCAGTCGACCGAGAAGGTTCCCACTGGGGTCATTTGAGGCTGATGTGTGCCCCCCCAACCCCCCTCTGACCTGTTTAGTGGGTCATTCTCTGCTTTGAGGCCTGCATATTAAATGAAAGGGGAGGTGACAATTGCCTTATAGTCACCATTGGCCAAGGAGGTGACCGGAACCCCCAGGTGGGAGAAAAAGGGGGTGACTACACTACACCCCACCCCAGATAAGTCTCCTCTGGCAGGGGTTGGTTTCACCCCGGACAGGTTATCAGTGTAAGGAAAAAATTTACTTCCAACAAATGCCCCTCACGGAACATTCGTTGAAGCCGAAGGCGGAGGCGGACGGTCCATGTCCTATGTAGTTTTTTTTTATTTCTTTTGAGTCTTCGTGACATGGGGAGATTGTTGTAGGACTGCACCTCACTGTTTCGTTGCTGTTCCTATATATTTCTTCTAATCTTCGGCTCCATCGTTTTGCTCCCGCAGCACTTGCAGTTATGACTCGCCACGGTGGAGACAAAGATTCTTCCAGGAAGTTGAGAGTTGGTGCAGGCTTGTCTTAGTGAGACTCACCAGTCTAGAAGTGATGTAGGCTAACCTCGGTGAGGCACTTTATCTTGAAGCTGATGTCGACCAACCCTTTGGGGTATACTGGTCAAAGTTGATGTAGACCGTCCCCTGGGACGTGTTGGTCTGAAATTGGATGCTGGCCAATCCTTGGGGGTGCATTAGCCAAAGTTGATGTAGATCGGCCCTTAGGGCATATTCGTCTAGAGTTGATGTTGACCTGTCTCAGCGAAATGTATCGGCCTGAAGTTGTTGTAGACCTACTCGGCGAGGCTTATTGGCCTGAAGTTGTTGTAGACTTGCCTCGGCGAGGCTTGTTGGCCTAGAGTTGATGTGGACCTATCTCGACGAGGCTTGTGGGCCCGGAGTTGATGTAGGCCTGTCTCGGTGAGGCTTGTTGGCCTAGAGTTGATGTGGACCTACTTTGACGAGGCTTGTTGGCTTGGAGTTGATGTAGGCCTGTCTCGGCGAGGCTTGTTGACCTAGAGTTGATATAGACCTACCTCGGAGAGGCACATCCGTCTGAGTTGTTGTTGATTGATTGTTGAATTGTGATAGCCGAAAACTGACATTGGTCGACCCTTGGGGGTGCGTTGGCTAAAAGTCATTGTGTCGGCTAATTGCTGAGGTGTATAGCAGAATATGGTGATGTGCCAGCTGACCATTGGGGTGTCGCCGAAGATGTGTCGACTAACTGCTGAGGTATGTAGCCGAAGGTTGAAGTTGGCTAACCATTGACTTGTGATAGCCCGAGTTAATGTAGACCAGCACTAGTCGGCCGTGCACGGGCTGAGGCATATGTCATCCAACGCAGACTTGAGCGCAGTACCACCCTAGGTAAGGGCGTTGTAACTTGTACATCAAAATTCTGTACATTTGATTTTGTTTGGAAAGGGCACTCGTTAGGTTCTGTCTCCTTTCTTTGTTTCGGCTTCAGTCGTGAGGCTTCACAGTTGTCTCAGAGTTTCCCGGCTCTTAAGATAGAGTGGGTCGATGGTCCTCAGCTTGGTATAGCGTTGGCAGATACTGACATGGGTGCTTGGCTTATTCAGAACCTCCAATTGCTGTTACAGGTTGATCCCCTTCCGACCGTTGAGGCCATGAGGGGCCACTTGGAGTGTTGTATTAGAGGTTACCATGCATTTGGCCTTCCCAGGGACGCCTGGATGGCGGAGCTCACAGCTCTATGGACGAGTTCGCCCACCTTCACGTTGTTCAGGAGCAGAGGCAGAGGACCCATATGATGATCCAGTAGGAGGAGGAGCAACTTTGCAGTCTGCGAGCGACCCATGCCGAGGTATGCGTCCAGATAGAAGCTGCCCAAGAGCGTAGCCGGGGAGCCTCCTTCCGAGTAGAGGAGCTACAGAGGGAGTTACAGGAGGCTGAGGGGGAGTGCAGCAGTGCGCAGGCCGAGGTAGAGACTCTCGATCGCAGACTTGAGGGGCTCCAGGAGGAGGTTCTTCAGAGCGAGACTTGCCTTACTGACCTGAGGAGGAGCGAGTTCGGACCTTGATAGGCCTTGTTGCCCTTCTGTACATGGGGCTTTTATATTTTGCCCATTTTTTTCTTCGTTACCCCGAGGGCTTATCTCGGGCTCCTTCTTTGATGAGATTGATGAGTAAAAGGCAGAGCTCAGTAACTTTTGCTTCCATCCTCTTGCATGTATGTTTTTTTTATTTTTTTATTTTTATTTTTTTACCACTTTATCAGTCCTACCGCCCTTTCGGGTTTTTGCTAGGACTGGACTCCTTTAACTTTTTCCAGTGCGCCCTTGCGGGTTTTCACACTGAGGGATGTCCACTTTTGCTTAAGGCATCCTTACGAGTTTTGCTTAAGGCATCCTTGCGAGTTTTCATCTTAGTCGGGTTAAAGCCTTTTTGCCCTTGATTGCCCTTCTAACATAAACAATCAAGTTCGCTGGGGCACAAATATTTTTAGCTCCATTTTTTTTTGAATACCTATGATGCGGAAAGGCAGAAGGGGTTGGCATCCCGAAAGGGGACATGTAGGCCGAACCCAGTGGGACAAACGAGTGGATTTGACAGTCCTAGTGGGACGTGGTTAGTCAAACCCGAGAGCCGAAAGGCAGGGTGGGTTGGCGGCCCAAAAGGGGATGCATAGGCCAAACCTGAAAGATGAAAGGGTGGCTTTGACAGCCCTAGTGAGATGTGCGAGTCAAACTTGAAAGCCGATAGGCAGAATGGGTTGACAACCCGAAAGGGGACGCTTGTGCCGAACCCGAAAGATGAAAGGATGGATTTGATAGCTCGGGTGGGACATTTAGATCAAATCCGAAAGCCGATAGGCAAATAGGGTTGGTAGCCCGAAAGGGGGGCACATAGGCCGACCCGGAAGATGAAAGGATAGATTTGACAGCCCTAGTGGGACGTGTGAGTCAAACCCGAAAGCCAAGAGGCGGATAAGGTTGGCAGCTCGAAAGGGGACACATAGGCCGAACTCGAAAGATGAAAGGATAGATTTGACAGCTCGGAGGGACACACGAGTCAAACCCGAAAGTCGATTGGCAAGATGGGTTGGCAGCCCGAAAGGGGACGTATAGGCCAAGCCCTAAAATAAAAAGGTTGGATTTGACAGCCCTAGTGGGACATGCGAGTCAAATCTGAAGGTCGATGGGCGAATAGGGTTGGCAGCCTGAAAGGATGGATTTGAATACGCCCTAGTGATGTCGCGAGTCAAACCCGAAAGATGAAAAGATGGATTTGACAGTCCTAGTGGGACGTTTAGGTCAAATCCGAAGGTCGATAGGCGGGATGGGTTGGCAGCCCGAGAGGGGTCTCATAAGCCAAGCCCGATGGGACTGAAAGGACGGATTTGATTGCCTTAGTGGGATGTGTGAGTCAAATCCGAGAAGTCCAAAATATGAGTGGAGCTGACATGTCGAAGGACGTATGAGTCAACTCTAGAAAAGGAATGGATGGATTTGACAGTTCGAAGGTACATATGGGTCAAATCCGGAATTGAAAATGTAAGTAGGGTTGGCGAGCCGAAAGACATATGAATCAACTATACGAGAAAGATAGATTTGACAGCCCGGGCGGGACATATGAATCAAATCCAAAAGTTCAAAATGCTGACGATCCCGGTAGGATTGAGTGTTGCATGGCAACGTTGGAATTATAGCTATGGTGTCCCGGTGGGACTGGATGTTGCATGGCAACGTTGGAACTATAGCCATGGCGTCATTATGATGCACTTGCTATCAGAGGGTGAAGTTGTTGGCTTGGATCCACCCATAGAAATATGCTTCAGGAGAAATTTTTTTTTTTTCACGTTACCAATCTCACTGCCCTTTCGGGTTTTCGTCAAGATTGGTCCCCTTTAGCTTTTTCCGGTGCACCCTTGCGAGTTTTCACACCGAGGGGTTACCCATGTTTGTATGAGGTGCCCTTGCTGGTTTTCACCTCAGCTGAGTTTATGGCTTTTTTACCTTAAGCCGACCCTTGGATGAAAGGTGGCTAAGTCCGTCGGGGCATCAATATTTTTAACCCCATTTTTTTTTAACTTGAACCTTCGCCGAGAAGAGGTATGTCTGAGAGGGCTGTTGCGGAAGCTCATGCGGTGGCACATGGTAGAGCTTCATGTGCTTGCCCTTATGGTTGACGACCGTGTAGGCGCCTCCTTCATAGATCTTCTGAATGACGTAAGGTCCATGCCAATTGGGCTGGAGTTTGCTGCTGGATCTTTCCGCCAATACCTCCTTTTCTTTGATCATGACAAGATTGCCCTTTTTGAATTTCCTTTGCTTGACCAACTTATCATAAGCACGTGTCATGCGGGCCTGATACACTTGTAAGTGTTTATAGGCTTGAAGTCTTTCACCTTCCAGGTTTGATAACTCTTCGAACCTTCTTTCTATTTCGGTTTGGTCTTGGCCCGGCAGCCCAGCGTGAACATCGACGCGATAAGAAGCTAGCTTAATCTCCACAGGGACCACTGCTTCAACTTCGTAGACCAAAGAGAATGGGGAACAACCCATAGGGGCTTTGTAGATAGTCCGATAGGCCCATAGGGCTTCATAGACTTTTTAGCTTCAATCTCGTTTACGGCCACCCACTATTTTGGCCAGTAGCTTGCAAAGGGGTTTGTTGAAGGTATCGGCCAACCCGTTGGCTTGGGGATTGTAGACCGACGATGTTCTCCAGTCGATATGGAACTTAGATACCAGAGCATACACAGTCTTGTTTCTGATTGGTGAGCCGTTGTCCGAGATGATCCGACTGGGGTGTCGAATCTGTATGTGCCTCACGAATCGGGCAACTATTTCACTTGTAACTTCTCGCAGTGGAATAGCTTCTACCCATCTGGAGAAGTAGTTAGTGATTGCCAGGATAAACTTGTGGCCCTGAGATGAGGGCGGGAATGGTCCCACAATATCCATGCCCTATTTTGCAAATGGCCAGGTAGGCGCAGTTGGATGGAGCGAGTTAGGCGGCCTCTAAGACACTGGCCCGAATGCTTGGCATTGGTGACATGTACGAGCATACTGGTTGCAATCTTCGTACATGGTGGGCCAGTCAAATCCTTTGAGCTTAATGCGGTTTTTCATTTTGGCTCCTGCTTCATGGGCCCCGCACAATCCAGAGTGGACTTCGTGCATCACGGTTTTTGTTTCCTTAGACGAAAGGCACCGTAGGAGGACCGATCTGTCTTTCTCATGGATGAGTCGGAAAAGCAAGCCGTTAATTAGCTGATAAGATGTTAGCGTAGCAGCTGCACTTTTTGAGCCTGATCGGCAGGAAGCCACTCGTTCTTTATCTTCATGATTGTCTCACGCCAGTCTTCTTCTTTTGGAGCATTCTCCTCTTGAATATTATCGGCCTCGTAGACAGTGAGGCCAGATTCCTCGTCCAGCACACTTGGCATGAGCCTCCGGTATCTGACGATGACGTTCAACTCTCCTTCAGGTGGGAGTTTTGAAGCTGCTGCCAATTTTGCCAAAGCGTCTGCTTGGGAGTTATTGTCACTTGGGACATGACCTATTTCAAATAAGTAAAACTTTTCTTTTAGCCTCATGACGACTACATGGTAGGGAATCAGCTCTTTCTTTCGGACGTCATAGTCGTCTAGAACTTATCGAATGACGAGTTGAGAGTCCCCGTACACTTTGATGCACTTAATCTCTATCTCCAGTGCTAGCTGAAGTCCGATGATTAATGCTTCGTACTTCACCTCATTGTTAGTCAGCGACTTCATGAGAGCACATGGATTATGAAGAATGCCGCCTTACAGAGACATGAAAACCATTCCGACGCCAGATACAAAGTCCTTGAGGCCGTCGGCCCTCTTGATCGTCTGAGAAGCACCATCAAAGTTTAATTCCCAGGACGACAAATCAAGAGTGAGAACATCATGCTCTGATTGGGGTGGGACACCTTCGACGTGCTCCCCTGTTGTTGGCGGGGACATTAACACCTCTTCATCAGGCAACTCGGTATTGAGGGGTGAGTCTTCTGGCACAGGATGTGCGGCTAAGAATTCAGCCATCTCCCGTCCCTTAATTGCCTTGCCCACATAAAGATGATGTCGAACTCCATAAGGATGAGCGCCCATTTTCCGAGCCTTCCTGAGAGGACAAGTTGGCTAAGAAGGAATTTGAGCGGATCACATTTTGAGATGAGCTCCACTCGATGAGTTAGAAGGTAGTGCCTTAACTTCTTAACAGCAAATATTAAAGCTAAGCATACCTTTTCCATAGGCGCATACCGATGCTCAGGCCCGATCAGCTTCCGACTGAGATAGTACAACAACTGCTCCTTGCCCTCTTCATTGATCTGGGCTAGAAGCGCCCCCAAAGAGGCATCCATGGTAGCGATATAAAGGATAAGGGGCTTTCCTTTAACAGGTGCCCCTAGCACAGGAGGAGACAACAAATATTTCTTGATTTATTCAAAGGCTCTCTGACAGTCTTCATCCCCCCATATGAAAGATGCTCATTTCTTCATCAATTTACCGAAGGGCATGTAACTTCAGGAGAGATTATAAATGAACTGCCTAATATAGACAAGTCTTCCCTGCAGAGACCTGAGCTCTGTTAGATTTTTAGGCGGAGGCAATCCTCTTATGGTCTTGATTTTGTTAGGGTCGATCTCTATCCCTCAGTACCTGACGATAGAGCCGAGAAACTTGCCACTGGAGACGCCGAATGCACATTTCATTGGATTCATTTTGAACTGATACTGTCGAAGCCTTTCGAAGACTCGACGCAAGTCAGCCAAATAATCCTCTCGTTTTTTTGTCTTGACGACTAGGTCATCGACGTAGCATTCAACGAGGTCATGTAGCATCTCGTCGATGATCTTGATCATTTCCCTTTGATAGGTTGCACTGACATTCTTTAGGTCAAACGACATCCTTTTATAGTTGAAGACTCCTTCGGGGGATCGGAAAGTCGCATGGTCTTTATCTTTGATGGCCATGCGGATTTGATTATAGCCCGATGACCCGTCCATGAAGGACAAGGTCTCGTGACCGGTGGTCATGTCAACCATTATCTCAGTGATTGGACAAGGAAGTCATCCTTCAGGTGATGCGGGATGGACACGCGACTCGACTCCAATTGAATATGCGACCTTTGGACTCTAAGCAAGCTCGCGATCGTCCCAAACGAGGGAAGCGTACGGACGTACACGGTTGAGAAACCGGCAGTGAGCTAGGGTGGTCAACTCACAAATTCGTGCCCGGATCGGGTCACGGGACGGTCTCGCTCTCTCTCGCAGCATCGGTGAAATAAATATATCGAGCTAACGGCTCTAACACATGCTCTCTAGTAGCGGTATAAACAAGTATATACGAATAAAGCAAATGCCGGGTAAAGGAGCGAACACGATACCTCCACGCGTCTGGCGTGGGGAAGACGACCCCGGCCGATCTCGTACTCCTGGAACAGTAAGTAATTAAATTACAGCAATGAATATGAATGCCCACTCCACGCAGGGAGGTAAAGGGCGACACAATGGGACCCGGGAGTAGCGGGTTCGGGTTGACGGGTAGCTTCTTGTGTAGCTTCGGCGGCACGCGTACTCACGACCGTGGGGCCCACGTGCTGGGTCAGTGGGGTCGCGTGGGACCGGGGTGGCACCACCATGGTTGGCAGTTTCGGCCGAAACCGAAACGTATCGGTTTCGGCCATAACCGATACGAAAAAGGCCCTTATTACTGTAGCAATCCGAAACTTAAGGGGGGTATTGGTTTCGGGCGAAACCGATACTGGTTTCGCCCGAAACCGGTCGGTTTCGGCCGAAACACGTGAACCCCTTTATGCTTTGTTGTCTCCCCCCCCCCGAAACCCCACTACCCAGCCACGGTTTCGGCCGAAACCCTCCCCCCTGCTGCCTGCGGCTGTGCTGCTGCCTGCGGCTGTGCTGCTGGCCCGCTGCTATGGTGCTGCTGCTGCCGAGCTGCTGCCTGCTGCGGGCTTGCGGCTGCTGCCTGCTGCGTGCTGCTTGGTGCTGCTGCCGCCTGGTGCTGCTGCCTGCTGCTCAGCCACCAGCTGCGGCTGAGCCTGCTGCTCTTGCTGTTGCTGCAGCAGCCAGGGCCAGTAGGTGGCTGAAAGCCGCCCTACTGCCACCGCCGCACTGCCCACCCCCTACTAGCCTGCTGTGTGCACTTGGGGTTGTAAGTATTTTTTTGTACCTTAATTTGTGCAACCCTAATTAGTTCAGATTTCAAAATAAACTTTAATTAGATACTTAAAATTAGATTCATTATTAATTAACCCCTAATTCATGCAAAAAGTTTAGGGCTTTCGTCCAATTCGGCTTTCTTAGCCACAATTGAAGGTTAGATAAGTTTCATTGACGAATTTGGGGTGCCTTCATGATGGGATTATAAAAGCAAGGGTAATTAGGGCTTAATTAGTAATTAAGACTTAATTAGTTCATAAAAATTGGGGCTTTTGTCTAATTCGAGTTTTTTAGTCACAATTGAAGGTTAATTAAGTTTCATTGATGAATTTGGGGTGCCTTCATGCTGGGATTATATTTTTATGAGGGGTAATTAGGGCTTAATTAGTAATTAAGGCTTAATTAGTTCAAAAAATTAGGGCTTTTGTCTAATTCGAGTTCTCTAGCTACAATTGAAGGTTAATTAAGTTTGATTGATGAATTTGGGGTGGGATCATGCTGGGATGTTATTTTTATGAAGGGTCATTAAGGGTTATTTGGTAATTAGGGCTTAATTACCTCAAAAAATTGGGGCTTTCGTCTAATTCGACTTTATTACCCACAATTGAAGCTCAATTAAGCTTCATTGACTAATTTGGAGCTCTTTCATGTTCAATTGCCTTTTTTTCATTGTACTTACAAGAGATTGTCTTTGACTGTCTTAATGCAGCATCATGCCTAGACGTCAGCAAACACAGGAGCAGCAAGGGCAGGAGGATCCGGGGTGGGCCCACATGTCCTTAATTGATGCTAAGAGAAGAAAGGTGAAATGCAATTACTGTGGTAAGGAGATGTATGGCGGAATTACCAGAGGAAAGTAACATTTGGCAGAGGTAAGAGGAGAGGTGAGACAATGTGACAACTGTCCCCGAGAGGTGCGAGAAGAGATGCGCCAGTGCCTTCTGGGGAAAAGGGAGAGGGTGCAACAAAGGGCTGAGGATGAGGCTGAAATTACTGAGGAGATTTCTGGCAGAAGGGTTAGGAGGGATGATGATGAGGAAGGCACTGAGGATTCTGATTCAGAGCTGACTGAAGCAAGGGAGCGTGAACAAGCCGCTCGAAGGAAAGGGAAGGTGCCCATGGGTTCAGGGACCTATGACAGTACAGCTGCACGACGTCCTGACGTTGGTGCTGCCCCACATACGCAGGGAACAGGTCCCATGGACAGCTATCTGCACAGAAGGCCCCAAGCTACACAACCTAAAATCAAGCAAGCAATGAGAGGGGTCAAAAAATCAGCAGAAGTTGCAGGGCATGCATTTAAATCTATTTGCAAATGGTTTTTTCATGCAGGTGTCCCTGCACATGCAGCTTCAAGTGAATATTTCCAACCTATGATAGATGCCATAGCAGATGCTGGCCCTGGCTTGCAGGCCCTCTCACGTCGAGACATATACGGGCGTGGCCTTGAGGGAGAGGTTGAGGAGCTCCATGATTGGGTTGAAAGCTTCAAGCATATATGGGTGGAGAGAGGATGCACAATCATGTGTGATGGTTGGACTGGTACCACGAAAAAGTCCATGATAAACTTTTTGGTCTATTGCATCAGCGGTACAGTGTTTGTGAAATCAGTTGATGCATCAGATTATGAAAAGAATGCAAATTATTTGTTTCATTTGATGGATGGCATGGTAGAACAAATTGGAGAGGAGAATGTTGTGCAGGTGGTGACTGATAATGAAGCCAGTTACAAGGCTGCAGGGAAGAAATTGATGCAGAAGCGCAGTCATTTATATTGGCTCCCATGTGCAGCACATTGTCTTGATCTAATGCTTGAAGACATAGGGAAGGAAAAGCATGTGAAGAAGACAATTGACAAGGCACAAAAAGTCACACAGTATATCCATGGCCATCCTAGGATACTAAATATGTTCAGGGCGCATGCCAGTGGAGGGCGAGATATCATCCGTGCAGGCCTAACCAGATTTGCTTCCAATTTTATTTCTTTGGGGTCTTTGCACAGGTATAAGATTGATCTCAATTCTTGATACTTTATCCTTACTGATATGTAACAGTTGATGTAGCTTCAAATTTCATTTATCTGCACAGGTACAAGAATGAGCTGAAAGCTTTCATGTACCACAATGTCCTGCGGGACTACATCGACAAGGGCACAGTTGATGCACAGATGGATTATCTGGATGTCTGCCACGTCGTGGACGACAACAAATTCTGGGACAGGGTGTCACGGTACTTGAAAGTAGTCACACCTCTCGTGAAGGTCCTAAGAATGGTGGATGGCGATGAGAAGAATGATATGGGCTATCTGTACGAGGCCATGGACCGTGCCAAATTGGAGTTGCAGCATTCCCTTCCCAGACATTATGCAAAATGGTGGAAAATTATTGACCAGAGATGGGACAACACATTACACCACGACTTGCATGCAGCTGGTGAGTGATTAATTGTAATGAAATTGGGGTAATGCCTTTATGTTATTTTATAAATTTCATTTAGTTAATTATACACAAATGCAGGTTATTTC
The DNA here is from genome assembly GCA_022559845.1 of Amorphophallus konjac. NCBI lineage: Eukaryota > Viridiplantae > Streptophyta > Magnoliopsida > Alismatales > Araceae > Amorphophallus > Amorphophallus konjac. The sequence continues at coordinate 78,432,943 of CM040117.1, read as the reverse complement.
CTCAACCCTCGATTTATGTACGGTGCCGATGCACATGTTGATGGCGAGGTGCTTCAAGGGACTTTAAAAGTCATTGGTCGTTTATCGAGGAATCCAGAAAAGAGACTAGAGGCCGAAGTAGAGGTTCGCCTTTATTTGATACTTTCAATAACATGTATAGAATTTATTTAAGTAGTTATGTTAATGTATTACTTTATGTTTGTAGATGAACCATTACAGAATGAGGACTGAGACATATGCTGACTCCCAATTGCAATACGCTGTGGGAAGAGTGAGCCCAGGTATATTTTATTTTTTGGATTTCTTAACCTGATGAATATATATTTCTACAACTAAAATGCATTTTTTTATAGTTGGTGGAACAGCTGACTGGTGGATAATGGTTAACAACCGAGATGTGGGCTGCAATGCATTGGCTTTCATTGCAATTAGGGTGCTCAGTCAAACAACATCAGCAAGTCAATGTGAAAGAAATTGGAGCACGTTCAGCCTTATACACTCAAAGGTTCGCAATCGGCTAAAGGCTGAACGATTAGAAAAATTAGTGTACTGCCACTACAATATGAGGTTGAGAATAAAGAATATGAGGTTGAGACAACAGCTGCGAGACAAACGCGCCGTCGGGGATGCTGCCGCAGAAATTGATGTGGATGCCTTATTTGATGATGAGAATCCGTTGCAGTCTTGGGTGGAGACACGAGAGCAGGTTGATGAGCCCGTTTTTGATGATGATGATAGAAAATGGGCAAAGGGCATACTAGATGAAGATGAGCAAAGAGATCTCGAATTAAGAAGAAAATCAAAGAGGGTCAGAGATACTCATGCCCACATGTCTAGGGTTGTTGAGGACACTGAGGAGTAGCATGATTTTCAGCTAGCTAGACACTCCGACTCAGATAGCAGGCCAGTCACTCCTAGAATGGGCAAGGCACCTACATCCTTAAGAAGAAGTACATCAGTGCATGGGCAAACTGAGAGAACAAATGTTGCTGCTCGAGAGGACCCGACAATTGAGCAATTGAAGCAGATTTATGTGAGGCACACGCCAAGGGATAAAGGACTCATGTCAAAGATCACTGAAAAATTGGCACCACAAGAGAAAAAAGCATCCCCAAAGGCTAAAAAGCGACTGATTTCTTGTGGTGATGATGATGATGGTGATCATCCCGGAGGTGCTGCAGGTGGTACAGGTGGTACAGGTGATGCATGTGCTGCAGGTGATACAGGTGATGCTGGTGCTGCAGGTGGTACTACTGGATACAGTCAAGGTCAGCGAGGATATGATACACCAGGTTACGAAGGTGGCCAACAGGAAGCAGCTATTTATGCGCCGTGGAATTATGAACCATCATTCCAGTTCCATCCATATCCGACCAGTTCCTCTTCTCTTCCTCAAGATTCCTATGTTGATACTGGATTTCAATCAAGCCAACAAAACACTCCAAGAGGGATCCAAAGAGGGATGCAGGACTTGGCTACCTCATTGTTTGGTTATAGTGAATATAGACCATACATGCAACCTGGTTATGGGTATCGACATCAAGGGCCAGACGATGAGGGAGAAGGTTCTTCTAGTAATTATTATTCATATTAGGTAAGAATCAATGAATTTTTGTAACATTTATTTTGTCTAATTTGATTTATTGTACTGCTTGTATTAATGTACAATGGAATATTACTTTAACTTTCACATGTTCAATGTTTGAAATTCAATTTTTGTAGTTATCTACTTCAAGGTTATTGCACTAACTTATACAGTCAAATGCATGTGTAATGATTTTTATGATTTTAAGTGATTATAGAAATTATTTATGATTTTTTTTCAGATTTTTTAGAATTAATTTGAATTTTTTGAACCTTTTAACTGGTCGGCCGAAACCGAAACCGATACCGAGTCGTATCGGTTTCGGACCCGGGCGAAACCGAGTCCGAAACCGAGTTTGCCATCCTTGGGCACCACTGTGGTGGGGACGCCCGGAGGGGCGCTCCCTGGGAAGGCGGCGCGCTGATTCGCCGGCCGGAGGCCGGGCGGCTCCGTTCTTCACTCGTCGGAGTTGCTGCCCACGGATCTGAACTGCTGTTTCAGATCCGCGTGTCCCGACGAAATCCGCTGCTGCGGTCACTCCCGACGTCGGATCGACACACAAGAGGTACCGATGGAAAGTTGACTTGAAATCCTTTGATCTATGGCCGGAGAAAGAAATTTGAATTTCCCGTTGATGGCCTTTGTCGAATATTCAAGCTGCTGGTTTACAGGATCCGAAATCTCAGGACAGAAGTACTTTTTCCTGAGAGTTGGCGCTGACCGCGATGTAGACCTTCGATTTAGCCTTTGAGCCCTTCATGAAAGTTGTAGAGGCCGAAGAGAGGAAAACGATGATATATCTTATGAAAGGTTTGGTGGAGATTTGACTGGGGAAAAGTATTTTCTAGTACCGGGTGATCGGATCTGAACAGCAGAAACAGAACTGAATTTGGGGAAAAGACACAATTTCTAAAAATAGGTAGAGGGCTTTTGAAATTCGACGAAAATTTGTGGAGGATGGGGTTGGTGGACAGAACCTCTAATAAATTTGGGGGTTCAAATAAAAATCAAGAAGTGGGTCTAAAGGGCGAAACTCAGAGTGGCTGTAACACCTTACAGGCTGCAGACAGAACTGGTGGACTGGAAAGCACGAAAATGGAAAATTATAAAAAGAAAGGTAAATGACGGGATAATTTTACTGGAGGTTGGGAATCAAGAGAGGAACCAACCCTGAAAATCTCAGCTCTAGATGATGTCGGAGTTGGGAGCTAAAATTCCCGGAGTGAACCTCTGTCCAGCAAAACAGAACCTGGACAGCATTTCGGAAGCGGCTTCGCGGCGGCTCGATGGCGACACGAACGGCGGCGGCGGCAGTAGAGGTAGAAATCAGAGGTGGAGGGGCTAAGATAGAAGGGTTCTACACCCCGAAGATTGGAGGAAGAAGAGAGAAACCAGAGGGAGAGAGGGAGGGGCGCACCAAGCTCCAAGGCATTACACAACTTTTCTTCTCATTAATTCTCACAAATGGAAATTACATGCCTTATATAATAAATGGAAAATGACCACTTATGTCCTCAGATCTAGGGTTTGGGAGGGGTATACAAGGTTTAGAACTAATTAGTTCTAATAGCATTTTTTTTCAAAAATTAAAATTGGACCAAAAAGGGGGGGCGCCCCCTTGACCAAGGGGACAAGGTAGGTAAGGTAGGTAGCATCCTTTGAAATTTTAAACCACTTATCTCCCCATGTGTCAATTGATTAGTCAATCCATCTAGAAGGCCACCTAGGACTTTAACCAGCCCCACATGGCTTAGGTGGACCAATGGGGAAGGACTGGCGGCCCCCTTGCTAGACCTACTGACATTTTGCATAAAAACCCACTAAGACTTACAATTGTGTACCCATATATCACAAGGGTATACATACAAATACAAAAGGACATAAATGCAAATAAAATGTGAGCGGTCTTGTCTTGATGTCCCCATCAATTCTCCCTGGGTGGGAAGAACTCGACCCGTCGAGTAAAGGGTGCGACTGCTCGAATAGTTCCGGCGGATCCGTCATCGTACCAAGTAGCGCGGGTACGCTCCACTCCAAGTGATCGTCACCTGCTCATTCCGTATATACTCGATATGCGCATGCTGCTATTGGAAGAGGCTACTGGTGGAACACTCCGGGGTGGGGTCACTCTCAAGGGGAAGAGGCGGCTCGAAGACTCACAAGGAATCACCGCTGGGTCCCTATAGGTGACTAGATCCGGGACATGGATGTCGAGCTGATCCCATACTCCTCGAGCGAGTCCACTCGCCTCTCACTCATAAGAGACCGACAACGAGCTTGCACAAGACACATGCAGACTCACCATGTACTAACACACATATGCAAACCACACAAATAAGCCACAAAAAACAAACCACACAAAGAAGAAACAAACCGACTCATGCATTACCCTAGACTTAATGCAATGACATCACCCACCAGGTGGTCATCATCCAAGTGTCGCATCCTGAGTGTCGGTAGGCTCCTCCAGACTTTCGTACTCATCAGCTAGTTCCGGGTTGGCCTCGTAGCTGACATGTACAAGCCCAGAAGGCGAGCCTTCTCCAACCCCTAGGGCTAGTGTGGCACGAGTGGGACATTGGTTGGCGATATGGCCAAACCCATGACAGTGGAAACACTGCACCCGTGACCTACTGGTCTCTCCGATAAGAGGGCCCTTACCCTTATCCTCCCGACGGGCAAGGGGTGTAGGCAACAGAGGTGGGGCTGTAGGTGCCGTGGGCAATAGGGGTGGGGGTGCCGGTGCCAGAGGACGGGCAATGGGTGCCTGTGGTTGGGGTGGAGGTAGATCCCGTGGCGGGGGAGGACGAGGTCTAGGAGCGAAGTGCTCCTGACGGGCGGGCTCGTGAGGTCGAGTCATGGGACCCCTCGGGTATGGGCCTAAGGAGCTACGTGACTCAGCACTACAGAGAGGAACGGGGCCCAACCGTTGGATAGACTCGAACTCTCCCTCGAATTGCTCCATCTCGAGAGCAACTTGGTACGCATCCTCTAACTTGTCCACCTTGCGGCAGAAAAGCTCATACCGTAGGTGCGGTCGTAGACCACGCCGAAATCGGGAGACAGTAAGGGAATCCTCCTCCGTGGCATCACATCGCAAATAGTATTCATCGAACTCGGCGATGAACTCGGAGACGGACCGATCTCCCTGGGTAAGACTCTGCCACCTGTCTCTTCTTTCTAAGTTTGGACCTCATCTCTTCCCACGTTTCTACCTGGGGTTCATGACGGTGAAATAGCAGGTTCTCCATGTTTCTCCAAAAGGTTTGACCTTGCCCTACCAATTTCATCTTAGCAAACTTGACCTTCCGTTGATCCGACATCTCAAACCACTCAAAATATCGGTCCATACCGGCTTCCCAATCAAGATACCCTTGGGTCTAAGGACCCTGTCAAAAGTGGGAGGATCGACACGAACGGTCCTAAGGGCCCGCTCATCCTCATCACGATTCCGTTGTTGAACACGACGGTCTCGTCTATATCCCGTATTTTCATCCTCGGACTCATAGTCTAGCACCTCGGGGAATTGACGCCTCCTAACATCTATCCCTTGAACCCTTGGGACAGCTGGTTGCTTAACCGGTTCCCGTTGACCATGTGTAGGTGGGGGGGGGGGGTGCCTCAACTGGGGCTCTCGGGGGTATCTCGGCTGGGGCTCCCTCTAATGTGGCAACTCTCCCTACCAGGCCCTGAACGGACTGGTCCGACTCGACGGCCTTATCCTCTAAGGCCTTCATCCTTTCTTCAGAAGGGTGCCTAAGCCATTCATCCGCGTACTCAACCCGTCCATCCGATCTACCCGTGTAGTCAACGCATCCATGCGTGTACCCAACCCATCCATACGTGTAGTCAACCATTGCATTTGCCCCATAAGGGTTTGGAACATTTCGGCCACCGACGACGCATCGAGACTAGGGGCTCGGGGATCCGCCATAGGTGGTGGTGGGGGTGAGTACTGTGTACCTCTACGAGTGGGCATGCAAAAATACACGGAGACACCGACTAATGCAAACACGGACTAAAGCAAAGAGGATGCATCTAGACTTAACCAAGACTCGGTACGTGGCGGAGTTAATCGATCGAAGATCACTCGCGCAAGTGTGCAGCCTTCCCGATAGGCGTAGCTTAACGTTCGAACAACACCTTTTGATATACTGATTAATGGGATGCAAGTGCAACCTAGACCGACTTAGACAATGACTAGATGTAAATGACACTTTTTTTTTTGTTTTAAACACCCTAGACTCAACTGGCGCTCTGATACCAAACTGATGCGGGACGGACACGCGACTCGACTCCAATTGGATATGCGACCCTTGGACTCTAAGCAAGCTCGCGATCGTCCCTAACGAGGGAAGCGTACGGACGTGTACGGTTGAGAAACCGGCAGTGAGCTAGGGTGGTCAACTCACAAATTCGTGTCCGGATCGGGTCACGGGACGGTCTCCCTCTCTCTCGCAGCAGCGGTGAAATAAATATATCGAGCTAACGGCCTTAACACATGCTCTCTAGTAGCGGCATAAACAAATATATACGAATAAAGCAAATGCCGGATAAAGGAGCGAACACGATACTTCCACGCGCCTGGCGTGGGGAAGATGACCTCGGTCGATCTCGTACTCCCGGAACAGTAAGTAATTAAATTACAGCAATGAATATGAATGCCCACTCCACGCAGGGAGGTAAAGGGCGACACAATGGGACCCGGGAGTAGCGGGTTCGGGTTGACGGGCAGCTTCTTGTGTAGCTTCGGCGGCACGCGTACTCACGACCGTGGGGCCCACGTGCTGGTCAGTGGGGCCGCGTGGGATCGGGGTGGCACCACTGTGGTGGGGACACCCGGAGGGGCGCTCCCTGGGAAGGCGGCGCGCTGATTCGTCGGCCGGAGGCCGGGCGGCTCGTTCTTCACTCGTCGGAGTTGCTGCCCACGGATCTGAACTGCTGTTTCAGACTCGCGCGTCCCGACGAAATCCACTGCTGCGGTCACTCCCGACGTCGGATCGACACACAAGAGGTGCCGATGGAAAGCTGACTTGAAATCCTTCGATCTATGGCCGGAGAAAGAAATTTGAATTTCCCGTCGATGGCCTTTGTCGAATATTCAAGCTGTTGGTTCACAGGATCCGAAATCTCAGGACAAAAGTACTTTTTCCGGAGAGTTGGCGTTGACCGCGATGTAGACCTTCGATTCAGCCTTTGAGCCCTTCATGAAAGTTGTAGAGGCCGAAGAGAGGAAAACAGGGATATATCTTATGAAAGGTTTGGTGGAGATTTGACTGGGGAAAAGTATTTTCTAGTACCGGGCGGTCGGATTTGGACAGCAGAAACAGAACTGAATTTGGGAAAAAGACACAATTTCTAAAAATAGGTAGAGGGCTTTTGAAATTCGACGAAAATTTGTGGAGGATGGGGATGGTGGACAGAACCTCCAATAAATTTGGGGGTTCAAACAAAAATCAAGAAGTGGGTCTAAAGGATGAAACTTAGAGTGGCTGTAACACTGGACAGACTGCAGACAGAACTGGTGGATTGGAAAGCACGAAAATGGAAAAATATAAAAAGAAAGGTAAATGACGGGATAATTTTACTGGAGGTTGGGAATCAAGAGAGGAACCAACCCTGAAAATCTCAGCTCCAGATGATGTCGGAGTTGGGTGCTAAAATTCCCAGAGTGAACCTCTGTCCAGCAAAACAGAACCTGGACAGCACTTCGGAAGCGGCTTCGCGGCGGCTCGATGGCGGCACGAACGGCTAAGATAGAAGGGTTCTACACCCCGAAGATTGGAGGAAGAAGAGAGAAACCAGATGGAGAGAGGGAGGGGCGCACCAAGCTCCAAGGCATTACACAACTTTTCTTCTCATTAATTCTCACAAATGGAAATTACATGCCTTATATAATAAATGGAAAATGACCACCTATGCCCTCAGATCTAGGGTTTGGGAGGGGTATACAAGGTTTAGAACTAATTAGTTCTAATAGCATTTTTTTTCAAAAATTAAAATTGGACCAAAAAGGGGGGGCGCCCCCTTGACCAAGGGGACAAGGTAGGTGTTGGCAACATTTTTTGCCCACTACATACGAGGTGAACTACTACTTAAGCTCACCACTGCAGAAAGGGGTGACTAGAACTCCCCGAGGTGGACTGCAGCAACATTAGACCTGCCCGGGGTGGCCAAGACCCGCCCGGGGTGGACATCAACAGACCCGCTCGGGGCGTACAGCAACAAACCTGCCCGGGGTGGCCAAGACCCCCCCGGGGTGGACAACAGGGACCCGCCCGGGGCCAGCCACCCCCGGGCAGGTCCCCCCGCGGCTGCACGGGCGGGAGGAACCCGCCCGGGGTCGGCTGGCCCCGGGCAGGCCCGCCCGGGGTGGCTCCTCCCCGGGCGGGACCTGCCCGGGACCCCCCGACCCCGGGCAGGTCCGCGCGGACCTGCCCGGGGCGGGGCTGTCCCGGGCCGGTCCCGGGGTCTCCGTCTGCCCATCATAAAAAAAAAAAAAAGAAAGAAAGAAAAGAGGGGGGGAACCTGCCCGGGGTGGCTTTGACCCGCCCGGGTTCGGCCCACCCCGGGCCGGTCCCTCACCTTCTATAAATACCCCCTACGGGGCTCATTTGAGGGGGACTTTTTTTGGGGGGAGAGAGGACGACTTGTGAAGAGAAGAAATCTTTTGTTCGTTGTCTTGGCCTATTTGGGGTATGTGACACCCCGAGCTTTGTCATTATGCCCCTACGTGGGCTTTGTCATTATGCCCCTACGTGGGCGTTGTTGTTGTGCCCCTACGTGGGTCTTGTATTTATGTCCCTACGTGGGTTTTGTCGTTATGCCCCTACGTGGGCGTGGTTGTTAAGTACCCTTTGGAGGAGACAACGAGACAAGGAGAAAAGCTATTACAAGCTGCCTACGGAAGACACTTGAAGCCTTTGTTCGTTTGTTTCGGCCCGTGTGGGGTAAGTCCCCGGGTCTTGTATTTATGCCCCTACGGGGTATATTTACGTTTATGCCCCTCAGCGGGCCATGTTGTTAATTACGCCTCTTAGTGGGCCATGTTTGTAAGTCTTTACGTCCCGGGACGACTAAGTCATGTAATTCTGCCTTTATAATGGAGAAATTACAAAAATGTCCTCCCCGGGACCGTCAAAGACCAAAGTCCTGTAATTTGCAGTTATACCCTGCAATCTTTTGTAATTCGGGCTACGCCCCTACTTCCCGCGTTGGTGCGGATCTTTGTACAGTCGACAACTCGCCGACAATCCTTGTACCCATTTGGGCCATAAATGCAATCTATGACTCCATATGTCTTCTTTATGCATTGACTGGGGAAAATTACAAGAAAACCCCCGACTTGTCAAAACTGCACATATACCCCTCCTTCGGCCAAATTGACAGATGTGTGTCTTCTATGAAGTCCCTTGTCATTCCTTCGCTCCGGAAGTGTTGTCAGCTCAGTCCAACACTCGGGTATCATCTCAAACTTAGGTCTAGGGTCTGATAAAATTACCAAAATACCCCTGTGACTTAAAAATGACCTCAGAGCCCTTGAAACCCTCCAGAAACGGCTTCTATGCCTTGGGGAGTCAGGAACCCGATCCTACTTCCGTTCCAGCCCAGAAATTTCATAAATGCCCTTGGCCTGGGAAAATTACCAAAATACCCCTGGGCTGGTAAAATTACCAAAATACCCTCGGGGTCCAGAAAACTTCTTTCTACTTCAAAAACGCCTACGGCTTCCGCATATTTGCGTCTTTATTCCTAAATCTTAGGGTTTTGTTCAGACTTAGCCCTAACTCTATTAATGTGTTGGTGGTAAATGAGTGGTCATGGAGAGTCTCTCGAGTGAGCTTGCCCTCCACATCAGAACCTCTATAGAAGACTTTGGAACTTCTTTGACAGTCAAACAAAGGTGTTCGGACGTTAGGCCGATGTAAATCAACACTGACTCCGGTCAGTGGGGAAAGGTCCAGCACTCGAACCCAAATCGTCTGATACGACGCGCATCCACGGAACCCTCTCTACGCAGAGGAGTGTTTCTTTTCAAAAAGAACGAAAATCTACCTTTTATCTACGATAAAAGTCGATCTAGATTTTTTTCCGTGTCTCACAGTAGGTAAGGTAGGTAGCCTCCTTTGAAAATATAAACCACTTGTCTCCTTATGTGTCAATTGACTAGTCAATCCATCTAGAAGGCCACCTAGGACTTTAACCAGCCCCACATGGTTTAGGTGGACCAATGGGGAAGGACTGACGGCCCCCTTGCTGGACCTACTGACATTTTGCTCAAAAACTCACTAAGACTTACAATTGTGTACCCATATATCACAAGGGTATACATACAAATACAAAATGACATAAATACAAACAAAATGTGAGCGGTCTTGCCTTGATGTCCCCATCATCGGGCATGCCTTATTTAAATCCCTAAAGTCGATGCAGACTCGGACTTTGCCATTCTTTTTTTTGTTGGGAACAATGTTGCCGAGCTACACAGGGTACATGCATGGCTCTATGAGGTCTACGTCGAGCATCTTATTCACCTCAGCATTAACTTTAAGCTCCAGTTCGTGGCGTATACGCCTTTGAGCTTGTTTGACTGGTTTGATTGTTGGGAGTATTGCCAGCTCATGTTCAGCCACAAAGGGGTCAAGCCCAAGCATTTCTTTATAAGTCCAGGCGAAATAGTCCCTGAATTCTTCAAGGAGTTGCTGATATGCTTGCCTTTCCTTCTCGTTGAGGAGGGCGCTCACGAAGGTTGGCCGATTGTCCTCTTTGATTTCGAGGTTGATCTCAATGAACTCGTCCACAGTTGCTTGGCCACTGTCTTCGAGTTCCGGTGGAGTTGGTTGGAGGTCGACAAAGTCTTCCTCATCATCAATATTTGCTTCATAGACTTCAAATTCTTTGAAGCTTTCTTGCTCATAGCTTGAAGTGGAAGGTCTTCCTCCGTCTTGCCAACACTTGGTGGGTTGAGTTGTCCCTCTCTCAGGGAGGTGATCATTGGCGATTGTCATCGAGGGTGACATTGACGCCTCACTAGACTCCTGTTCGGAGTTGTCAACTTTGGACTCAAATTCTGTTTGCCCACGAGGAGGTAACAGCCCTATAGCATTGACTGCGTAATGGGCATCATAATCTCTCTCTTGATCATACCCAAGTCCTCTCGTATCCTTGCGGGAGAAGGGAGGTTGCCCCCGGACCTACGGAGGGTTCCACAGCTGGTGGAAGTTTGCAGTCTGCGCAGGGTCTTGGACTTGAGGGACATGCTGCTTCTTACACATTTCCCTAATGTGCTCTGGCAGGTCGTCCATTTCTTGGAATAACTGGTGCATTGTCGGCGGGAATAGCCCAGCTAAAATCATCCTTAGGAGGGCCTTGCAGGACTAAATCTCTTTTATGAAAGACATTTGGCTTGTCTTCCTTGGTTTTCTTGCTCTTCCTCTTCTACTGGTAGGAGACTATGAAGGTTTTCAATTGCTCCACCTCGTGTTCCTCTCTTTGAAACGAAAGTTGAACACAGTTAGGCGGTAAGGAGATGCTCTGGTAGATGACCTGGTTAATGAGGTTGGCTTCAAAGTCAACGTTTCGCCTCTTTGGCCGAGTCGGCTTGGAGCCGACTTTAAGGTTTAACCTGTGCAATCTTGCTAAGTCTTGGTTGACCGTGAACAGTTGTCCTTCCTCAGCTTCAAAGTCCACCTTTTCCTTTGTCTCTTGCATACCTTGGGATTGCGAAAGTAGTTTCTCCAAAATACAAGCATCTGCCAGATGGCATTTGTTGGGGCGAAATGGAGCTTGGCCTACGAAGACGGTGTGTTGCTCCCCTCCTTTGGCATATTTAAGGCATTGGTGCTGGGTTAAAGGAACGACCCAATTTTCGTGCAACCATGACCTTTCCAATAACATCTTATAAGATGTGTCGGCATTGATGATGTAGAATATCACTTGGGTGACAAAATCGTCCAAGACCAGCTTCGCCTCAACCCGACCGAGTGTCTCTTCGGAGTCCTGGTTGAACCCCGAGATCTTGGCAGCATTCACCTTCTGCAGGTAAGGTGTTAAATATAAAGACTTGAAAGTCTTTAGGCCCCACTTTGATTGGGGAATAGACTAAAAGTAAGTTAACTCAACTAGATTAGATTGTTCCAGAGTTATTCTACTTTTGGTTTGATATGCATTGGGTTAGAATTAACCAACCTTTTGAGGTGGGTTTTGAATTCCGGATTAAATCCAGGTTAACCATGTTTTTAGTCTAGTTATCTTGTTCCACCTATCAAAGTAAAAAAGTGTTAATCCAGGGATAAAAATTAGGCTAACTCCTACTTATCACCCAATTAAAGTGGGGCTAGAGGGATGATGTTGACGGCCACTCCAGCGTCGACCAGAATTCAGTTTACATTGTGCCCATTGATTGCCCCTCGCATATATAAAGGGCGATTATGACACAGGGAGGACAACAACATGTCTTTGTCCGTGAATGTAATGTTGGCTACAAATGCCTCATTGCTTGGGCCTGCAACTCTGCAACATGGGATTCATATGCCTCAGGCTCTTGGAGTATTTTAATGAGAGCCTCTCTCAAGTCTTTGCTACAAGCGATGGCTTCCCAAATGGTGACATTTGTCGGGAACCGCTTCATATGGTGAATGATCTTGCTGTCCGCCCGAACACGTGTTTTGTCAAATGGCGGGATAATTTCTGCCAGGGTCTTCGGCGCTCTGCGAGGCTTCTCTCGCTTAGAAGGAGCCTCCTCCCTTTGGCCCTCCGCTTTTTCTTGGAACAGTGGTGCCAGAGATTCCTTTGGAGGTGGCAAGGGTTTATCCTGTTCACCCTCGTTGGAAGGACCTGCTTGGCTTGTGGGTTCACCCCTGTCAGAGGGACCCGCTTGCTCTGAAGCCTTATCATGCACTGGCGGCCTAGCGGGCTCTTCCTCTTTGTCAGAGGAGTTGAGTATGAAGGGAACACCACCTGGTTTTCTAGCTTCTGGGATGGGGCCCAAACCTCGAAGGGAACACCCTCAGAGGAGTTGAGGATAAAGGGGATTCCCTGAACTTGAGTCTTCGGGACAAAGCTTGGCTCTTCCCCTCAGAATAATATGACTCGATCGAGAGTTAGGGGACTTTCACGTCCACGACCTCGTCCTCTGCCACGGCCTCGGTTGCTTCTCGTCGGACGTCGCTGGTACGTTGCCACGAAAGCCTTGCCCCCAGGGCCACCAGTCGTGTTGCCTTCTCTCGACGAAGAGTTTATATTGTCGGGTGGCGAGATCGCCACCATGTTGTAGGAGAGCTCCTGGAGCATTTCTTCGTGCGCCTCTACGGTGAGTTCCTCGTCCTTATAAAATAAGGAGAGCTCCTCGGGGATGGGAAATTCTTCACCGTCTTCTAGGTGTTGGACCATCTCTCGAAGCCAACTGATGAGCCGGGCTTTACGCTTGAATTTGTCCTAGGAAATATATTTGTCAAGAGTGACAGCCCTGGTGGGGCGAGGGGGAAAATACTCCTCCAGCTCGTCTATCAGTATCTGGAATTGTTGCAGAGGAGTTAGCTCTTTGGGAGCCTCCATGGCCGCCGCCTACTCGGCTTTTTCTTTAACCTTCTTTTCAGGTTCTTTTTGCGATTCTTCTTTTGTTTCTTTTGGCGTGCTGCCTCTTGAGAAGAAAGTAGGCTTGGCTTCGATGATGAGACTGACTTGCCCCCAGCATTTTGCTTTCCGCTACGGGTCGGCTCCTTAGGAGCCTTGGTTTTGCGGTTCCTTCTTAGGGTAACCTTGGTCCAATCTGCCTGTTTTGGTTGCACCTGGAAGGTGGCATTGATCGCTTGAGCAATTATTTCTGACGACAGCTCCTGGAATTTTGCCAGGCTAACATGGAGCCCTTGGGGCAATTCCATGGGTTTTGCTCTCATTGGCGATTTTGCCTGCTCAAGTTGTTGAGGTTTTTCTATAATTGATGACCTTGTTGGCTCGACACGAGATTGAGATTTGGCTTTGGGCTCCCCTAGCGCTTTGCCTTTGTCGCTTGACCGAGAGTTCCCATCTATAATGGTGCCGGGCTGACTCAGCTTGGAGATGGACTTGGAGCCTTCTCCTATGGCTTAGCTTTTTGGGCTTTGGGCCTTAGGCCCCTCGCACTTAGCCTTGCCTATAGGGTTTGGCTGAGAGCTGTCACCTGTAGACTTGCCCAGCTGAACCTGTTGAGAGATGGGCTTGGTCTCCTGTGGCCTGACCTACCCCTGTTGGGGTTGCCGAAGAATCTTCTCAGCAACCTCTTTGAGACGCCACCTTGCTGTTGAATTCCCCTGCACATCGATCCCCCCTTTTTGGATGAGGACCTCAATGTAGTCTTGAATCTCCGGGCATTCCCTAGTGGGGTGAGACACTTTGGCGTGATATTTGCAGTAGTGAGGGTGACCCTTGGCCATTCATTATAATAAAATGGTGGGTCATGCGCCATCACTCGACCCTCCTTTAGGAGTTTGTCAAAGATCTTCTCAGTGTCCTTGGGAAAAGAGCACTGATGAGACGGTCGCCACCCTGGGTACCACAGTGTGGATTTAGGTGGTTGAGAGCTAGCTCCTTACTTTCCTGACTTGGGGAATTGGAATACAGCCGAAGCATGTATGACATTGGTAGAGAAATTTAAACTCCCTGTCTGTGTGGTTGTGGCGGGCAAACCAAGGAGTCACCCATATCGATTACCCCTTGTTTGATTAAGTCCTCGACGAGGTCTTTTAAGGCCTGACAATCATGAATGATGTGGCTTACCACCTCGTGGTGTGGACAATAGCCTTGGTGCAGTGCGGCGCATGTTGCTTGATGACTAGCCAACGCCGGGAGATCCAGTAGCCCTTCACGGCGACACGCGAAGAAAAATTGCAAGGTCTTCTCACGAGGGAAATAGTATAACTTTTCTGGTCCCTCGTCCTCAGATGAATCAGACGATTCCTCAGAGAGCCAACCCCCCGAGCTAGTAGGGTGGTACACCTGCCCCCTGTATGTGTGTCAGAGTTGGTCCCCTGGTGAACGGCCCAAAGGTGAAGGTAGCCAACTGCTCATCGATGCCCTTTAGGAATTGCAACAACCTCCGTTGTTCCAGCTGCAGCTGTTGGATCTCCCTTCGAATCTTCCGAATGGTCCTCCGCAGTGCCAGACATTTAGGTAGTGAGGAAGGAGTGGCTCCGAGGCCGACATTGGGCCGTTGATTTGATGGACTCGCCTCTGGTGCATTGGAGCTCGAAGCAGTTGTCACCATGTAGACCACATTGGCCGACCGATTCGATCGGCTCTAGACATGGGGCTGCAGCGGGTCAACCGCATGGCGCAACATATTTATCAGGCCCTTCTGGATGAGCTCTTCTGTTATGTTCTTGAAAACATGACAGTTCCCAACAGTATACCTAATCTTCGGTGATACACAATAAGTAGGGTCGTCTGTTTTGTCAACCTCCATGGGCTTTCGCGGATCGGGTAGGGTGATGAGCTTTTCCTTCATGCACAAATCAAAGAGCATCTTCGTATGCTCTTTTCTGAAAGGCTCTTTTCTGAAAGAGTAAGGTGCCTTCATACGCTTTGCTAACAGAGCCGCATTTGCCTTAGCGTCGGACTTTTTGCCATTACTCTTTGATTTTCTTCCCCCTTTTCTCCATTTGACGGGGAGAAGTCCACAGAATTTACCTTCTTACGGTTGGCCAGGCGATCTTTGGAGGATTTACCTTTGGCAGAAGCATGTGCCGGGTTATCAACGAAGAAAATTTCGATCTCCGCTATCACTGTGTTCAGTTGGTCGAAGCTTTTGATATTTGAGCCCAAAAGTTTTTCGCTTACTTCTGCCGCTAAGCCTCTGCGACATATGGTGATCGCGTCTTCGGGGGTTGGAGGATTATCGCAGCGCATGTTGACATCCCTCCACCGCTTGATGAAGTCTAACGCAGTCTCACCCTTTCTTTACTTAAGGGCACAGAGTTCCACAAGAGAGACTTTGAGTTCGGCCGTTTGGAAACGGTTGACGAATTTCTTCTGCATTGCAGCCCAATCAGCCATCGAGATGGGCTTTAGCTCGGAATACCACTGAAAGGCGGTACCTGTCAAGGATGTGGCGAAGTATCGTAGAAGATACGACTCTTCCAGTGCCAAGTCGCCCATGACCGTCATATAGTAGGCCAGGTGTTCATGTGGCAAGCCCTGCCTATTGAACTTCTAGAGTTTTGGGGCTTTCGGGCAATCTGGCGGAAGTTTCTTGAATTGATAGTGGAGGATATGGCACGCTGTACAGATTAACGGTGACCACACCCTCACCATGTTGAGCAAACTTCGCCTCCACGATTCGCTCGATCATCTGCCTCTGAGCCATTAGGCTTTCTACAGTAGGAGTAGCAGATGATCGCGCATTGGTCTCATTCTGCGAGGCTTCAAATTTTGTTGCCACCAGTAATTTTGCCGCAGTGGTTGATGCATCGGCCATGATTGGAATGTGAAGAGGCTGATGCTCCACACCAGTAGGCGCTGCTTGAGGTTGGATGTGAATCTCCCTTTCACGCAAAAGCGCTTGCAAGAGGTTCTTGAGTTCTTGATTTTTGCGCCTGGCTCGGGTTGAGATGTTCCCATGGCGGGTGTTTTCTGCATATAGGCAAGAACTTGGGAGACGGGCCTTGACTTTTTTAAGGCATGGAGAGGCTGATTCAACTCTCCCGAGGTGTCCTCCAATTGCCTGTCGGTGGAGGAAGTGTAACAGGTGAACAACTTGACGGTGTCGTTGGTCACCTGAACCACCTGCTTCTTCCTGGGCCGTTGTCTTCCGGGCTTGGGTGCTATCCTTAATCTGTCAAAAATAGATACTCGGGACGTAGAAGCCTGTGCGGAGCAATCCTCGTCCGTGTGTGTTGAACTGGCCCACGGGGAGGTTGGTTGGACTTGCTTGTGGGCTCCCCGGTGCTTTTGCCTATGTTTGCGTTGAGTCTGAGGTCGCGGAGAGGTCGAGGGCTCGTCTTGACGACAGATTGTCAAACTCCGCACTTGTTGTAGCTCTGACATGCTCAAGGGCCTTTCTGACCTTGCTCCCTTGATGGCCTGGGCCTCGTCTTTGGTGACCCATACTTTCTTGATGTGGAGTTGGCACTCCTTTGTCAGGTTGCCCCCTGACTTCGGTTGGGGAGCTATTGCCTTGGACCGGCACATCTGACCCTGATTTGTTGTCAGTACCGTCCTCTCGGACTTGCTGAAGAAGCTCGAAGCGGTTGGAGGTGGAGATAGTTGGGGCGTGTCGATCTCGCTGTATAATCGGCTCACCTCCATCGAGCTGAGTGCGGAGGTCTCCGACAATTACTGTCTTGCTGGAGCGAGATGTTGTTGCTACAGGTTTTGTGTCCTTGCGGTTGTGACGCTGCCCCCGTTGAGCAGGAGCGGCGCTAGTGACGCCTGCTGTAGGCGTGGCGTCGTTGCGGCAACGACGTTGCCTTCGTTATGCAGGAGCAGTACCTCTGAGGGCGACCGCTGCAGGGTTGGCATCGTTGCGGCTGCGGCGTTGCATCCGTTGAGTAGAGGCGACGCCGACAGTAACTTGGTTGACCGAGAAAACTCGGCCAATTGCTGGGGATGAAGGCCTGACACCTTCGACAATTGATTTGTTGATCGAACAGACTCGGCCAGTTGCTGGGGTTGAAGGCCTGACACCTTCGGCAATTGATTTGTTGATCGAATAGACTCGGCTAGTTGCGGGGGCGGAATGCTTACACCTTCAGCTGCTGATCTGTTGACCGAGCAGACTTGGCCAGTTGCGGGGGCGGAAGGCCTGACACCTTCAGCTGTTGGTCTACGGACTGAGCTGACTCGGCCAGTAGTTAGGGCCGAGGGCCGGGAGCCCTCGATGATTGTAGTAGCAGGTGCGGCTGAACTGCCTTCAGTCATAGGTACGACGGCCAAAAAGAAGGGTGAACCGAGAACTGCTGGGAAGTCGCCGAAGACGATGGGGGTCGCTAGATATCTAAACATGGTGTGGTTGGCGACGACCTGGGGTCCGTATGTCACGGCGACTATTGCTGATGTCTGTGGTGGTGGTGTGTAGCACAAGCAGGGGAATGTACAAATACACAAACAAGCGCGTAAGGGAGCAAAAAGGGTGTGCCCTCCTCTTCCCGTCCTGTAAAAGGAAAAGGGGCAATTAGGACCCCTTACAAGGGTTTAGGACCTTTTTGACAGAAAGAAGAAAGGCATGAAAAGTCTCACCTGGTGTGCCAGTCTGATGGTCACGGAATATGTTCTCTTTTTTTAAAATGAACTTGGTTCCATAAATTTCTCACCGGGCCTTTGAAGAAAAAGGAGATATTTATGAAGATGCACATAGAGGGGCTGTATAAATAGCTTGTGTAGGGTTTATTCCGTGGGTACGCATCGTATCAGACGATTTGGGTTCGAGTGCTAGATCTTTCCCCATTCATCACAGTTAGTTTTGATTTACATCTGCATAACGTCTGAACATCCTTGTTTAACTGTCAGAGAAATCCCAAGGTCCTCTATAAGGGTCCTGATACCGAGGGCAGGCTTGCTTGCATGGCACATATTTACCTCTCATTCACCATCGAAAGATTGATAGAATTAGGGTTATATCAAAGTCCTTATTAGGTTTAGTCAAAACCTCTATATTTTGGGAGTTAGAATGTAATTTTGCAGAAGCCGTAGGCGCTTTTGAAGTGTCGGGAGAGTTTATGGACTTCGGGGGTATTTTGGTAATTTTACCAAATCAGGGGTTTTTCTGTAATTTTCGGGTTAGAGGGAGATTCTTGTGTGATCTCTGCTTTCCAAGGGCACTGATACAGTTTTCGAAAGGTTCAGGGGGTTGTTAGGCTATTTCTAAGTTACATGAGTATTTTGGTAATTTTATCAGATCTAGGGCGGACCTAGGTTTGAGATGACCCTTAGGTGCAAGAGTGCTTTGACAAAAGCCTTTGAGTGGAGGAACGATACTGGGCTTCATGGAAGGCACACAAACGCTCATTTCCAGGAGAGAGGGGTATATGCACAATTTATTGGAAGTTGGGGTCCGTTTAAGAATTTCTTGATGAGCACCAAAGGGAGCAACTGAGTGCATTCATAACTCATGTGAGTACAAGGTTATTGGCGAATTGTCGACTTCACAAAAGAAAGGGGTCTTCGCACTGACGCGAGACGTAGGGGCATAGTCCCAATTACAAAAAGCTACAGGGTATAACTGCGATTACAGGACTTCAGATCTCCTTGCATTTCTAGGGAGGGTATTTTTATAATTTTAATTATTTGGAGAAATTACATAATTGGTCCCCCGCTAGAATGCGTAGCAAATTACAGACATAGTCTCCAGGGGCATAAATACAAGACCCCGGGTATAACATACCCTTTGTGGGTTAGACAATGAACAAGGCTCCTTGCGCTGAGTTGCTCTGTCTCCGTGTGTCTTCACGTAGGTCTGTATGTGTCGATCTTCTTGGACCCGGGAGGGTATCTATAGAAGGTGAGAAGCCACCGGGGTTGATTTACCCTGTACGGGGTGGACGGGATTTGAAATGACCTCGGGAGGGTCTCTTCTTTTCTTCTTCCCCCCCCCCCCCCCCCCTTTTTTTTTCTTCTCCTCTCCTTTTTTTTTGAGAGAATGAGGGCGGCAGGGTCAAATGACCCTGGGCCCCCCACCTGGGGTCAAACGACCCCAAGCAGGCCGCGCGGGACTTGCCCAGGGTCATTTGACCCCAGGTAGGTCCCGCCGGGGCCAGACGACCCCGGGCGGGGTTCGCTCGACCGCGTGCGGGACTGTCCGGTCGGGCGACCCCACGCGGGTTCGTTTGACCCCAG
Organism: Amorphophallus konjac; assembly: GCA_022559845.1. Lineage (NCBI taxonomy): Eukaryota > Viridiplantae > Streptophyta > Magnoliopsida > Alismatales > Araceae > Amorphophallus > Amorphophallus konjac. The sequence goes on along the minus strand of CM040117.1, from coordinate 78,413,550 downwards.
ACAGGTTCCTCGGGTCTTTTTCTTGCTTAAACCCTGCCCCACATATATATATATTTTTTGCACTTTTTTTCACATTACTCCGCGTGGAGAGAGGAGGAAGCGCGTCTCTTGTTCATTTGTCGTCTTCCCCGTACCATCGGCCGAAAAGAGGGGGCTTGTGCTCATTTGAGTTGCGTGATATACGTGCGTTGGACTTCTCTGAAGGTGTGTACAACCTCTCTTCCGCCCTCTTTCTTTGCTGCGAGATCTTTTTTTATCATTATTCGTCACCTTGGATATCCGAGGGAGGAATCCTTGCTTCTCGCTTCTCGGAGTTCGTCCGAGACCACACGACCTTGACAGCCGTCGTGGGTTTAACTTGGCTTTCAACCACCTCGATTGCTGCGAGGGGTTTATAAATGAGATAATACATGGGCCACAGAGTCACGACGTGTGGAAATATTCTACGGAGCGGCGGTACGTCGAATATTGAACCTCGACCAACTAGAGGGAAGTGTCTCGATTCATTCGAGAAAAGTAACGGGTGCAACACTCTTGCTTTCCTTCCGAAGATTATCTTGTTCCTTTCTCCCCATAAGGCCCATAAGGTAGTATAGAGAATAAGCCACTAGATCCTTTTGTATCCGTTAAGAGTCCAACTTCTGTGCCATTCTCTAATCACTCGCTGCATACTTCCTTGGTTGTTGACAGTACAATGTATCCTTGTGGCCACGTTAGTCCAAATCTCCTTACAGAAAGAGCAGCCTATGAAAAGGTGGTTCAAAATCTCCATGTGATATTTCCATATGAGAAGTTTCACTTTAAGGGGGTTTCCGAAAGACCAAATCTGTGAGGCAAGACGATGGTGCACCCCTCCGTTAGAGATGAGACTATATGCTGACCTGACTAAGAAGAGTCCCTCTTTGTTCCACCTCCACCACCACTGGTCAGCTTTGTCTGCCTATGGAGCATAGTCTAGGAGGAAAAGAAGTCCTAGCTGCTCTATTTCTTCTGGCCTGAGATTTCTCTTGAAAGATGGTGACCATGTTGCCCTTAATAATTGTGTCGAAAACTTGAGAGACTCGAACTATCTTTAGGATACAAAAGATGGACAGGTAATAGATAGGTAGATTGTCTAGTACTGATTTGCATAGCACCATCCTTCCCCTGTTAGAGAGTAGCCTCACATTTCATCTTGTCAGGCTGGACTCATATTGTCGCACCACATTTTACTAGTCACTACAATATCGGGGCCCAGGAGCCAACATAAGACCCAAGTAGGAGAAAGGGAATGCTCCTATATGACAACCTAAGATGAAACGACTCTTCTAAGAGCAGTGTCTTCCATCTTCACTTCCACTATTTGACCTTGAGTCTACTGACTTCCTCTGGTAGTTTCAGTATCAACCTGGCAAACTGATTTTTGTCATCTGCTAGTAGGATGGTGTCATCTGCATACGACAGATGGGTGATGCTTGCATTGTTTGGCCCAACGTGGAAGTCTCTGATCAATCTTGAAGATTCAACTTTTAGCCACATCCCGCTCAATATATGTGCTACGAGGGAGAGCCCTCGGCCACTGTGAAAGGGGAGGGTATGGGTTGCCCATTGATTAGTGTTGCGAGTGTGGCTGACGAAGCATAGGTGCGGATCCATCAAATCCATCTATCATCAAAACTCATCTTTGCAAGGACCTCAAACAAGCACTTTTAATTGACACGGTCATAAGCTTTCTCAAAGTCCAGTTTCAAAACCACCCCTTTCTTCCTCTGATTCTTCCTAGGTTACCAAAGGCAATGGAGGCGATCGCCTAGGCGAGGAGGCAAGGTGAAGCGGCCGCAAGTCGCCTCGCCTCCACCTCAACTGCCTCAGTTTGGTCTCTTGGGCCTGGCAGACCTCCCCATGCCTCGACTTGTTTGATTTTTTGTTTAAATTTGTTGTTATTTTTATTTAAATTTGTTTGATTTTAGGAATGAACGAATTTAGGAAGGTTATTGATTTTATATATGCATTTTTAGTGATATTTAGACATTTATTTTTCTAAATTATATATATTATTTTAATACATATCGCCTCAAATGCCTAGACCTTCGCCTAGGTGTTTGAGGCATGAGACGACCCCTTGGTTGCCTCGGTGGCCTCTCACTGACTACATAGGATTCTTCATGGCATATAAATATTCTTGTGCCACCAAATTTTTTCCTGGATGTGCCGTCCCCAAATAAAAGCTCCTTGGTAGCCACTAATCATTATGTCCATCACATTGTCCAGTATCAGGGCTAGCAATTTGGTCATAATCTTGTATGACCCATTCAAAAGGCTAATTGGTCTGAAGTCCAGGAAGCATTGTACTCATATTTGAGTGCTTTTACTTTATGAGCTAGCAGAAAATCAAGCATTTTGAGAATATGTTGTCAAGATCACTCTTGATGGAGTGACGGGGTTCAGTGGCCAGAGTTCGATATATGCTTATGGCTGGAATTCATGTTTCAGGTTGTGCACAACTTGAAGATGTTACATGGTACATTGTCTACACTTACTCCCTTAGAGCATCATTTGCACCTAGCAGGAGGTTCTTTCCGTTGCACAATGTGGACAAAATGACATGCCACTATCAAAACAGCCACCTTTATGTTCTTACATGCGAGTGGATATTTAAAAATTCATTATTGCAGAAAACTATGCATCAAGCATTTCTTTTAAGGCATCCTTGGCAGAGTAAATATTCACATTGTACCAACCGAAGGACTCATATTCTTCGACTACTACCTCATGCTCTCTGCTGGAGCATTTGGAGAGAGCTGAATGACAACATCTTCAGGGGAAGTTCCATCCATATAGATAACATTTGTCTTAGAGCTCTCTCTCTTTCTTTTTTTAGATTGGAGTACACATCTTCTTGGTGTTTCTCATTGTAGTTGGCAACAGATTATGAGAGTCAGGCATTAGTTTCTTTTCTTTCTAATGTAGCTGTTTTGTTTTTCATTTACCTTCCTTTGAGGAACCTCTCCTCACCTACTCTGACTGTACTTGCTTAGCTAATAAAATTGGTGCTGCAGTCCACTTTCTTTTGGGAAAAAAAGATTAACTTTGTTAATTTTCTTTGATATATGACAAAATAGCTTGTATTGGCCACCTTATTTTTTCTTTATGCACATGTGGTTACTAATTATCATTAACAAACATGTCAAAGGATCCTTTGCTAACTTGTGTTTATTCTTTGCAGCTCCAACCTTGGTAGTTTCACCAACGGCCTTACCACCTTCTACATCATCTGTGCATGCACCAAATAGAGATGATAACAATGGAAAGTCATCAAGTTTGGTCTTTGTTCTTGGCATATCTGCAGGTGTATTGATTGTTTTAGGTATATTTGTGGTTATTATTTGTTTATGCACTTTTTCGAAGAGGAAAAAGAAGGCAGCAGATCAGGAAATTGGTGCGTAATTCAGATGTTTCGTTTAATCTTTTTTCTTTTAATTTTAAAATGCAATAATTCCTTGTTGACTAGTTATAGCCTGACAACCCATTTTTTCTGCTTTGTTGACAATAATACGTCAAGATCGATGAACATGAAGATGAAGTGTTTCAACTTCACCTTCAAATTAGGTTTCACATGCACACAAAAAATGCAAATCATCACATTTTTGGTGATAATTTTGCATTCATGTGGATCATGATTAGTTCCTTGATCTAAAATTTATAGGGTGTTTTGAGCACTTTTTATATTGAATTTATTTCTCTTTTGAAATTTGTTTCATCTCACTTTCTCACTTTATTTTTGAAGGTGATGAAAATGAACTGCTATCTGTTCGGGGAGATTAATATAATTTTTTGAAATTGTGTATATCTGTTTGGTAGATCTTTTTCTAATAATATTTTTTTCTCATTAATGAAAAATGTCTGCTGGAGTGTGTACCATATCTCTGCACACATGTGACGAAATAAAACTTTCAAATGTATAGCCCGATGCAATGCAAGACATTCTCAAATAGCCTTGGAATGTTAAATCACGTGAAAAACACACTCAAACATCTCCGTTTGCTCACTTTTGTAGATAAAGGGAGGAATCTAAGGGCATTCAGGACGCCTCACTTTTGTACAGAAACTCAAACATCTCCGTTTAATCACATGAAGCTCTGGACACATCTTGTAGCAACCCGATAAAACATAACCCATAATGCGAGTAATAATAGGCCTTAACTATTAAAATTATTAAATGTAGCCCACTTAACTAATAGGCTTTTGAAAAGAAATAAAACTCGTTAATGGGCTCCAATATAAATTCCCATATAAAACCTTTTAGTGGGCTTCTTCGAATGGACTTAGGTCGACAGGGGGTTTGTCGGTTTAGTAGTGTCATATCTTGTTAAAACCCTAAAGAAGAGGTCAATCGAAGATTGGCTCCTGGAGGCTTTAATTAAGGTAGGATATGGATTAACACAGAAGGGGTTGGGTTCTAATAGAAATAGGATTCCTTGAACACTAGTAGGACTCGTCGGAGTTAAACCTTATATATAGGACCCTTGTGAGAACGGCAGAAGCTATTGCTGCTGCTGTTGGGATCGAGAGGCTTGGGAGTTAGGCGTCGTGCTGTCGTGCTGTGTTCCATAGGAGCTTAGCGTCGTCGTCCCGTGCTTCTTCCCTGTTGTTCAGGTAATTCTGATGAGGATATCCAAACCGATGGGGATGACCAAGAGTGAAGAGCGTAGAGCTAAACCCGAAGTCTTGTGCTATCGTAGAATCGTGTCTTGTCATAGTCGGTCTTGTAATTTTTCATTTATTGAGTCTAGTGAAGTGGAGTTGTTGAAGTTGGATTTGTTGATTGTAAACTTAAGTATTGTGGAATGAAGTATGTTGTGACTTATTGTCTCTTTTAGCGTACTCTGTTCTTGTGGTTATGTGTGAATGCCTTGAGCTCTGATTGACATGATCGATATAATTGTCACGTTCCGGGTTCCTTCCTCGCTCGGAGCGTGATAGTTTTGTTGTATCAGAGCCTAGGTTTTTCTAAATCACCTAGGTTATCAAGTCCAAGGTTAAGGTGTCTAGGTTCCTTACCTTTTTACCCAGTGAGAATTGGGTAGTGCCATGGGTTAAGTCAATGTAGGACGTTGAATTCTAGAATTTTAAGTCAAACGTCTAATTATCAAAATTTCTTGCAGGATCATGGCCGTGGAACGTGCTCAGTGGAGGGAGATGCAGAGGACCGTGCAAGGTCTCACGCAAGCCTTACAGCAAGTGGCCCAAGGAGGGGCGAATCGTGGAGCCGGAGATCTTCATAGGAGTTTTCGTAATATGAATCCCCCGAAGTTCGTCGGATCTACCGACCCTGATGGCGCAGAGAATTGGATCAAGGAGATTGAGCAGATCTTCTGCGTGATGCAATGTGCGGATGTGGAGAAGGTTCTCTTGGCTACTTTTCAGTTAGAGCGAGATGCTAGGTCGTGGTGGGAGTCAGTGGAGGCAACTCTGCCACATGACCACGTGACGTTGGGAGAGTTTGTGGAGTATTTCAATAGCAAGTACTTTTCTGACCCGGTGTAAGAGAAGAAGGCTGCGGAGTTTGCCGCGCTGAAACAACGAAGCTTAACGGTCGTTGAATATGAAGCTCAGTTTTCGAGGTTGTCTCGGTATGCGCCATACTTGGTGGGCACTGAGAAGATGAAGGCTCAGAGATTTCTGAACGGGCTCAAGCCCCAATATATTACTCAGCTGGTGCCAATGGATGTGCAAACTTATGTGGAGATGGTTAGGAGAGCGCATTTATTAGAAGATGCTACTGAATTATCTGACCGGATTCGTGGGCGCGACAAGAAGGAGCAAGTTACGAGTTCGGGTTCTTTCAAGACCCCATTTTATAAGAAGAGGCCCAATGGCGGAGGAGACTTTCACAAAGACAAGAAGGTTAAGAAGAATGAGAAATAATTAGTTCCTGCCGCTACTCCATCGAAGGAAATATGCAAACATTGTGATAAGGATGGGCACCGAGCCGAAGAATGTTGGAGGAGGCTTGGAGCTTGTCTCCGTTGTGGGAGTCGTGATCACTGGATTTCCGAGTGTCCGTTACTTAATGACCAGGTTGGGAGCGAGAAGCGCCAAGGTGGAGCGAAGAAGCAAGGCCGTCTCCAAGCGTTGCAAGAGGCGGAACCGAGTGAGGGCGGTATCGTGGAAGGTACTCTAGATATTTGTTCCATGTCTGCTTTTGTTCTGTTTGATACCGGAGCAACCCACTCATTTATCTCTCGGAGTTTTGTTGCTATGTTGTCTGTGAAGCCTGTTCTGTTGGAAACTAGGATAGTCATCTCTACCCCTATTGGAGCTGGGACCAAGATTAAGTATCATTACCCTAATAGCAAGGTCTTAGTTGGAGGTCGGAATTTGCCTGCCGACTTAGTGTGCATGGATATGGAGGGTTATGACGTTATCTTAGGCGCAGATTGGTTGTCTAGGCATGAAGCTGTCATAGATTGCAAGAAGGGTATTGCAACCTTTAGTGGTAGTTCGAGACTTGTCTATTCTGGTCTTTGAAGTCGTGGTAGTTCGTCTCTGATTTCGGCCCTTCGAGTTAGCAAGTTTATAAGGAAATGATGTGTAGCATTCTTAGCTTTTGTCACTGTAGCTGAGCATAGAAGTCCAAAGCTAGAGGAGATTCGTGTGGTTAAGAATTTTCCCTATGTGTTTTCGGAGGAGTTGCCTGGTTTACCCTCGGAGAGAGAAGTGGCATTCACTATTGATCTTGTTCCTGGTGCTGGCCCCGTATTTAAGGCTCCTTATCGGATGTTCCCTGTTGAACTGAAGGAATTAAAGGAGCAACTGATGGACTTGTTGAAGAAAGGATTTATTAGACCAAATACTTCTCCATGGGGAGCACCAGTTTTGTTCGTCAAGAAGAAGGATGGTTCCATGAGATGGTGCATAGATTATCGACAGTTTAATCAGCTAACTATCAAGAATAAGTATCCACTGCCGAGGATAGATGAGTTGTTTGACCAGCTTTCAGGAGCTCAGTATTTCTCAAAGATTGACCTCAGATCTGGTTACCATCAGTTAAGGATTAAGGAGGATATTTTCAAGACGGCATTCAGAAGTAGGTACGGGCATTATGAATTTACTGTTATGTCTTTTGGACTAACCAATGCCCATGCAACGTTTATGCAGCTGATGAACAGTATATTCAGGCTGCATCTTGATCAGTTTATTGTGGTATTCATTGATGATATTCTGGTATATTCTAAATCTGAGGAAGAGCATGAGGAGCATTTGAGAATAACATTGCAAGTTTTGAGGAATAATCAGCTATATGTCAAGTTTAGTAAGTGTGACTTTGGCTCGAAGAAGTTTTATTTCTGGGTCATGTAATCTCCGAGGAGGGAATTTCTGTTGATCCATCAAATGTGGAGGCTGTAAGGAATTGGGAGAGACCTGTCAATGCAGCTGAAATTCGAAGTTTTCTGGGATTAGCTGGCTATTACAGGCGTTTCATTAAGAATTTCTCTAAGATTGCTGTTCCGTTGACAAGATTGACTAGGAAGGAAAACCCGTATGAATGGACCGAGGAATGCGAGAAGAGCTTTCAGACCCTAAAAGATCGTTTGACTACTGCACCTGTGCTGGCTTTACCAGTTGAAGGAGAGAAGTTCGAAGTCTATACTGATGTATCTGGGATTGGTTTGGGCTGTGTATTAATGCAACAAGGGAAGGTGATTGCGTATTCTTCGAGGCAGTTAAAGAAACATGAAGAGAATTACCCAGTGCATGATCTAGAATTGGCCGCAGTAGTTTTTGCTTTTAAGATTTGGAGGCACTATCTTTATGGGGAGTAGTTTGTTGTCTACTAAGATCATAAGAGTTTAAAGTATTTGTTTTCCCAGAAGGAACTTAATATGAGGCAAAGGCGTTGGCTAGAATACCTCAAGGATTTTGATTTCTCTATATAGTATCATCCAGGAAAGGGAACTCTGTAGCTAATGCTCTTAGTCGGAAGCCGAGAGCTTTACTGGCAAGTTGTATGCTTCAAGAATGGCGGTTGCTGGAGCAATTTTCTAGACTGGACTTAAGGGTGGTAGAGGAGGAGCAGCGTGTTCTTTTATCGAACTTGAGTTTGTATCTTAATTTGTTCTAGGAAATGAAGGAACTGTAGAATGATGACCCTGTGCTCGTGGAGATTAAGGGTAAGCTGGATCAGCGACCTAACTTCAAGTTGGCAACTGATGGAAGATTGTTGTTCCGTGAAAGGACGTGTGTGCCTGACTATTCTAATATCAAGAATAAGATTCTGGAGGAGGCACACCGATCGAGGTACACTTCATCTCGGTGTTACTAAGATGTATCAAGACTTGAAGGGTACTTTCTGGTGGCCTAATATGAAGAGAGAGAGAGCAGAATACGTGAGCCGATGTTTAGTTTGTCAGTAAGTTAAGGCTGAACACCTCAAGCCTGTCGAGAAGTTGGAACCACTTGAGATACCGGAATGGAAGTGGGATAGTATTGGCATGGACTGTATCGTCAGATTACCAAGGACTCGAGGTGGGTTTAATGCTATATGGGTGATCGTGGACCGTTTAACAAAGTATGTTCACTTTTTGCCTATTAGGAATCGATGGACGGTGGATGTACTGGCGGCACTTTATATCAAGGAAGTTGTGAGATTACATGGAATTCCTATAACTATAGTCTCTGATAGAGATCCGAGGTTTACTTCTCACTTCTGGAAGGGATCGCAGTCATCCTTGGGGACAAGGTTAAATTTAGTATAGCTTTTCATCCCCAGACTGATGGGCAGATGGAAAGGATGAATCAGATTATAGAAGATATGTTGAGAGCCTGCATGATAGATTTGGCGGTAGTTGGCATGAGCACTTGCCATTGATAGAATTTGAGTATAACAACAGTTATCAATCCAGCATCAAGATGGCACCTTTCGAGGCACTGTATGGTAGGAATTGTAGATCCCTGTTGTGTTGGAGCGAGGCTGGAGATAGAAGTTTGTTGGGACCTGATATTGTGCAAGATACTAAGAATATTCAGTTGATCAGGGAGAGATTGAAAGTCGCTCAGTCAAGGCAAAAGAGTCATGCCAATAACTGAAGAAGAGAGCTGGAATTTCAAGTGGGAGATCATGTGTTCCTCAAGGTATCACCAACCAGAGGAGTTAAGAGGTTCGGTATTAAAGGAAAACTCAGTCCAAGATATATTGGTCTTTTCGAGATTTTGGATCGAGTATGTTGGCCCAGGTGCAACGGCAATCAAGAGGGGGGGGTGAATTGATTGGCCTACTAAAATGTCTAATTAAAACAAATGCTCAGATCGAGTTGTAGATTACAAGTAAATCCACCAATTAGACTTAACTTGATAGAATGAGAATAGAGATTGGTGTATGGAGTTGAAACTTGACAATCAATTAAGCGTGAATGCTTCTCAAGGTGAGATTAATATTGTAATTAATATAGCAAGTCAAATATCAAGAATTTGAAATTTCTTTCACATTCACCGATCACACACGTATTGGAATATCATTCAGATTGACAAAAAATCACAAGAGACAAGGAATTTTTTAAGTGGTTCGGGATCACGACGGGCTCTCTACGTCCACCCCTCACTAAACCGGTGATGCTTCCACTATCTTGCAAAGACCCTTACAAGACAGTACACACACGGAGACGACGCTCCAACACACGCTGCTAAGACGCAGCACACACACACAGAGCCGATGCTCCAATGCACACACACACGGTTCAGACTAGACCAGACCACAGGGACGAACCCCAAAACAGAAACGCAGGCAACACCTGCACACACGGGGTACAACCCCAACCAAAGACGCAGGCTAACTCCTGCACACACTGGGAATAACTTCCCAACACTGTCAGAACACACAGAGATCTGAACTCCACACACACGCAGTATATTCTTTCAAAAGTGATTATGAAGTGAACAGATAGATACAATGAACTCAAAGTATACTCTAAAGACTGAGACAAAGATATTTTATCAAGTGCAAGGTTCCCCCTTCTATGGATGATTCTATGCTTCTTGGTGTCGTAGATGGATGATCAAGATTTTAGCATCATCTCGATCCTTTCTTCATTCCGCTCTTCTTTCTCTTCTTCCACGAGCTCCAGAAACGCCTTGAAGTAGATGAACACACCTTCTCTTTTTCTCCTTCTTCCTTTTCTTCTCCTACAAGATAGAAAAGATTAGCACATTGGAGAGTTGTTCTCAAATTCGGAATAGATGTATTTATATTGCAAGGAGTGGCCAAAAGACCCATCTAACCCTTTTAGATCTTGTTAAAAACACCCTCATAAGTGTAGGAACCATATGGGGCAATTGGGTAAGTTTAGAGGGGCAAATGAGGTGAGAAAGTCGGGTTTCGAATGACCCGAAGCGAACCACGCCGGAAGGAGTCGACTCTCAGAGACGACTCCCCCTGGCAAGTTCACTGGGCAGCGCCCAGACCAGCAAGAGTCGACTCCCAGAGTCGACTCCTGCAGTTGGGTGTTCCCCAGTCTGCCAGGGCAGAACTACACTAGGTGGGGGTCGACTCTGGGAGTTGACCCCTGCCTATGCAGAGTGAAATAAAGGCTTTGAAGCCGACTTGGCTGGATCTTGAAGGTTTTTGGGTCGACTTGGGTCGATCTAAACTTACCAAAAATTGACCATTTAGCATGTTTTGAAGTACAGAAAATCTCACCAATGACATTTGATAATCAAGAGTGTCAACCATCAATTTCAACCTGAACAACATGACTAAACAATTGATTTGCATGAGGATCAAAGTTTATGCATGAAGGATAACACATTAGACTTGTTCACTCAAAAATGCTTCATTGAACTCACTTAGAACATGTTTTGAACTTCTATTTACAACCACCCTTGGAGTTATATGCTTATGAAACAAACTCTTAACTCTCATTTATGAAAACCCAATCAAGTTATTTTCACACAATCCATCTTCTAGCAATTCTTTCACTGATATCAAATGAAGCTCAACAAAGTATACTATGATTTCATGATGAAGCTCATATTCAACTTTACATGATCACATAGACCAAGTGCAGCCTTCTTGGAATTTAAGATGTGTAGTCCATGAGACTCATGCATCACACACACACATGCAACTGTGCATTCTTGCAAGCATGTTTCCATGTCATGTCCCAGATATAAGTACAGCGGAAGATATTCGGGAACATGAACAGCCGGCTAGTACGCCGCAAGCGAGCAATATAATCAGAGTGCTAACACATTCACTCATAAAAGGGAATGCACAAGATAATATACTCAAAACTTCACTTTATTGAATAATATTCAAAGTACATTGATAATTGACTCTTTTTACTAGACTCAAATAAATGAAAAATTACAGACTCGACTTGACTCATGACTCTACTAGGTCTTTTCTCGATCTTTAATCACTCCCGGACTCATCACTTGAGTAGTCCAAATCCCCGCTAGAATGTCCTGAAAAGATTGAAAAAGTAGGGAATGAGCACACTTGTCCAGTAGGTATCTTCGTATCAACATGAAGACAATGTTTAAGTATTTAACATTTTTGCTCTAGGAAATAAGATAAATGCATATGATGAAACATGCGAACAGAACCATAGTAACAACGTAAGTAACAAGATGTGACTATGGAGATATGAGATTTCTGATATAGATTGAGAGGATAATCATTCAAGAATATATAGTGGCCTTTCATATATAACAGGAATGTACTTGTATGTATCGAGAATGTACTTTTCTAACCATGAAGGTCATGCACTAGAAAGTCATGTCACAAGAATGTATAATTTCATGTATAGCCTCGTGGTTTTCACTCGTCTATAAAAAAAGTACTCTCAGCGCAATGCGACGTCAGTATCATCGTACCCCATGGTTTTCAGCACGTTTTCGACAATCAGCCGAGGGGGCTAGCATGGAGCCCTTGGACACAATCAGTGTCCGAACTGCATCTTCAAGTTATAAATCAAGCTACTTCCACGAGAAATATTAATAAAGTAGGCCAATAGTGTACAAGTTCAGACTATAGTTTCATGATATCAAGGTAAGAATGTACCAATTTTGAACATGAGAATTCAAAGAATGATTTAAGACAAGGTCATGCCACAGAAAAAATTCGGCAGCATGACGGCATGTTCTTTTTTCTTTCATAATTCATTACATAGCTTTTGAATAAGGTATTAGGTTCGAGATAATCAATGGATCATCTCAAGGAAGGCAATACCGGTTTCGGTACCGGTTTCGGCCGGGTCCGAAACCGAAACCGGTTTCTGTTTCGGTCGAAACTAATTGAATAATATTTTTTTAATAAAAGGGTATATTTGGTTTCGGCTGAAACTGGGCTTTCGGTACCGTTTCGTTCCGGTCCGAAACCGAAACGTTTCGGCCGAAACGTTTCGGTTTCGGCCGAAACTGCCTTCCATGGATCATCTAGGAACATAGAAAAATCAACCCTTGGGTCAAACCCTGGGTTAAATAACTCAGAGACAGGAAATGGTCTAGTCTGGGCCGTTTCTCGAATTAGCGGTCACAGGCCTGGCCGCAACTTAACAGTGGCGGTCATGGTATGGCCGTAACTTGGACAGAGTCGACGCATGAAGAAAGAAGTGTCGACGTAAGGAAAACTCTGGGAAAATAACGGTCAGGGGAAGGCCGCTAATTGACATTTGCGGTCTCTTTGATGGCCGCTAATAGTCGGGACTCAGAAAAACACCAGTCATGTGAGTGCTTTCTAAATAATTTGGCTTTGAGGGTACAATCAGCTCGACGTCCTAGTGGGAATCCCAGGCTCGCAGAGACTTATGGAGGCCTTGAAACCAGATCACGTAGTCCGGTGGAAGGAATATCCAACGAAGAGGATCACAAGTCCAAGAGGTGTGCTGATAAGTGCAAAAGTGTATGAATGGCCACGCACGGGGGTACGCACCATGTACTTAAGAAAAGACTATAGATGAGAAAGGATCGTGGTAAAACAACGATCAAATCAAAACGAGTATGTGAAAATGTGATCATTACTACAAAAAATATATGTTTTGGCATGAAAGTTGCATAAGCTAAAATAAGCATTTAAACCATGTAAGACATGCAATCTATCAAGGATGATGCACAATATAGCAAATATTACGAATATGAAGTCAAAACTAGGAATAAAACCTATCTACCTAGGTTTATCATATAGTTTATAGGGTCAATCCGCAATCTGTTTAAAGTTAACAGGCAGCAGAAATCAGAAAGATAATGGCGGTCATAGGAGGGCCGCATGATGGTGGTTGCGGTCTATCGCAGGGCCGCTAAATGATTATGGCGGTCTGGTAGAGATCGTTTCTGTTCTGTAACAGACAGAAGTAAAATAGGTCATATAAGGCCTATTTTTGGGCAATAGATAAATGAAATCCATGCTCAGCAGAGGGATAAGGCATGATAGAACATAAGAAACGTATGGAGATGCATGGTTTACATAAATTAAGCCAAAACTTATCAATTTCTCATTAAAGGGTAGGATTCATGCATGCTGTGATAACCCAGATGCGCAGTTGAAATAAAACATTAAATACTCCCAGTACAGTGCATGAAATGACGAGGTAACAGAGGGTTTTTGTTCCTAACATATAAATTTAGCCTTTTCATGAGATAACTTACCTTTACCTTTGAGTCGAACCCTAGACTTTAAATTTTTGACTGGAAGTCGACCCTAGTTTCTGCACGTCCTCTGTTAAACCAGCAACTTCTCGTCCCTCGTTCTCCTCAACCACTTGACCTAGAACCGTGAAATTTGGAGGGTAGGTAGAAGATACGAAGGGGAACAATAAGTTCTAAAGGATTAACGTCTAAATACCTCGATTAGGGCATCCAATCTCTAGGTCTTTGCTGGACGGCCACATGGGTTCCTGTGCGGATGTTGCGGGGGTTTCTATGCCGATGGCCGGGATGAAGGAAGGAATACAGCGGGGAAGGATAATACGGGAGTTTGATGTATCTCGGGTATCCTCCTTTACGGTTGTATGCCCCTCACGGCGGTATCGGGCACTCTCTTTTACGGAAAATCAAAAAGGGTCGAATGGCACGGAAATATCGGGGTGTAGGTTAACTGGACAGGGTGTAGGCGTGCCAGTCGATTTCTCGACAATCACCTATGGAACCAAGGGTTGACCGGGGAAGCGTCGCGAGGACACGGCACGTGGGCTCGAGAGATCGGGCGACACGTGGATAAAAGGGGTTCCACGGGTGCGAGTGCGCAGGCGATTATGGGAATCGTGTACTGCACGTCTTTCCCCACCGACCGCAAGCAATCGGTGTTTATTTACATCGGATTGAATCCGAACACCTTCGTTCTGTGCTGAAGAGAAGTCCGTATGTGGTTGGAGCCATGGGTAGAGGGTCGGGAGCATTCCGTAGCTGTGGGTGCGCTTTCGACTGGGGGGTGTTTGCTGGGGTTAGGGCTATTAGGCACGCGTGCCGAGTGGTGTAGGTAGAAAACTGGGGTCTGCATACGGGCGCTTGTATTCAACTGGTTTTATGCTATATGAGAGCCACACGGGCTTTACAAATGGGCCGAGGAGGCCAAAGTACAACTGGCGCAAGCCGCGGGACAATTCCGACGCGTGGGTCGGTCCCCGGGTCAATGCGTAATAAGGGAGATATCCGCGTGTATTACAAAGGTTCTCCATGAGGAGATTGAGACAAGCCCGACTGCCTAGGTGGCAGGGGCGATCGTGGGCTGGCGCCTGACGGCGGTCAGACGCGGCTCGAAAATGAGCGGTCGGGTCCGGGTCACGGGAGGCGAGTGTCGTCGTACTGGGGAGTCGAGGCCGGCCCCGGGAATATCATTCCCGGGCCTGGGTTCGGCTAACTCGAATCATCAGTTAGAGAGGTCGACGGCTAGCTCGGAGCGAGCGGTAGGCACGCTGTTCCGTGTCAGAAGTAGGTGCGGCATCATGGCGCGTGCGTAGCCACCGTGGGTTGTTACACACCGGCGGACTCGGGATGCGGGTGTATTCGCCGTTGTCATAGCGCCTTACGTGCGACGGGAGTGGATAGGTGTGCGATGGCTAGACGCCGCGTGAGGGGAGTACGTGCGACATACCCTCGGCGTGTACAAGTCGATCGACAAGCCAACCACGCGCGCGCTTAGCTCCTCACGTCCTCGACTCTTGCTGGATGCCTGCGGAGGAACTCCGAGGGTGCAGCAGTTAGGTCGTGGGTTCTCCGGTTGCTGTATGCGGCTTCTCTCATGTGCTTCTAAAGGGTGGAATTTATAGGAAGTTGAAGGGGCAGGGAAGGGTTTAGGCGGACCAGGTTGAGGGTTGGGTTTGGTCCCGAGTAAACCCTTAGAAATTTTTTTTTTTTTTGTTTGCGAAGTGGGGGAGGGAGGGTTTAGGCGGACCAGCCTGGGGGGGGGCAGGTTGGTCTGGTCCGCCTAAACCCTCAATGGAGGGAATTTTTTTGATTAAAAAACCTTTTTTTTTTGGTTTGGGATGGGTTTAGGTGGACCAGACTGGGCCTCCAGTCTGGTCCGCCTAAACCCTTGGGGTTTGGCGGCTGGGGCTGGGTTTTTTGGTAAAAAAAGTTTTTTTTTGTTTTTACCAGGGGTTTAGGCGGACCAGCCTGGGGGGGTAGGTTGGTCCGCCTAAACCCCTTCCCCCAGGGCGTTTAGGCGGAGTAGAGTGAGGGGGAGAGAGGGGCGGTCCCACCTCTATAAAAATTGGGTTTTCTCCTATTTTTATCCTAATTTGACCAAGAGGAAGAGGACAAAGGATACTGGAAGGATATTGGCCGCTGGAGGATACTGGGATTGATATTGCCCGCGTGTGTGGACTCGACGTGCGACGTTGTTGCCGAATCCTTCCGCGCACGGTATGCCGGTCAACCTTGCACGATCTTTGCACGGACTGAGAGCACGAACCGGAAACGTTGGGACTGGGGTCGGGAAATGGCCGGGAGGCCACCGGACTCGGAGGAGGGCGTGCTCCCCGAGGGAGGGGTTCGCCCTCCTAGGGCGCGGCTGCGCCCGGGGCGAACTATCCCCGGGTGAGCCGCGGCCCCGAGAGGTGGCCCTCGGGGGTCTTCTTTTGTCGTCTGGGGGTGTCCTTTGAAGGACAGAGGGCTCCGGGATGCTGAGATTAGCCCATGGGGGCTGTTGTTATCGAGTCGTAGCTGCCGCTCGCAAGGTGTTCGGGTAAGTTCCCGGCACGTCTCGGGTTGTCGATCGGCTTAGGTGAATGATTGGTAGGCCTTAGACTTGGCCTTAGGCTGAGGGTAGAAGCTCGTGGGAGCTGAGAGGAGGCACTTTGGGCACATGGGCCCGGCCTCGTGGTGCGTGCCGCGTTGCACGGCGGGCTGGCAGAGTAGCCTCGGGTTGGCTCGGGAGCTAACGGTAAGCAGCTCGTCGCCGCGTGTCTGAGGGTCAGGAGCGGTCCCGACTTGCTGGAGGGTCGTTGTAGGACCCGACTGGTGTGCTGGAGTCGTGGGTTGACCCACGGATTGTTGTAGAAGGGCTGGGACATACACGCCCACAAGGTGTTCGGGGATATGCCCGAAGCATGCGCGTGAGTCATATACACGTGCTGCGGGCCTCCAAAGCCTGTGGTTGACTTAGTTAAGTCTTCCTTTGACCTTAGGGGGTTGGAAGAAGGCATCTCGGGGTGGGCCCCGACCTTGTTGCTGGGTGCCGCGTGGCACGACTTGTAGTCGCGGCGCCCCCGGGTTGGCCCGGGTGGCCGTGTAGAATGCGGGAAAAACCCGCCACCGAGTGATCGGGGATAGTCCCAACCAATTGTTGATGTCGCCGTATGTCACGGCTTGCTGGTCGGGACCCTTGACCTGGCTGAGCAAGTTAGAGGAGAGGCCGGGTAGCCCGTGCCTCAAAGGTGTTCGGGAATATTCCCGAACCCTTATCCTTTAATATTTCGCTGGGAAATCATCTGGGTACAACAAATGCCCCCCACGGGGCGTGCGTCGGAGGCGGAGACGAGGGCGTATGGCCCGTGAGCTCCTCATTCTGTGTTGTTGTAATTGTATTTTGGCACTTCATATGTCTTTGTTTTGTTGTATTGTATGTGTTGACTTTCTGGTGTGCTGACCATTTCTGTGTACTTTGTCTTGCATCTATGGCCCCATTTGGCAGAGATGAGCGGGTCTCGAGGCGCGTGGCCCGGGAGGAGGATCACTGGGTGAGGAGGACTGAGCGGCCCATGCCTCCCTTGGGCCCGCCAGTTATCGTTGCAGCTGGCGTGGATCAGCTTGACTCAGGGCACACGATGATAGCTGAGAGCCCTGCTGGCGAGTAGGCAAGGGGAGTTGGGGCCGTGGAGTTGGCCCGGATCTCAGAGGCAGGCGGGATCTACGCCTACGACCGCAGCGGAGGCTATCCGGCGGGGTTCCCACTGGACCGCCATATGTTTGAGTTTGTTAGGAGCTACGTTCCCTCTGGCATGGAGGAGGGAGACTCCCGAGTTGCTGGGGCACGCCGCCGACTGGAGCGGGCGATTTTAGTAGGCAGGGACAGCCTGCACGGGGTCGTTCTCTGCGGCTTCCCGAGTTTTTCCGGAGACTACTGGAGGCAGTGTCAGTTTCCCAGTGCCGAGTGCCTGGGTTTCTTCAGCAGGGCAGACCAGTTTGGGGTCCGTGTTGGGGTGATGGGTCATGCCTCCTGGGACCTGCACGGCCATCACTGGGCCGAGACAGAGGGCACTACAGAGTTGGCGTTGGAGTCGTCAGGGTTGCAGTATGCTGGGGAAGGCTATGACGACCACAACCTTCTGGCCGGGGTTGTGCGGCAGACTGTTGTTAGCTGGTATGGCCGCTGGGCGGTGATTCCTTCTCATAGATACTGCCAGGGAGCTACTGAGTGGCTGATGGGGATTGTGCATCACTACCGGGTGCTGCCGGACCGGGCCGACATCAGATATGCCGTGACCGCAGCTTTGTACGGGTGTCCCTACATACAGGGCTTCTGTAGGCATTGACAGAGCGTTTCAACTGCCGGTGGAACACAGTAGCGACAGCTGAGGGAGAGACGTCACTTGACTTGTGGTCTCTGTTTCAGATTTCTGGGCTATCGATCAGCGGCGAGGGATACGAGGAGGTCGTGCTGGATGACCTCCACCGTAGCCACACTGATGGGTTGGGACGATACCGAGTTCCTTACAGCTATCGGTATCTGCTGAAGACCTGGACGGATTTAGCCCTAGCTGGGAGAGAGAGAGCTGCACAGACTCCTAGGGTGCCCCTGAATGTGTGGATCCGCCACTTCTACAACGGGCCCTTCTGCTTTTACCAGGAGTTCGCGAGAGATCAGACTCCCTGGGAGGAGTACACAGAGGTGGAGCTGCAGTTCCGGACGTACACGAGGTACATCTACGCACCGCAAGAGGGGTGGAACCCCCACGGGCTGTCGGATGTGACACACTTAGCAGCGTACTTGGCGTACTGGTTGGCGACGTTCGTGGTCCCGCACGGGGAGGACGGTCTGCTGAGAGTGGAGCTACTGTGGCCTGCGTGCCTGCTGGCGGAGGGACGGAGGCTGGCTTTAGCTCCTGCGGCTTTAGCCAACATATATCAGGGATTGGGGGTGCTGGCGGCGCACCCGGCGCCACGTGAGAGGAGTCTGCTTTTGCCGACCCACTACCTCAGTGTGTGGGCTGGTCTGCTGTTTTCGGGGTTGGTGACTCGAGGGTCGGTGGCGAACCCGGCGGCACCCCTGCTGTTTAGCTTCACTGGCTAGCCAGACGGAGACGCGGTTGCACACCTGGAGGGGGCTAGGAGAGCCCTGTCTTACCTGCCCGACAGGGGCGAGGAGGGGCTACCTTTTGACAGCGCC
Source organism: Amorphophallus konjac (assembly GCA_022559845.1). Classification (NCBI taxonomy): domain Eukaryota; kingdom Viridiplantae; phylum Streptophyta; class Magnoliopsida; order Alismatales; family Araceae; genus Amorphophallus; species Amorphophallus konjac. The sequence goes on along the minus strand of CM040117.1, from coordinate 78,394,748 downwards.
GTTTGGGACTCTCATCTGATCTTGGTGCCTTCAGACGGTGGGGCGGCCTGCGCCCTCCCTTATCAGCGGGATCCAGATGCGGCGTTGTATACAGAGTGGGTGATGAGCACCCGACCGGCGGTATTGGCGTTGCACCGGTCCGTGACGAGTTGCTTAGAGCCGTACTACCAGCACAGGTTCGCCCGAAACTTCGGGTACGACCAGGGGATCCCGCCGAACTAGGAGTTTCCCTTAGCGGGCCGACATTACAGAGGCCGGGACACCCACTTGTTAGCCGCAGCATGGTGGGATTTCTACTACCGTCGGGAGCCGGAGCGACTGTCGACATCTGGACCGGGACGCAGAGGACGGTTCGACGTCCATTATGCCAAGTGGTGGTTCGAGCACAGCCACTTGTATCGGCAGAAGGCCTCGGCGATTAGGAAGGCCGAGGAGGATCATCTTCTGAGGGAGGATCTGCCTCCTATTTCGCTGGATGACGAGCATCTGAGGACTTGCTTTTCCCGGATTTGCCGGGAGGTGGAGCGGCTAGCACAGCAGGTGCCCCGGGGCGGCCGGGGCTCGTTGTCCGCGGGACGAGGTGGCAGCGGGGCGCTGAAGCCTCTTAGACAGGTGCGGCCGGCGCCTGCAGATACTGGAGCTGAGGCGTCTCAACTAAGGGTGTTGAGGACTTGGTGGGCCCAATTCCTGGCCGACTGCGGCTTTGGGAAGACGGGCTCACTAGACCGGGTGCTCCCTGAGGGGAGCTTTGCTGACACGGCGGTCGACGATTGGAGGCGCCACATCGCCCATGCGATAGGGTATGCCGGGCCCGTGGAGTTTGTGTCCCATGTCGAGTGTGGTTACACCCTGAGGGACATCAAGGAGGCGGTCGCGAAGGCCGCGCCAGCTGTGGGTTTGAAGTCGGAGCAGTTGGTTCCCTTGCCGTTGACCCCATTCATGGCCTCAGGTGAGACACTTCCCTTAGTACGATGTCTCATTGTTGTTATTTTCTGGGATATGCAACTGAGACGTTATACGTGGCTGTGTTTGTTGACAGGCCCTGCGGCGGAGGGAGATCATCCTTCCACAGAGACATCGTCTGGGAGTAGAGACGGGAGTCTTCAGCCTAGGCGGAAGCGCCCTTGGGTAGATGTCGGAGTAGTGGGAGCTGGTGAGTCCTCTCGAGGGCCCGAGGCTGGTGAGCACGTCGAGGCAGAGTCGGCTTTGAGTAAGTGTCGTATCCGCCTCTCTTGTGTTCTGTTGGCTTAGCCATGAGGATTGACTAATCCTGCATTGCTGGCTTTGTGTCTTGTAGCTCCGCTGGAGACCGGGGCGGACATGGCTTTCTCGCCGCCCCGGGAGGCCGGCCCATTGCCTGACGACGGGGTCGAGTGTGGAATAGATATAGAGGGGTTCCTTCGTGTGATGGACGAGGTTGCCCCCAACATCGAGACTTTCCCTGACTTTGAGTCGTGGAAGGCCTCATAGGACGCCCAGCCAGGTAGGGGCTTCTGGGACTGGGCATACTCTAGTCATGGCTGTGTTTGGTTCTGGAGACTAACACAGTTACTGGTATTATGCAGAAGTGGCTGGGATGTCAGGGACCGTGGCTTTTTCTGAGGCACAGGGTGAGGTGCCTTCGCCAGTTGGGGGGTAGGAGCCAGCAGCGAACCTGGATGGCTCAGGTAAGCATGAGATTGCTATGGAGGGGATTACCCTCCCATTGTTGCACAGTTGTTGGGCCGGAGTTGTAGACCGTGCTTGTGTTGTTATTTGATAGGTGAGGACCCGGTTGCTACTCTGGAGATGATCCAGGAGTTAGTCAGTACCGGCCCGTCGGTGGCCCTCCCCTCTTTCGAGGTAGAGCCAGGAGCGGTGGGCGCCTCGATCCCCGTCTGTTACCGGGGGTGCACCTGGCTTGCTACCGCAGCTGCTGGCAGAGACGCCTCTCGCTCCTTTGCCAGCCGTGGTGTCTGCCTGCACCGTAGGACTGGTTGGGTCTTCTAGCATGGGACCCTCAGGTATGTGGCTGGGAACTTAGCCATTTATGGTAAGCTTTTTATGTCGTCTGCTGACGCTAGGCTTTTGACATTGGTCACAGGTACTTCTTCACCTTTGGAGGAGGGTGAACTTCCCCGTGATATGACTGAGGCAGCGGAAAAAGGGTCTGCTGCAGTGGCTTCGACTGGGGGCGACGAGGAGATCGTCGACATTGAGAGGGTCTTGGAGGGGAGTGTCCCGGCTGGTGAGTTTCTTGTTCGAAACCCTTAACTGGAGAGTTGTCTTTGCACGATGTTAGGTCGTATGGTAACCTCGTTTGCTATGTTGACTTGTAGGTGCCTCTAGTTCGGCCACCTCCGAGAGTTCGTCGGGGGCTTCGTCAGGCTCTCCGGGCAATGGCAGCCTGGCCATGGAGTCGGAGGAGAGTTCGAGCTCGAGCTCTTCCTCTTCTGGGGCCTCTTCCATTGAGGAGGCCGAGATGGGGACCACTGTCGGAGGTATGTGGGGTTCTCCCGCTCCCCATTCGGCATTTGTTTATGCTTTATGAATGAGTGCTGACGCTCTTGGGTTGCATGCAGCATCAGAGTCCAGAGAGGAGCACGCGTCGGTTCCTGATGAGGGCGGGCAGGAGGAGCCTCCTGTCTCGCCCGTGGTTGCTGGAGATGACCGGGTCGTGGAGGAGTCACTGCCCTATCCGACCCCGACGAGTGATGCCACCGAGATGGAGGGGAGGTTGCCTTCCCCGACTCCGGCGGGAGACGCCACTGGCGTGGCGGGACTTGCTCTGGTTGAGAAAGGAAAACTCATCTTTTCTCAGGTTTTCCACCTTATTTATTGTAGGAAGTTTTGCATGTATTGCTCACTCCCTTTGGTGTTTGTTGAGGTCATGCAGGCTCCGATGACGTGCTGGCGGAAAGGGACGACCCTTCCTTGAGCTTGGGGATCGAGTGGCCTACGTCTGCCTCGCCGCTAGAGCCGTTGTTGGACGTGAGCGCGGGTGCTGCCTTGCTCCAACGAGCCCGTGGCTACCTACAAGGTGACCCCCTTCCTTCTCCGGAGGGTCTGAGACAGCGACTGAGAGAGTGCACCCAGGGCTACCACGCGCTCGGTTTCCCACGCGAGCTCTGGATGTCTGGGCTAGCTGGGATCTGGGCCGAGTACTTGCGACTCTGCGAGGCTCAGGAGCAGAGGGCTCGGAGGCTGGTAGCCATCCGAGAGGCGCAGGAGCAGAGGGCCCGGCTTGTGTCAGCCGTATCGGAGCAGAGGGGCCATACCGAGGCAACCGCGTTGGTGTCTCGGGTCCGCGCCGCGCAGTTGGGAGAGGCGGAGAGTCGGGTCGAGGCCTTGAGGAAGGCCTTGGAGGAGCAGCAGTCGGTCGCCGAGCGTGCTCGAGCTGAGTGGCAGACGGCTGAGACGACGGCCGAGGCTAGCGCTCAGCTTTTGTCGACCCTGGAGGCAGAGCTTGCGGCTGCTGACTCTCGCCTTGCGGCACTGGAGGGGAGTGAGCCCGGAGTCTGATTGTATCTCTTTTCCCCTTTTTGTTTGTGTCATCCGGACTATATGGCTTTTGTCACCCCAAGGGCATGTCTTGGGCTCCTTTTACAGAGTATTAATGACAGACTTGCCGGATTTTTTTTAGTTGTTTACTGGGTTGTCCCCTCTCTTCTCCGGTGGAACGGTGTTGTGTGCATGGACTGGCGACCACTTGCTGTTAGTCGTGCTTGTTTTTCCCACTATGCACTGGTATAAGTGACAAGGGGACTGGGTGTACTCACTTTCAGGCGCAGGAGTACAGGGCGCGAGCCTGGAGAACAGTGTAACTGGATGCTGGGTACTGGGTTCCGGGGACAGAGTGTTGGAGACTGGAGGCTGAGTACTGGGCACTAGGGTAGAATGACTGGGTATTGGTGCTAATCCTGTTGGAGGATAAAAGCCTGTGTAACATGAAGCCGACATGGACCCATGGGGTATGACGGTTTACGCAGTTTAGGGCTACTGGGGTGATTCTGGGATGTGTCGGTCACAGACCGAGTGATAGAATATCGGCTAGTATCATGTTGTTAGCCGGGAATGTAGTTCCCACTAGCTTGGGAGACCGGAGCCGAGATGGCCGGGTGGCCCGGGGAAGGCATTTCGGCCAAGAACTGGGACTGGGACAGGGATTGGAGGTTGAAACTGGGATTGTTACTAGAGTTGGGGACTGGAGCTGGAGCCGGCCGGCTGGCCTGCGAAGGTGTTGTAGCCGAAAACTGGAACTGGAGACTGGGCGACTGGCCTGTGAAGGTCGCTGTAGCCGGAAAATGGAGCTGGAGACTGGGCGGCTGGCCTGTGAAGGCGTTGTAGCCGGGGACTGGAACTGGAGACTGGGCGGCTGGCCTGTGAAGGCGTTATAGCCGGGGACTGGAACTGAAGACTGGGCGGCTGGCCTGTGTAGACGTTGTAGCCGGAAACTGGAACTGGAGACTGGGCGGCTGGCCTGTGAAGGTCGCTGTAGCCGAAAACTGGAACTGGAGACTGGGTGGCTGGCCTGTGAAGGCGTTGTAGTCGGGAACTGGAACTGGAGACTGGGTGGCTGGCCTGTGAAGGCGTTGTAGTCGGGGACTGGAACTGAAGACTGGGCGGCTGGCCTGTGAAGGCGTTGTAGTCGGGAACTGGAACTGAAGACTGGGCGGCTGGCCTGTGAAGGCGTTGTAGCCGGAAGCTGGGACTGGAAACTGGGGATGGCCTACCCTCGAGGGCGTGTTGGCCATTGTTGTTGCAAGGTGATATTGAGGTAGCCGTCGGTGCGGTGTTACTGTCGACGGCTTTCATCAGTGAGGAGTAGAGAGGGAGAGTTTTTTTTCCTCTTTACCAGCTCTACCGCCCTTGCGGGTTTTCGCTAGAACTGGCCCCCTTTTACTTTTTCCAGTGCGCCCTTGCGGGTTTCACACCGAGGGGTTACCCGATTTTGCCTAAGGTGCCCTTACGGGTTTTCACCTTAGCTGGGTCGTTGGCAATTTGTGCCCCCAGTCGTCTCTTTGTAACGAGGACGGCCGGGTATGCCGGGGTATCTCTATTTTTAACCCCATTTTTTGGTTTATATTATTTTTTTATTTTTTTTGGAGATTTCCGTCCATAGCATGCTGCTGTCAGGGGACGTAGCCTGGAGCTGGAGGATGTGGGTAACTGGATATTGCTTCGCCCTTAATAAGGGTTCTCACAAATTATCAGATTATGGTGCTGGAGGCCACTTTGTCGTGGCAGGATGTGACTGGGATTATAGCTGGTGGCTCAGGGATTACAGGGAGAATTGGGATCATGCTGAGATTCGGGGAGTTCTGGATTTGCAGGAGATGTAGGATGTAGTAGTGTGGAATGATAAGAGTCTGGGAATAGGCTGAGACTGGAGTTGACCGGAATGGCGACTAGGATGTTGCGTAGGCACTGGAACTTAATCGGTCCGCTGCGACGGAGCAAAGGCTGAAACTAGAGTGGGCTAAGTAGGGTGATATAAGGTTGACTGGAGATTGCAGGGTTAATGGTCTGGTACTGTGGGTTAACCGAAGGCCGGCATCTGGGGAGGCCTACGACCTATTGAGGAATGGGCGGAAGGTCACCCTGACTGGTGGGGAGAGTGGGATTTTCTCATTATCGGCTCTACCGCCCTTTCGGGTTTTCACCATAGCCGACCCCCTTTAGCTTTTTCCAGTGCGCCCTTGCGGGTTTTCACACCGAGGGGTAACCCGATTTTGCCTAAGCCGCCCTTGCGGGTTTTCACCTTAGCTGAGTCGTTGGCCTTTTTGCCCCCAACCAGCTCCTTATGGAGAGAGTGGCTGAGTCCGCCAGGGCATCTCAATTTTTAACCCCATTTTTTGTTGTTTGTTTTTTCTTGCTTACCTGGGAGCCTGACGGCTGGGTTGTTGCTGGCGCAGAGGTGTCCTTGCTCTTGTCGTGGCAAGGGCGAAGGCGGGGGGGGGTGTTTGACCCCCACGAATGCCTGGTGGTGGTTCTGGGAGGGCTCGACTGGCCCTGTCGCTTGGCTGGGGATCGGAGACTGGAGGGAATAACCGGTTAAACCCTCCGCAGGGGAGGATCGGCTTTACTGGTAGTAGCTGGGACGTGCGCCTTAGCCTGGCTGACGTGCGAACTCGTGTTCAGGTGCATAGTATAGCTTCATATGTTTGTCATTGAGAGGTGGGAAGGGTTTGTGACCCTTATGGTCGACGACCGTGTAGGCCCCACCCTTGTAGACATTGTGAATGATGTATAGACCTCGCCAATTCGGCTGTAGTTTTCTATTGGAGCGCCCCACCATGACTTCCTTTTCCTTGATCATGACGAGGTCGCCTTGCTTGAAGGCTCGCTGCCTGACGAGCTTATCATAGGCTCGCACCATACGGGTCTGGTATACTTGTAGGTGTTTGTAGGCTTCGAGCCGCTTGCCTTCTAGATCGGCCAGCTCCTCTAACCTTCTCTGGTATTTATTTTCGTCAGGGCCGGCAAGGCCGGTGTGGATAGCCACGCGGTAAGAGGCCAACTGGACTTCGATGGGGATAACGGCTTCTGCCCCGTAGGCGAGGGAGAAGGGCGAACACCCCGTAGGGGTTTTGTAGATCGTCCGGTAGGCTCACAGTGCCTCGAAGACCTTCTCACCCCAGACACGTTTCCGGTGGCTAACCATTTTAGCTAGGAGCTTGCAGAGGGTCTTGTTGAAGGCTTCCGCTAAGCCGTTGGCCTGGGGGTTGTAGACCGAAGAGGTTCTCCGGTCGATGTGAAACTTGGCCGCTAGTTGATATACGGCCCTATTCTTGAATGGTGTGTCATTGTCTGACACTATGCGGCCGGGAGTACCGAATCGGTAGATGATGTTATGCCGGACAAATCTGGCGACCACTTCGCCGGTGACCTCCAGCAAGGGGAGGGCTTCCGCCCAGCGAGAGAGGTAGTCGGTGGCGGCCAAGATGTATTTATGGCCCTTGGAAGATGGCGGGAAAGGCCCCGCGATGTCCATGCTCCACTCTGCGAACGTCCAAGTGGGGGCTGTAGGACGTAGTGGATTAAAAGGTTTTCTGGGTACTGGGCCAAAGGCTTGGCATTGATGGCATGTACGGGCGTACTAGATGCAATCCGCGTACATGGTTGGCCAATAGAAGCCCTTGAGCTTAATGTTATGCTTCATACGATCTCCGGCCTGGTGCGCGTCACACAATCCGGAGTGAACTTCCTGCATAATGGCTCGAGCCTCGGATGGAGAGACGCATGTCAGGAGAATCGACTTGTCCTTCTCGTGGACAAGTCGGTACAGAGAGTCGCCAATCAACTCGTAAGAGGTTGCTCGGCGGAGTAGTTGAACTCTTTGAGCTCGGTCAGGAGGGAGCCACCCTTTCTTGAACTTGATGATGGGCTCGCGCCAATCTTCTTTTTCTGGAGGAGTGTTCCGGTCAAGGTCATGGACCTCGTAGACAGTGAGATCGGCGTTGCCCTCGAGTGAGCTTGGCATCAGTCTTCTGTGCTTGATGATGATGTTGACCTCGCCCTCGGGGGAGAGCTTGATAGCCGCAGCCAATTTTGCCAGGGCATGTGCCTGGGCGTTGCTGCTCCTGGGAATGTGATCTATTTCAAAGAAATAGAACTTCTGAGCTAGTCTGGTGACGGCGGCGTGGTACGTGACCAACTCTGGCTTCCACACGTCATAGATGCCGAGGACTTGCCGGACTATTAGCTGGGAGTCCCCGTAGGCTTTGAGGCATTTGATGCCCATGTCGAGAGCCATCTGAAGCCCAACGAGTAGAGCTTCGTATTCGGCCTCATTGTTGGTCAGGGACCTCATGAGGGCGCAAGGGTTATACAAAACTCCGCCTTGAGGAGTCAGGAAAACAATGCCGGCACCTGCCATGATGGCTGGATCCTGGTTGTTCCGGGTAATCCCTCGGGAAGCGCCATCAAAGTAGAGCTCCCAATATGGTACGTTGGCTGTGAGAGCGTTCTGATGCCAGTAATGCAAGACATCTCCGCTCTGTTCAATCGGTCATTGTGATTGGACAGCAATGGACTCCTCGTCGGGGAGCTCCGTGTTGAAGGATGAGTCGTCTGGTACTGGATGGGCTGTCAAGAATTCAACCATGCCCTGTCCCTTGATTGCCTTTCTGGGGACATAAGTAATGTCGTACTCCATCAGCAGGAGAGTCCACCTTCCCAGTCGGCCTAAGAGGACGGGCTGTCGGAGGAGATACTTAGGGGGTCGTGCTTGGATATGAGCTCGACTCGATGGGATAGGAGGTAATGCCGCAGCTTCTTGACGGCGAATACCAATGCCAAGCAAACTTTCTCCATGGAGGAGTAGCGGTATTCAGCACCGATCAATTTCCGGCTGAGGTAGTAGAGCGGCTGCTCTTTACCTTCTTCATTGACTTGCCCCAACAGAGCTCCTAGCGAAGCGTCCATGGCGGCGATGTAGAGTATAAGGGGTTTACCCTTGACTGGTGCCCCCAGGACTGGGGGAGTAAGGAGGTACTCCTTGATCTGCTCGAAAGCGGCGTGGCATTCTGAGTCCCATACGAATGGGGCGTCTTTCTTCATCAGCTTGCTGAAAGGCGCGCATCGACCGGAGAGATTGAGATGAATCTCCGAATGTAGGTCAGTCTTCCTTGGAAGGACCTGAGTTCAGTGAGGTTGCTGGGTGGTGGAAGCTCCCGGATCGCTTTGATCTTGCTGGGGTCCACCTCAATTCCTCGGTATCGAACGACGAAGCCGAGAAACTTGCCGCTGGATATGCCAAAGGCGCATTTCATGGGGTTCATCTTGAGCCCGTATTGCCGGAGACGATCGAAGACTTGGCGTAAATTGTGCAAATGGTCTTCCCGTCTTTTAGTCTTGACGACGAGGTCGTCGACGTAACATTCGACGATATTGTGCAGCATCTCGTCGAATATTTTGGTCATGGCCCTTTGGTAAATAGTGCCGGCATTCTTCAAACCAAAGGGCATGCGCTTATAGTTGAAAATCCCTTTGGGGGATCTAAAAGCTGTGTGGTTCTTGTCTTTGAGGGACATCCAGATCTGGTTATAACCGGACGACCGTTCATGAAAGACAAGGCCTCATGTCCGGTGGTCATGTCGACCATTGTTTCTATCATTGGAATTGGAAAGTCATCCTTCGGACATGCTTTGTTGAGGTCCCGGAAGTCGACGCAAATGCGGACTTGACCATTTTTCTTCTTGACTGGGACTATGTTGGCGAGCCAGATCGGATAGATACACAGCTCGATGAAGTCGACCTCCGCCATTTTATTGACTTCGGCCGAGACCTGGAGTTCCAGCTCATGGCGCATGCGCCGCTGTGGCTGTTTGACTGGAGTGACTGAGGGAGAAATAGCTAGTTCGTGCTCTGCTACGGAGGGGTCTAGTCCTGGCATCTCCTTGTACGTCCAGGCGAAGCAGTCTTTGTACTCGAGCAGGAGTTGCTTGTAATCCCGCCTTTCTGCCTCGGTAAGGAGAGCGCTGACGAACGTGGGCTGGGGGGCTTCATCTTCGCCCAAGTTGATTTCAACGAGTTCGTCGACGGTCGCCGGGCCACCGTCCTCCAGCTCGGGAGGAGCGGATTGGAAGTCGATGAAATCCTCATCGTTGGTGTCGGGTTCATGCATTTCTTGATTCTCGAAGCCGCTGATTGACGCCGATGGGACTGGAGAGTTGTTGCTGGAATCCATCAAGGATTGATCTGGGCCGCCAGCTTCTGGCCCGCAGTTGTTAACTAGGGTTGCTGAGGTTTCTCCGGAGTTGCCTGCTAAAGTTGACAATCCTTCATAGCTAGTATTCTGGACCCCCCCCCCCCCCCTTATCAGGAGAGTTTGTTGAACCGAGTCCTTTGACCGGCTGGGTGACAGGAGGAGCTTCTTCGGCCCCGAGGCCTTCACAGGGAGGCGAGGAAGGTTCCTCGACTGCTTGGACTGGAATGCCGGCTTTGACGGGGATCGAGATTAGGATCTCCTCCTGCTCGTCCCCGGTGCTGTCAAATTTGGCCTCGACTTTAGCCCTGTCGTTGACCGGCTGTGTCAAGCCTATGACATTGACCGCGTAGTAAACGCGGAAGTCCGGGTCTTGGTCGTAGCCAAGCCCCCTGGTATCCTTATGAAAGGATGGGGGTTGCCCCCGGACCTGGGAAGGGGTCCACTGTTGGTGAAAATATTCACGTTGGGCGGAACCTTGCCATTGGGGGATGTGTTGCTTCAGACACATTTCCCGAATGTGCGGCGACAGGTCGTCCAGTACTTGGACTGCTTCAGGGGTTATCATCGGCTCGTTTGGACCAACCGAAGCCGTCATCTGGCGGGGCTTGAGGAACCATATCTCCCTTATAGAAGACAATGGGTTTGTCCCTGTTAGCCTTCTTGTTTCTGAGTTGTCGCTTGAAGGTGACAATGAATGTCGCCAGCGACTCTACGCTGTGCTCTTCGGATGCACATGGAAACCGGATGCAGTCTGGTGGCAGGCATATACTCTTGCCAATAGCTCGACTAATGAGGTTGGCCTCAAAGTCGATCTTGTGTCTTTCGGGGCGATCTGGGGTTGACTTGGAGCTGAGGCGTAGCCGATGAAGCTTGGCCTTCTCCTCGTCAACGGAGAAGAGATCATCATCATCTTCCTCTGAGAGCCAGCCATTGCTTTTGCTCTTGATCACGGGGTATGGACTAATCCCCTTGAAGTAGAGCGCAGCGTCGGCCAGATTGCATTCCGCTGGAGTGAATGGTGATAGGTCTGCGAAGATCGTGTGTTGCTCCCCGCCCTTGGCATACTTGATGCATTGGTGGAGAGTTGACGGGATGACCCAATTTTCATGGAGCTAGGGTCTGCCCAGTAGCACCTTATATGATGTCTTGGCATCGATGATGTAGAATGTCATCTTAGAGGTGAAATCATTAAGCACCAGATCGACATCCACCCGGCCGAGGACATCCTCGGTGTCTTGGTTAAAACCGGATATCTTGACCGCTTGAACCTTCTGGAGGTATGGGGTCAGATATAAAGTCTTGAATGTTTTGAGCGGCATGATGTTGACAGCGGCACCGGCGTCTACCAGGATCGGTTCACATCATCCCCTTCATGTAGAGAGGACGGTTGTGGCACGGAGGGGATAGCAACATGTCCTTCTCCGTGAAGGAGACGGTGGCTGTGAAGGCTTCATAGGCAGCCGCCTTCATTTCCGCGACATGTGCTTCATAAGCTTCTGGCTCTTGGAGTATCTTGATAAGAGTTTCTCTTAGCTCTTTACTCCAAGCGATGGCTTCCCAGATTGTAATGCTGGCGGGGAAGCGCTTCATCTGGTGGAGGACTTTTCGGTCGGCTCGCGCTCGAGCATCCTCCAAGGAGGGTAATATGTCAGGCTGAGCTTTCTGCGAGCTGTCGTGCTGCTCCCCGTCGGGGAGTCGCACTGCCTTGCCTTTACCGCCGGGATCGGACTGACTCTGATCACCCGCGGACTCCTGGAATAGGGGTGCCAATGACGGCTCTTCTGGGAGTGGCTGGCGGGTTGGCTCGTCCTTGCCGGACGGTCCTGCTTGTTCTGCAGAAGAAGTCGGAACTGGCGCAGGGACTGGGATGTTGGCAGGAATCTCTTCACTGCCGGAAGGATCGAAGATGCCGGGTCCCTCCCGAATTTTTACCTCCGGAATGGGGGCAGGTTCCTCTCCTCGAAAGAGGATGATTCGCTCCGGGTCGAAGGCGGACAGGTGAAGGGGGAGCTCGGGAATTCTCTCGCGACCTTTGACACGTCCCCGACCACGACCACGGCGGTGGCCTGAGTGTTCTGGAGCTGGCTGTGGCCCGAGCGGGGCGATGGTTCTTTGTCTGGTTCGAGAGGCCACTGGCAATAATAAATGAACTGGGAAGGAAAACAAGGGGCAATAATATAATGTTCAAGCTAGACATGGCAAAGGCTTATGATAGACTAGAGTGGGATTTTCTATTTGCTGCCCTCCACAAATTTGGATTTAGCTTGTCTTTCATTAATTTGATTGAGAAAATGGTAAATAATTGCTGGTTTTCAGTTTTATTAAATGGGGATTCAGAAGGCTTTTTAAGTCAACCAGAGGTGTAAGGCAAGGAGATCCAGTTGCCCCTTCTCTATTTATCATTGCTGAAGAATCTTTAAGTAGATCTCTAAAAGAGGCCTATTCAAATGGCAGTGTAGAATGGTTTTCAGGGCCCAGCAGATGTCCTCCAATTTCACACCTATTGTTTGCTGATGACACCCTGCTTTTCAGTAAAGCAAGCATCACTTCAATCAGGAATCTGATCAATGTCCTAAAAATTTATGAAAGAGCCTCGGGTCAGTCAATAAATGTCAGCAAAAGTGGGTTTTTTATTCACCCCAAGATCCATATGACAGTTGCCAACCGGATTCAGAACTACACAGGTTACTCTCACCATGCATTTCCTCATAAGTATCTTGGCTTTCCTTTGATGCTTGGCAGAAGAAAAAAAGTTTACTTCGCTGGTATAATTAGTTCCATCCACAAAAGAATTGCCGGCTGGAAATCAACTTTATTATCACAGGGAGCTAAATTGATTCTGATCAAACATGTTTTGTCCTCTATCCCAATCTACTCTTTGTCATCTTCACCACTGCATTCAGGTACTCACTCCCTTCTTGACAAGTCCTTCGCAAATTTTTTCTGGGGATCCTCAGTAAATGGGAACAAAAGGCATTGGCGAGCCTGGCAGACTATCTGTAGGCCTATCTCCCAGGGTGGCCTTGGCATTATGCCCCTTAGACATATGGAAACTGCTTTAAGGGTGAAGATGCTGTGGCAAGCCATGCACTCAAATTCCCTGTGGGCAATCTTTTTCAGAGCTAAGCACATCGGGCAGAAACACCTAAGTGAGGTTCACTTCAAAACTATGAATGGTTTTGCAAGAAGAAGTTGGATCAAGGCTAAAGATCTCATTCTACAATATAAAAAGGTTGTAGTTGGAGATGGTAACAGCACATATTTTTGGTTGGACAGCTGGATTGGGAATCAAAAATTGACTGATTTTGTCCCTGCTTCTCTCATCCCAAATACTAGCATCACAGTCAATGACTTCTTATTGCATCCTACTAGTGAAAATGTTGATCTCTTGGATAGACTGGTTCCAGAGGATATCAAATCAGCCATTGAGAATTTTCAGCTGACTCAGAATCCTGATGTTCAGGTCTGGAGCTTTTCTTCATCTGGTAAATGCACGGTCTCATCAACCTATCAGATTATTTCTAACAGAATGCCCACCCAATATATCCTCCCTTGGACCCGGCTATGGTCTAACTGGCTCCCCACAAAAATATCTGTTCATATTTGGAAAATTGCTCACAATGCTCTGCCTACTGATACAAATATTCAGCGAGTGGGGGTGCAACTGTGCTCCAAATGCTACTGCTGCAGTTTGCAAAATGAGGAAAGTCTTAATCATATTTTCTTGCACAGTGAATTGGCAACTCAAGTTTGGTCTTATTTTACAACCTTTGGACTGCATTTGGAAAATAATTCAATGAGATCTTTCATCTTTCAAAATGCTATTAATCTCCACCAAAAATCTGCTTACGGCCTTTTCCATCTTGCTGTCATTGGCTATGGTCTATGGGAGATTTGGAAAGCAAGAAATGCTGCGAAATATGATGGCAAAGTCATCCACAAGCAAAACCTCCTCCACCACATTATTTTTCAAGTTAAAAATACTTGTGCTGCTGCAAACCTTAAGGAGTCAGATAACATCAAGAGGAAACTTTTGGAGCAGTTTGGTATCAATGTTCAGCCGACCGGTTGCTCTCAGCTGAAAATTATAAAGTGGATTTGCCCTCCCTGGCCTTTTCTTAAGCTCAACACTGATGGTGTATGCAAAATTAATGGTGACTCAAGTGGTGGTGGTATTATTAGAGACAGCAGAGGCAATACTCTTCTTGCATTTTCTCATTACTATGGCAAGTCAAATAGTCTTATTGCAGAGGCATGTGCTTTACTTGATGGCATTAAATACCTGCATATTGTTGATGTCAAGCCAGTCCATATTGAATGTGACTCGAACACACTAGTTTGAATTATCAAAAAGGAAATTCACTGCCCATGGTCCATTCTATCTTATGTGAGAGAGATCTGGAGCTTACTTACTCAGAATGATGCAGTTGATCATATTTACAGAGAAGGAAATAAAGTTGCTGATTCCTTAGCCTCTTTGGCTTGCATTTCCAAATGTAATGTTTTCTTTCCTTAATGATGAGCTTCCTACATCTATAAAGGGAGCAACTCGATTAGATAAACTGGGTATGCCCAGTATTCGTTTGATGTAAATGTAATTCCTTTGATCAGTAATAAAATTTACCCCCTAGTGTTCGACTGGTGGAGTGGCTTTCTCTTTACCTTTGGTAAAGGGTGCACTCTCCCATCAAACCCTAGGTACGGTTTTTTTGGAAAAAAAAAGAGAGGCCACTGGCTCGCCTCGCCGAGAAGCGTTGATGTTATCAGGAGGCGGAATGGCCACCATGTTACAGGTGCAGCTCCGAAGCATTTCTTCCAGCTGCTCTGTCGTGATCTCCTTGTCTTTATAGCACAAGGAAAGCTCGTATGGGATCAGGAGTCTTTCGCTGTTCTTGAGCTTTTGGATCGTCTCTTGGATCCAGTCTCTGAGGCGGGATCGTTTCTGCATTTCCTCCCACGGGATATAGCTGTTGACTGGGAGAGCACCGGTAGGACGAGGAGGAACGTATTCCTCGAGGTCATCAATGAGCCGCTGGAGCCTCTGGAGAGGCGTTGGCTCGGCTGGTGATTATAGGGCGGCCGCTTGTTCAGCTTGTCTCTTGAGCCACCTTCTAAGGTTCTTCCTCCTATTTTTCTCTTGTTTCTTGGCGATAGCCACCTCCAGGGGAGTAGGAGGGAGAGGTGCTGGGGTCAGAGCTGATAAATTCCCATGAGGATATCTCCGAGCTGGTGCCTTGGCAGGGTGAGGTCGACGACCTTTCTTTGCTCGGATTTCAATCCAGGCTCCTTCCGCTTGTTGTATCTGGAAGGTGGCGTTAATCGCCTGCTCGATCACCTCGAGCGGCAACTCCTGGTCGTGGTTTGGTGCCTTAGCCGCGTGGCAGTAAGAGTCTACCAGGAACCGGCAGGTTGGTGTTGGCGTCCGAAGACATATGCGTGGTTTGATGCCTTAACCGTGGTGGCGTGGGAGGTGTCTTCTGTTGAGCTTGTACACTGGAGCCAGCATCCGAAGACGTATGCACGGTTTGGTGCCTTAGCCGCGGTGGCAATGTCTTTTGCTGAGGAGCGGACTGGAAGATATGCTTGTTGTCTTGCTCCTTAGTCTTGCCTTCGTGACCATGCTGAGAGCAAGGTCCGGCGACAGCCGAAGGTACTGTGGGATATTGCTGCTCTGGGTAGTTACCCCGACTCTGTGCATTGACTGGGCCTTGTGGCGATGGGCCCGTCGTACGAGTCGAAGTTGCTGAAGACTCCGAAGATGTCCTCCTTGCGATCTGGATTGGGTTAGAGGATGAGCGGGGAGGACCCGATGGCTCACCGGCTGAGGGAGCATGACACGGCTGGGCCGGGACCTCACCCTGCTTTTGCTTCCCCTTCCTATCCCCGGATGCCGGAGACGGAGGTAGGGTAGAGGGAGAGCAAGAGGGACCTGAGGAGCCCATCGTCGTCTCACCCACCAGAACGTTCTCTCGGCCAAGAAGGACCCGGAGAAGCCTGGCGGTGTCTTCTTCGGAGAAGGGGAGAGATTCTAGCTCCCGCCAGGGCTGCCATTGCACGACCGAAGTGGCAGGGGCCGACTGGTTGGCTGGTGGTGTCTGGGAGCTCGGAGGGGCCGGAGGAACAGAGGGATGGATGACGTTGATCGAGAAGTTGCTCGGCTCTGTCTCTTGACTGGCGTCCTGCTCCTTGCGCCTTCGCAGTCACTCGAGAGCTTCTCGATTATCGGTTCGAAACTCGAGCCATTCTGGAGTATGCTGGTAAGGCAGCCCGTGCCCATTTTCTTGAGGGGGATCTGGCCGCTCGGGCGCATCCCTGGCGATGCTCAGGGTTTCTTCGACAGCTTGCCGAAGTCTTACGGGCGTCATGGAATTTCTCTCCGCATCGATCTGCTCCCACTGGATCTGTTCTTGGATGAGGTATTGAACTTCTTCACAGGACTCGATTGTGTGGCAGATTCTAGCGTGGAAAGGGTAGTACTGGGGGTGACTAAAGTCCCAGTGGGTGTAGTCTGTCGGCGGCTCACGGGCCATAATTTGCCCCTTCTCGACGAGGACATCGAAGAGTCGCCGGGTTCTCTCCTTGGGGAAGGAGAGAAATACGTGATTATGCCAGAGCGAACGCTCGCCCTGACTGGTGTTGGGCTCCCTCGCTTCAATGTCGGAGAGGGAGAATGCGGCCATCATATGGATCACGCTGGCCGAGTAGTGAACCACGCGCGCTACTTTAGTGGGCCTGGACCACGTGTGTGGTTGCGGAGGATCGACGAGACCACTCTTCATTTTAACGAGGCCGTCTCGGATCAGCTTTTGTGCCTGAGTCTTGAAGACATAGCAATCTTCAATTGGGTGACCCAGCATGCGATGATATGGGCAATAGTCGGGATCATCGGTCTTCAGAGCCTCGTCCGACTTGCGGATTTCTGGCAGCTCGACAATCTTCTGGGCCATGCAGAGGTCGAAGAGCATCTTTGTGTGTTCCTTCTTAAAGGAGAAGGGTGTCTTCATACGCTCCGAGAAGGAAGGAGCGGCCGGCTTATCTGCTGGCTTCTCGTCAGAGTCACTTGGCTCGGCCTTCTTACTGGCTTTGGCGGCGGGGGTGAACTCGATGATGTTCACCTCCTTACCGGACTGGCGTTCTTGCGTTTGTTTACTCTTCGCTGAAGTATAGCTCGGGTTATCGGCGAAGAACATCTCGATTTCGGCGACCGCCGAGTTGAGCTGGTCGAAGCCTTTGATATTGGTGCCGAGGAGCTTTTCGTTGACTTCGACTGCCAAACCTCGACGACATATGGTAATGGCATCTTCCTGGGCTGGCGGGTTGACATACGTCATGCTGAGGTCTCGCTATTTCTTGATGAAGTCGAGGGCGCTCTCACCCTTCTTCTGCCGGAGAGAGCAGAGCTCGGCCAGGGAGATCTTTCGCTCAACTGTTTGGAAGCGGTCGAGGAACTTCTTTTGGAGATCCGCCCAGTTGATGACTGAGTTGGGCTTCAGGCGGGAATACCATTGGAAGGCCGTTCCCGTGAGTGAAGTGGCGAAGTAGCGGAGGAGATATGACTCATCCAACGCTCACTCGCCCATGGCCGTAACGTAGTAGGCCAAGTGCTCATGCGGGGAGCCTTGCCCGTCGAACTTCTGTAGCTTCGGGGGTTTGGCGTACACTGGAGGGAGCTTCTTCAACTGGTGGTGAAGCGGATAGGGCACACTATAGAGATCTATAGTGGCAACCCCTTCGCCATACTGGGCGAGCTTTGTCTCGACAATCCGCTCGATCATCTGGCATTCTGCCATGAGACTTTCCGGCACTGGCGTGTTGGAGGCTCGTGGTTGAGCTTCAACTGGGGGCGTGCCGAACCCGGCTGTTGTCGGGGTTCGGGCAATTGCCGCTGAGGTGTTGGCACCATCGCGCCCAGCTGGAGGCGCCAATGCTTCGGCCAGAGGCCTAACAGGTGGCTGAGGGTGAAGGTCCCGTTCCTGAAGGAGATCTTGTAGGAGGGCCTTCAAATGCTGGTTCTCTTTCACGAGAGTCTCGAGGGTCACTTCTTGAACCTCGTTTGCGGGAGGGTCATTGTTGACCGGCTCCGTGTTGATAGATGGGTCACGGTTTTCAGCTGGGACTTCTTCTGCACGTTCCGATGCCTGCGGCCCGACAGAAGTGCCAATGTGACCTGTTAGGACAGGCTACTGGGCCTGATGACGCGGCCTCCTGAAATGGGACAGGGGCTGGTTCAGGTCATCGGACTGGGTGTCGGGTTGATGTCCCGTGGTATAGCACGCGAACACCCGAACTGCGTCGTTGATGAACCGGGCCGTCCGCTTCCTCCGAGGGTGTCCCTCAGGGCAGATGGGTGCCCTCAGCCTGTCAAAGACCGAGGTGCGTTGCAAAGTAGCGTCCCTCCTGGTGTCGGCCTGAGGGGAGCTTGGGACGGGTTGCTTACAGGTCCGAGAACGAGCCCTTCCTTGCCTCTGCTTGCCCGAGCGGGGGACATTGGATGACTGGGCGTCGTCGGACGGCGCTGTTGTGAGATCGGCCTCGTCTTGCCTTTTACCGCGTCTGAGCGCTCGCAGGGGGTTTCTAATACCCGCCCTCTGAACGGCTCGAGCTTCTTCCGAGGTGACCCAGATTCTTCTTAAGTCAAGTTGCCGGCCTCCCTTGTCGCTGTCTCTCCGACGGGCTGACTTGGGAGCCCGTGAATCGGGCTGGTGCGGCTGCCCCTGGGCTGCTACCGGGGCGCCTGCTCCTTTGAACTTCGCCTTGTTCTCTCGCGTTTGCCGCAGGAGGTCAAAACGGTTGGAGGTAGGAACCGTAGGAACGGTCCGTTCCTGAGGTACGATTGGTTCGCCTCCATTGAGGCGAATCCGCAGGTCCCCGAGAAGAATGGTCTTGCCTGAGTTGTTGGTTGCGGCTGCGAGTCGCCTGCCTTTACGGCCGTGGCGATGTTTCTTCTGGGGGGCCGAGGAAGACCCTGCCCCTAGGTGATAGACCGAGAAAACCTGATCTATTGGTGCTGACAGCGTGGGATTGCCGAGCAAAGGTGCTGGGATCGACCTTCGAGATGCAGAGCCCGTACCGGGAGTCAATGGCTGAGTGACTCGAGAGTATGCTCTTGCCCGCGCTGACAGGAGTGTCGTTGATACTCGCGGTGGCGCTCTTGCACCAGGAACCGCTGTTGTGGAAGCTATTGGAGCGCTGACAACCCGAGGTCTTGAGCCTGTGTCGGGTGTTGGGATAGCCGAAGCGTGAGGTTGAAGGCCCATAGCGGACGCTGAGGTTGCCGTGTCCCATAGGGTAAGACATGTGCTGGGAGTTGGCATTGCTGGATTGTAGGGGGAAAGACCCCGTGGTAGGGCTGGAAGGCCAGGGACCCGGTGCGGAGAACCCGCGCTGGGTGTTCTCCGCACCGGGTCCTGGCCTTGACAAGGCCCGGGGTTGCATGCCCAGGTTGAATGCTGGGGAGCCTTGATCTCGGGGTTGCGAACCCGGGCTGAGTGTCGGCTTGGTCTGGGCTCGGGTCGGAGGGCCCGAGTAACATGCTGGAGAGCCTTGAGCCCAGGATCGGAGATCCGTATCGGGGACATGCTTGACCGGGACTTGGGGTTGGAAACCCGAGCGAAGTGCTGAGGGGTCGGGAATCCGGGGCAGAGAGCCCATATCGGACGTCGGCTTGACTGGGACTCGGGGCGGAAGTCCCGAGGAAGATGCTGAGGAACCTCGTCCCCTGGGTGGAAGAGCCGTGGGGAGGGCAGGTTCGGCCGGGACTTGGAACCGGGAGCCCGGGTAAGATACTAAGGAGCCGCGAACCCGGGGCTGGGAGCCCGCGTCGGGTGCCGGCTTTGCCGGGGCTCGGGGCGGAAGTCCCGAGCGGAGTGCTGGAGTAGCGACCGAAGTCCGGGGGGCGGAGCTCGTGAGAGGGGTCGGTCGGAGTTGGGCCCGAGAGCTGATCTCTATCCGGGTTGGAGACGGCTGGGGACCCGTACGGGGGACGGCGGTGGCGGTCCCGAACCTGGTGCTCGGGTGGGCCACTGGTGCTGGCGATGTGCGTGGCGTATTGGCCACAGGAGCCAGCAGAGGAACTGGGATCGGCTGCGGAGCAGCCACCGAGATCACACCCAAAAAGTAAGGCGATCCAATAACAGGGGCGAAGCTACCGAAAGCGATCGGTGTCGCCAAATAACCCATCCGCGCATGTGTGGCAATGACAATGGGGCCATAAGTGACGGCCGCCATGGTCGTTGAGATACTGGAACACTGGTGATTGGGGAGGCGACGGTCGTTGACAGTCGCCGGGCGCGGTCCGGCAGTCGGAACGCGAACTGAGAGCTGCTATAAAATGCACGCGAGTACCCTCCTCTGCCTCTCCTGCAAGGACAGGAAAAGGGCACCAGGACTTCAGGGCTGGCACAGACTTTTCTTCAGCAAATAGAAGGAAGGCGGGAGACGTCCCACCGGGCATGCCATCCTCTTTGTTGCGGGGGTTTTTATGCCGATGACCGGGACGAAGGAAGGAATACAGTGGGGAAGGAAAATACGGGAGTTTGATGTATCTCGGGTATCCTCCTTTACGGTTGTATGTCCCTCACGGCGGTATCGGGCACTCTCCTATTACGGAAAGTCGAAAAAGGTCGAATGGCACGAAAATGTCGGGGTGTAGGTTAGCTGGACAGGGTGCGGGCGTGCCAGTCGATTTCTCAACAATCACCTATGGAACCAAGGGTTGACCGGGGAAGCGTCGTCAGGACGTGGCACATGGGCTCGAGAGGTCGGGCGACACGTGGATGAAGGGGGGGTTCCACGGGTGCGAGTGCGTAGGCGAGTGCGGGAATCGTGTACTGGACGTCTTTCCCCACCTGACCGCAAGCAATCGGTGTTTATTTATATCGGATTGAATCTGAACACCTTCGTTCTATGCTGAAGAGAAGTCTGTATATGTCTGAAGCCATGGGCATAGGGCCGGGAGCATTTCGCAGCCGTGGGTGCACTTTCGATTGGGGGGGTGTTTACTGGGGTCAGAGGTATTAGGTACGCGTGCCGAGTGGTATAGGTAGAGAACTGGGGCCCGCATACGGGCGCTTGTATTTAACTGGTTTTATGCTATATGAGAGCCACACGGGCTTTATAAATGGGCCGAGGAGGCCAAAATACAACTAGCGCAAGTCGCGGGACAATTCTGACACGTGGGTCGATCCCCGGGTCAGTGCGTAATAAAGCGGATATCCGCGTGTTTTACAGAGGTTCTCCATGAGGAGATCGAGACAAGCCCGACTGCCTAGGCGGCAGGGGCGGTCGTGGGCCGGCGCCTGACGGAGGTTGGACGCGGCTCAAGGTGAGTGGTCGGGTCCAGGGCTCGGGAGGCGAATGTCGTCATGCTGGAGGGTCGAGGTCGGTCCCAGGAATATTACTTCCGGGCCAGGGTCCGGCTAGCTCGAGTCATCAGTCAAAGCGATCGGCGGCTAGCTCAGAGCGAGGAGTAGGCACGCGGTTCCGTGTCGGAAGTAGGTGCGGCATCATGGCGTGTGCATAGTCACCGTGGGTTGTCACACATGGGCGGACCCGGGATGCGGGTGTATTTTCCGTTGTCATAACGCCTTACGTGCGACGGGAGTGGATGGGTGTGCGATGGCTAGACGCCGCGTGAGGGGAGTACGTGTGACATACCCTCGGCGTGTACAAGCCGATCAACAAGCCAACCACGCACGCACTTGGCTCCTCGCGTCCTCCACCCTTGCTGGATGCTTGCGGAGGAACTCCGAGGGTGCAGCAGTTAGGTCGTAGGTTCTCCTGTTGCTGTCTGCATGCATGTCCTTGCCCCTTGAGCTTCTAAGGGGTGAAATTTATAGGGGAAGGTGAAGGGTCATGGAGGGTTTAGGCGGACCAAGTCAAGGGTTGAACTTGGTCTGGCTAAACCTCAAAAAAAGTTTTTTTTTGTTTTATGAGTGGGGGAGGGAGGGTTTAGGTGGACCAGCCCAAGGGGCTGGTCTGGTCCGCCTAAACCCTCCACGAGATTTTTCTTTTTGCTAAAAAATCTTTTTTTTTTGGTTTGGAAGGGGTTTTGGGGGACCAGCCTGGGGGGGGGGGCAGGCTGGTCCGCCTGAACCCCATGGGGTTGGCACGATCGGGGCTGGGGGGCTGGGTTTTTTTGCAAAAAAACTCTTTTTTTTATTACACCAGGGGCAGGCTGGTCCGCCTAAACCCACCCCTGGGGGGTTTAGGCGGAGCAGGGTAGAGAGAGAGGGGGGCGGTCCCCACCCTCAATAAAATTGTATTTTTACCCTATTTTGTCCTAATTTGACCAAGTGGAAGAGGACAAAGATACTGGAAGGATATTGGCCGCTGGAGGATACTGGTTGATCGGTCGCATGCGTGCGAGGGACACGAGTGTTGACGTTGCGAGATCCCGAGATCTCGTTGGCGAGTTCTTCGTCGTCGAATCCTTCCACACATGGGTACGGTGGATCTCGCATGAAACTGGGAGTGACTGGGGCCAGAGGATGGCCGTGGGGCCATTGGGTTGGGAGGAGGCCGCCCCCCAAGGGAGGGGTTCGCCCTCCCGGGGCGCGGCCGCGCCCAGGGCGAACTCTCCCGGGTGAGCCGTAGCCCCGAGGGGTGACTCTCGGGAGTCTTCTTTCGTCATCTGGGGGTGTCCTTTGAAGGACAAAGGGTTCTGGGACGTTGGGATTAGCCCATGGGGGCTGTTGTTGTGAAGTCGTAGTTGCCGCTCGCAAGATGTTCGGGTAAATACCCGACACACCCCGAGTTGTCGAAAGGCCTGGATAGCTGGCTGAGAGGCCTTGGAATGGGCCTTGGGCTGAGGATATGAGCTCGTGGGAGCTGAGAGGAGGCATTTTGGGCACTTGGGTCCGGCCTCGAGGCGTGTGCCGCGTTGCACGGTTAGTTGGCAGGGTAGTCTCGGGTTGGCCCGAGAGCTAAAGATAAACGGCTCGTCGCCGTGTGTCTGGGGGTCTGGAGCGGTCCCGACTTACTGGAGGGTTGTTGTAGAACCCGGTTGGTGTGCAGGAGCCGTGGGTTGACCCACGGTTTGTTGTAGAAGGGCTGGGACATATGCGCCCACAAGGTGTTCGGGGAAATGCCCGACACCCGTGGGTGAGCTGTATACACGTGCTGCGGGTCTCCAAAGCCTCTGGTTGACTTAGTTAAGTCTCCCTTTGACCTTGAGGGCTGGAAGGAGGCATCTCGGGGTGGGCCCTGGCCTTGTTGCTGGGTGCCGCGTGGCACGACTTGTAGTCGGGGCGCCCCCGGGTTGCCCTGGTGGCCGTGTAAAATGCTGGAAAAATCCGCCACCGAGTGATCAGGGGTAGTCCCGACCGATTGTTGATGTCGTCGTATGTCACGGCTAACTGGTTGGGGCCTCGGTAGGGCCGGCAAGTTGTAGGAGAGGCTGGGTCGTCCATGCCTAAAAGGTGTTCGGGGAAATTCTAGAACCCTTATCCGTTAATATTTTACTGGGAAATTATCTAGGTACAACAATGCACTTATCAAAGATTTATCCCCCAGAGTGTTTGACATGAAACACACTAGTTGAGATTCAGATGCAACATTGTTTTACCAAGAAGTATATGGTCATAGAAGTTTCAAGGATGGGAGTTGAATAACATATATTAACATGTAAGTACACAATGGGAAAACATGCAATATGCAGTGCAGAATGTATCATGGGTGTAAAATGCAAGTGTTCAGATTTCACTAAATGTTCTAAATGCAACTAATGCATGAACTCTAATGTTGTCCTAATTTCATGACTGAGATGCATTTTTATTCAGATTTGTCTACTTTAGGTGTAATGACAATTGCACATGAAAGCATTCAGAATACAAGAGTTAAACTGAGAGGACTCAAGGGGGTCGACCCTGTGGGTCGACACTCTCAGGTCATCTACCTGTATCATTCAGAAAATCTGCAGACAGAACCATCTTGAGAAAGGGTCGACCCTTGGGGTCGACACCTTCAGTGTAGACAGAGCAACAAAGGTGTTACGTCGACACAATCAATAGCAAACATTTGACATTTGACATTTTCAATGATCAATAGCAGAGAATTTCCAGAAGACTTTAGCTTGAGCAGGGTCGACACCTTCAGTGCAGACAGAGCAACAAAGGTGTTGCGTCGACACAATCAATAGCAAACATTTGACATTTGACATTTTCAATGATCAATAGCAGAGAATTTCCAGAAGACTTTAGCTTGAGCATTTAACATGAGATGTACTTCAAAGAAGATGAGTTCGAGTCACAAATGCAGGTCATTCAGCCAATTACTCCCCCTCACTAGGTGCATCAAATGACATTTTAACAGAAAGTTATGCATCTCATGACCCATATGAACAAGTGAGCAGAGATAATTAGAAACATGCAATGCAGCCCATATGACACCAGGGCTTGCTCACGAATGAGCAAGGGGTGAGGTCTAAACAAGACAACATTTTCAGAAGCAATTCAGAAACACATTTTCAGATTGATACTGCTCAGTTGAAATATTCATTCACAAATCAGCCATTTGATTTCTCCGAGTTCTGGTACGAGGCAGAGAACATAGGTCCGAAGACCACCTCACGTATGGTGAGAGTTCCAGACAGACTACATCTGCCTTTCTACAGATCACCATTGATATACCAGATACTCAGTTAATCTCAATTGTGCTCGTGCAATTCCAATTGAAAAACATTCAATGGCAGAATCAATACTTGTCACAGGAACACTAACACGTAGTGCCATAAGCAACTGCAGATTAAGAAGAGCTAAATTTATTTTTTTACCTTTGCCTTGAGAAACCTTTATTTTTGAACTTTTCTTCATTGGCCTCAAGGCATTCCTGCAACACAGTTCTCATTTAACGATTTTGGGTACCCAAATCCTGTTGGGTCTCGGATGGTTAACATGAGCATTCAATTTTCTTAAAGTATTCAAATCATCAATTTTCATTGAAGCGCAATCGTGCATCTCATGTCCATGTTTTCCACAGTAATGGCATACAATGTACTTCACCTTCCTATACATGAAATTGGCGACTTTCTTCGTATAAACATGAATTTTATCATTTTGAATATGGAATTTGTTTTTCCCTTGCATTTGCCAACAGTTCTTGACTGTATGGTCAGACACACCATAGTTATAACAAGAGTAGTCTTTTGTTCAAAAACAATTCTTGTTTACTTGGGGCAATTGTCTTTTTGCATGCCATTACTTGGGGCAAATTTGTCAAAGGGAACAGACATTTTAATTCATCGTTTTTCATAACAAAATAGTTATTCATCACATGTCCAGGCTGTCCACAGTAAAAACAACTGAACTTTGAAGTTTTTCGTATATGAGCATGCTTCATGTGATTTTTGGGAGCATCAAATTTCTTTTGCTTCTTAGGACCATTTTGATATTTAGATGGTGGATCAGATTTCTTGGTCCTTGATTGAGCCTGAGATTTTGATTTGGTTTGCTTATCAGAACAGACATTTGAAATATTAGAAGAGCTAGAGGCATGCACAAATGAGGTATGTGTTTTCAGACCAAAGGCTTTCTTTTTACTATGATCATATCCTAGTCCTTCCCGTTGAAAATTCACCTTGGTCCCCAAGATTTTATCGAGATTGTCTTTCCCTTAAACAAATTTAGACAATGAGTTATTCAATTCATTGATTTCATTTCCAAGTGATGCCACTTGCAGCTTATAACTAGTAATCTCTTGTTCACAACAAACTACACTTTCATTTAACACTCTATTAGCAATCATTTCTAGCTCATTCTCAGTTTTCGCCATTTGATCAATTTTGTTCTTGAGAGCTTCATTTTCATTTCTTAAACATGCAATCGTTTCTTTGTAACTATCAACATCGTGCAGTAAGAGTTCACTCAAATTTTTTAACTCAGAACATTTATCACACGAACCATTTTCACGGAAATTGTTTTCAAATTTCTTTTTGAGCTTTCTGTTTTCAGCCTTAATTCTCTTACATTTATCCGACAGTTCTTCATATGCATTTAACAGTTCCTCAAATGAAATTTCATCGCTGTCAGAATTTACCTCGGAGCTTTCCTTGCTTGATATATCCAGTTTACCGGCCATGAGACACAGGCCGTCCATCTTTTGCTCTTGGGCTTTGATCAAGTTATCCATGAGCTCCTTTGCCGTTCTACAAGAAGAGACAAATGGAAACATGTGAGTATCGACGATAGCTTGCAATAAACTTAAGATTGTAACATTATCATGGTTCTTCTGTTTGTCCTCTTCAGACCACATGGTCACATCTAGAGGCAATTTGTTAGGACCATGATAACTCAACTTCCAGAGGTTAGGATTAACTGAGTTAATCATTTTACACATTCTGCCTAACCATGAAGGAAAATCAGAACCATTGAAAATAGGTAAGCAATTCATCGAGATTTGTCCAACAGAAAAATTCATGATTGTACAAGCACTGGTATCTCTCTATAGATCGTTAGATCTAGGGACAACAGAGTCTCGCTTTGATACCAATTGTTGGCCCAGGTGCAACGGCAATCAAGAGGGGGGGGGGGTGAATTGATTGGCCTACTAAAATGCCTAATTAAAACAAATGCTCAGACCGAATTGCAGATTAAAAGTAAATCCACCAATTACACTTAACTTGATAGAATGAGAATAGAGATTGGTGTATGGAGTTGAAACTTGACAATCAATCAAGCGTGAATGATTCTCAAGGTGAGATTAATATTGTAATTAATATAGCAAGTCGAATATCAAGAATTTAAAATTTCTCTCACACTCATCGATCACACACGTATTGGAATATCATTCAAATTGACAAAAAGCAAACCACAATAGACAAGGAATTTTTTAGGTGGTTCGGGACCACGACGGGCTCCCTACGTCCACCCGTCACCAAACCGGCGAGACTTCCACTATCTTGCAAAGACCCTTACAAGACAGTATACACACGGTGACGACGCTCCAACACACACGCTGCTAAGACGCAGCACACACACTGTAACGCCCCGAGATCCGATCCCCAATTTATGGACATATATATTTTTTTGTTTTCATCGGACCTCACGACGTCACGTCATACGTATCGCGGAAGCACCAATAGATAAATTCGCATGAGAGAGAGAGAAACTATAATCACATGAAATGTAAATAACATCTCAACCATTCATAATTCAAAAAGATATATGTCCATTGTTCTTTTACGTATGAGTCCATACATGATCACCAATCCACCACTAGCCATAATATGAAAGATAGATATCCATAGCCCACCCTGACGTAGGCAAGACTAAACTACTCCTCGGCCGTAGCCTCCTCCTCGACCACCTTCACTGTGTCTCCTGAAAGGTGTGTCACAAGGGGGTGAGTGTGACGCTCAGTAGGCAGCCTAATCAAATCGGGGTTAACTCGCATTCATATATCCAATTCACACACACACACACACACACACACACATATATATATATATATATATATATATATATATATATATATATATAAAATTCAAATGTTAACAAATAAAAGAGTTCAAAAGATCCATATATCCCTTCTAGAATCCTCTAAGGTGACCCACATAATGGTCTAGCAAGAACCCAAGAATCGGTCGACTGAACTAGGCCATCGGTCGACCGAACCCTGTAACAAGTTACAGGCCTGCCAACACTGGCAATTTCGGTCGACCGAAGTTCCCATGTTGGTCGACTGAACCCTGCTACAATTCTAGAATAGCTAGCAGTTCAGTCCCACAAATGCAAGCCCAATGGATTCATGAGAGGGTCAGTTATTATATGCAAAACACGCGACGAATATCAAAACTCATTCATTCTTAGTTGTTTGAAACTAATCATACGTGAAAATACACGTTTGTTATCTAACATATAAAATACCCATGTATGCACTAAGCTCATGATGGATGATTAGTTTTACATCTTCTCATTTTCACAAGTTACACAATCTTACGTTATTCATGGAACCAAACAGCTGCCACAAACACAGGAGGTCGACACACACAAATGAACGAAAGAGTACTGCGCAGACCCGAGAGTGAACACCCACCTAGACTCCTGCCGCCCGGGGCGTTACGTCTCGCTGTCCCCCGGGTTCTGTGGCATTACGTATCGCCGTCCCACAGAATGAATAGCCGAATCATAGGATTTCAACCAGGGCGTTACGTCTCTGGTGTCTCCTGGGTTCTTTTACTTTTGCGGCGTTACGTCTCGCTATCTCGCAGAAGGGACCGAAGTCCAACCTCACAGAATGCTGCTGTTTTCCATTCATAACATTCATATCGCATTTACATTCATATCCATATTATAATATTCGTATCATACTTTATTCTTATGTTATCATTACGTAAACATGCTTCCATATGGTTTATTACTATGTTGTACATGCGTAGAAAACAAATCATAACTTCAAATGCAGAATTTTTATGAGCATGAAATCTTTACCATAAGTTACTGACTTAGTCTTCTATCAATTTCTAATTTCTCAGATTTTTCCGAGTTGGAATGGCCTCTCAAAACTTTCTTACTCTTGTTTTCGGGAATTTAAGACAGGGCACTGACTGCCTCGATGCAGTCAGGGACTACCTCGATGCAGTCAGGGACTGCCTTGACGCAGTCAGCCCTCCAAGGGAGGCTACGTCGATGCAGCCTCTGGCTGCCTCGACGCATGCTCCCTTCCAATGAAGGCTGCGTCGATGCAGCCCCTTGGCTACATCGATGCAGTTAGCCACACTGAAGGGACTACATCGATGCAGCCCAGTGTTGCATCGACGCAAGTCAGTGCAAGACCCGAATTTCGATAAAGCTTGGAGAAACCTCATGATAGTACATAATATGATGAAAGAAAAATGAAACGTAAGTATAGTGATCAATCTCTCATGCCCTTAGTCCCTCTTTAACAAGTAGAAATTAATTTGAAAAATATTCTAATGCTTCGTTGACCCCTACGATTTGAGGATAGGTGCCTACCTTCAAAGTGTTAAACCGACGATCCGGGGATGAGATCCACACCCCAGATCCACCCAAAGATTTTCCTCTTGTCCTAGGGCGCTGCAAGATCGTCCTTCGCGCGCCGGATCGTCCTCCACACGCCGAATCGTCCTCCCCATGCATTGTCAAGGTCCCTCACCTTTACTCACTCAAGAAAGACGGTAGAGGGTTGAGAGTTGAAGAGAATGGTTGCTAAAGGCTTACTATCCATGAAACCCACCTTCTTATATAGATTTCAAGCCTCCCAAGAGTTTGCCCACGTTCCACAAGGCTCCATCCCGCTCCCAAGGTTGCTAGTTGGAGAGAGTTAAGGCCATGCACCTCTTCAGGATTTGAACAGTCGCAGCTCTTCGTCCATCTGTCATAAATCCGGGTGGACGTGCTCTTCTGTTGAGATATGGGTTGGGACGTCTTCAGATGAAGTCGAGAGGACTTCCAGATCTAACCTTGGGACGTGGTTTCATCGAACTTCATTGACCCTAGCTCGAGTTATGATTTTCGCAAGGATCCTTTACTATTATGTTTAGATTTCTAGTTCATTGTATTAATGAGTCTGAATTGTACCCAATTGAGCCAGTGCCCAAATTGGTGGTCCTAACACACTCACGGAGTCGATGCTCCAATGCACACACACACGGTCCAGACTAGACCAGACCACGGGGACGAACCCCAAAACAGAAACGCAGGCAACACCTGCACACACGGGGTACAACCCCAACCAAAGACGCAGGCTAACTCCTGCACACACTGGGAATAACTTCCCAACACTGTCAGAACACACAGAGATCTGAACTCCACACACACAGTATATTCTTTCAAAAGTGATTATGAAGTGCACAGATAGGTACAATGAACTCAAAATATACTCTAAAGACTGAGACAGAGATATTTTATCAAGTGCAAGGCTCCCCCTTCTATGGATGATTCTATGCTTCTTGGTGTCGTAGATGGATGATCAAGATTTTAGCATCATCTCGATCCTTTCTTCATTCCGCTCTTCTTTCTCTTCTTCCACGAGCTCCAGAAACGCCTTGAAGTAGATGAACACCCCTTCTCTTTTTCTCCTTCTCTCCTTCTTCCTTTTCTTCTCCTACAAGATAGAAAAGATTAGCACATTGGAGAGTTGTTCTCAAATTCGGAATAGATGTATTTATATTGCAAGGAGTGGCCAAAAGACCCATCTAACCCTTCTAGATCTTGTTAAAAACACCCTCATAAGTGTAGGAACCATATGGGGGCAATTGGGTAAGTTTAGAGGGGCAAATGAGGTGAGAAAGTCGGGTTTCGAATGACCCGAAGTGAACCACGCAGGAAGGAGTCGACTCTCAGAGTCGACTCCCCCTGGCAGGTTCACTGGGCAGCGCCCAGACCAACAGGAGTCGACTCCTACAACTGGGTGTTACCCAGTCTGCCAGGGTAGAACTGCACTAGGTGGGGGTCGAGTCGACCCCTGCCTATGCAGAGTGAAATAAAGGCTTTGAAGTCGACTTGGCTGGATCTTGAAGGTTTTTGGGTCGACTTGGGTCGATCTAAACATACCAAAACTTGACCATTTAGCATGTTTTGAAGTACAAAAAATCTCACCAATGACATTTGATATTCAAGAGTGTCAACCATCAATTTCAACCTGAAAAACATGACTAAACAATTGATTTGCACGAGGATCAAAGTTTATGCATCAAGGATAACACATTAGATTTGTTCACTCAAAAATGTTTCATTGAACTCACTTAGAACATGTTTTGAACTTCTATTTACAACCATCCTTGGAGTTATATGCTTGATGAAACAAACTCTTAACTCTCATTCATGAAAACCCAATCAAGCTATTTTCACACAATCCATCTTCTAGCAATTCTTTCACTCATATCAAATGAAGCTCAACAAAGTATACTAATTTCATGATGAAGCTCATATTCAACTTGACATGATCACATAGACCAAATGCAGCCTTCTTGGAATTTAAGATGTGTAGTCCATGAGACTCATGCATCACACACACACATGCAACTATGCATTCTTGCAAGCATGTTTCCACATCCATTCTCATTCAGTGCAAAGCTTTCTCAAACATGCTTTCTCAAACATACAAAGTTTTATTGTCATCAAAATCACAAGCACATACAACAGAGTAGGAGAGGTAGCTTACAAGCTTGCTTTACCACCGCAATTGACAGGAGTGCATAATGTGTTCCACGTATCAATGTTAAGAAAATATGTATTTGATCCTTCGAATGTAATTCAACATGATAGTCTGGAGCTGCAAAAAGACTTGTCTTACGAGGAGAGGCCCACGAAGATCTTGGACCGCAAGTTACATCAACTGAGGAATAGGGCAATTTCTATGGTGAAGGTTCAGTGGAGTAGGCGAGGTTAAGAAGAAGCTACTTAGGAGCTAGAGGAAACTGTTAAGAAGAAGTATCCGCAATTGTTTTCTAGTTCGCGCTTAACCCTCTCTTAGAACTTGTGTGTGAATTTGGGGAACAAAATCTTTTAGTGGGGGAGGGTGTAGCAACCCGATAAAACATAACCCATAATGCGAATAATAATAGGCCTTAACTATTAAAATTATTAAATGTAGCCCACTTAACTAATAGGCTTTTGAAAAGAAATAAAACTCGTTAATGGGCTCCAACATAAATTCCCATCTAAAACGTTTTAGTGGTCCTGTTCGAATGGGCTTAGGTTGACAGGGGGTTTGTCAGTTTAGTAGTGCCTTATCATGTTTAAACCCTAAAGAATAGGTCGATCGAAGATTGGCTACCGGAGGCTTCAATTAAGATAGGATATGGATTAACACGGAAGGGGTTGGGTTCTAATAGAAATAGGATTCCTTGAACCCTAGTAGGACTCGTCGGAGTTAAACCTTATATATAGGACCCTTGTGAGAACGGCAGAAGCTATTGCTGCTGTTGCTGGGATCGAGAGGCTTGGGAGTTAGGCGTCGTGCTGTCGTGCTGTGTTCTGTAGGAGATTAGCATCGTCATCCCGTGCTTCTTCCCTGTTTTTTAGGTAATTCTGATGAGGATATCCAAACCGATGGGGATGACCGAGAGTGAAGAGCGTAGAGCTAAACCCGAAGTCTTGTGCTATCGTAGAATCGTGTCTTGTCATAGTCGGTCTTGTAATTTTTCTTTTATTGAGTCTAGTGAAGTGGAGTTGTTGAAGTTGGATTTGTTGATTGTAAACTTAAGTATTGTGGAATGAAGTATGTTGTGACTTATCGTCTCTTTTAGTGTACTCTGTTCTTGTGGTTGTGTGTGAATGCCTTGAGTTCTGATTGACATGATCGATATAACCGTCACGTTCCGGGTTCCTTCCGCGCTCGGGGCGTGACACATCTCATCACCTTATAGCACCTGAAACAAGGAAGGAATCTCACCCCACCAACAGCATGGGTCCACGGTTTGGCCCTCTAGTGCCCCTTTTTCATGGACACAAAACACCTCCTCCACTCCACCCATGTTCCTCATGGGATGACAACAGCGGGGAAGGGGAGGCAGGGGTGGGCCTACATAGCCAAGGGGAGGCATGAGCGGGGTGACGTGCGGGGGCAGCAGGAGGTCGGGGAGGTGAGGATGGGTCAACACGGCTGGTGGCAGGGGGAGGGAGTTGGGGTGGGCTGATGCTCTGCCAAACAGGTTTAAGTGGGGATTTAACCCTAATTCTTATTTTGAAAGAAAAGAGAGGCAACAAACTGCAACCAAACACCCTACTATATGATTATTTTTATATAAACAGCTGGATTTATATAAGTGTCCTTTTTGATTGTTTTTGAAGAAAAAAGGTGGCCTGTAACATCAATGTTATTGCAAATAGAGGAGGTGCAATTGTAGGTGAAGATTGTTCCCATTGGGGTGAAAGGCCAATCAAACAATCTAGTGGCTGGTTCTCTTTTTGAAGTTTCCCCTGGGACAGTGGGAGTTCAGGTGTGAGTTCCAGGTAAAGCCAGTGATTAGAGGCATGTGGAGCCTTTGAATAGATGATTTAAACTATCAATCTATTTATTTGTTTACGTGGTGAGGAGGGTTGTTGGAGCCTTAGAGGGGAATCTGCAACATAAACAACTAGTAGGTAAAGACTGAAGATCAGATATATGCAAGATGGATTGTTAAGAAACCTGGTTTATCTAGACATTTCGAAAGAATACCAGTGTGATCTGTACGTCCAATGAAAATATGTCTAAGGTGTAAGATAATGAGTGGAAAGACGTATGAAAAGAATAGCTGAAGTTCAAGACAGTTGGTTTCTTCCAAAGTTTCCCTCAAGATAGCTGGAGTTCAGGTCTGAGTTCTAGAGGATAGAGCCAATGATTAGAGGCACCAGGGAGCCTTTGAGTAGATGATTTGAACTATCGATCTATTAAGGGTTAACTATAAAAATAGCCCTCTTATGCATAATTGCAGAATTGCCATCCTTACATAGCTATTAATATTAATAACCTCGCTGCGTTGCAATACTTGCAAAAGTGTCCTTGCCATCACCCGCCATTAGCATTCCATTAAAATCTCTTATTTAACCCTGATTAATCTTTAACCAAATTTCGAAGAGACCAAAATATCCCTAATCTCTCCTAAACTCTCTCTCTCTCTGGCACAATGTGTCGTCGAAAATAACACTTTTTATAGGGATATTTACATCCAAAATTTTAATATTCTTTACATCTTGAACATCAACTAACTTCAAGGCAATTTTGCACTTATTTTCATGCAAGAGGGTTTTTAATATTAATAGCAATGTAAGGATGGCAGTTCTGCAATTATGCAGGTAGCGGGGTTATTTATGTGTGCTTCTTGGTGCCTTTTTTCTCTAGCTGTTTCTAGAGAGAGAAACTCTCGGAAAAGCTTGTTGCCTAGCCGTAGATGGTTTCTTGGCGACGACGGTTGCCGGAGGCCACCCCCAGAGGATACTGGGCCCCAGGGAGAGGGGGCGGGGTGGTGAGACCACGACGATTAACGTGTTTAGGGCGAACAAGTCACCTTTTGGGAACGGGCTTTTGGGGTCTTCTCTCACTAGAGTAGGTCCTCGCAGGGGGGTCGCCGAGGGAATCGAGAGGAGGGAGTAAAAATAGAACTTCACTCACTGATTTATGTCTCCAGGCATCCCCCTTTTCCTTGCGAAAGTAGACTGTCCTTGCCTTCTAATTGGAGAGGGGGATGGAGTAGGAGTTGCTCCATGAACCATACTTAGCCACCTTTCTTCCTTCTTCCCTTGTTAGAGACACCACTCCCTCACTAATTTGCTCTCTCAGCAGAGATCTTTATCCCTCTATTTCCTCTCTCTCTCTCTGGGTGGTAGCTAGAGCAGGGAAGAGCCAGGCAGCCAGAACCAGCAAGAGGCTGGACATCCACCTCCTTATAAGGTGGTGGGAAGCAGTAGTTGCAAGGAAGCAGCTGCCACCTGTTTCTAGCTGGCTGCTGCCCCCCCTCCCGAGTCACTTAGGGGCCCAGCAAGGGGAACCACCAACCCTATTGGCCCAATAGGGTGGCCCAGTTACCCAAAAAATAAGCCCACTAACCCAGTAACTTAGGGCCAATGAGGTTCTGAAGATTTATAAATAAAACGCTGTAACGACTGCCTACTATGAAATAACCTCATGTTACATATTGTGTATATACTTTATGAAAGTTTTCAGTTATTCCCCTAGTTAATAGTGGGTTATTACAGTTTTTATCAAAATTCAGCCTTTTACTCAAATCTTTGTTACCAAGACCAGCTGATTCATAAAGGAACCAGGTGATCCATATTCAATCCATCCTATTTCAGTTCCGTTCAGGATGGCTTTGCCCGAGCCAAACCAATTCAGGCTGTTTTTTATTTTGTATGTATTTTTTAATCAGGATTGCTCGTGAGGGTGAAAGTCAGACCGGTGACAGCCGATCCTGATCTGGATTGGCTGATCTTGTAATCCATAATTATTGAAAGGACGTCCCAAAGATGTTTCCTTTCTTTGGGTCTTCAGGGAATATGAGGCTTACAAGGTTTTGTTAATGACATATGTTTACAGGGAGAAATACTGCTGAGAATAGAAATTATAGTACTTTCAAGTGATCGTGCTACTCTTGATGAGCATAGGAGAAACATCCTGAGGACAAAGATTGATCAATTTTAGTAAAAGATCTTAACGATGTTTTTTGCTTTTACTTAATCCAGTGGACTGAACATGAGTTTGGTTAAACCACATTTACCATTTCTTTTGAGATTATGGAGTGGAAACTTCCACCATACTTCACCAGGAGACACCACCCCTCTGTGAGGCGGCCATGCCAATGGCCTTTGGCAGTGTGGCGGCAAGCTTGTAATGCGGCAATTATACATGTAGTGCAGCAGAGGAACGATACTTGGATTATTGTCTGTTATGGTTATGTTGCTTAAAGAAGTGCAGATGAGCTGTGTCATTGTCAACAATTGAAGAAGTTAATGAAATAATTATCTCAGCATCTTACTGTTTTCTTTGATCTTATATAGTAACTGCACTTGTGCCTTTGTCATTTTTTGATGAATATTTTGTTGTTTTATGATGGATTTTCATGTATTTAATTTTCTTGTTTAAAAGAAAAGAACTTCTCATTTGTACTGATTATTGATTCCACAGTGAAACCAAGCACAGCAGATTCTGTTTCTGTTGAAGGATCTCTTCCTCGCCCTACCAGTACACGGTTTCTTGTTTATGAAGAGCTTAAAGAAGCAACAAGAAATTTTGAACCCGCAAGTGTTCTTGGTGAAGGTGGTTTTGGTCGTGTTTTCAAGGGAGTCTTAAATGATGGAACACCTGTTGCAATCAAGAAGCTTACTAGTGGTGGACACCAGGGGGATAAAGAGTTCTTGGTTGAGGTTGAGATGCTCAGCAGACTACATCATCGAAATCTTGTCAAACTTGTGGGTTATTACAGCAGTTGTGACTCCTCACAAAACCTTCTCTGCTATGAGCTTGTTCCAAATGGAAGCCTAGAGTCCTGGCTTCATGGTATCTTTCCCCTCAAACTAAAAGAATGTGTGCTCCTCTAGAACAGACCAACTACTACATATAGAAGCTTTTGACTTTGTTGCTGTACGGTGTTAATTATGCTCTGCATCATAGTGTGAATTCTAAAACTATTTTCCTTGTCAGGTCCCTTGGGTGCAAATTGTCCCTTAGATTGGGACACCAGAATGAAAATTGCTCTAGATGCTGCTAGAGGTCTGGCTTACCTTCATGAGGATTCTCAGCCATGTGTCATCCACAGGGATTTTAAAGCTTCCAATATATTGCTTGAGAATGACTTTCATGCTAAGGTTTCTGATTTTGGCCTAGCCAAACAGGCACCTGAGGGTCGAGCAAACTATCTCTCAACCCGTGTGATGGGCACTTTTGGGTAAAATATATTTTCCTTTATTCTACTAGTTAAATGCATTACGGCAAGGCCAAAATTAGTCTAACTACATTTCAGGTATGTAGCACCTGAATATGCAATGACTGGGCATCTGCTAGTGAAGAGTGATGTATACAGCTATGGAGTTGTTTTGCTGGAGCTGTTGACAGGAAGGAAGCCTGTGGATATGTCACAGCCATCTGGACAGGAGAATCTTGTAACATGGGTCAGTCTCATTTCCTCATGCTTAACCTTCTGTCACCCAGCATTTTTAACTGATCAATGAACTGTTTGAGCATGGCCATTACATCTTTTTTTTTATTGAAAGTGGGTGGTACCGCTATTGTATTAAATGAAAAAAATGGGATTTACAAGTATAGATAAAAAATACCCAAAATGGGATTTACAAGTATAGACAAAACACCCTATACAAAGGGTCACACAAAGCAAGTGTGGAACACTCTAACCCCCCAACAAAACAAAAAGAGGTGAGTTGAGGGAATTCACGTTACAAAGAAGCTCAGCCCATTCTCTCAC
Source organism: Amorphophallus konjac (assembly GCA_022559845.1). NCBI lineage: Eukaryota > Viridiplantae > Streptophyta > Magnoliopsida > Alismatales > Araceae > Amorphophallus > Amorphophallus konjac. The sequence continues at coordinate 78,358,197 of CM040117.1, read as the reverse complement.
TCTATCACAAATAAAAGAGACAACCGACTCCACAGCTCTCGACTCTCTCCTAAAAATCCGATAATTGTGTTCGCCCCAAAACATCCATAGAGTGGCATGGAGGAAGGCCATTACATCTTAGGATGTGAGAAAGCATTAAATTATCAAATTGCACCTTGGTTACATGCAAATGCAGAAAAGTCAATGTTTTTTGTTTGATTGCATGTGGAAATGGTTGGTGGTTCTCCAAACCAAGGGAATTAATCATCTTTGATCTGTTCCTTTTGTGGAGTAACAAATATGGCATATTTGTTGTGTGGTTCCTTGCTGACTTCAATTTCATCAAGTTCAGGCAAGCAAAGCTATGGAGGGAACATTTTCCAACACTGGGCCACATTGTCTTTGAACCCTTCAGTTACCTGATATTTGATAATATTTATGCTCCTTTGATAAGGAATTAATTCAAAATATAGAGATATTATCTGCTCAAGTCATTTGGGTCTTTTGTATCCCCTAGCTTTTGCTTCAAAAGGGACTATGCCATCAAGTCAACCTATATGCTTTTGATAAGATCCAGCTCCTGAATTGCCTGTAAAGGGAATATTTGAGACCCACTATTTTAATAATACCATAGTCCCTAGCTCTACTAGCTGAAGATTCTTTCCTAATATCATTGATGTTTGAATATCCTTCTCCCATGGCCACTGCTATGAACAGAAATAAATGCAAGTGATATTGGTTTAGGTGATTCCTTAGCTTCTCCATTCGGAAAGTGTTACCTGGAATTATAGAATGTTTTGGTTACACCTCTTTTCTCTGAACATTTGTGGAGTTATGTGCAGCATGGTTTTGATCATTCTTCGATCCCTTCTCCATTGTTTTAATAAAATCATTTTTCACTTTTTTGACTATCCTTCCTCTCCCATGTATTCGCATCTCGCTGTAAGGAGCACAGGACACACCATTCTTCAGGAAGAACCTTGTTTTTTTGATTTCCTAGCAAGCATTATAAAAAAAAATTCCTACATCCTTTTAGTGCAATGGGAAGAGCTGAAGTGCTCATTCAAACACATTTCAAATTGCTGAATGCCATAGAAGGACACTCACCAACATGAAAAAGTTCTCCTGTCCATCCTCATTCCACAGATCCTCTGCAGGTTATGCACTGCCCGACTTCCTGCCCTCAGACCAGCTACGTCAACCTTGTGGCTTAGGGAGTGCCTTAAACAGCTCTTCTTTAATGCTCTCCATTTGATAACATACTACTGCAATATTTTTTCCCCTCAAATCTCTTGGTCCTTTTGGAAGCCCACCGTCAGCTTATCCTCCAGAATTCATCAACTTCATCTTCTGTGAGGACAAATAAATGAAGAGGAAAAACCGGCATGCTGAAGAGCCAGACAAGAAATGAAGCAGCATGGAGTCGAGGGTAGAATCATCCAAGGAGATACACATGGAACTTGAGACCTATCTCCATGCAATGTGCTATCTGCTGTTATTCTTGATTGCCCACCAGATCTGCTGTTCGTCTGCTCTGTGTTCGCTGCAGTTGGTCCAATCAGTATTGAATTCTTCATCCTTCAATATGATAAAACCCATGTCTTCCCCAGCTAAATCCCATGAGGCATCAAGTCCAACTCACCACTCCAGTATGATAAAGCCTGTCTATGTGCTCTGCCATGTGTTTCTTTGTTTGACCATTTAATCCTTTTCAATCCCTCAGCATATTCTCTGAGTAACCAAAAAGTGTCTTAGATTCTTATCATGTTGATTGCAGGCACGACCAATTCTTCGAGACAAGGATCGGTTGGAAGAACTTGCAGACCCAAGGCTTGCTGGCAAATATCCAAAGGATGATTTTGTACGCGTCTGCACGATTGCAGCAGCCTGTGTTGCCCCTGAAGCAAGCCAAAGGCCAACAATGGGAGAAGTAGTACAGTCTCTCAAAATGGTTCAACGTGTCGCTGAATACCAGGAATCTGTGACACCTTCAACTGCCCGTCCTAACCTCAGGCAATCTTCCACTACATATGAGTCAGATGGCACTTCCTCGATGTTCTCTTCTGGACCTTTCTCGGGTCTAAGCGTATTTGACAATGACAATATTGCTAGAACGGCAGTTTCATCCGAAGATCTACACGAAGGTAGATGATAGATTTTGAAGGCCTTTAGGAGGGACTCGTCATTTGGCGATGGGGATGTGATAGCAGGGACATCGCGAGATGCCGTATGTCTTGCTGGGAATTGTTACAAGTTGATTCATTTTACAGAGGCACTTAATGTATTTCTCTTGCACGATGATGTTGTATAGTCTGTTGGCTTGTATCTTCCCAATTTCTCTCTTCTTTTGTGCCTAAACATTTGTCTGCGGAAATTTTTCATGAGTAATTTTGTCTATAAGCTCTTGTTTTGGACTCAATTCGTTAGTTTGTGTTAATGTACCACATATCTGAGCATTGGGGTGAGGGGACAGCATTTTGCCGTTGTCTAAGAATGGCTGCTGTGTTGATCTCACCTGTGAGGAAGGGCATGATGTTAATGTGGCATGTTTTCAAGCAGCCTAGAAATGCTGTTACTACATGCCTCGTAAGTGTCCGGTGTACGAAGAAATGGCTTTTTGGTGTTACCGTCTGCTCGCATATGACAGACTTGTGCTATTCTTTTCTGATGGATAATTTACCAGTTTCCAAGGTTCGCCAAATTGGATTGTATGGGATCTCGGATGATCCGATTGGATTTTGGGCAGTCCGATCCGATATCGCGATCACCTATCCCAAGTCTACACTCGGATCGGCCGGTATCAGCTGGATCGCCAGATATCGGGTGATTCCACCCAAGCAACCCCATTTGAAATTCAAATGGGGTGAGTTTTGGGGGGAAACCCATGGAGGTCTTTTGCCTCTGTTTTTTTTTTACCGGTCAAACTCTTTCACACTCTGGCTCTCCTTCACCTCTCTCTCTCTCTCTTTCACACACTATCTCCCTCTCAATCTCACTCTTGTAGAGACTTGTTGAAGGAAGATTAAGGGTGGTTGGTGTTGAAAAATTGCATCTAGACTGGCTATTTTCTCTAAGAGATCTTCAAAGGTATATCCTCTTTCTCAATCTCTCCGTGGGTTTTTGATTAGGGTGATTTTTTTTGCTGTTTTAATACGTTTGTAATCTCCTAAGTCTCTTGATCACTCCACCATGATCTCTCTCTCTCAAGCACTCTCTTTCTCTCTCTAGGAGATTTGTCTCATCAAAATTATGGTTTGGAGGTGTTTTTTTATTGTTTTAATTAATTTGCAATCCCCTGAGCCTCATGATGAGTCCACCATGGTCCCCCTCTCTCTAGCACTCTCTTTCTCTCTCTAGGGGATTTTTCTCTCCTCATAATTATGATTGGGGTGTATTTTTAACCGTTTTAATTAATTTGCAATCCCCTAAGTCTCGTGATGACTCCACCATGGTCCCCCTTCTCTCTATATAGTACTCTCTCTCGGGGGATTTTCTCTCTCCTCATAATTATGATTAGGGGATGATGTTTGTACTATTTTAATTAATTTGCAGTCCCCTAAACCTCTTATAAATAATAGCACTCTCTTTCTCTATAGGGGAATTGTCTCTCTCCTTAAAAATTATGGTTAGGGGTAGTGTTTTTAATGTTTTAATTAATATGTAGTCTCCTAAACCTCTTGATGGCTCCACCATGGTCCTCTATCTCTCTACCACTCTCTTTCTCTCTTTAGGGAGATTTCTCTTTCCTTAAAATTATGCGTAGAGGAAATTTTTTACTGTTTTAATCAATTTGCAGTCCCCTGAGCCTCTCTAATATTTTAATTGTCTTCCTTGATTTGTCTTTACATTGGCCAAAGATATGGCATCTCCTAGTGGGCAGCAAGAGGAGTCTATCACCGTCTCATGTGACGACTTTGCATGGACCATTACGCACATGTGGACATGGCAAGTAGGAAGGTCAAATGTCAGTATTGTGGAAGGGAAATGTCCAGTGATGTCTTTCGCTTGAAGCAACACCTTGCACATGTCAAGGGCGATGTCAAGGGTTGTAAGCATGTTCTGATGGAGGTGAGAGCACAATTCAAAGCGTTTTTGGGCAAACGGGTTGAGAAGGCAAGAACGGCTAGGACAAATGATGCGATTAGAGAAGAGTTAACACGGTCATCTAGGGGACCCAACATTCATATATATATGGGGCTGGTCATGAACTTGAGGAAGATGCAAGAAGAAGATCAATTGTAAATAGCGGTTGGGATCCAAGTAAGAATTACTTTTATAAGATGATTATTGATCAATTCTATTTGTCAATTATAACTTATTGATCATGTCTAATTCTCTTTCTTAAGGTGAACTTCGGCGAGCAACGGATGCAAGTAGGAAGTCTTATGTCGAAGATAGATATTATAAGGAAACATACTATTATGTGGATGAAGCCAGTGGATCTGGACATGGTAGTGGATCAGGACAAGAAATTAATCAAGAGGTTCATGATCTGACTAGGGATGATGACCTTAGAGTGAGTCCTATAGACTCTTGTCTCACTAGAGGGTGGACCAGGCAACGAAGAATCTTCAAGAATTTGAAGATATATAAGGAAAAAATTAATTGTGTAGCCTCTAGATAGTTCTTCTACAACAATATCCCCCATCTAATGTGTCTTCATATTCAAGAGGAGTGTATTATGAGTATGATTCATGTGGCATCCCGCTCTCGGGGCACTCGGTACCCGATCGGGGCGGCGACCACCTTACATTCTTCATCTCTGTGGACCTAGGTATGCGCAAGGCACTCAAGACTATACCATCTATAATTCTAATAACATAACCATACCATTTCCATTCATGACAAACACACATACTTCACATCACATAATCCATTGTATAAATCTGAACTTAAAAATCTATTTACAACACATAACCATAAGATACAGCCCATATACAACCCACTTACTACAAAAGTTTCCCAAGATCACACTCAGACTCATCTGAGCAACATTGATTAATTTCCTATTTACAAAGACCCACATGAACATAATGAAAATTAAAACCTTAAATTCTTCTATGCGGTTGCTGGAAGCTCCCCAAGCTTCCTCCTCTAAACTCTTACTCGACGGGTTACAATACAGACCCCCTTGATTCTTGAAAATTGGTAAGCCATAGACGTGAGTCCGAAGACTCAGTGGACATTTGAATAACCAGTCACATGCATACTATAATATAAACATTTTGCAAAATTTCATGCAATATACATATATGTACACCCATGTCACAACAGGTTCTAACATAGGCATAATTCAAGGAATGCAAACATTGGAGTAATAACACAGTTAAGGGTTTAGATTTCAGAAGGCCTGCAGGTCACGTTTCATTAGAATCATATGGCTACTAGTAGCCAATCATTTATATCGGCCTCACAGAATCAGGTTATTCCTTTTGTTATGCAAATTAAACCCCGCCTACATGAGATGTTCAAATCATCTTTACTTGCACATTTCAGACATGCATCTAATCCACGACACAAAGAGTTAACCACTGGGGTCCAGAGGCACGGGCACACGTTCACTGAAGGCCCAACGCTTATCCAACCAGTTTTAATCCAAACTGTACAGGATCGGGAGACTCTTCCCCACCTTCTACTAGATCGTCGTCCGGTCTGGCTTCCAGATTCCATCAGTCTGTCCTCAGAGATACAACCCACTTACTACAAAAGTTTCCCAAGATCACACTCAGACTCATCTGAGCAACATTGATTAATTTCCTATTTACAAAGACCTACATGAACATAATGAAAATTAAAACCTTAAATTCTTCTATGCGGCTGCTGGAAGCTCCCCAAGCTTCCTCCTCTAAACTCTTACTCGACGGGTTACAATACAGACCCTCTTGATTCCTGAAAATTGGTAAGCCATAGACGTGAGTCCGAAGACTTAGTGGACATTTGAATAACCAGTCACATGCATACTATAATATAAACATTTTGCAAAATACAAGAAGACTTTCATGCAATATACATATATATACACCCATGTCACAACAGGTTCTAACATAGGCATAATTCAAGGAATGCAAACATTGGAGTAATAACACAGTTAAGGGTTTAGATTTCAGAAGGCCTGCAGGTCACGTTTCATTAGAATCATATGGCTACTAGTAGCCAATCATTTATATCGGCCTCACAGAATCAGGTTATTCCTTTTGTTATGCAAATTAAACCCCGCCTACATGAGATGTTCAAATCATCTTTACTTGCACATTTCAGACATGCATCTAATCCATGACACAAAGAGTTAACCACTGGGGTCCAGAGGCACGGGCACAAGTTCACTGAAGGCCCAACACTTATCCAACTAGTTTTAATCCAAACTGTACAGGATCGGGAGACTCTTCCCCACCTTCTACTAGATCATCGTCCGGTCTGGTTTCCGAATTCCATCAGTCTGTCCTCAGACGAGGGTCACCCCAGGGTAGACGCTTACCCAGTTGCCCTGCCCTCCTTAACGGTGACACTGTCCATGTGCTTAATCTCTTATTCACATTTTCATTGTCTTTCATTTGAATAACTTGAATCACTTAATGAACATGGATATCACAGCTAAGGCTTACAGCAAATCAAAAAAATAAGATGCTTATGTAAATCATTAACATACTACAAATATGCAGATTGTAAGTTCTAACCGTGCATGATTGCTACCACCCTTACATGCAAATATTTTTGAATACCAAATTAAATTCAAAGCAAATGAAAGTAACAAATAACATATGCTCGATCTGTTTAGATGTCTACCTATGATGAGAGACCCTTAACCTCTACTAGTTCCCTGATTCTCTAGCCTATGCTGCCTCCCAGAACCGCACCTAATGCTTCTCTTACACTGAGGACGTCCCTCCTTCTAACACTTCTTCCTTCTGCAACTCCAATGGCTCCTCTTCTTCTGGGCTTTCTTCCTCTCTGTTATGCTCTCTCCCTTTCTCTTTCTCTACTCCTCTTACTGCTACTACTATGCTTTTATTTCTTCTTCTTCCCTTCCACCTGCTAGCTTGACCTCTCTCTTCTGCTACTCTGCTCTTATTTCTTCTTCTTCCCTTCCACCTCCCATGGTTCCTCCTTTTCTAGGCATTGTCCATGTGCTTAATTTCTTATTCACATTTTCATTGTCTTTCATTTGAATAACTTGAATCGGTTAATGAACATAGATATCACAGCTATGGCTCATAGCAAATCAGAAAAATAAGATGCTTATGCACATCATTAACATACTACTAATATGCAAATTACATGTTCTAAGCATGTATGATTGCTACCACCCTTATATGCAGATATTTCTGAATACCAAATTAAATTCAAAGCAAATGAAAGTAGCAAATAACATATGCTTGGTCTGTTCAGATACCTACCTGTGATGAGATACTTTTAACCTCTACTAGTTCCCTGATTCTCTAGCCTCTGCTGTCTCTTAGAACCGCTCCTAAGGCTTCCCTTATGCTGAGGATAACCCTCCTTCTAACACTTCTTCCTTCTCCAGCTCCTACGGTTCCTCATCTTCTGGGCTTTCTTCCCTCTGTTATGCTCTATCCCTTTCTCTTCCCCTACTCCTCTTGCTGCTGCTACTCTGCTCTTCCTTCTTCTTCTTCCCTCCACTTGCTAGCCCGACCTCTCTCTTCTGCTATCACTCCTCCTGACCTCTCCTTTCTTACTGGGATGGTCTGGGCAGACAAAGGTTTTACAAAAGGGATAGCCCATGCTTAAATAGACAGCCCCAAGGCTACCTAGGGAGAATTATTTTATTTATTTTTATCCAAGACATTTGCTACCTGCCCAACTGCCGTTACTCTGACAGACAGCCCTGCCCTTATCTTATTGACCTCTGACGTACGTCCCACCTAACCTTGCTAACTTATGGCAGACAACATTTGAGTTCATTGCTCAAGCTTTTAATTTAATTTCCTAGGCTTAAGCCAATTATGCTACATTAATCACTTATTAACCCATGCAATATAGTTCTTTACTCTATTGAGTGGCAAAACTATAATTTTACTGGTTATCTAATTTTATTTTTCTTATTTTTGACCTAACAAATAACATAATTAGTAAAAATACTTAACATGAGATTTAATGAAAATTTGATTATCTTTCCAACGAGTCTAACCTTGACCCGATCTAACGTTTTTACTAGTAAGACTTAATAAAGGTAATTTCATAGTTTATGTTGATCCAAAGATTATCTTTCATAGTTTTGGTGATAACGATACTACTGATATTTCTAATGAACATAATTACTCAGTAATAACAAAAAGATCAGAAATGGTTAATAAATAACAATATTACTTGAAGAGGCGAGAAAATGGCCTCTCGAACCTCATACCACACTTTTAATATTTGTTTGTTGGGGAAGATAGTCTAGCCACCCGTGGAAGCCTGCAAACACCAGAAAAACGGCGTCAGAAGGAGTCCTGAGCGTTACCCCAGGGGACAACCCTCTGATGTTTAAGTCAGAACCTTGTTACGTGGGGATCAAGGGAGGATGGACGAGAGAGAGAGAATTGAGAACCGATTGATCAAGCCTGGAGTGGGGATCGGACTTCCTAAAGAGTGCTCGCCACGCCCAACGGGTGCTCAGAGAGTGCTCGCTGGGCTAGAAGAGTGCTCGGAAGCGGACCGGGGCTCTCCTCTGTAGAAGGCGCTTTCTGTAGCTGTCAGTCTATCTTAGTATGCGTGTGTGGCTATCTCACCGTGTCTGTCTCAGACTCTTTTTCTGTGTGTGTCTTTTGCTGTCCCTGGTCGAAGGTCCATTTATAGGGGTTGTCCTGGCGGTGGAGGCCTATCCCTTAGTAGGAAGGGCATGAGTCGTGGGGAACGTCTGATGTGCACTACACTCGTCGTTAAAAGGTCGTGTCACAATTTTAAAAATTACCGCACTCACTCACTAAAAAGATTTAAAATCTAATGGTGCGGACACCCGAGCAGTTGAGCGGCGCAACACGCCGAGCCACCGGTACCGCACACGGAGCACGACTCGAGCCACCTCAGCGTCCATCTACCTCGGAGACAGCCTGGAGACTCCGCCTTGAGCCTCCCCATTTTTCATATTTAATTAGACTTTATTTGTGTGTAAGGTGTGTTTATTTCATTTTATACGGTTTGCAATTATGAGTGTACGAGGGGCTTATTTGTAAAATGGGACCCCTGGGCCCCATGGGACCCCCAGGCCCCCTCCCATTGGTCCATATCAGCCTTGTGGGGTTGGTCAACATCCAAGGTGGACATCTAGAAGCCTTGACAAGTCAATTGTCCACATGGGGGACAAGGGACCAAAATGGTCAACAATTCCAACCAAACCCACCTACCATGTCCCCCCCTTGGTCAAGGTGCGCCCCCCTCCCCATTTGTTTATTATTTTTGTTGTGTTTGATCAAACTTCATCCTAGCCATCCATCCCTAACCCCTAGATCCAACGGTGGAGGATGGATTAGATGGGTGACCTATATATGCTTGTATTTTCCTATTTTCATGAATTAATGCCATTTGATTCAAAGAAATTCAAGAGCAAGGGCTGGTGCGCCCCCCTCCTCTCTCCTCCCTCTCCCCCTTGAAGCTGTGAAGGCTTCCATTCTGAGGTGTGACGCCTCGTGTATCGGTTCCGATGATCGCCGCCGCCGCCACGAGCCGCCACCGCACCACCATCGCCGTCAACGGAGTTCTGCCCGCACAGTATCACAGGAGCTTCCACGAATTTCCTGTCTCAGCCCCAAGCTCAGATAGATCTGAAAATTTTATTGGGTGTTCCAGAGGTGTCAAGGACATCCCACAAATTTTGGTTTGCCATTCAAATCTCGTTTCATATTTTTTGATTTTCTTCCATTCTTCCATTTCAGTTCTGCCAGAGTTCTATCCAGATTCATCCCCGCCCTGAGTTTCATGTCTTAGGTCCACTTTTTGATTTATTTTGGTTCGCCAAATTTTACTGGAGGTTCCACCCATCCACCCCTTCATCCACAATTTTTATCAATTTTTGGTTCGTCCATTTCATATTTTCTAAAAATCGTTCTCAATCCCAGCTACAGTTCTATCCCCCTGTTCCCAGATCCGACCACTAGTCACCCCAAAAATCATAGTAAATCACCACTACCTCCAAATCAAATTCCAAAAATAGTCCCAGTTCCGTGGTTTGCTCCCCTACAACTTTGAAGAAGCGCTCAAGAGCTGAATCGGAGGTTTACTAGGCGGTCAACGGTGGTTCTCAGACAAGTACCCTGCAAATCTGAGGTTTCGGTTACTGTACAATAGGGGCTTGTAAATTTATTAAAGTTCTGATCCGACCAGATCCAGCAGATCTCTCTGGGTCTAGATTGAAGCATTTGAAGATAGCTTTCCAACGATAGCTCATGCGTCCCGATCCGACGTCGGGATTGATCGCAGCGGCCGTTTTCGCCGGAGCGCGCGCCTGAAAATAGCAACTAAAAATCCGTGGGCAGCAACTTCAAAGCTTGGGAATCGGGACCGATCGACCCCCGATCGGTGTTCCCGGCCGACCGCCATCCGTGGAGGCGCGCCACCAGGGGTCCCCATCATAGCGGGTCCCACCCCCGCAGATCCGGAGGACAGCGCCATCCGTGGGCCCCGCGGGCCCGCAGAACCCGCCGTTCGGAAAGCACGAAAACGCGGAGTTCGGCACCGCCGGGCGACATCAAGATGCTGCCCGTCAACCCGAGTTGCGTGATTCCCGGGCTCCACATGTGACCTTTTACCTCCCTACGTGGAGTGGGTCAAATCTTTGTATTGCTGTGATATTGTTTAACCGGGAGTCCGTGATTCAGTCGGGGTTGTCTTCGCCATGCCGGGTGCGTGGAGGTAATGGTCCGAACCTCTTGGCGTTCATTTGCTTAGCTAGTATACGGTCTTTTACCGCTGCCGAGAGTGTAGGTACTAGCCCGTGTGTCCATGTCACCGCTGTGAGAGTGAGAGTGACCCGTCCCGTGACTTGATCCGAGTCCGGAAGTTGAGTCGGACTACCCTTGACCTCCGTCGGTTCCTTAACCGCGGACGGTCCGCGCTTTCCCTCGCTTGGGACGACGAGTGAGCTTCCACTTCTGTTAGCGACGTTTTGCCACTAGGATCTCGTAGTGTCGGGCTTAGTGTCTCCCTGGTGTGTGCTGCTGGTCGCGTCTTCATCTAGAGTCCGAGGGTGGCACCTAATAGTGTCGTCTCCCGTGTCCGTCCCGCATCAGTTTGGTATCAGAGCGAGTCGAGTCTAGGGTAGTCGTTGCATAAGTCATGCATCATGGTCTAAGTCGAGTCTAGGATCATCCTTATTTTTTAAAACAACAAAAAAAAGGTGTTTTTAAATTGCATTTGCACTCTTTATTCGGTATCTTAAAAGGTGTTGTCCGAACGTTAGGCTACGCCTACCGGGAGGTCGCACACTTGCGGGAGTTATCTTCGGATCGATTAACTCCGCCCCGTACCAGATATTGGTTTAGGTCTAAGTGCATCATTTAGTGTGTGTTTGCATTAGTCGGTGTCTTCTAGGTCGTGTGTCAGTTGCATGCCCACCCGTCGAGGTACCCAGTACTCACCACCACCACCTATGGCGGAGTCCCGAGCCCGTAGTTCCGATGAGTCTTCCACGGCCGAGATGTTCCGGGCCATCATGGATCGTTTAGACACGCGTATGGATGGTCTTAGTACGCGTATGGATGGCATAGGGACGCGTCTAGAAGGGCGGATGAAGGTCCTCGAGGATCGGGCCGGGGTTTCGGAGCAGTCCATTCAAGGCCTTGTTGGGAGGATTGCCGTCCTAGAGAGGGGCCCAGTAGCGGCGCAACCCGCGCCGACGAACGGCCAACAGGAGCCGGTTCAGCAGCCTGCTGTGCCAAGGGCTCAGGCGGAGAATGTTGGGGTTCAACAGGTGCATGTGGTGGATGATTATGCATCTGATAATGATCAAGGGGGTAACGGTCGTCGTCATCAACGACAGAATCGTGATGACGAGGATGACGACCGCATTCTTAGGGGTGTGCGTGCGGACCCTCCCACTTTTAGCGGGTCCTTGGACCCTAGGGTGTATTTAGATTGGGAGGCCGGCATGGACCGGTACTTCGAGTGGTTTGAGATGACGGACCACCGAAGAGTCCGATACGCAAAGATGAAGTTGCAAGGGCAGGCCCAAACTTATTGGATCAATGTGGAGAGCCTGCTCAACCAGCGACGTCAACCCCAGATCGGTACTTGGGATGATATGAAAACCAAGTTGAGGGAGAAGTACCTTCCCGCCTCATATCGCCAACGTCTCATAGACAAGTGGCAAAGCATCTCCCAAGGGAACCGATCCGTGACCGAGTACACCGCCGAGTTCGATGAGTATTACTTGCGGTGCGGGGTCACGGAAGAGAGCACCATGACGATATCCCGCTTTCGGAGAGGTCTGCGGCCCAATTATCAATATGAACTCTTTCGCCGCAACGCGACCACTTTGGAGCAGGCGTATCAGATTGCTCTCGAATTGGAGCAGTTCGAGGCCGAGTTCGAGTCACCCCACCGGTTGGGCTCTTTTCCCCTTCGTAGTGTCGAGCCCCATGGCTCTTCTGGCACGTATCCGAGGGCCCCCATGGCTCAACCTCAGGAGCCCGCTCGTCCCGAGCCGTTTGCTCCTAGGCCTCATCCTCCACCCCCGAGGGACCTTCCTCGTCCCCAGCATCTTACAGCCCCACCCATAGCCCATCCACCAGCACCCGCACCTCCTGCACGTCCTTTGTTGCCTACGCCTCCTATCCGTCGGGAGGATAAAGGTAAAGGACCTATGATTGGGGAGCCTAGTGGATCACGGCAGCAGTGTTATCGCTGCAATGGGTTTGGCCATTTCGCCAACCAGTGTCCCACCCGCCCATCTCTTCACATTGGGGACACACAGGCTGAGGATACCACCCCTACGGGCCTCGAGTTAGTCAGCTATGAGGCAGATGAAGAGTTAGCTGACGAGTACTATGAGATGGGAGGTGAGGCCCAGGATGCCCAGCAGTCGGACGATAGCCACGTGGGGGTCGTCAGATGTATCCTCACCCAGCCACAGGCCAGTGATGACTGGCGTCGGACCACTATCCTTCAGGTATTCTGTAGGCTGGGAAAGCAAATTTGCAAGGTGGTCATCGATAGCGGGAGTTGTATCAATGCAATCTCCACGAACGCTGTCGCTCGTCTTGGTCTCACACCTGTAGACCATCCTTGTCCCTATCAGGTATCATGGGTGGATACCACTTCCATTTCGGTCAGGCTGCGGTGCTTGGTCCCGCTGCAGCTCCACTCCTACCATGACGAGATCTGGTGTGATGTTCTCCCCATGAAAGTGGGAAGTATCATTCTTGGTAGGCCGTGGTTATTCGACCGAGATGCCACACTCCATGGTCGGTCGAACACCTGTACCTTCGACCACGATGGCCAGCGGGTCACCCTCCACCCCGTTCGGCCCAGGAGCCCATCAGTCAGGGGTCCTACTGGCCCTAGTACTCCAAAGCCTTCCGTACCCGGGCCCAGTACCCCATCCCCAGCTCGGACTATGACCGTTACCTCTGGCCCAGGAGTGCCCTCGACGAGGAGATTGATGATGATTAGCTCCCGGGAAATGGAGCAGGAGCTTAGTCAGGGCTGTCCGGTGTTTGCCATTACGGTCGAGAGGTGGAGCGGGACTCCGAGGGTGAGCTCCCACCCGAGGTTGTTCCTATTCTGCAGGAGTTTGCTGATATTTTTCCCGATGAGCTTCCCGAGGGACTCCCACCCATGCGGGATATTCAGCATGCCATCGACCTTGTTCCGGGCTCTTCCTTGCCCAACCTTCCTCATTATCGAATGAGCCCCACGGAGCATTCCGAGCTTAAACGGCAGGTCGATGAGCTTGTGCAGCGAGGATCTGTCCGGGACAGCATGAGTCCATGTGCTGTACCTGCATTACTCGCCCCGAAGAAGGATGGCACATGGAGAATGTGTATTGATAGTCGCGCCATCAACAAGATCACCGTGAAGTACAGGTTCCCTATTCCCCGCCTGGATGACATGCTAGACATGATGGCAGGTGCCACTATCTTTTCGAAGATCGATCTTAAGAGTGGCTACCATCAGGTGAGGGTTAGGCCAGGTGATGAGTGGAAGACCGCATTTAAGACCAAGGACGGTCTATATGAGTGGTTGGTCATGCCTTTTGGGTTGACCAATGCCCCTAGCACTTTCATGCGGCTCATGACTCAGGTCCTTCGACCTTTCATTGGAGTCTTTGTAGTGGTGTATTTTGATGATATCCTTATCTATAGCCGCACCACAGGGGACCACTTAGACCACCTTCGGCAGGTCTGTCTACTTCTTCGGCGAGAGCAGTTATTTGCGAACCCACAGAAGTGTGCCTTTATGACACCTCAGCTTACCTTCTTGGGTTTCATTGTGTCTAGTACTGGGGTCTCCGCCGATCCGGAGAAGGTCCGGGCCATTGTTGAGTGGCCGGAACCCCGTACGGTTCATGATGTCCGCAGCTTTCATGGCCTTGCGACGTTCTACCGTCGCTTCATCCGCGGATTTAGCTCCGTCACCGCCCCGATCACGGATTGCATCCGGAAGGGCACATTTGTATGGACGAAGGCCGCATCTGCCGCCTTCAAGGACATTAAGGAGCGCATGACCCAGACACCTATCCTTCGACTGCCTGATTTCTCGAAGGTGTTTGAGGTCTCTTGTGATGCGTCGGGCGTGGGAATTGGAGGAGTTTTGAGTCAGGAGTCCCACCCGATCGCATATTTCAGCGAGAAGCTGAATGACGCGAAGCTGCGATATTCCACATATGATAAAGAATTCTACGCAGTTGTTCAGGCTCTTAGGCATTGGAGGCACTATCTTTTACATCAGGAGTTTGTCCTATACTTCGACCACGAAGCATTGAGGTACCTCCATTCACAAAAGAAGCTTAACTCGCGTCATAGTCGTTGGGTCGAGTATCTCCAGCAGTTCACCTTTGTGCTGAAACATAAGGCTGGAGTGGAGAACAAGGTGGCTGATGCCTTGAGTCGGCGAGCATGTTTGCTTACCACCATGAGTGCCGAGGTCATAGGGTTAGAGAAGATGAAGGAGGCCTATGTTGATTGTCCTGACTTTGGTCAGATTTTTACCACCCTCCAGGCTGGGCCCTCGAGAGACCTTGATGAGTATGTGCTTCAGGAGGGTTACCTCTTTCGAGGTAGTAGGCTATGTGTTCCCCGAACTTCGGTTCGAGATTTCTTAGTATGGGAACTACATGCGGGAGGTCTAGCTGGCCACTTTGGTCGGAACAAGACTATTGAGGCAGTGGAGCATCGATTTTATTGGCCGAGCTTGAAGCGCGATGTTGCTAACATCGTGGCTCAGTGCCGTACATGTGCTACGGCCAAGATGAAGAAGCAAAGCTCGGGCCTTTATACGCCTCTACCCGTGCCTGATGTCCCGTGGCAGGATGTTAGTATGGACTTTGTTTTGGGATTGCCACGTACCTCCAGGAAGCATGATTCGGTCTATGTGGTGGTTGACCGTTTCTCGAAGATGGCCCTCTTTATTCCTTGCTCTAAGACGTCGGATGCTTCTAGGGTAGCCCGCCTATTCCTTACTCATGTGGTGTGCAAGTTCGGGTTACCTCGCACTATAGTGTCGACCGTGATGTTAGATTCACTTCCTACTTTTGGAAGACACTATGGCATATGATGGGTACTCACCTCAAGTTTTCTACTGCATACCATCCCCAGACAGACGGTCAGACCGAGGTGGTCAATAGGAGTCTGGGAGATCTTTTGAGGTGTCTAGTTAAGGACCGCATTGGGGATTGGGATCTCATTTTACCTATGGCTGAGTTTGCATACAATGATTCGGTGAATAGGTCTACCGGCATGAGTCCATTTGAGATTGTCACAGGTCGTAGGCCCAGGAAACCCGTTGACCTTGTCCCCATGCCTATCCATGCTAGAGTGTCGGAGTCGGCCGAGTCGTTTGCTAGGCACGTTAGGAGTTTGCATGACGACATCCGTCGTCACATTGAGGCCAGCAATGCACGGTACAAGGAGTTAGCCGATGCCCACCGACACCATCGAGAGTTCCACGAGGGCGAATACGTCATGATCAGGGTAAGACCTGAACGGTTTCCCTCTGGAACCGTTAAGAAGTTGCAAGCTCGCGGAGCCGGTCCATTCAGAGTGTTGAAACGCGTTGGATCCAATGCGTACGTTGTGGACTTGCCCGAGGAATATGGTATAAGCTCTACCTTCAATGTATCGGATCTTGTTGCATATAGGGACCCAGCGGTGATCCCTAGTGAGCCTTTTGAGCCATCTCCTCCCCTTGAGAGTGATCCCACACCTGAGTGTCCACTTCCACCTCCAGCCCCTTTTTCACGGCAGCGTGAGCATATAGATCGTATACTGGACGAGCAAGTGACAGTTACCAGGAGTGGATCTTACCCGCGCTACCTAGTGCGATGGAGAGGACGGCCCGCTACTGAGGACACATGGATCACACATGGCGAGTTGCAGCAGATCGATCCGGACCTTCTGGAGCGATATAGGAGCGATGCCGACCCTTACTCGACAGGGTCGAGTTTCTCCCACCCGGGGAGAATTGGTGCGGACACCCGAGCAGTTGAGCGGCGCGACACGCCGAGCCACCGGTACTGCACACGGAGCACGACTCGAGCCACCTCAGCGTCCATCTGGCTCGGAGACAGCCTGGAGACTCCGCCTTGAGCCTCCCCATTTTTCATATTTAATTAGACTTTATTTGTGTGTAAGGTGTGTTTATTTCATTTTATACGGTTTGCAATTATGAGTGTACGAGGGGCTTATTTGTAAAATGGGACCCCTGGGCCCCATGGGACCCCCAAGCCCCCTCCCATTGGTCCATATCAGCCTTGTGGGGTTGGTCAACATCCAAGGTGGACATCTAGAAGCCTTGACAAGTCAATTGTCCACATGGGGGACAAGGGACCAAAATGGTCAACAATTCTAACCAAACCCACCTACCATGTCCCCCCCTTGGTCAAGGTGCGCCCCCCTCCCCATTTGTTTATTATTTTTGTTGTGTTTGATCAAACTTCATCCTAGCCATCCATCCCTAACCCCTAGATCCAACGGTGGAGGATGGATTAGATGGGTGACCTATATATGCTTGTATTTTCCTATTTTCATGAATTAATGCCATTTGATTCAAAGAAATTCAAGAGCAAGGGCTGGTGCGCCCCCCTCCTCTCTCCTCCCTCTCCCCCTTGAAGCTGTGAAGGCTTCCATTATGAGATGTGACGCCTCGTGTATCGGTTCCGACGATCGCCGCCGCCGCCACGAGCCGCCACCGCACCACCATCGCCGTCAATGGAGTTCTGCCCGCATAGTACCACAGGAGTTTCCACGAACTTTCTGTCTCAACCCCGAGCTCAGATAGATTTGGGAATTTTATTGGGTGTTCCAGAGGTGTCAAGGACATCCCACAAATTTTGGTTTGCCATTCCGATCTCTTTTCATATTTTTTGATTTTCTTCCACTCTTCCATTTTGGTTCTGCCAGAGTTCTGTCCAGATTCATCCCCGCCCTGAGTTTCATGTCTTAGGTCCACTTTTTGATTTATTTTGGTTCTCCCAATTTTACTGGCGGTTCCACCCATCCACCCCTTCATGCACAATTTTTCTCAATTTTTGGTTCATCCACTTCATATTTTCTACAAATCGTTCTCAGTCCCAGCTACAGTTCTATCCCCCTGTTCCCAGATCCGACCACCAGTCACCCCAAAAATTATAGTAAATCACCACCACCTCCAAATCAAATTCCAAAAATAGTCCAAGTTCCGTGGTTTGCTCCCCTACAACTTTGAAGAAGAGCTCAAGAGCTGAATCGGAGGTTTACTAGGCGGTCAACGGTGGTTCTCAGACAAGTACCCTACAAATCTGAGGTTTCGGTTACTGTACAACAGGGGCTTGTAAATTCATTAAAGTTCTGATCCGACCAGATCCAGCAGATCTCTCTGGGTCTAGATTGAAGCATTTGAAGATAGCTTTCCAACGATAGCTCATGCGTCCCGATCCGACGTCGGGATTGATCGCAGCGGCCGTTTTCGCCGGAGCGCGCGCCTGAAAACAGCAACTAAAAATCCGTGGGCAGCAACTTCAAAGCTTGGGAATCGGGACCGATCGACCCCCGATCGGTGTTCCCGGCCGACCGCCGTCCGTGGAGGCGTGCCACCAGGGGTCCCCATCATAGCGGGTCCCACCCCCGCAGATCCGGAGGACAGCGCCATCCGTGGGCCCCGCGGGCCCGCAGAACCCGCCGTTCGGAAAGCACGAAAACGCGGAGTTCGGCACCGCCGGGCGACATCAAGATGCTGCCCGTCAACCCGAGTTGCGTGATTCCCGGGCTCCACATGTGACCTTTTACCTCCCTGCGTGGAGTGGGTCAAATCTTTGTATTGCTGTGATATTGTTTAACCGGGAGTCCGTGATTCGGCCGGGGTTGTCTTCGCCACGCCGGGTGCGTGGAGGTAATGGTCCGAACCTCTTGGCGTTCATTTGCTTAGCTAGTATACGGTCTTTTGCCGCTGCCGAGAGTGTAGGTACTAGCCCGTGTGTCCATGTCACCGCTGTGAGAGTGAGAGTGACCCGTCCCGTGACTCGATCCGAGTCCGGAAGTTGAGTCGGACTACCCTTGACCTCCACCGGTTCCTTAACCGCGCACGGTCCGCGCTTTCCCTCGCTTGGGACGATGAGTGAGCTTCCACTTCTGTTAGCGACGTTTTGCCACTAGGAGCTCGTAGTGTCGGGCTTAGTGTCTCCCTGGTGTGTGCTGCTGGTCGCGTCTTCATCTAGAGTCCGAGGGTGGCACCTAATAGTGTCGTCTCCCGTGTCCGTCCCGCATCATCTAAGTAGAGTGGTAAGAATGGGTCGATCCCACGGAGAGGAATATTTTCAATTAACACAAGTTAAAAAATCTTTATATTTGAGAAATCCAAATTTGAGTGAGTTTATGCTAAAGAAAAATAAAGTTGCATGAACTTGGGACTAAAATAAACCTATCTAAAGAATATGAGAAGGTTGAGGAGAGAAATTTGGAAGGAGATAGAGAGAGAACTAGAAAAACATAATTACAAAAGATGAATTTTTATTGCTTAAGATGAAATATTATAACTATATGAAAAATAAAATTACAACTTACATAAAAATAAAAGAACAAGGGAAGAAATAAAGCCAGGGAATTTGGAAGAGTAGCGCCGCCTAATTGCCGTGCCGAGCCTTTGAGATGGATCGCCTCGCCGTGGAAATGAACACCGCCTTTAGAGCATCGAAGAGGAGAATCTCTACCAAAGAGATGTTTAGAGGAAAATAGAGGAGGGAAAGATAGAAGAATAAAAGAAGATTTTAAAATACTCAAAGTGAAAGCATGTGTGTTCGTGGGTTGAAAAGAGAGAGAGAGAAGAGAGATTGAGAGAGGCTACAGGAGAGAGGGGAAGAATAGTAGAACAGAAAATAGGTGAAAACAGAACTAGAGAAGAATGAAAATAACTTAAAAACGGAGAAGAATTAGGAGACGAGGAAGAAGAGAAGGTTGAAGATCAGGAATAGAGGAAGAAGATTAATGAAGCGTGCAGAGGAAGAAAATGCATAGAAGAAGGTGAAATCGGGGGAAGAACGGAACAATGAAAAACATAGATGAACAGTAAAATGGGAAAACTGAACTTTGAAAAATAGGAAATAACTTGAAAACGAGAGAGAATTAGAATAAGAGGAGAAGAAGAAAATCTAAAGTACTTAAAAATGAAGAACTTTGCTGAAGATAGTAAAATGAAAGGAAGAACAGAAGAGCATGAAAAGAGGCTAAGAACGGATAAGATAGGCTAAGATCCCTCCACGGTTGTTCTCGGGCGGCTTTTATAGAGTGCAGGGGACTCTCACGATCGGAACCTTGGAGATAAGGTTGAATACGTCTTTCCAACATCAAACTCTTGCTCAAACGAGGTCTCTTGCCATGGATAGAGTCTTCCTTGCATCAAACATGGAAAGATTACTTTGTTCGAGTCTATCCGTTTCTGCTTCTGGTTTGAATAAAAAATGGCATCTAGAGCAGGGGTCGCAAATTCTTTTCTTACGTCTAATAGAACGGTCGCTCATTCTTTATTTCCTCATTTTGATATTTTCTTTATTTTCCGTATCAAGGAATTGACGTCTGAGCAAGTAGGCGCTCATTCCTTTTTCTATTTTTTTTATTTTCTTCTTTGCATTAAATCCAAAATTGACGTCCGTGCACTGCGTCACACATTCTTGAATTGGCGCCTCAACAGTCGGCGTCCATTAATTGGCGATTGGTATTCTGGTCACAAATTCCTGTATGTCCAAAAAATACAAAAAATGATTGTCCTTAATCTCAAAATGCATTGTGATAGTTGTGCAATTTCTTAAATATATCTCATATTGCCATTTTAACTCAAAAACTGATGGTAAATTCATGCAAACTCAAATTGATGGTGAGAATGAGATTTTGGTGATATTAATGCACAACTATGCTCATTAAATACTTGAAAGTGATGTATGTGATGCAAATTATAATGTAAAATATGGCACTCATCACACCCCCAACTTACTCATTGCTAGTCCCTTAGCAATGCAAATAAATTAAAATTTAGGACCAACAAGAGCTTACAAAGTTCATACCTTCATATCCAGCTCTTCTTCATAGAATCAACCAAAGATTAGGATTTTGGAATCATTAATACACACCAACCTTCTAAGTACATAATTAAGAATTCAAATTAAAGTTCAATAGCACTTGTACATGTGTAATATTAAATCCACAGCATAGACAATTACATCTCTCATTTTCTATTCAAGCAAGTGCCTTTCAACTCTGCACCTCCTAGATCAGAGTATTAAGTACACTAGTTTTTTGTTTGCCTTATTTCTTTGTCCCTTTGGGATCTTTTATTTTTCTTCACGTATGATGCTGCACATCCCTTCACTGTTTGACGCGAACCTCAACTCTTGTCTTAGGAGAAGCAGGCCCAGTTACTATGATAAGAGTTCCCTTTTCTGTTTTACGCGAACCTCAACACTTCTTACGTGAAGTAGGCCCAGTTACTAAGATTCAGGATATTTTTCATGGTGTTTTTTTTCAACAATGTGCTTTTGCACTTATTTGATAGATAACTTGGCAGAAAACTATAAAAGATCTCTTCCTCATGAAGTGCAGAGTATCAGACAACATATCTAAAATAACAGAGGGCTTGTCTCGCTTATTTCATTAGCGTGCAAAGTGATTTCTTTTTTTCTAAAGTGCACATGAACTTTAAAGAGATTCTTAAATCATTTTTTCATGGTCAGATCGAATAAATTTTCCATCATCCTTCTCCTCGTCTTTTCTATTCCAGAATCACTATCAATTTCAATCATGAATTAAGAAAACTCAATTGGAGATTTCATCTTTTCATTTTCATGCTCATAATAATGCAGGACAATATGATTAATGCAGGACTTCATGCAAAAACTCCTATCAGGTTGTACTATATGCGTCATGAAATGAGAATTTTTTTCTCTCCCCCCCAACTTGAATGACATTGTCCTCAATGACACATGTAGTAGAAAGTAATAGAACAATATAACAGAGAATATGGTTGGGATGGAAGGATACAACTTGGTGTGCAGGGCGAGTCTCCAACATTGATATGGATGGTAACGGCTCCTTCTCTTGGACTTGACCTGACAACTGAAAAACATACTAAAACAAAATATCAAATAACAAAAATCTTGGGTTACCTCCCAGAAGCGCTAAGTTTTTCGTCTTCAGCCAGACGCATGAATACTCAAAAATATCATTCCAGATCACACAATGCAATGGATTCTTTTGGTGACAATTGCTCATTTTCCAAATAAGGTTTTAACATTTGACCGTTAATAGTGAAAATATGACTATTTTGTGGATTCAAAATTTTAACGGCTCCATGGTCAAATACTTTAACAATAATGAACGGTCCATCCCATCTGGATTTTAACTTGCCTGGGAACAAGCGTAGCCTCGATTTGAAAAGCTAAACCTTTTGCTTAGCATGAAAATTCTTCCTGTGAATATGCTTTTCATGGAATGCCTTGGTTTTAGCTTTATAAATCTTAGAATTTTCGTAGGCCTCGTTACGTAGTTCCTCCAATTCATTAAGTTGTAGAGCTCTTTGGGACCCAGCTTGAATGAGATCAAAATTTACTTGTTTAATGGCCCAATATGCTCTATGTTCAAGTTCTACAGGTAAGTGGCAGGCTTTTCCAAAGATAAGACGATAAGGCGACATACCAATGGGAGTTTTAAATGCAGTTCTATAGGCCCATAATGCATCATCTAGCCTATTAGACCAGTCTTTTCTATCAGGCCGAACTGTTTTGTGCAAGATGTTCTTAATCTCCCTATTGGATACTTCTACCTGGACACTAGTTTGGGGATGATAGGGGGTAGAGAGCTTGTGAGTGATGCCATATTTTTGGAGTAAAGCTCGGAATTAAGAATGCGTGAAATGAGAACCCCCATCACTAATAATAGCCCTAGGACAACCAAATCTAGAGAAAAGGTTTCTCTTTACAAACTTCATCACCACCTTGTGATCATCGGTCCTTGTGGCTATAGCTTTAATCCATTTCAAAAGATAATCGACCGCCACCAAGATATATTCATTACCAAATGATGGTGGAAACAGTCCCATGAAGTCAATATCCCAAACATCAAAAATTTCCATGATCAGAATGGGATTAAGCGGCATCATATCTTTTTTCGAATTGTTGCCCACAGCTTGGCACCTCAAACATATTTTAGCGAATTCATATGCATCCTTGAATAATGTGGGCCAATAGAATCCACTTTGTAACACCTTAGCCGCAGTCTTTTTACCTGAAAAGTGTCCCCCACATGCTAGATTATGATAGAAATTCAAGACAGATTGTTGCTCCTCATCGGGGACACACCTTCTTATAATATGATCAGGACCCATGTGAAATAACTCCGGGTCCTCCCAAAAGTAGTGCTTGACCTTCGCAAAGTAGTGATCATTTTCCTGCTTCGTCCACCCTTCTGGGATCTGTCCTACTGCCAAGTAGTTAACAATGTGAGCATACTAGGGAGTCGAGATATGGGAAATAGCAAGAAGTTGCTCATCAGGAAAGGAATCTGACATGGGAGCGCTAGTAGGTATGACAATGCATGACAGATGGTCAGCAACAACATTCTCTAACCCCTTCTTATCCTTAATTTCTAGATCAAATTCTTGCAATAAGAGAATCCATCGAATCAACCGGGGTTTAGCATCCTTCTTAGGGAGCAGATATTTCAATACAGCGTGATCGGAATAAACAATAACTTTAGCCCCTAAAAGATATGAACGGAATTTCTCCAGGGAAAACACAACAGTCAAAAGTTCTTTCTCCGTGGTAGTGTAGTTCATCTGAGCATCAGCGAGGGTGCGGCTCGCATAATAGATTACCACATGTTTCTTCTCAATTCTTTGACCTAGGACGGCTCCTATTGCATAATCAGAAACATCGCACATTATTTCGAAAGGCAACGACCAATTAGGAGATTAAAGAATTGGGGCTTGAGTGAGTGCCACTTTTAGAGAATGAAATGCCTTTAAATATGAATCATCAAGATGGAAAAGAGTGTCCTTGGCTAAAAGTTGAGTAAGCAGACGAGCAATGACAGAGAAGTTCTTAATGAATCTTCTATAAAATCTGGTA
Source organism: Amorphophallus konjac (assembly GCA_022559845.1). Lineage (NCBI taxonomy): Eukaryota > Viridiplantae > Streptophyta > Magnoliopsida > Alismatales > Araceae > Amorphophallus > Amorphophallus konjac. Next base: position 78,334,478 of record CM040117.1, on the reverse strand, counting down.
TGGCCAAGAAAAGAACAGATTTGCTTGACAGAGGTCTGTGGACGTCAAAAAATGATGATGAGGGTCATACAGCGCGTACGTCTCTGCACTCGAGAGAGCAAGCCGAAGACGGGATGGCCGAATATACCCTACGCACTCTCCGGACGGGACGAGCACGTGCGTAATATCCTACCATCCAATATAGAGCCCCCTCAAGCAGAGGACATAGCCGCAACCCTCCAACTGGCTATGTCGAAGCCCGAATCGAGAGAAAACCTGAGAGTTTGGACATGGGTTCGGCATGTGCTAAAAATCATCCGAAGTCCTAAACCGGGGCTCAAAGGCTTCAAACCAAACACCGCGGAGGCAATGCATTGTAACCGGAGCATTCCAGGAATACAAGCGGTCGTTTGAAAGGCCGAGACCTTGAGGTGAAGCCGAAACGGGCGCGGCCATCACCTAAACCAGCACGCCCCTTAAACCGGCACGCTCCTTCCTCTTTGGATGTTAATACGGTGCGCTCCCTTGCATAGCCCCTTAAACCGACGTGCATCACTATTCATGCCACTATTCATATCACTATTCACGTCTTACTATTCAAGCCATTCTCGTTGTGTTGTTAATCCGGCACGTACAATGTCACACTGTTTTAACCCGAAGCCGTCCCATCTTGCTTTCGGCCCCCCTGTTTCCCACAGACAGATGGACCGAGAGTTGCGTGAAGCAGAGAAGTCTCTCGACAGCTCCCGATTATCCGTCGGCCAAGCTCGGGGAAGTAAGAAATAGCTTGCTACCAACTCCTTTGTCAGGGGGAAAAGAAAGGAAGAAGCTTCTGGGAGCTTTCTTCCCCAGATGAGCCTCCCCTGCATCTTGCACGGTTTGAGAACAAAAAGAAGAAAGGGGGAGAGAACTTCCTCCGGAACCAAGGGAGTTGAGGGGCTTCTTCCACCCACCAGAAGAGAGCTCTCGGGAGCTCGGGAGAGAATGAGCCAACAGAGAAGAAGAAAAAGAGAGAAGAGAGCCTGAGGTGAAGAGAGGAGAGTCCAGCGAGAGGTGAGTCGGAGGGGAAGAGCTTGTGCTCTATTCCTCCTCCCCATTCGTGTATCATCTCTTCTTCCCCTAAAACACTTTTCCTTCTGCTTTGGGGTAGATCCCCTCCTGTATTTTGGTCTTCCCTTTGCTTATGGATGAATAAAAAGAGAGTTTTGGCAAATACGATGTTTCGTTCAGCCTCCATCCTCTTCTACTCTAAGTCTCCTGCTCATCCAGGGTCTTTGAAGCTCGCTTTTCCATAGCGTGGCCTTCAAAGGAACCCACAGAAGAATGCACATCTATAGCCCTACTGGGTAAACATTCGTCCCGCTTCGCAAATCGAATCATCACCCGTGAGTTGTGAGAGCTCTTGAAGGCTAGTCCTCGAGCTTTTTCCACACTCACATCTGGGTTATCGGACCGCCGTGAGGTCTGCATTTGAGGTTCACCCCGGAGCAATCCGTTTGGTGTTCCTCTATTTTCTTTGGCAAACCTCAGTCCAAGGGAGATGTTGCCCAATTTTTGTCAGAGCCAAGAACACATAAGAATAAACGAACAAACTAAGCTCTCTGGGGATAAGAACATCATATGTTTGAAGCCCCTGAATCAAACTAAACCTCTGAGTTCCTTCATAAACAAACCTTTCTAATAAAACATCCAAACTCTCATGCTAATTCACCTTAACAAATGATCAAAACACTTAAACTTCCTCTCTACAAGCACAATCCATCCATTGGATGAACAAATCAATCATCAAAGTAACCTGCGGGTGAAAGAAAGAAGAAATCGAACCCAGAAGAATGAAATAAAACCCCTAGAACCTAAGCCGGCGCGCCCCTAATCCGGCGCGGGCTTATCCGGCGCGGTACCCCCCCGCGCCGGTTTAGCTTCACACTCAAAACCACTTTCAAAATATTGGAATGAATAGTGACCCTAATCCGGCGTGCCATTCATCATTGAGCCTATTCTGGCGCGCCCCTCTTGGGTCCCTTATCCGGCGCGCCCTCCTGTTCCACTCTATTCTGGCGCGCTCCTATGTGCTACCCCATTCCGGCGCGCCCCCATGGCTTCTCCCTTAATCCGACGTGCCTGAAAGAAAGAAAGTGATTAACCAAATAAAAAAAACATACTTGAAGTTAATGGAAAATAAATGAAAAGTTGCCCCTTTCATAATCAAAATTTTCTTCCGGGGGCTCCGCCCTCGGATACCCCCGCAAGGGGCGCTGCCCCCTTGACCCCCGCGACCTGACCGCCCAGGTCGATCCGCGTGTGAGGGCGCACATTAGCAAATTCGGGCTTCACACTTAACAATTCACTCCCTCGGACTGTGCGTGAAGAGAAAAGTAACGATGCCCCATGATACCGGACGTGGACCTCGGAATCCCCGACATGGTCATGATCTGGGCATATATTGGGCCGATAGTCCATCAGCATGACCCACCTCTACCGGAATCCAATCCCGCACCCACATTAAACTTGCCGTACCTACGGCAGACATCCGTATGGCTTTATCATTGTCTTCGATGCTTCAAATACGGACTCTCATCCGAACAATGAATGGTCCATTAGTGACCGACATGTATACTGGGATCTAATCCCGCACTTGCATTAAACTTGCCATACTCACGGCAGACATTTTTATGGTTTGTCACCGTCTCTTACGCTACAAACACGGACTTCCGTCCGAACAAGAAATGGTCCGCCAGTGACCGACATGCACGCATCTATGAACGTTTACGCCCCGACGCGGGGTCTGTTTAAACGCAATCCGAGGTTTTGGCTCTCGCTTCCGTTATTATGAATCTCAGGCCGTAGGGCCCCCTTTTCCGGTGATTAATCAAGGGTTTTCTCCTCTCCGAGGGGATGTAATTAACGTCGTAACATTTATGCTACGACGGGTTCTTAGTCCCGACACGATACACACAATTGTCTAATTAGTCAGATCGAGCGCACCTTGGGCTTCTTTCAAGCCCGCATAAATCGTCACCTAGGTGACTGGCACGCCCTCACACTAATAAACCGAACAAACGAATAAAAAGATGAATAAACTAATAAAAATGAGCAATGTCCCGAAAGTGTGTCCACAAGGTCGGGGGAGGAAGATTGGAAATCAGGTCCACCTAAGCCTTGTCTACTTCCACCCCCCTCTCCGAGATAATATGACCTAGCACAATACCTTCTCTTAATTACCATGAAATGGCTTTTCTCCTAGCTGAGCACTAGATTAGATTCAATGCACCTTTCTAAGACTTTCTTTAGATTCCCTAAGCAATAATCAAACGATGCACCAAAAACTGAGAAGTCATCTATAAATATTTCCAAAAATTCTCCCACCATTTCAGAAAAGATCACCATCATGCACCGCTGAAAGGTGGCAAGGCGGTACATAGCCCAAACGACATCCTTCTGAAAGCAAACAAGCCATAAGGGCACGTGAACGTAGTTTTTTCTTGCTCCTCCAGGTAAATAGCAACCTAATTGTACCCGGAATAACCATCCAAAAAGTAGAAATACTTTTGCCCAACTAATTTCTCTAAGATTTGATTCACAAACGGGAGAGGGAATTGATCTTTCATCGTCATAGAATTCAACTTTTGATAATCAATGCATACTCTCCACCCCGTTTGCAATCTTGTGGGCACCTCTTCTTCTTTTTCATTCTTTACAATGGTCAGCCCGGATTTCTTTGGCACACTTGTGTGGGGCTGACCCACTTACTATCTGAGATGGGATATATGATTCCGGCATCCAGCCACTTTACAACTTCCTTCTTAACCACCTCCTTCATATTGGGATTTAACCTATGCTGCATTTCCCTACTTGGTTTGGCATTGTCCTCTAAATAGATGTGGTGCATGCAGACATCCAGATTAATTCCTTTCAAATCCGCCACCGACTACCCTATTGCTCCTTAAGGACTTCTAAAAGTTGAGATTCTTGAATTGCAGAAAGATTAGAAGCAATAATGACAGGAAGAGTATGGTCAGGGCCTATATAAGCAAATTTTAATGAGTCCGGGAGAGGCTTAAGTTAAGAGCATGAGGATGTTCTAGAGATGGAAGAATTGGTTCAGATTGAAGTGCGGGAAGAGGCTCCATTTTAGAGTAGGGTGAGGAAGAGAAAAGAGAATCCTGCAGCATGCTACCCTCTTCTAAAATATTCTTAACTTCATCCAGATTTTCATCGATCAAATCCTCAACAATATCAATCACATTACATTCCTCTTCCTTTTCCGGATATTGAGATGCCTTAAAAATATTTAATGATACCTTCTCACCTCCAAAAGATATATCCATCATTCCCGTGGTACAATTTATGTTGACCTTAGCAGTAGCTAGAAAAGGACGTCCCAAAATAATAGGCGTATGCTTCAATTCTTGAGATGAGGCCATGTCGAAGATTAAGAAGTCCACGGGAAAATAGCATTCATGAACGTTAACAATGACATCCTCTAACAAACCCCTTGGAGTTTTAACCGATCTATCCACTAATTGAAGGATTATTAAAGTAGGATTTAACTCTCCCAGATCAAACTACTCATATATGAAGGTGGGTAACAGATTCACACTGGCTCTTAGATCCAGTAATGCTCTATCAAAAGTGACTCCACCTATATCACATGAGATTAATGGAGCGTCGGGATCCTTCAATTTCTTAGGTAAATGATTCATCAAAACAACACTCACATCCTCAGATAAGCGGATTTTCTGAGTTAACACCTTTGGTTCCCTCTTTGGTGTACATAGCTACTTGAGAAATTTCGCATAAGCCGGTACATGCTTAATGGCATCCAAGAGTGGAATATTGATATTCACTTGTTTAAATAATTCCAACAATTCTTCCTATTGAACCGGCTGCTTCTTGTGAGCTTTTGACTTCAAAGCATCGGGAAACGGGACCTTTGGCATATACTCACGGGGTTTTTCTTCAATCTTATCTTTGCCTTTATCAAGTTCCTTCCTTCAAACTTCCAGCTTCTTCTTTTCAACAATTATGGGCTCATCTTCCTCACTATCACTCTGCTCTTGGGCCACTTGGGTCAAGCTACTACCAACTCCTCTAGCCTTATAGGGATCATCTAGAATTTTCCCACTCTTAAGAGTAGATATAGCCTTGGCGTTCTCAAATTGGGGACCTACAAGAGGGGGATGCTGAGGTTGGTTTGGTTGAGGAAGAAGAGGAAGTCTTTGGGGAAAGACCGGAGCTTGATTCTTAGGATTAGCCACTGGTTGGATAGAAAGTTACCCTACTTCTCTCCTCATATTACTAGCAGCCAATTGCCCTATTTGACCCTCCAACTTAGCAATGAATTGTTGCTGAGAAAGAATGAGTTGTTGAAGTTGGTCGAATTTGTCATCAAAATTGGGCTGAGGGGGTTGAGGAGGAGGTTGGAAAGGAACTTGAGGTTGAAAATGATTTGGAGGATACTGATGATATTGGCCCTGGAATGATTGAGCTTGATGATACGGGGCCTGAGAATGCTGATAAGGAGGTTGAGAATATTGGTGATGAGAAAAATTTTGGTTTGATTGATTTGGAGCTTGAAAGGATTGCCTTTGAACTGATTGATTGGAGGGATTGTATTGCATGGATGGTCCTTGCTAGTTTTTCCAAGAAAAGTTCAGGTGATTTCTCTAGCCTGGATTGAAGGTATTAGAATAAGGATAATAAGGAGGCTTGGAGATGTCCTGAGCAACGAAAATTTGTTCTTGGATGAATGGGGGAAGCTGGGCCGCTGTGGGGTAATCAGTAACGACATGACTCGGGCTTGAACAAAGAGTACACAGTTCTTGATGGTTAGAATCTGAGAAAGGTTAAGTTTGAGTTTAAGAAGGGAAAGAAGGTTCCTGCCTATTCATAGATAGCAATTGATCTAGCTTTTGAGCTATCAAATCGACCTTCTCCATCTTTTGCGCCAACATATCCATCTTGTTCAACTTTTACGCAAGAGCACTAATGTCCATCCTATTCTCAGACTCTCCTTGATGCTTAACCTCATAAAGCCCAGCCCTCTTAGATGGTCCAATCATTCTTTCGTAAGATGATAGCGAGGCATGATTGATCAAATTTTCATTTAACATTTCAAACAACTCATAAGCTTCATCCTCACTCTTACTCATAAAAGCTCCCCCACATGACGCATCCACCATTTGACGATAATTATCAATTAATCCCTCATAGAATGCCTAAACTATTTGCCATCTTGACAATCCATGGTGTGAGCATTTTCTTAACAAATATTTTAATCTATTCCAAGCTTCATGGATTTGTTCTCCAAGGTTCTGAGTGAATCCAGTAATTGCTCTCCTCATGGTATTGGTTTGCCCTATGGGATAAAATTTCTTCAAAAATTCTTTTTACATTTCAGCCCATGTGTCAATTGATCTACCCAAGGCTCCTAACCAATATTTAGATTTGTCCTTGAGAGAGAATGGGAAGAGAGTCAATCTAAGAGCATTATCAGAAAAGTTTTGGATCTTGACAGTGGAGCAAATCTGGAAGAATTCATCAAGATGTTTATAGGGGTCTTCATTGGTATTGTCATAGAAGGATGGCAACATATGAATGGTGCTTGACTTGATCTTATATTGAGCCGCTTGGTTTTGGGGTGCTTGAACATAGAAGGACGGTTGGTATTGATTTGGCATGAAATATTCCTTCATTTACTTGGGAGCTTGTTGTTGTTGATTTTGGTCTGCCATGAGGTTAGGTTGATGTTGATTTCTAAGATGTACTAACCTCTCAATCTCACATATGGGTCCTAGCAAAGATGGATGTAGGGATCTCCTACCGTGCATGCAATGCAAAAAGGGCCCAAAGGGAGCGTTACTTTTTTTTTGTATATATATATATTAGTTTTTTTTTACATCATTTTTTTATGTATATATATATATTTTAGTTTTATTTTATTTTTGTTTTTATTTTTTTTTTCAAAATGATGCAACTGCAACAACAACTATATGAGTTATGTATGTAAAATGATGATTTTTTTTTAACAAAAGAGGAATTGATACTCACTACCAAATTGATCCACCAGCTAGGTAAAAGGTGGGGTTGTGGAAGGCTCCCTCTACTTTCGTAGGGTCCTAATTAATTAACCACAAGCCTACTTAGGTGTTTGCCATTCAACCTCTAGCCTAGACACCGATTTGTCCAAAGTAGCAACAAGTTCCAAAACTCTTTTTTTTTAACCTTCTAAGGGCAAGCTAACTTCAAGGTGCTTCTTGGTACAACCGGCCCGGCATCCGTGAGGGAATCAACGGGTGCGGAGACTTATAGAGGTCTTGAAAAAGGAGATTCCAGTCCAAAGAGATAGAGTACTCAATGGAGGATCTTTCCAATTCAAAGAACGGTGTGCCTAAATTACCCTTAAGAAGGGGAGAAGAGAAGAAGAGAATTTTTTTTTCAAATAATGCAAGGAAATGAACAAAGAGTCAACTAAATGTAACTATACATGTGCGAGATGCAAGCATGATATCATGATGATGATGAAAATATTTTTTCTATTTTTGATTTTTTTCAGAGTTTTTTTCTATTTTTTTTCAAAGAAAGGTGAATAAAGGATAACTAGCAACTAAAAATACAAAAAAATATGCAAATCTACTGAAAAATAAAGTCTAGAATCATGATTTTTGTGTTTTTTGGTTTTCTGATTTTTTTAAATTTGTAGAAAGTTTTTGATTTTTTTTGAGATTTTTCTAAGAATTTTCAAAACAGGACATGTTCCTACGTTTACTGACCTTTAGCGACGTTTGAATTTCACAATTTTCAGATTTTCTGCTTTCTGCTTCCTATTGTGACAAATACAGACCTTCAACGACACTTCCTATTTTCTGCAATAGTTGATTTTCTGTAGCTTTTCAAGTCCGAAGTTCCTTTTTTTGTGATTTTCTGATATTTTTCCCTGTAAAATAAAAATAGAAAAATTAATATACAAATATACACACCAAATACAAGAATTTCTAACTATCAAAAATTATTTCCTCCCCAGCAACGGCATCAAAAATTGATGCGCACTATACTCATCGTTAAAAGGCCGTGCCACAACTTTAAAAATTACCGCACTCACTCACTAAAAAGATATAAAATCTAAGTAGAGTGGTAAGAACGGGTCGATCCCACGGAGAGGAATATTTTCAATTAACACAAGTTAAAAAATCCTTTTATTTGAGAAATCCGAATTTGAGTGAGTTTATGATAAAGGAAAATAAAGTTGCATGAACTTGGGACTAAAATAAACCTATCTAAAGAATATGAGAAGGTTGAGGAGAGAAATTTAGAAGGAGATAGAGAGAGAACTAGAAAAACACAATTGTAAAAGATGAATTTTTATGGCTTAAGATGAAATATTACAACTCTATGAAAAATAAAATTACAACTTGCATGAAAATAAAAGAACAAGGGAAGAAATAAAGCCAGGGAATTTGGAAGAGTAGCGCCACCCAATTGCCGTGCCGAGCCTTTGAGATGGATCGCCCCGCCGTGGAAATGAATGCTGCCTTTAGAGCACCGAAGAGGAGAATCTCTACCAAAGGGATGTTTAGAGAAAAATAGAGGAGGGAAAGATAGACGAAGAAAAGAAGATTTTAAAATACTCAAAGTGAAAGCATGTGTGTTCGTGTGTTGAAAAGAGAGATAGAAGAGAGATTGAGAGAGACTACGGGAGAGAGGGGAAGAGCAGTAGAACAGAAAACGGGTGAAAATAGAACTAGAGAAGAATGAAAATAACTTAAAAATGGAGAAGAATTAGGAGACGAGGAAGAAGAGAAAGTTGAAGATCATGAAGAGAGGAAGAAGATTAATGAAGAGTGTAGAGGAAGAAAATGCATAGAAGAAGGTGAAATCAGGAAAAGAACAGAACTGTGAAAAACACAAATGAATAGTAAAATGGGAAAATTGAACTTTGAAAAATAGGAAATAACTTGAAAACGAGAGAGAATTAGAAGAAGAGGAGGAAGAAGAAAATCTAAAGTACTTAAAAACGAAGAACTTTACTAAGACAGTAAAATGAAAGGAAGAACAAAAGAGCATGAAAAGAGACTAAGAACGGCTAAGATAGACTAAGATCCCTCCACGGTCGCTCTCGGGCGACTTTTATAAAGTGCAGGGGACTCTCACGATCAGAACCTTGAAGATAAGGTTGAATCCACCTTTCCAGCATCAAACTCTTGCTCAAACGAGGTCTCTTGCATGGATAGAGTCTTTCTTGCATCAAACATGGAAAGATTGCTTCGTTCGAGTATATCCGTTTCCGCTTCTGGTTTGAATAAAAAATGGCATCTAGAGCAGGGGTCACAAATTCTTTTCTTGCATCTAACAGAACGGTCGCTCATTCTTTATTTCCTCATTTTCATATTTTCTTTATTTTTCATATCAAGGAATTGGCGTCTGAGCAAGCAGGCGCTCATTCCTTTTTCCATATTTCTTGATTTTCTTCTTTGCATTAAATCCAAAATTGACATTCGTGCACTGCGTCGCACATTCTTGAATTGGCGCCTCACTAGTTAGGCGTCCATTAATTGGCGACTGGTATTCTGGTCGCAAATTACTGTAATTCCTGAAAATACAAAAATTGATTGTCCTTAATCTCAAAATGCATCGTGGTAGTTGTACAATTTCTTAAATATATCTCACTTTGCCATTTTGACTCAAAAAATGATGGTAAATTCATGCAAACTCAAATTGATGGTGAGAATGAGATTTGGTGATATTAATGCACAACTATGCTCATTAAATTCTTGAAAGTGATGTATGTGATGCAAATTATAATGCGAAATCTGACACTCATCAACGTCTTCCCGCGATCGTGGGGAGTTTCCCGTTGTGCGCCCGTCCCTCCTGGGTCAGGCGGTCTTCAGGCGAGTCTTGCGGCACCCGTGGGGCGTGCTTACCTTTACTGGAGTCGAGGCTGATGATGGCGGGAGTAACGTTCGGTCATCGGAGGGTCATTCGGCGTCCGATATGCCTGGGTCGATGTCCCTTGTGGGATAGAGAATCCGATGGCTAGCCTTATTAGGCCGCCTGGCATGGGCCGTTAGCTGTCGGGGGCCCGCTACGTGTGTCACAGACCCTGGGCCGACGCGGGCCTGGCATTAGCCGGTCATTCATGTGCCGTATGAGTTGTACCCTCCTCACTAGCCCCCCACTCTCAGATGCCGAGCACTCTCGGGGTCTGAGAGGCAGTCCCGGTGGGCCCGTTGAGGGGGGGTTTCTAGGAGGATCTCCTCGTATCAGCAGGGTAGGTGGGTCCTGCCATCGACTCGGCTTCTTGGCACGCAAGGCACCGTTGGTCGAGGTGTCAGGCCGCATCGCTATCATCGTGACACAGCCGTTTTCATCTGGGAGTGCAGGTGCAAACGGTCGGTGTTGTGCCCCTGTGGTTTTGATGATTGATTTTTGATGTGAGTTAATCACTGTGAGTCATCTTGCTGTGTGAGTCATCATGCTGTTATTCAGTTATTTTCTGATCATAACTCAGTCTATCAAATGTTCAGTCATCTTGCTGCTCAGTTTAGTTTAACATATTTGATGTTCAGTCATGTTAACTAATGCATAAAGCATTCATTGCTACACTCTGCTTAGTTAGTATGAACAGTAGTGGGTCGACCCACCCTTGCTTATGCGTCGACCCATCAGAACACTGACTGTCTGGGTATCAAAGTCTGTACATCAGCTTGATCGAGTAAGTCTGTACAGCATGCCTTAGTGTTCATATCATTAAGTCTGTACATTGGCATCTCTTCTTCATGTTTGTACACCGGGCATCTTCTAATTGAAGTCTGTACAGCCAATGCACTTAACTGTGAAGTCTATACACTGGTTTGTCTAACTTCAAGTCTATACATCATCAGTTGAGCGTAAAGTATATACGTTGCAGCGTCAACTCATTGGGCTGCAGCGTCAACTCAGCAAGTATGCACATCGCCTTTAGACTTTCAAGTCTATACACTACAGCCTATTCCTACGTTCAAGGCTTCAGCTACACATCAAGTCTATACATTGGGCTTCACTCTTCAAGTCTGTACATCCACAGTGGAACTTCGAAGTCTGTACACCGCTTGAGCCTCAACAAGTCTGTACATCACCTTAAGCGTCTCAAGTCTATTCATTGGCTCAAGCTTCCAAGTCTGTACACTAGTTCAAAGTCTACACAACGCCTCTTTGATTCTAAGTCTTTACATTCGTTTTAAGGCAAAGTCTGTACATTGCCTTTGTGCTTCAAAGCCTGTCGATTGAAGAGTCTACACATTGGTTGTTCACACGTTCCTGCAGTCTGAAGTCTCTACATTGATTTTGCCTGTTTTTCATCTAAGTATCAAAAAGTCTGTACGTTGCTTTAGCCTTTACCTTCATAGCAAAGTCTATACAATGCAATGCATAAACTTAGAACTGATGACTTCGTTTCATCTATCTGACAGGGACTGAAGAGGCTAATGAACCCCTTAAAGCAAGAGGGCTGAAGCCATCCAATTTCCGCTGCTGGAACACACCAATGTGTCAACGCCTTGATCAAGTGGCGTGAACGCAGTAGTTCAAACAATCAAGAAAGAAGCTTGTGGATTACTCTGGTGCGTCAACGCATTGATCAAGTAGCGTGGACGCAGCAGTTCAAGTATCCCTTATTGCAGCCTCTGGAGTACATTGGCAGCATCGACGCTGCAGCTCCATGCGTCAACGCAGCATGCTGAGAGCGTCAACGCAGCACGTCTATCTGCTGAAGACCTGCTCACTGGAACGCATCAATGCGTCAACGCCACAGGTTGGAAGCGTCGACGCAGCAGTTAAAAAGGGTTGAAGATCTCTGAAGGGTGCGCCAACCCTTTTGGAGCAAGTGTGTCGACGCCATCTAACTCCAGTTGCTGAGCGTACTGATGAATGGGCACGTGACCCGAAGCTGGCACCTGACACGTGATCCGAGGTGGGTGCTGAGCACGTGATCCGAGGAGGAATCTTCTGGACGGAAGGCGTGGGAAGCTCACGCCCTAGCTGCTGCTGCTGCTTATAAAAGGAAGCCTTCATCCAACAGATGAAGACTGATCGAAGCTGAGAGAAAAAGGGAAAAAGTCTATACAGTGAGAAACAAGCAGCAGAGAGTCTTCGATCCACAGAAAGAGGAAGAAAAAGAGAAGAAGAAGAAAAAGAGAAGAAGAAGAAATAGAAGAAGAGTGAGCCGGCAGAAGAAAAAGGGTTGCAGAGAAGAAGGAGAGAATAGCGTGAGAGAAAAGGAGAGCAGAGGAGAAAGAAAGAGAGATAGAGAGAGAGAGAGTTCGTGGAGAAGAAGGAAGAAGCTATTGAAGATCTGTCCTCTGGCGTCTGGATTAAATCCAAGCCAGATCTGCTCCTTTGAGAGCTACATTCTTGTTCTTCATTTACAGCCTTCCGATCGCTGTGTATTTTCCGTTTCTTATTTTTTCCTTTTCATCTGGTTATCTTTGTTCTTCCGATCCTCTGGTCTGAGGTCGGGTTCCTCCTGGTGGGTCAGGAGAAGGGAGATCTGATCTCCGGTTGCAAGTAGCTGGGAGCTACTTGTGGGTTCCCTCCGGTTTGGAGGAAGGGAGACTTGTCTCCGGTTCTGGGCTTGTGGGTTGCAAGTCCAGGGGTCCCTCCGGTTGGAGGAAGAGAGGTCTTCGACCTCTGGTTTGCTGGTGACTGGAAGTCACTGGTTGGTTCCCTCCTGGTCTGGAGGAAGAGAGACTTCGGTCTCTGGTTTCCAAGTGGCTGGGAGTCACTTGGGGTGTCCCTCCGGTTGGGAGGAAGAGGGGAGGTTGTTCCCCTGGTCAAGCTGTGTGGCAGCAACTGTTCGCAGACTGAGTCTGCTTGGTTCTAGCGTTGGCTAGTGAAGCCTCACTCCGGTTGGGAGTGAGGGGTGGATGTAGGTCTGGAGTACCGAACCACCTAAAAATTTATTGAGCAATAGTTTGCTTTGTGTGCTTGCTTCCGCTAGATGCTTGGATAGGCATGCTCCATGTGTTTGCTCATAAGTTTAATTGAATTTGTTTCATTCTGTGATTGCGTCTAGCATCTGAGTTTTTATTTGGGCATTATTCGTAGAAGGATACATTCACCCCCCTCTGTATCCGGGCCTAGCACCCTAACAATTGGTATCAGAGCGGTGTCTGCATACAACGTCCAGCGACGTGCAGATTCGATCTCTGGTTTTCGGTGCTAATTTATTTTTAGTTCATCAATATTCATGTTGCATTAATCTGTTGTGCTCTCATGGCTCATCCTCCACTATTCAGTGGTTCAAATATTAAATTCTGGCTATATCGTATGCACAAGCATGTTAACTCTATTAATCCATAATTGTGGAAGGTTATCTCTCACAGTCCACATGAACTTCCTAAGGATAAGTCCAAGTGGACTCATGTTCACAAGTTGAAAAATGATGATAATGTGAGAGCTCTAAATTTAATGAAGGCTGCAATCAGTTCTGATGATTTTTCCTCTATCTCAGGTTGTAGCTCGGCAAAGGAAATATTGGATGAATTGCTTCGCATCCACAATGGAAAGGAAGAAGAATGTCTCATGGTAAGAAGGAGTGATCAATCAGATGAGTCCTCATCCCAGGTAAACTCTGAGACCGAGGATATGAGTCATGATGATTTAGTTGCCATGCATGAGCATCTACTGGAAAAATATGAAAGAGTTAAATCAGAAAAGAGAAAATTAAGAAAAGAGAAAAATTCTGAAGTCAGAAGTCTGAAAGCTGAAAATGAAAACTTGAAATCTGACATGATTAAAGAAAAAGATGAGTTAAACAGGTTGAAATCTGAAAATGAGAATATTAGAAACAAACTCATCGGTGAAAATAATTCTTGCAAAACATGTGCTATTCTCGAAGACATGATTAATGATTTTGATTCTGATGACAGTTTTCAGAAAGAACAAATCAAATCTTTAAAAGAAGAAAATGTCTACTTGAAAGATCAAAATAAAAAGCTAATGGTTCTTAATACTGTCTTCTCTGAAAGATGGTTGTCAATTGAAAAAGGAAAAACTGTTGTGAAGGAAAATGAGAACAACATTGAAATAATTGTTCAACAAGAAAATGAAACTCTGAAGAACCTGAATGATGCTTTGCAACAACAGCTGATTGTTTGTGAATCTGAGCTATCCAAGTATGAAGTGAGTATTGCTTCATTGAATTCTGAGATTGAAGATCTGAAAAATTCATTGTCAAAATTCGTTAAAGGAAAAGATAATTTGAATAAGCTGCTTGGTTCTAAAGTGAATTTTCAGAAAGAAGGACTTGGGTATGTACATGTTAATAAGAAAGTGAATGAAAAGAAGAAGTCAACTGTATTCGTGAAAAGCTCTGAACAAGCTAATCAATCTAGTTCTTCTATTTTTCAATTCACTGCTAAGAAGGCTGAAAATTCAGATAAGAAACAGAAAAAGATTCAAAAACAAAAGAAAAATGCTGATTTGGATAAGTCCAAATATGTCTCTGATTTACATGTGCATGCTGCTCACTGTTCACACACACATTCACACTCTCATGAGAATATCAATCTTGTCAAACAAGTAAATGTGAATAAAAAGGCTATAACATGTCACTATTGTGGGAAAGTTGGCCATATTATGCATAACTGTGTAGCATTGATAAATGATGAAAGAAATGCTGTTAGAAAGTATCCTAGAAATCATCTTAGGAAACATTCTACTGATCAGGAAAAGAAAATTCAATGCTATTACTGTGGGAAGTTTGGTCACATTGCTGCCTTCTGCTGGCATGCTCAGGGAAAGAAAACTAACTCTGGATTTGTTAATTTCCCTATTAATAAAAACATTATTGATAGAAAGAAGTTTGGTTCTAGAAGCAAACACACTGTATGTTTTGAATGTGGAAAGCCAGGCCACAGAGCTGTTAACTGTTGGCTGGCTGGTTATGAAAAGAAAAATTTTCATGTCAATAACAGAATTAATCATGTTCACTCACACCATGTTCACGCCAATGCTGATGTATACAAGGAGAACATGAAATCTGTTATTTCTTGTTATCATTGTGGGTAGGTAGGGCATTCCATGTATAATTGTCATATCATGTGTTGTGATGATAAACATGCGAAAAATCTGTTGAGAAAACCTACTAGGAGTGTCACTATTAATTCAGGACCCAAGACTTCTTGGGTGCCTATTTGTGCAAGATAGTTTGCTAACCTGCAGGTGTGCCTTGGAAGCTGAAGAATAAACAGGGTAAATAAACCAAGGCACTCAAAGAAAAACCCCTTCTGAAATTTTCAGGTAATTTCTCTACATTTCTCATTTTGAAATTCATTGCATATCTGATTTGATGTATTCTTGCATATCTGCCATTTGTAGTTGTTTGGTAATTGTTGAAATGCATAAACTCTGAAAATAAATTACATTCTGAAAAATCTAAACTGCATATGTATGTGGCTTGAAATTTGTCTGATGCATAGTTCATTGAAAATCTGTCTATTGCATTCTGAAAAATCTGATAAGCTAAATTTGATCCATGCATGCTGCCCATGTAGAATTATCATGATTGACCTCATTGGTATATAAATGGTAAGGTATTAAAAGGCAGGGAAGTCTGTCTGGAGATTCTTACTATGTGTGAGGTGGTCTTTTAGACCAAGTGCTCCGCCTAGTACCATGGGTCACTTTGCTGATAGGACAGTCTGATTGTGCACAAGTCACAATGTCATTTGGAATCATATGTTCAGTTTTCAGTGTAAACATTGCATGTTTTCAGGGGGAGTTAGTTGCATATCCTTGCATAGCATTCAATGTTGAGTCTTTGCATGTCCTTGCATACATATAGTGCATTGCATTTCCTTATATTGAAAATGCCAAAAAGAGAGTTTGAATGCATATTGTGAGGGGGAGTCAATGCATTGCATATAGGTTGTCAAATGCATACATGTGTCAGAACTCATTGCATATCCTTTCTTATTGATTTTGTTGACAAACCTTAATCATATTCTGAAAACTTTGAGCTTCACAATCTCTCTTAACAATTGGTATTTCTCCTATCAATTGGTATCATTTGGGTTCAAAATTCTATCAGTCTCTCATGAAGATTTCAATGGGCTATCTCGATCATAAATCTGAAAACTCTTGAACTAGAAATCTTCTATTATACGTTTTTATGAATGACTGAAATAACTCATGTGGTTTAAGTTTAATGTATTCAATGAGTTTGACTTTAAAATCTCTTAAAAATATCTGAAGCATGTTTAATAAACCTTAACCATCTGTTTCATGCTGTGTCTTGTAAAATCTTCTGAAATCTGCATTATTGAATACATGACTTATTTGGTTAAGTACATGAAATTGTTATTGATTTGAAGCAAATGAATTTTTCTGAAATGTCTAAAGGGTATTTTCTGTCAGAGCAATGACCTTGGTCACTGAGAAACACATGTCCAAAGGACTGTGTCATGAGGTACCATAGTTAACTCTGATTAAGAATAATTGAAATTCAGGAAGAGCAATGGCATGCACACTGAGAAATACAACTCACTCATCAAGAAATGATTTGCAGTGTGTCATGATGTGTAAATGCTATCTCTGTTCATATAAAGCATGACAGTTAGTCACACTAAGTGCTTAGGGATATTGGCCTCTGATCAAGGTATATCCTCTAGTTACAAGGTGTGCACTGAACTAGAGTGCTCGTAAAATTTGTAGCATGAAAAATTATGAACGAATTGAAATATCTGAATATTGATGCTAAAATCAAATTGCTACAACCCTAGACAAAATCATATGACTTCATAATTGCTTGATTTCAATACTGATGCATGTAATTCCGAAAGAAGTCAATAAATTTGATTGTGTAAGAGAAAGGGAGTTTATCAAGATAAATATGAGGGCTTGGTTCATTTTTATTAAACCATGATTTTAGATATCAATACAGAATTTTATTGATAAACTCTGCATACATCATGTTTAAACCATGCTGTTCAATAAAGCTCATTCATAAGCCCTTATAATGGAAGACTTTGAAAACTTATGTTTTAGATTTATGAGATTGATATCTCTTTGAAAATCTGGCTGAATTTCTTGTGTTTGGAGCATCCTTGAAAAATATGTTAATTAAAACTCTTCTGCTCATGTCCTTGGCTCATTGACTTGAACTTCTCCTTGTTTGCCCCTGTGGTCTCCTTCTCATCTATCTCATAAGATTCCACTTATTGAGGGGGAGCTTCCATGTCATGCATCACTTGCATATCAATTGGCATCTATTCAGGGGGAGCATTCCTTGTCATACTGAATCATGTTCATATCATTTGTGACCTTGCATTCATATACTTAGGGGGAAGTATTACATTTCTTGTTGCATCTGCATTTTTGTATTTACCCCTTCCCATGGTTCATCTTGATTATACCAAATGAGGGAGATTGTTTGCCAAAAAGGGGGAGATTTTCATTCAATCATTGCATGCTGGCTTCTTTTGATCATCTCTAACTAATGACTTTTTACTGAAACTCTTAAAGGGGGAGAATTCTGATGACTTTTTATACATGCTTTAATTTTTTAAACTATTTTCTTTTTGATGAAGTCAAAGGAGGAGAATAATTTGAGTCATCAGAATGCCTCACATCATCAGAATGACTCAATGTGTTGAAAGTGTTGCCATCATCAAAAAGGGGGAGATTGTTGTGCCCTGTGGTTTTGATGATGGTTTTGATGATTAGTTTTTGATGTGAGTTAATCACTGTGAGTCATCTTGCTGTGTGAGTCATCATGCTGTTATTCAGTTATTTTCTGATCATAACTCAGTCTATCAAATGTTCAGTCATCTTGCTGCTCAGTTTAGTTTAACATATTTGATGTTCAGTCATGTTAACTAATGCATAAAGCATTCATTGCTACACTCTACTTAGTTAGTATGAACAGTAGTTGGTCGACCCATCAGAACACTGACTGTCTGGGTATCAAAGTCTGTACATCAGCTTGATCGAGTAAGTCTGTACAGCATGCCTTAGTGTTCATATCATTAAGTCTGTACATTGGCATCTCTTCTTCAAGTTTGTACACCGGGCATCTTCTAATTGAAGTCTGTACAGCCAATGCACTTAACTGTGAAGTCTATACACTGATTTGTCTAACTTCAAGTCTATACATCATCAGTTGAACGTAAAGTATATACGTTGCAGTGTCAACTCATTGGGCTGCAACGTCAACTCAGCAAGTATGCACATCGCCTTCAGACTTTCAAGTCTATACACTCCAGCCTATTCCTACGTTCAAGGCTTCAGCTACACATCAAGTCTATACATTGGGCTTCACTCTTCAAGTCTGTACATCCACAGTGGAACTTCGAAGTCTGTACACCGCTTGAGCCTCAACAAGTCTGTACATCGCCTTAAGCGTCTCAAGTCTATTCATTGGCTCAAGCTTCCAAGTCTGTACACTGGTTCAAAGTCTACACAACGCCTCTTTGATTCTAAGTCTTTACATTCGTTTTAAAGCAAAGTCTGTACATTGCCTTTGTGCTTCAAAGCCTGTCGATTGAAGAGTCTACACATTGGTTGTTCACACGTTCCTGCAGTCTGAAGTCTCTACATTGCTTTCGCCTATTTTTCATCTAAGTATCATAAAGTCTGTACGTTGCTTTAGCCTTTACCTTCACAGCAAAGTCTATACAATGCAATGCATAAACTTAGAACTGATGACTTCGTTTCATCTGTCTGACAGGGACTGAAGAGGCTAATGAACCCCTTAAAGCAAGAGGGCTGAAGCCATCCAATTTCCGCTGCTGGAACACACCAATGCGTCAACGCCTTGATCAAGTGGCGTGAACGCAGTAGTTCAAACAATCAAGAAAGAAGCTTGTGGATTACTCTGGTGCGTCAACGCATTGATCAAGTAGCGTGGACGCAGCAGTTCAAGTATCCCTTATTGCAGCCTCTGGAGTACATTGGCAGCATCGACGCTGCAGCTCCATGCGTCAACACAGCATACTGAGAGCGTCAACGCAGCACGTCTATCTGCTGAAGACCTGCTCACTGGAATGCATCAATGCGTCAACGCCACGGTTGAAGCGTCGACGCAGCAGTTAAAAAGGGTTGAAGATCTCTGAAGGGTGCGTCAACCCTTTTGGAGCAAGTGTGTCGACGCCATCTAACTCCAGTTGCTGAGCGTACTGATGAATGGGCACGTGACCCGAAGCTGGCACCTGACACGTGATCCGAGGTGGGTGCTGAGCACGTGATCCGAGGAGGAATCTTATGGACGGAAGGCGTGGGAAGCTCACGCCCTAGCTGCTGCTGCTGCTTATAAAAGGAAGCCTTCATCCAACAGATGAAGACTGATCGAAGCTGAGAGAAAAAGGGAAAAAGTCTATACAGTGAGAAACAAGCAGCAGAGAGTCTTCGATCCACAGAAAGAGGAAGAAAAAGAGAAGAAGAAGAAAAAGAGAAGAAGAAGAAATAGAAGAAGAGTGAGCCGGCAGAAGAAAAAGGGTTGCAAGGAGAGAATAGCGTGAGAGAAAAGGAGAGCAGAGGAGAAAGAAAGAGAGATAGAGAGAGAGAGAGTTCGTGGAGAAGAAGGAAGAAGCTATTGAAGATCTGTCCTCTGGCGTCTGGATTAAATCCAAGCCAGATCTGCTCCTTTGAGAGCTACATTCTTGTTCTTCATTTACAGCCTTCCGATCGCTGTGTATTTTTCGTTTCTTATTTTTTCCTTTTCATCTGGTTATCTTTGTTCTTCCGATCCTCTGGTCTGAGGTCGGGTTCCTCCTGGTGGGTCAGGAGAAGGGAGATCTGATCTCCGGTTGCAAGTAACTGGGAGCTACTTGTGGGTTCCCTCCGGTTTGGAGGAAGGGAGACTTGTCTCCGGTTCTGGGCTTGTGGGTTGCAAGTCCAGGGGTCCCTCCGGTTGGAGGAAGAGAGGTCTTCGACCTCTGGTTTGCTGGTGACTGGAAGTCACTGGTTGGTTCCCTCCTGGTCTGGAGGAAGAGAGACTTCGGTCTCTGGTTTCCAAGTGGCTGGGAGTCACTTGGGGTGTCCCTCCGGTTGGGAGGAAGAGGGGAGGTTGTTCCCCTGGTCAAGCTGTGTGGCAGCAACTGTTCGCAGACTGAGTCTGCTCAGTTCTAGCGTTGGCTAGTGAAGCCTCACTCCGGTCGGGAGTGAGGGGTGGATGTAGGTCTGGAGGACCGAACCACCTAAAAATCTATTGAGCAATGGTTTTCTTTGTGTGCTTGCTTCTGCTAGATGCTTGGATAGGCGCGCTCCATGTGTTTGCTCATAAGTTTAATTGAATTTGTTTCATTCTGTGATTGCGTCTAGCATCTGAGTTTTTATTTGGGCATTATTCGTAGAAGGATACATTCACCCCCTCTGTATCCGGGCCTAGCACCCTAACAGTCGGCTGAGCTCGGCGGCCGTATTTGGCGGTGATGAGCACCCTTTTTCCCTTGTGCTACATCAAAGTGGTCGTTTCGCCTTCGAAGCTTATAAATATCGACACCAGGATATCGGGGAAACCCTACTCGCTTCTCTTGAGTTCATTGTGGGTGTCGGGTGCCTCCTCCTCATCTTCCTCCTGCCCTGGTGAGGATTCTTCCATCTTTCTGTATCCCCGGACCAATGGCACCTCGAAGGAGGATCCTTCATGCTGACCCTGCATCTTCCGCGGAAGAGGAGGTTAGCCGTGCCGGCGTCCCGAGCACTTAGGGCACCGGTCCCAGTCGTCCTCTCTCCCCTCCACTAGTCGCCTAAAGGGTAGTTCATGTTCTTCGCGAGGCCTTCCAAATCCCTGCTAACTATGATATCATCTTCCCAACTTCTGACGATTGTTTGGGGGGTCATATTCTGGGTAGCATTAGTGTTCCCATCGAATCCTTTAGGGCAGGCTTCCGTCTCCCCGTGCATCCTTTCATGGAGTCGGTCCTTCATTACTATGGTAGGTACCTAGGGGACCTCTCCCACAATTCTTGGCGCATCCTGTGCGGTTTTGTGCACGTTTGTAACCAAGCTTTGGTTACACCCAACGTCTTCCTTTTCCGATAGTTCTATAATCTCCAGCACTGTCCGACTGAGGTATCGTATTTTTACCTTCGGGCCAAGAATGACAGGACCATTATCCATGTCTCTTCCCTTGTCTCCAACATTAAGTGCTGGCCCGAGGGCTTTGTCTTCATCACGAAGGCAGGAGGTAGCGGCCACCCAAGTGATTGGAGTTTCGCCATGAATTTATATCCTCCCAGGGCAGACAGGTTGCCTACTCCGACTATCGAGGAGGCAAGGGCGATTAAGGCCCTTCTCTGCCACCCCCTCAGGGATGTTGATACCAGGCTGACCCCAGTGGTACTCCATGAGTTGGGGTTGAGCCCTCCATTGCCCCATGGTACAACCCTTGTTGTTTTCTTTATCTTTCTGTCTTTCATCGTGATGACCTTCTTATGTTGTACTGCAGGGGCGCTAGAGTCGGCAGAGCTACAGTTTGAGACAATCAAACTACCGGCAAACGTCCCTCTCCCCCTTGATCACATAGAGCCTGGTGCCGACCTGGTGTCTATTGCTGCTCCTCGGGAGGCGATTGTCTTTGAGCCGGGGTGCTTGCCATATCCTCTCCCGGTAGTGCTTCCAGTGGAGTGCTCACATCTCCCTCCTATGTCTCCATCTACTGCGCCTGCACCCAGTGCCGGTTCAGGCACTCGTGCGACAAGTCAGAGGGTTGCCTCTTGGAGTTCGTCGAGCACGCCCCTTGAAATCTCCCCAATGGTGGGGGAGCAACAACGTCAAGTGGATCTTTTTACCGTGGTGATACTGGACCGCCAGCGTCGCCATGGGAAGAGAAGGAGGACCGTCGCCGATGCTCCTCACGGACGGATGCCACCCCCTCCTCGAGCTGCGACTCCTCCAACCCCGAAACTAGTCGAGGCATCAGTTCCAGCACCATCTACCCCGGTCCGCTCGCCGCAGACAGAGGTCGCCCCACCAGTCCTGACGGGGGGAGGGGGGGCAATCAACAAAGGCAAGGCGTCATGCCTTGACGTAGCCACCAGCTTCATACCGCCCGAAGACACCCCGGGGGTTGTTTCTGGTCAGCGGGAGGCCTAAGTCTTGATGGACAACGGCGTGTGGCTGCCCGACTGCGCTGGCGTCTTCTCCCCTGTGGCCCACGGGGACTTGTACAACCTGGCGACCAAGAACTTGTGCTCGGTCGCCAGGGCCTTCGGCCTGTGGGGATACCACTTCCATGGGATCACCCGGTAGTTGGCTGAGAGTGATGCAGAGTGGAAGAAGCTGGAGGCCCATCTCCACCGGCTCGCAGGTGAGCGTGCCACGCTCCGAAAGTGCCTGGAGTCATAGGGGCAAACCTTGGCCGAGGCCGAGCGTGATCGGGATGCCTTTCAAGTCCAGATTCGTATGCTAGAGGGGTCCCGTCGCGAGGCGATTGAGCGGGCCGACGCAGCTGATGCCTGGGCGACTGAGCTAAGGGCCTCAGTGGTCGAGGCCGAAGAGAGGGCCCAGGCGGCGGAGGCCCGGGCTGATAGGCTGAAGGCGGTGATGGCCACAATTGGCATAGAGGCCGTTGAGTGCTTCTGGTCATCCTCGGAGTACTAGGACGAGCTGAACATGGCTGCTGTCGAAGTCTATGGTCCGGCAAGGGACCTCAGCTTCCAAGAGGGATGGTCGGCCGCCCTCCAAGCTGCTGCTGATAGCATGGGCGTCCCGGTGCCATCCCTGCCGCCTCTGCTGACGCCATTCGAGCCTGCGGCTAGCCATGGCGAGGAGGAGCTTGGTGAGGGGGGGCCGAGCACGGCGGAATATGCCGCTGGGGCCGAGCACTCGATGGAGAGAGAGTTTGTAATACCCCGATTTCTTTTAGAAATTAATTAGAAATTAATTAAAATAATCTCTTAATAAATAGAATAAGCTAGATTTTGACTATTTTATAAAAATCCATAAAAATTATATTCTTGTAGAGGATAACACGTTTAATAAACTTATCTTATGTGGCCAACCCAAATAAAATCTGTAAGTAGGTCGAATTAGTGGTTTAAGCCGAAATTGAACATAGTTAACCATACCTTGAAACGTCAAATTCGAGCCCAATACTCCATCTAATGAGCCCAAATCGGTGGCAAATGAAAGGCCAGGATGGGAGGATCATTTACCCTCTCTTAATCTCTCGAAACCCTAACCCTAGGAGATGCTTTCGACGGAGTTTGGATCGAGTCAACCTTTACGGCAACGTTCACATCGACCCGACTTGCGTGGACGAATACTCCGCACATAGAAGCCTCCAGAAGGTGTGTGACCTATTAAAATGAAGCTCTCTAACCCTAGAATCGTTTGGAACCAGCGGCGGCTGTAGAGGAGTTGGACCAAGG
The DNA here is from genome assembly GCA_022559845.1 of Amorphophallus konjac. Lineage (NCBI taxonomy): Eukaryota > Viridiplantae > Streptophyta > Magnoliopsida > Alismatales > Araceae > Amorphophallus > Amorphophallus konjac. The sequence continues at coordinate 78,311,148 of CM040117.1, read as the reverse complement.
GAGATCTCGAGTGATTAGTGGCTACGTGTACCGACGTCCTTGGTTTTCTTTCTCCTTCTTTCTTCATCCGATTCAAGTAGGTGATAGAAAGCCAAACCCTAAAAATAATATATGGTTAGAAACAGCATCGTGTTATCTTTCCATTTATGTAGAAAGCCCTAAATTCTATCAAGTATCCTGCGAGAATTTTAGGTTTTAGTAGAAGCATGTCACATCTAGGGTTAAAATTGTTCCTTTTCGATTAAGTTGTGATTTCAGGCTGTAAACATAAAATTGATTCATGCATCTTGTATAGTTTTTCGTGCTCTTTCTTTTGGTAGTAAAAGCCCAAAATTTCATGCTTTATATCGTGCGAATTTCATGTTTTAATTTAACCCTAGAAACCTCGCCGGAGTCGGGCAAGGCGAGAGGGGTAGCGATCTGTTTGGACATGTGCGGCCACACGATAGACCGCACATCCCAGACAGGCGGCCCAATGATGACCATTTATCTCTTTCTCTATCTGTTCGTGACCCTAGAAAGTGCGGCCTATCCCTAACCGCATATCTTTCCTGCGGCCAGTTCCAGACCGCACATCCATCCATGCGGCACACCACAGACCGTTCATACCCAGCAGGTCTTCGGATCTGAGGGGATGTGTGCGGCCAGCCTGTGACTGTTCATATGGATGTAAGGTCCAGAATCGACCGCACATCTATTACAGAGCAGTTTAAATTGCCATTTCAGCATGTTATGTTAGTCTGTTATGTTAGTAGATTAGTAGTTAATTACATGTTAGCAACACACTTAATAAACTGTAAATTCATGACAGTAAATAATTCTTGCTGATCTATTCAATTGAGCTTGATCTTGATTCATCTTTCCAATGAATGTCAAATTTTAATTGTGAAACATTTATAATTGAATGGCTATTAGGTTTATGCATGTTATAACCGTTAATCTAGGACCATATTATCCCTCTAGATTTGATTTGAACTTAATCGAACCGCTGTGATTTGTGTTAATCTGAATTGGATTAACAGAGACTTGAGCGGCTATGTTTAGACCTCATATCTTAATGCACGGCCCTTTGTAGACCGTTCATCCTTGGCTTATGTCAATTGGTTTGGCCGATTATCCTTGATCTACCTTCGACCAAATTCTATTGTGATCAATCCAGTAGACCCTAGGCCGACCAGCAGACAGTGGGCTACACTCTGGTTCAATTCCACTCTGCCTATGGTAGCCCGGGAGCCCACTTGGGCTAAATTCTAACTCTTGGTTAGGACCTGTGTTGTGCGGCCCGTAATGGACAGTACGTCTCTCAGGTGGCCCTGAGTGGACCGTTCAACTCATGAGCGGCTCTGTCAGGACCACACATCTTGTCTTCGATTCTATAACCTTCTGGCCTTGTGCGGCCCTATCCTAACCGTTCATATAGAAGGGCGGCCTGTCATCAGCCGCTCAACCTTGACCTCCCGAGGGCTAAACCCAGCCCAGTTCCTGTTAGTGCGGCCCAGTGTTGACCGCACAAGCCTTGAGCGGCCCTGTAGGGACCGCATGTCTTCCAGAGACTAGTTTTCCCCGTGTTTTATGGTTTTGAATCCAAGAACATGATGGTTCTTGATAATTTGAACTCCTAGACAGAAATTCTGGACAGTATCTCTTCAACTTAGCCTTGGGATGTTCCGAGATAAGTTTATACTTGATTATAATTGGCCATTTAACTTGATTAAAGTCTAGACAATTTGGGATCTTGGATCCAATTAATCAATGCCAACGCACCATAGGGGCCCGATCTGGTCTTGGGGAGAGCGCCCGAAAAGTACTTGTGCCCATGGGAGTTTGTAATGACAGGGTGAGGCATTGCACCAAGTGCATGACTAGCGTGATGTCTATGACAATGATCTTTTATCTTACTTGAATCGTGTTTGACTTGGTTACATTCTTGCTTGTTGGCCAATTTCCTGTAAATTCATGTTATATATATTGTTCATAAACTTGCAATTCTTGTAATCTTATCATTCTTGTCATATTGTTATTCCATTCTATTTTTTAGCACTTTCTGTTATTGCGTTGTTTCATTCGATCGTTATATCTTTTCTTCCCGTTCATATACATGTAATTAACTGGTTAATCACTTATACTTGCCTGTTGTTACCTACTGAGCGTTCGCTCATATAGTTGTTTTCCCCTTTCCAGACAGCTCAGGTGAAGATTCACAGATGGATGGGAATGGGTGAGAGTGATAGCTTGGAGTGTATCAACTAGTAGATATGTTGAGTTCGTTTAGTTGTTTACATCTAGCTAGGTCTTAGAACTGGTGTTAGTTATTGTACCAGAGTCGAGTAGAGATTATGTTTGAGTCGTTTGTAAGACGTTTGATGATTATTATAATAGAATTGGAGTTATTTCTGTTCATGGTATTATGTTAATTCTTAGCTTAGCACGTTATCTTTACTAGCGTTTTCTACTGCTGGTCCCGATATTCCACGTCGGGGCGTGACAGAGTTGGTCGACTTGACTGACGATGTTCCGCCCCCTGCGGCTATTCCTGAAGACGTGCTCGAGGCTCAAGACCGGGCACTAGATCATGCCACTGAGGAGGCGAGCACTTGAGGAAGTGCTCACCATTACTTGTATTATATCTTTCTTTCCCTTTTTTTTGTCATCGAGGTACGTCCGAGCAAATGTAGCCCTTTCCTTGTAAACTTTTTCCTTGTAATGAATCCTTGCCTATTCTTCATAAACTCTGATTGTCTGGAGCATTCTATACTTTCCACGTCACTTGCCTGCTTTTATTCTCCCTGCTTTAAATCTTCCTTGGGATATGAATCGACGGTCGAAGCCCCGCCGAAGGGTGTGAGAAGGCGAGATCTTCGGGGTACCGTCGCTTCGATTTCCATAATGTTGTGTTGGGCATGTGTATAACATGTATAACTCTATTGTTTTGATGATGTCTGACTATGTATGTTGGGCTTGTGTATAACATTCCTTTGTTTCGATGATGTCTGACTATGATTCATTAATATAGTTTGACCTGCATTTGATAGAGACAAACACTCATGCATTTCAGGTCAAGCCCACACCGGCAACAAAGTGTGTCTGTAAAGATAGAAAGAAATCAGGTAAGGCATAGAGATTGAGGCATTAGGCTGCACAAGAATCAAGGCAGAATCATGGTCTCACAGAAATCCATGCAGTCAAGGCCAATGCAACTGCTGGAGATGATACACACACTGAAGTATCACAAGAGAAGTGTCGACTCCTTCAACAGATGTGTCGGCACTGCAGCCATTACTCAGCAGACCAAGAAGGACCAAGGTCGATGCTAGTAGGCCAAGGAAAGCGACTAAGGTCTGTGCATGTCTTTATTGCGGTATAGCCAGTGCAACACCAAGTCGGTGCAACTTCTAGCTAGCACGCTCTATGGTTTGTGCACGTTTGTCTCAAGGTCCGTGCACATCCGTAGCAGGGTCCGTACACACTCAAGCTAGTGAAAGATAAGGTCGGGTCACATCTGCTACAAGGTCAGTGCATGCTTCGTCAGCGTAACATACAAGTTCAGTGCACAACCTAGACTCGCACGAACCAAGGTCGGTGCATGTCCTGCCTCAGTGCAAGACCATGTCGGTGCAAGTCCTCCTCAAACACAAGACCAGGTCGGTGCATGTATGGGTTTTAAAGATCAAGGTCGGTGCAACCTCTGGCTAGCTCAAGACAAGGTCGGTGTAGGTTTCTATTCCGATGAACCAAGGTCTGAGCACTTATGAAGATCAAGGTCCGTGCAACCTCTGGCCAGCAGATAACCAAGTCTGTGCACATTCTCTATGTGATAAATCAAGGTCTTCAACACTAGAAGGTCCGTGCACATATGAAGACAAAGTCTAAGCATGATGATGAAGGTCTGTGCAATGCTTCCTTCGAACAAATAAAGAAGAAATTCTCTTGTGTTGTCTCGACACCGCCTTGTGATGTCCCGACACATCTTGAAGAGAGTGTGTTGAATTTTGAACGGTTAAGCACCGGCATAAAAGCATGTGTCGACACATCCGACAAATGTCTCGACACCTCTGGAAGAAATCAAGCTGAAATCATTCTGTCTGGCCTATGGTTTTATCAATGTCTCGACATAGTCTTGTGAAGTCTCGACACATCGGTCATGGGCCTTCAAGATATTCAAAGGATGTCTCAACACACTTCATGCCTCACTTCTCTATGGCTGACTTGTCTCGACACCTTGGATTCCTTCAGGAAGTGCTCTATTGAATATATTACTAAGATGTGTAGAGTCTTTTCATGCAGGAGGTCGACACCCTTGTTCTTCCAAGAATCCTCAAGCCAATAAACTGTCAGATCAGTGGGCCATCCAGAGAGAGAAAAAGGAATCACAAATCATTAAAATTAAAGATTTTGGGGTCTGGACCACGGCCCGAGGTTCAACCCTTGCTCTACCATCTTATCACTCATTTGTCTACCTTTTGGAGATGGTTTTGTAAGAAATCCAGCTGGAAGAGCCACTTCTATCTGCCACGATGTAAGTTTTATCTGTCTGCCTGTCCAGACTGTCTACTACTGAAAATAGGACACTCTGCAGTCTACCATCATCTTGTTGTCGACCAATGGGCTGTCTGACCAGGCAGAGTTCGCAGAAAAGTAAACTTCAAGCAGAATGAGAAGACTACTTGTCTGAAGGGGACTTAATGTGAAGATCTGAGACTGACCAAAGGGAGATTTAGTCTGCCTCTTCACACAAGTCTCTCATCGTATTATTCTTGTACTAAAAGCAATTTAACTCACGCCAAATCTTGTAGAGCATCTTCTTCAAAGTAAAGAAGGCACTTGGCGGGAAAAGGTTCCTCACCGGCCAAGTGACCGTGTGGCACGTTGTATATATGTATAATATCTAGCTTCCCATGTCGCTACTGCTGCTGCCATCCACAAAGTGCCACGCCTTTGACCAATCTACGAAGAACATTCCTAAGTAGCGTGAGAGCAGCCCCAACACCTATTGGACTTAGTCCAGTACTGTGAAAGAAGAAGAAGAAGAGAGAGCAGCTTGAGAGAGAAGAAAAATCTTACAGTCTACCGGTGCTTTAAGAAAAGGATCCTTGGATCTAATCTTGTAGCTGCACTCACCAGCTCCGATGTCTTGATCCATTCTTCAGCTGGTGTCTACATTGTCTCTATTAATTCCCCACTGCACTTGCCATATTCAGTTTCTATTTGTTATGGTTCATCCATCACCAATACATCTAGCTTCTCCGATCCCCTATTTAGGGACCGGGTTCCCTCTGTGGTTTCAGAGGAAGAGAGGATCAGATCCTCTGGGTGGTTCAACCTGTTAGTCAGGGAAAGCAAGCTGTGCTGCTCAACTGTATAAGCAAGCTGTGCTGCTCAGCGGATCAAGCTGTGTGTCAGTTGGAAGCCTCATTGAGTTTGGTGAGGGGTGGACGTAGGTTGTGAGCTAACAACCGAACCACCTTAAAATCCTTATGTTGTGGGTAGTATACTTTGTGAGCTTGTTCCATATCCTCTATCCCTACTTCACATGTTCGTGTGTTACTTACGTTGTTTATTTTCTCTGCCACTCAAGCGTTCAGCTTGCACAACAGTCTCATCTCGATCCCCCTGCTATCGTAGCTAACGTGGATTATCTCAGGTGTCTACAACACTCTTGCTTACAAACACTTTGGAGCTCCCAAGCTGAGGAAGTTATCACGGTGTGTGAGCATCTTTCTCCCTTGTGTATCTAACTGCATTTGTGCCTTAGGTTGTCTGCTGCACCCTTGCAAATAGGGACCAAGGTGAAAGCCTTCCCAAGGAACGTCGTCTTGCTAAACACTCATTCTTCTTAGCGGATCATCATAGCTCTCCGACCTGAGATAATCATTTAGCTTAGCTTTTCTGTTTCAAGATCTCTATGGTGTTTTGGATTACATCTCATTCAGATCTGAGTTGCTAGTGAAGAAGTGTCGACCTCTCTCTTGAGGTGTGTCGACCTGTCTGAACTGAGCATTGGAGTTCAACGTCATTACTTGTTCCATTCCTATCTATTCCACTGTGCTGTATGCTTAACTAATTCATTTACCTTATAAGAGTGGTTTATGTTTTTACGAGTCAAGATTTAAATAAGCCAAAGTTATCAATAGGATCTATTCAACCCCCCTTCTAGATCCGATTGCACTCCGTGGGACCCAACAATTGGTATCAGAGCCTAGCTATGCTATTTCTAGATCTTACGATCTATAGGGAAAGATCCCAGTGCATTTTGAGAAAATGGCTTCATCTGCTACACATACTTTGAAGGGTTCTCCACCTATTTTTGATGGTTCAGATTTTTCAATATGGCTGAGAGGAATGTACGTCTATGTCAAACTCACAGATCCACAATTGTGGAACCTTATATACATTGGTCCAAATGAGCTGCCATCAGATTCAAATGTATGGTCAGCTGAACATAAGGCCAAACATGACAATAACCTTGCTGCACTCAACTTAATCAAAGCTGTGGTTGATGACAGATTACTTGATCTTGTGTCTACCTGCAGCACAGCTAAGCAAGTTCTGGAGGTGTTGCTGAACATCCATGAGAAAGAAGATCAAGAGCATCAATGCCTTATGGCTGACCGATCAAAGTAGTCAAGCAATCCATCCTCATCTCAGGTAAGCTCTGATTCTGAAGACTTTACTTTTGAAGAGCTTATGGGTGCATATGATCAGTTGATCGAGCAGTACAAAAAGATGAAATCTGAAAATAAAAGATTGAAAAAGGATTTGAAGAAAAATAGTCAAGGTAAGAGTCATGCTTGTGAAAATTGTTCCAACCTTGAAGAGCTCAACAATACTCTTGCTTTTGACTTGGATCTAAACAAACAAACCATCGTATGTCTAAACGATGAAATCAGAATCCTTCAAGAAGAAATCATAAGGTTGGAAGAGACTGTTCGAAAACTTAAAATCCAACCAATCCGTCAGAATGAAAGTCCTTTATGTAACAATTGTTCAAGTTTTGAAGAGCTAAATGACACTCTTACCTCTGACTTGGATGTGAATAAGCAAACCATTACATGCCTAACAGATGAAAATGGAATCCTTCAAGCTGAAATCACTAGGTTGGAAGAAATCATAAGACAACTTCAAAACCAACCTAAATCAATCTCTAATGAAGAAACCATGTTGGACAAGCTAATCCCTGATACAAGGTTGATTAAAGAAATAAAAATGGTAAAAGAACAAAACGACATGTTGCTTGAAAAACTGTCCATTTATGAGAAGGGCTAGGGTATTGCCCATGACAGTTCTGAAAAACTGAATGAACTTCAAATGGAGATTGAAAATTACAAGGGGGTTAATGCAATGCTCAATGAGCAATTGGCTGTGTGTGAGGAGGACCTCGCTGAAACCAAGCTGCACGTCTCCTCATTGGAGAATGAAATCAAAGATATAAATGACTCTCTGTTTAAGTGTATGCAGGATAAGGAAAGCATGAACAGACTCTTGGAAACAAGAGTAAGTCATCATGAGAGAGATTTGGGTTACAAACCCGAAAACCAACGATTCTTTGGAAACAAGGCCTACATCACTTATGTCAAGGGTAAGAATGAAGCCAGCACTTCTTACCACCTCTCAATACTACATGCTGCTCAAAAAAAGAAAAAACGCATTGGTAATTAGAAAGAGAAGGCTCTCATGCAAAAAGAGAAACCTAAGTGTGTTAGTCTTGACATGCATAACAGGAAAAGCCATGATGACTACCATACCTCTCATAAAGTGAATGTTTATTACTTTCATTGTGGCATGCTTGGTCACACTGTACATGACTGTCTCACCTTGAATAATGATGAACTAAGAGCAGGAAAGGATTCAAGAATTGCTACTGAAATCAAGGGCAAAAGACAGGTCAACTCTGGTAGAGGACGTATGCAGCAGAACTATGCATAGAATCGCATGGGGAATCAAAAGAGTCGACACTCCCATTCGGACAGGTCGACACTCCCCATGGGTTTCAACAAAAATCACCCCCCTTGCTACTACCACTGTGGAAAGATTGGCCACACAGTCCAGGACTGCTGGCGATTGAGAGGTAGGAGCTACTCTCATAATCAACATGATAGTATATTTGCTCACTCGCAATGGAACAATGCACATGTGCACAATAAAAATGGTAAACACCCTGTGTGTTGCTTCTATTGTGGTGAATATGGACATACATCCAATTATTGTCCCTGGATGAGAGTGAGTGACCATAAGGTAGCAAAGAAAAGAAGACCAATTGCTAGAACCGTTGCTAATCAACAAGGACCCAAGCAAGCTTGGGTACCTAAAAATTTCAAATGAGAATTTTGAATGTAGGGTGCCTTGGAGCTGAACAATGGATGGTCAAAAGAATAAATGCACAAGGCACATGTATGTAAATAATTTTTATGTGTTCAACCTTTGCATGATAGGCTTGCATCGTAGTCATTGCATATGGATGTGTTGTGGTCCTCGAGCATCAACTTGAAATTTCATGCCACATCATGCATTTCATGATCAAGGACCCAACTCTACATGACCTCTTGGTATATAAAATGGTAAGCTGGGAGAAGGATAAATCACTTTTGTCTGGAAACCCACATCATGCGTGAGGTGGTCTTAAGACTTCAGTTCTCCGCCAGGTACCAAAGGTCAACCCATCATTAGAACAGTCTAGATGTTCATATGAATAATTCATCAAATTCCCTACATTGATTCCATTGCATGTGATGCACTCAGTATTCAGACACTCTATGCACAAAGTCAGGGGGAGTTCTTGCATTTCATGGTCTACCAACTTGCATGTCTATTCAGAATGTATTTCAGAAAATCCATGATTGCATCATATTGTGGTCTCATACATTCATGTTAAAAAGGACCTAAAAATGGCATCATTTTTCATGCATCATGTGCTCACTTAAAACATAGGTTGCATACTCCATGCACATGCTCAGGGGGAGTTTTATTCTTCTTGAAAATCTGTCAAAACTCTGTCCTACAGTCAAACAGGTCGACCTCTCAGTACCGCCTGGCTGAAAAATACCTCCTACCTGAGCTCAGGTGTCGATACCATCCGGTGCAAGTGTCGACACTTCCTTGCATATGCTGTATATATCTCATTCATACCAATCTGAGCTCAATCCATAACCTCAGGAGGATTGTTCATCATCTATTCTCGCTTTCCAATCATTCAACACTCTCTTTGTATACCAAGCCACTACTCCATATTGCTAAAATCCTTTTGTGGTTCAACTTGAGATTCAAATGTCCTGAACTTCTCGGAGGATTCTCTATCTGTTATTAAGATTATTTATCAGAGTAAATCTTCAAGAAGAATCTTCTTTTATAGAGATTTGTGACTGCCTCGAACATGAATGATTTTGGTTTAGCGTTAATGATTTCTTGTGTCTTGGAGTCTAAACGTCTTGAAAATGTTTATGTTCGGGCATAATAGACTTAAACCAGTTTCTCATGTTGTTGACCAGTTATGTCTTTTAAAATCTGAAAGTTTATTTTAAATACAAAGGCTTTTATGATTGAGAAACTTCTGTCTAAGTATTGTTTTTAAACAATCTGATTTTGTGGGATTCCTAATGGCAAAAATCGTCAGAGCAATGACATTGGCTCACTGAGAAATATATCTCCTCATAAATGAATTGAGATGAGACATGTCATAAAGTGCCCTTGTTAACTCTGCTGTGTTATAAGGTATATCACGAGGCAGAGCAATGGCAAAGTTGCTGAGAAACATGTCCCCTCATCAAGAATATGTGGTATGATATGTCATGAGGTGACAATGCTATCTCTGTTCTATTTGAAGCATGAAAGTCAGTCTTACCAATTACCTAGGGATACTTGCATCTAAACAACGTGGGTCCTTACGGATATGAGGCATGCACTAGACTTAAATGCTCGTAAAAACTTCTCCTGTACTCAATGAATATTATGGTTGAGATTGCAAAAGCTAAATGCACATCTATTGAAATTCTAAAATTCCACTTAGTCTTCATGCTTGTTTAATCTCAATACTTTTTAGAGTATCTCTCAAAGGAGCCAATGGAATTGAATGAGTAAGATAAGAAGAGGTTAATCTGTCTTAGATATGAATTTCTAGTTCATCTCTATCAAATTTGAATGCAAATGTTCTCATGTGAATCTACTGAGTAGGCCATGATTCATTAACATTAAACCAATCTCAGTGTAAGGGCTAGTTCATTCGGGTTCTATAACTGAAAATTCTAAAAATTCTATAACTCTAATTTATGAACTTGGTCTCAGGTTAAAGAACCTTCATCTTCTATAAAGACAAACTGTCTTTCTATATCCCTTGATCTTTGCCCTCTCTAGACAAATGGTATCAATGCTCTTTGATGACTTCTAACATTAGAAATCATTACATTCCTATCAATTAATGTCAGAGCATGCCATCCCTTCTTAAAATATCATATCATGATGCTCCTTGGTGTTTACCTTGCATGAAACATATTTGCATCAGTCATTGCTAGCATTGTTGCATGTGTATAACCTTGTAATCATCCCTTGGACATAACAATTGGAATCATCATCCATGGGCATCTGGCATAAGTCCTAGCATCATTGGCATTATGGTTACAATTCAACTGGTTTCAGTTTTTCATGCAATTGGGTGGATTGCATTCTTCAACTTTGTACACACATATCTTGCATTCTGCATTCCCATGATTTGTATAGAAAACCCAAAAAGTCTAAAAAATGGAAAACCACTAAAAATCTTCAAAAATCTGAAATAAAAAATGTGTTTCTTGGTTACTATATTGCATCATACTGCTGCAACCATGCCTTTCAAATTACAACTATCTTTGCTAAGCCAACGGACAATACCAATGACTCAAACAATTGGCCATGTTCGATAAATCCATATCACTCATTGGTATCAGTCCTAAAACTAACTTTCCAAGATTGGTTGTTCACAATGGTTATCTTGTCAACTTTAATAAGTGTACAACCATTGGCATGTATTTTCACATCATTTTCTGGAATTCTGGAAAAATGACTGCACTGCTTGTGATCATACCTGCCCACAATTTGCCTACGAAAGGAGGAGAGATTCATGCACTTTCAGAAAGGTATCTCAGGTTGCTGCACTTTAAGTTGCTCCCTCCTGGTATCTAATCTCTTTTACACTGTACATCCTGTGCTATTAATTTTCAACAATTGGTGTGCTACAATTTCCTTCATTCCTACCTTCCTATTTATGCCATATATTCTCTCTAGTGTGATATTTTGATAATGTCAAAGGGGGAGAGATTTGTATGTGTCATTAAAGGAATCTATAAGGAAGAGAGTCTTGAACACTTGCATAAGAATATGTGGGGAGAAAATTATCTGGAGAGAAAATCATTGAAGGTCATTGTGCTTTTATTCACGTTTACATCCTTTTAATCCTTGACTTTCAATATGCTCATAATTACTCAAAGCTGGACATCATAATGACTCATAGTTCATAGTTGCCATCATCAAAAAGGGGGAGAATGTTGGGCATGTGTATAACATGTATAACTCTATTGTTTTGATGATGTCTGACTATGTATGTTGGGCTTGTGTATAACATTCCTTTGTTTCGATGATGTCTGACTATGATTCATTAATATAGTTTGACCTGCATTTGATAGAGACAAATACTCATGCATTTCAGGTCAAGCCCACACTGGCAACAAAGTGTGTCTGTAAAGATAGAAAGAAATCAGGTAAGGCATAGAGATTGAGGCATTAGGCTGCACAAGAATCAAGGCAGAATCATGGTCTCACAGAAATCCATGCAGTCAAGGCGAATGCAACTACTGGAGATGATACACACACTGAAGTATCACAAGAGAAGTGTCGACTCCTTCAACAGATGTGTCAACACTGCAGCCATTACTCAGCAGACCAAGAAGGACCAAGGTCGATGCTAGTAGGCCAAGGAAAGCGACTAAGGTCTGTGCATGTCTTTATTGCGGTATAGCCAGTGCAACACCAAGTCGGTGCAACTTCTAGCTAGCACGCTCTATGGTCTGTGCACGTTTGTCTCAAGGTCCGTGCACATCCGCAGCAGGGTCGGTACACACTCAAGCTAGTGAAAGATAAGGTCAGGTCACATCTGCTACAAGGTCAGTGCATGCTTCATCAGCGTAACATACAAGTTCAGTGCACAACCTAGACTCGCACGAACCAAGGTCGGTGCATGTCCTGCCTCAGTGCAAGACCATGTCGGTGCAAGTCCTCCTCAAACACAAGACCAGGTCGGTGCATGTATGGGTTTTAAAGATCAAGGTCGGTGCAACCTCTGGCTAGCTCAAGACAAGGTCAGTGTAGGTTTCTATTCCGATGAACCAAGGTCTGAGCACTTATGAAGATCAAGGTCCGTGCAACCTCTGGCCAACAGATAACCAGGTCTGTGCACATTCTCTATGTGATAAATCAAGGTCTTCAACACTAGAAGGTCCGTGCACATATGAAGACAAAGTCTAAGCATGATGATGAAGGTCTGTGCAATGCTTCCTTCGAACAAATAAAGAAGAAATTCTCTTGTGTTGTCTCGACACCACCTTGTGATGTCCCGACACATCTTGAAGAGAGTGTGTTGAATTTTGAACGGTTAAGCACCGGCATAAAAGCATGTGTCGACACATCCGACAAATGTCTCGACACCTCTAGAAGAAATCAAGCTGAAATCATTCTGTCTGGCCTCTAGTTTTATCAATGTCTCGACACAGTCTTATGAAGTCTCGACACATCGGTCATGGGCCTTCAAGATATTCAAAGGATGTCTTGACACACTTCATTCCTCACTTCTCTATGGCTGACTTGTCTCGACACCTTGGATTCCTTCAGGAAGTGCTCTATTGAATATATTACTAAGATGTGTCGAGTCTTTTCATGCAGGAGGTTGACACCCTTGTTCTTCCAAGAATCCTCAAGCCAATAAACTGTCAAATCAGTGGGCCATTCAAATAGAGAAAAAGGAATCTTAAATCATTAAAATTAAGGATTTTGGGGTCTGGATCACGTCTCGAGGTCTGACCCTTGCTCTACCATCTTATCACTCATTTGTCTACCTTTTGGAGATGGTTTTGTCAGAAATTCAGCTGGAAGAGCCACTTTTGTCTGCCACGATGTAAGTCTTATCTGTCTGCCTGTCTAGACTGTCTAATGCTAGAAATAGGACACTCTGTAGTCTGCCATCATCTTGCTGTCGACCATTGGGCTGTCTGACCAGGCAGAGTTCGTAGAAAAGTACACTTCAAGCAGAATGAGAAGACTACTTGTCTGAAGGGGACTTAATGTGAAGATCTGAGACTGACCAAAGGGAGATTTAGTCTGCCTCTTCACAGAAGTCTCTCATCGTACTATTCTTGTACTAAGCAGCAGCGTATTAAATGTTATGGGACATGATCACCTTCCTCTTGTTGATTATCACCATCTCACACATGGCATTTGCTCTAGAAGATGCTCTAGCTCTCACCCTCTAGCACACGTTTCAAGGAAGATTTGGAAGGGATACTTCGTCGATCCACTAGTCCAAAGGAAGACTTCTTGACATGCAATTTTCCCAAGTTTTTTCAACTGGTCTTCTTATTTATACCAAGCTTCCTCAAATGAAGCAGCTGCTGCTACCGTCCACAAAGTGCCACGCCTTAGACCAATCTTTGAAGAACATTCTTAAGTAGCGTGAGAGCAGCCACAACACCTATTGGACTTAGTCTAGTGCTGTGAAAGAAGAAGAAGAAGAAGAAGAAGAGAGAGCAGCCTTGAGAGAGAAGAATAATCTTGCAGTCTACCGGTGCTTTAAGAAAAGGATCCTCGGATCCAATCTTGTAGCTGCACTCACCAGCTCCGATGTCTTGATCCATTCTTCAACTGGTGTCTACATTGTCTCTATTGATTCTCCACTGCACTTGCAGTATTCAGTTTCGATTTGTTACGGTTCGTCTATCACCAATACATCTAGCTTCTCTGATCCCCTGTTTAGGGACCGGGTTCCGTCTGTGGTTTCAGAGGAAGAGAGGATCAGATCCTCTGGGTGGTTCAAGCTGATAGTCAGCGGAAAGCAAGCTGTGCTGCCTAGCTGTGTAAGCAAGCTGTGCTGCTCAGCGGATCAAGCTGTGTGCCAATCGGGAAGCCTCACCTAGTTTGGTGAGGGGTAGACGTAGGTTGTGGGTAACAACCGAACCACCTTAAAATCCTTGTGTTGTTGGTAGTATACTTTGTGAGCTTGTTCCATATCCCTTATCCCTACTTCACAGGTTCGTGTGCTACTTACGCTTTTTATTTTATATGCACACTCAAGCGTTCAGCTTGCACAACAGTCTCATCTCGATCCTCCTGCTATCGTAGCTAACGTGGATCCTCTCAGGTGTTTGCAACACTCTTGCTTACAGACACTTTGGAGTATCTCCCAAGCAAAGGAAGTTATCATGGTGTGTGAGAAGCTTTCTTCCTTGTGTGTCTAACTACATTTGTGCCTTAGGTTGCCTACTGCACCCTTGCAAACAGTGACCAAGGTGAATGCCTTCTCAAGGAACGTCGTCTTGCTAAACACTCATTCTTCTTAGCGGATCATCATAGCTCTCCGACCTGAGATAATCATTTAGCTTAGCTTTTCTGTTTCAAGATCTCTATGGTGTTTTGGATTACATCTCATTCAGATCAGAGTTGCTAGTGAATAAGTGTCGACCTCTCTCTTGAGGTGTGTCGACCTGTCTGAACTGAGCATTGGAGTTCAACGTCATTACTTGTTCCATTCCTATCTATTCCGCTATGCTGTATGCTTAAGTAATTCATTTACCTTATAAGAGTGGTTTATGTTTTTATGAGTCAAGATTTAAATAAGCCAAAGTTATCAATAGGATCTATTCAACCCTCCTTCTAGATCCGATTGCACTCCGTGGGACCCAACATGTTGGATTTTCTAGTGTCTCCCTTAGGGATTTGCTGTTCCACGTGGATTATGGGGTCGACGTGGGGCATCGGTGCATTGGCAGCCCATCCCACCGCATAGATTATGGGGTCCATGTGCGAAGCCCCTCATGCCCACCCATAGCACGGATATACGTGGGGTTCTGCAATGCCATAAGGAAATATGGTCCGCCTTCGCTACTAGCTTGAGCTTTTAACACAACGGTTGGGGTATGATCCTGAAAACTAGTATCCGAGCGAGGTCACAGGTTCAAATCCTCCAGGTGCCGCTGGGGGGGGCGATTGTTGGATTTTCCAGAGTCTCCCTTAGGGATTTACTGTTCCACGTGGATTATGGGGTCGACGTAGAGCATCGGTGCATTGGCAGCCCATCCTGCCAAATGGATTATGGGGTCCATGTGCAAAGCCCCTCATGCCCGCCTACAGCACGGATAGACATGGGGTTCTGTAATGCCATAAGGAAATATGGTCCGCCTTCGCTACCAGCTCGAGCTTTTAGTGCAACGGTTGGGGCATGATCCTGAAAACTGGTATCAGAGCGAGGCCTCTGATTTTATTCAATCTCACGGTTGAAGAGGAAAGATCGTTTGTTAATAGAGAATAGAGGAATGCTTCCTGAGGGACATTCTATACACAGGCCACCATTTTTTGATGGCACAAATTACACTTATTGGAAAAATAGAATGACTCTGTTCTTGCGAGCACATGACTATGATACATGGAAAGTCATAAGTAAAGGTCCTTATAAATTGCCCGATGATGAGGACAGTTGGACTGATGAACACATTAAAAAATCATGTGCTAATTTTAGAGCTATGAATATTTTTCAATGTGCTGTACATCCGAATGAATATTCACGCATATCTAGGTGTTCCTCTGCGCAGGAAATGTGGGAGAAGCTTCGACTCATATACGAAGGAACGTCAGAAGTTAAGGAGACAAAAGTAAATCTATTGGTACGAGAATACGAGCTCTTCATGATGAAGCCGCATGAAACCATCTCGGACATGCTTGCTAGGCTTATGGAGATCTCCAATGGGTTGAAGACACTGGGAAAAGAATATACAAATCAAGAGCTAGTGAGGAAGGTGTTGCGGTCCTTGTCACCACAATGGCATACAAAAGCGACCATGATAGAAGACTCTAAAGATCTCACTACACTTAAGTTGGATGAGTTGATTGGGTCCTTGATGACCTATGAAATCAACATTGAGAGGACAGAGGAAGAGAAGGGAAAAAAGAAATATGTGGCATTTAAGGCTTACTCAAAATCTTCTGAGGAGAGTGATGGAACATCAAGTCTTGATAGCAGTGAGGAAGAGCTTGTGGCCCTCATCACTAGAAGAGTGAGGAAAATTTTCAAGAAGATGAGAAAAGAAGGCACCTCTTCTAGGAAAGATCAGAAAAAGTCATTGATGAGGAAAAGAGAAATTAGATGCTATGAATGCAACAAGGTTGGCCACATGAGAAATCAATGTCCGGAAGTTCAAAAGAAGAGCAATAAAGAAAACGCAAAGAAGCTCAAGGCCATGAAGGCGACATGGAGCGATGAGGACGAGAGCGAGTCCAAATCTGAGAAGGAGGATGAGTTGGACGAGCAGGTCCAGAATCTATGTATGATGGCTGATGCGGAGAACGACACTGAGGTAAACTCCGATAATGAAAACCTTACTTCTAAAGAATGGAAAATTGCTTATGCTGGAGTCTATGAAAAATGCAAGAAGTTGAAACATGAAAATAAAAACCTGAAAAAGAAGTTTCATGATATTTTGCATTATAGTTCATCTTCATGCACTAAATGCAATTTGCTTGACTTGGAACTAGAGAAACTGAAGGATGAAAATGAAATGTTGTTGTCCAAAATTTTTCTTTTTGAGGAGGAAATTTCATGCTTAGAATCTGAAAAACAACATGCTTATGAGAATGTGAAAATCTTAAAAACTAAAAATGAAGAAGTGGTAAAGGAGTTGGATGAAATCAAAATGAAGTTAAGTGAATGTGAAAAATCTAAGAAAGAAATGGAAACCAACTTCAACACCATGAATGATGAATTGAAGAAACTGAAAGATTGATGAGGGCATCCCTTGCCCCTCCACATTTTCTCCGGACTCGGATTGTTCGTCGGCAAGCGCCATTATGTTAGTCATGTATTTTTGAGTCTAGTCATGTAATCTTCACATTTTCTTTGAGTCAATATCATGTAATTTTCCTTTTATTTGAGTCATGTACCTAGGTTGTTGAGTCATTTTCCTAAGTATTGAGTCATTATGTTGGTTTGATAGGTTATTGGGCCCATCTCATTGGGCTAGGCCCATGGATGCCCCCCCTTCCCTTCGGTTATTAGTCATTGTGTCTTTTGTTAGGGTCTTTTGTGATAAAGTCATGTGCCTATAAATAGGCCACCCCACTCCTCATATGTAACAACTTTTGAAGAATCATTTGAATAGAAAAAATTCTCTAGTCTTACTCCTCTCTACCAAATCTCTCTTCCCTCTCTCACCCATTATCTCTCTCTCTCTCTTTATATCTCTCTCTCTCTCCCTCCACCCAATTTTTGGAATTTTCTCTCTCCTCCCCATTCACCCCTCATTAAGACCTCTCCCCTTCCCCATACACCCATTTAACTCCCCCCCAACCCAAGGTGGCATCCTCCAATCCACACCCCACCTCCCAACCCCCAACTACCCAACACCACTTCCTAAGCACCCCTTCCTCTCCCCAAGGTTGAAGGGGCTCTTCCCTAAGCCCAAATTCGAATTTCCCTCTCCCTAGGGCAGTGCCCTTCCATCTCCCCACCTCCCAAACCACCCAAAGTCGCAGCCCCCCTTCCCCATACCAGCCAAGTTCACCCTCCACCTCTTACTCTCTTGGCCATCCCCTTCCCCACCCCCTCATCTTCTTCTCATTCAGCCTCTGTTTCAGACAGCAGAGTTGCAGCAACTTGCAGAGGCAGCCACGACCGTCTCTCAAAGATTCAGGTGACAAGGCCTACATTTCTGAAATCGCCATCGAGATAGCTTTCCAACGGTGGTGGTCTCGCCGGCTTCCGAGGTCGGAGCTATCCGCATGAGCTGATCTCCCACGACTGCGCAGAAGACCCCAGGCAGAGAACCAGAGCGAGATTGGAAGCCCGATCACGACGAACCTTTTGGGATTTAGATCAAGTATTCTTCAGCAAAGTTCTTCCCTCTCAAGTCCTCTTTCATCCTAAAGAAGCAGAGCTGCATTTGGACATCGGCATCTCAAGTTACAAGTTTTCTACTCCAAGTGTGTCAGGTCAGTTTACAGGAGCCAGAACTGACACCCCTCTACTCATCTGATCGTCCCGGTCTTCTCCGACATCTTCCGACGTCGCCGTCAGTGCCGACAGAAAGAAGACTCGGCTACGGTTCCAACGGTTTAGGTCTTGCCTCAATCAGAGCTCTTTAGAGATCGTGGCACCCTCTGCAAGCAGCCACATTGATCTGCACCAGATAGAGGCAGAATCAATCAGTCTGGTCCCAGACTCTGCCACGGCCAGCTCGTGAAGGCTCTGAGCACCATTTTTGGAGGGAAGAAACTACTTCAAGCTAGCTACCACCTCCAAGAAGAAGGGACTCAATCGGCCACCGGAACCCTCTGCTCTAATTTTCTTCGTCGGAGACGGCAGACTGCCCCCTGTGGTCCCAGGTTAGACCAGTCCTCACTCCTCCGATTACCCCTCTCTCCACCGACATCGGATCGCATCCCCGTCAACTTCGAATCGAAGCTACCCCGACCACGATCGCATCAGCGCTAGTTTCATTCCAATCGGAGTCCGGGAGAGCCCATAGTGACTTCTGCAACCTGCTGCATCAGTTTTGTACCCGCCAGAGACCAGACGCTGCTGTCCTGTTCCAGTCGCCGGCGCGGTCAGCCCCGAGTATCAAAGCTTCCCCAAAAATTCAAGCTTAATCCTCTGTCAGTTGGGAAACTTTTGGCGCTGGTCTCGTCAAGATCCGAGTTCCGTGGAACCCGTGGCAGCACCGTCTCCGACTGTCTGTCCAGTGAACCTGAAGCAGGGCAGAACCGGTGGAGCTCGGGAGGTCAAGTTTTATTGCGTAATCCCCAACCCGCTTGGCCGGCTGAAGGCCCCTCCCTGCGTGGAGGTAGTTTTGGATGTAATTAACTTAATCCCCACCCCAAGATCATCCCTCCTGCGAGAGGCGTAGTGTTGTACTCTTTACACTTTCAGGTTGAAGCGACACCGACGCGGCGTGTGGGTACATACCCTCGCCTCCCCGCTCGCCCCCGTCTCCGGCCGGAGTCGACGTCTTCACGCTGGCTAGGTGAGCTCCTGAACATCCCTCATTGCTGTATTGGACTTGCTTAGCTTAGTATTGCTATAGTTACTCCGTCGGCGGTAAGAGAGTGTCCGATTTTACATTGCCACCAAATTGAGTGACCACCGCGGGCGAGTTGAGAGTGAATCCACTTAACCCACACCCTTGGTGTGTTGGCCGCCCATGATTTGGGCATCCTAGGCCCATTTTGGGTTCTCCCCAAGCTTGCCAACCCTTGGAGCCTCATGGTCCCACCTCGGACCCTCTCCAACATCGCCTAGTTGCCTTCGGGCTCTAGTGTGTGCCATACGGGTGAGCTCACTAGTGTGAGTCCGCTGCTCAAACTTGAATGCTTGCAAAATAGGTCCAAGGTCGGTTTTACATCAAGTGGTATCAGAGCAAGTTCACAACTTGTCTCTATCAAGTTGGTCCTAGAGCATGTCTATGCATTTAGAGTCTTCAAGTGCATCACTCTTGTCCCCTAGTATGGCCACCTCATATCAACCTTACCAATCGGCCCACTCAATAAGTCCAAGCCACTAAGAGATGCCTACCACTAACACCCATAACTTCCCTGGCCATGTCAACTACTTCATGAAAGCCTTGACCTATGCCAATGAGCGGCTTGATAACATATCGGACCGACTCAACCAACTTGGAGAAAATAGGCCCGCCCCAAGGACAGACGATAGAATGGTCCCTTTCCCACTTCCCACCTTTGATGGAACCTCTCCTAGAGAATATTTAGATTGGGAAGCTACAATGGACCAATACTTCACTTGGTATCATATATCCGAGGATGAAAAGGTATTGGTTGCCAAAATGTAACTTACCAAACGGGCGGAAACTTATTGGATGCAAATTGTCGGGCTAAAGATACTTAGAAGGGAAACTCCCATCACCACTTGGAAGGACATGAAGGAGCAACTTAGAGTAAAATATATGTCCCCTTCCTACCCGGGTTACCAAAACTCGAGGAGCACTCTCACTCCTCCAAACCCACCCGTCCAAACCCTTACCACTAGAACCCAATTCTCTAAGGCCTCCACCTCCCCACCTAATCCCATGAGGTCCCCCACACCCCAACCAAAACCCCCTTCACTAACCTACACTAGTCAAGCCTCTTTAGCCCCTACTTCCACCCCAAATGATCCCAAGGGCAAGAGACCCCTAACCGACCCAATTCCCTCCATGGTGACCACCACTCATCCAACCCTCACCATTAAAAACCATGTGGACACCGTGTCCACCCCTCCACCAAGGCCCATAATAGCCACCATCCCCAAACCCAAAACCCCTCACCCAACTCACCTCCCGCTTCCTACACCAATCTTTCCCCAACCTAGGCCTCCTCTACTTCCCCTTCCGATCCAAGTCGACCCTTGCCCACCACCCCAAGTGCACCATGCTCCAGCTATCACCAATTCTCCCGCATTAGACCTACCCAACCCATTAACACTAGGAATTGAAACCTCCACAACCCTCCACATGGGAGTAGATGCTAGTCCGGAACCCATTCCCACCCATAAGGAAGCCCAAGATCACACCAATGGTAAGGAAAAGCCTCAACCCTTTACCACTTCAAATAGCCCGGATCCTCAAGAGTCACCCACCTTCACCATGAATGAGCATATACTCCAATGGCTCAAGCAAGGACCCACCCTTCCTAGCTCACCCCCACCTCTCTCACCTTTGGGATATCCATCCCAAATTATTCCCCTCCACTCCTATCACACCACAATCCAATCCTACTATGAGGTAGAAGATTGGGATGATCCCCTCAAAGGTCTAAAGTGGCAATCAGACTTGACTTCTTTATTGGCCCTAGGAGCGGACCAACCCAAGAGCCTTAACCTCATCCATCCATGCATTGGGTCTATCTCCTCGGTTTGTACTATTGGTTGCTACACTAGTGACATCCTTTTCCTTCTCCCCATAGTGGAAGAGCCCATCCTGGTCCACTCCCCTACCATTGTGATTCCTAAAATCTTGACCAACCAGCCCACCCCATACACCGGCCCAACCATTCCACTAGAAGAAGACGACTCATCACCTTTTGAGGACCTTGAGGACATGGAGCCCCTTGGTAACCCACTTTATGATCCCTATGATCCATTCCAATGGGAGTCAAGGAACCCAAGTAACCCAACCACCTTAACTACCACCTACCTTTCCCTACCCCAACGCACCATGTTTGATCCAATCCACCCCATCCCAGACCCAGGTTACACCATGGGAACCATGACTTTGGGTGGTATACACCTAGGGATCGAGGAAGTGCCCCATCTCATGATATCCACCTTTCTAGACCCCTTCGACCCATTCCAATGGAAGTCCAAAGGCCCACACATAGGAGACACCTTTGTCACAGGAGTGCATAAGTCTTGGCATACAACACCACTTGGCATGATTCATAAGTCGGGTACATTCATTTACATCACCCACATGTCAAGTAGGAAGCATAAGTGGACCGTATTTGGATGTATTGGCCCACCCTCATTCATCATGAGTCTTAAGTATGAGAGGAGCATACATGAATGTCCGGGTCCCCCGACATTTGTCATATCCATGCATAAAAGGTTCATCTATGGATGTCCCGGCCCCCCTGAGTCTGTCACAATCTTCATAGCATCAAAGCATGATCGATCTACATGTGGCTGCCCCGGACCACCTTTGCATACCAAACATTGCCCACTCACATCGCATCATCAAGCATGGCATATGCATCCAAGCACATATCAAGCAACAAGCGGTGATATTCACAACAAGCGAGCAAAAACTCATGAGCGCCACTTGGAATTCCAAGTTGGTAACTTGACGATGATGACTTTGGAGTGGCTCTACCCCAGGGTCACCTCCAAATTGAGGGCACGAGGACTTGGACCTTGCCAAGTTCCGAGTGGCTTTGGCAACCCGGCTTATGGGTTGAACTTTCAAAAAGGATTTTGGGATTCTCCCCATTTCTCATGTGGCGGATCTAGCACCTTATAAGGGCACCGCGGTGGATCCTAGTGAGTGCCTCCAGCTTACACCTACCCTTGTGAGAGACACCCTCGGAGTGCCACCACAAATAGCCTGAGAGCCCAACGTGAGCACACAGCGGCAATACTAGGCAAGCAAGATCCCATCGCCAGCATGAGGGTATGACCGAGTCACTTTGTCGAGCTGAAGCGCCATTCCCCGACTATGGTCGCGGGTTGAGTATGGAGATCGAGGATCACCCAGAGCCGCAGTTCGATGTACTACTTCCCTGGTGGACCCATACTCGACGGGGTCGAGTTTTCCCCACCGCGGGGGTATGATGAGGGCATCCCTTGCCCCTCCACATTTTCTCCGGACTCGGATTGTTCGTCGGCAAGCGCCATTATGTTAGTCATGTATTTTTGAGTCTAGTCATGTAATCTTCACATTTTCTTTGAGTCAATATCATGTAATTTTCTCTTTATTTGAGTCATGTACCTAGGTTGTTGAGTCATTTTCCTAAGTATTGAGTCATTATGTTGGTTTGATAGGTTATTGGGCCCATCTCATTGGGCTAGGCCCATGGATGCCCCCCCTTCCCTTCGGTTATTAGTCATTGTGTCTTTTGTTAGGGTCTTTTGTGATAAAGTCATGTGCCTATAAATAGGCCACCCCACTCCTCATATGTAACAACTTTTGAAGAATCATTTGAATAGAAAAAATTCTCTAGTCTTACTCCTCTCTACCAAATCTCTCTTCCCTCTCTCACCCATTATCTCTCTCTCTCTCTTTATCTCTCTCTCTCTCTCTCTCCCTCCACCCAATTTTTGGAATTTTCTCTCTCCTCCCCATTCACCCCTCATTAAGACCTCTCCCCTTCCCCATACACCCATTTAACTCCCCCCCAACCCAAGGTGGCATCCTCCAATCCACACCCCACCTCCCAACCCCCAACTACCCAACACCACTTCCTAAGCACCCCTTCCTCTCCCCAAGGTTGAAGGGGCTCTTCCCTAAGCCCAAATTCGAATTTCCCTCTCCCTAGGGCAGTGCCCTTCCATCTCCCCACCTTCTAAATCACCCAAAGTCGCAGCCCCTCTTCCCCATACCAGCCAAGTTCACCCTCCACCTCTTACTCTCTTGGCCATCCCCTTCCCCACCCCCTCATCTTCTTCTCATTCAGCCTCTGTTTCAGACAGCAGAGTTGCAGCAACTTGCAGAGGCAGCCACGACCGTCTCTCAAAGATTCAGATGGCAAGGCCTACATTTCTGAAATCGCCATCGAGATAGCTTTCCAACGGTGGTGTTCTCGCCGGCTTCCGAGGTCGGAGCTATCCGCATGAGCTGATCTCCCACGACTGCGCAGAAGACCCCAGGCAGAGAACCAGAGCGAGATTGGAAGCCCGATCACGACGAACCTTTTGGGATTCAGATCAAGTGTTCTTCAGAAAAGTTCTTCCCTCTCAAGTCCTCTTTCATCCTAAAGAAGCAGAGATGCATTTGGACATCGGCATCTCAAGTTACAAATTTTCGACTCCAAGTGTGTCAGGTCAGTTTACAGGAGCCAGAACTGACACCCCTCTACTCATCTGATCGTCCCGGTCTTCTCCGACATTTTCCGACATCGCCGTTAGTGCCGACAGAAAGGAGACTCGGCTACGGTTCCAACGGTTCAGGTCTCGCCTCAATCAGAGCTCTTTAGAGATCGTGGCACCCTCTGCAACCAGCCACATTGAACTGCACTAGACAGAGGCAGAATCAATCAGTCCGGTCCAAGACTCTGCCACGGCCAGCTCGTGAAGGCTATGAGTACCATTTTTGGAGGGAAGAAACTACTTCAAGCTAGCTGCCACCTCCAAGAAGAAGGGACTCAATCGGCCACCGGAACCCTCTGCTCTAATTTTCTTCGTCGGAGACGGCAGACTGCCCCCTGTGGTCCCAGGTTAGACCAGTCCTCACTCCTCTGGTTACCCCTCTCTCCACCGACATCGGATCGCATCCCCGTCAACTCCGGCTCGAAGCTACCCCGACCCCGATCGCATCACCGCCAGTTTCATTCCAATCGGAGTCCAGGAGAGCCCACAGTGACTTCTGCAACCTGCTGCATCAGTTTGGTACCCGCCAGAGACCAGACGCTGCTGTCCTGTTCCAGTCACCGGCGCGGTTAGCCCCGAGTATCAAAGCTTCCCCCAAAATTCAAGCTTCATCCTCTGTCAGTTGGGAAACTTTTGGCGCTGGTCTCGTCAGGATCCGAGTTCCGTGGAACCCGTGGCAGCACCGTCTCCGACTGTCTGTCCAGTGAACCTGAAGCAGGGCAGAACCGGTGGAGCTCGGGAGGTCAAGTTTCATTGCGTAATCCCCAACCCGCTTGGCCGGATGAAGGCCCCTCCCTGCGTGGAGGTAGTTTTGGATGTAATTAACTTAATCCCCACCCCAAGATCATCCCTCCTGCAAGAGGTGTAGTGTTGTACTCTTTACACTTTCAGGTTGAAGCGACACCGACGCGGCGTGCGGGTACATACCCTCGCCTCCCCACTCGCCCCCGTCTCCGGCCGGAGTCGGTGTCTTCACGCCGGCTAGGTGAGCTCCTGAACATCCCTCATTGCTGTATTGGACTTGCTTAGCTTAGTATTGCTATAGTTACTCCGTCGGCGGTAAGAGAGTGTCCGATTTTACATTGCCACCAAATTGAGTGACCACCGCGGGCGAGTTGAGAGTGAATCCACTTAACCCACACCCTTGGTGTGTTGGCCGCCCATGATTTGGGCATCCTAGGCCCATTTTGGGTTCTCCCCAAGCTTGCCAACCCTTGGAGCCTCATGGTCCCACCTCGGACCCTCTCCAACATCGCCTAGTTGCCTTCGGGCCCTAGTGTGTGCCATACGGGTGAGCTCACTAGTGTGAGTCCGCTGCTCAAACTTGAATGCTTGCAAAATAGGTCCAAGGTCGGTTTTACATCAAAGATGTTGTTCAAATGGAATTGAAAGAAAAACAGAAAATGTTTGACTATGGTGAAAGCAGTCAAAGGAATGAGAAGAGAATTGTGGGACACTCTCCCACAAAGAAAAATTCTGGTGTAAGAAATCAATTTCAGAAAGCTATTGAATCATGTTCTCGTTCTTCTGCTAATCCTTGCATGAATTCATTTGTAAATCCTTCAAACATGCATAGGAAAAATCATTTCAGAAAGCCAAATATTACTTGCTTTTATTGTGGTATGTTCGGCCACTCTATGTATGTCTGTGACTTAATGAGGGCTGACGATGAATGGTTTGAGAAGAAGAACAAAATGTCTTTTGTTCGAAGTGGAACTAACTCCAAGGGACCCAAGAAAGCTTGGGTACCCAAATCTATGAAGTGAAAAACTTATTTTGCAGGGGTGCCTTGAGACCGAGGTAAATGGTGGTTTCTCAAGGCAAAGGTAAGAGAGCTCAAGTTCTGAAATCTTCTGTTAAATGATTCATGCATGCACTTGGTTGGATCTTGTTAATTCGACCTACTTCAATCTTGCATTCACCCCTTGTTGATTTTGGTAATTATACGTTGAGTAGCTGTTCATATTAGGATTGCATGTACACTCATGCATATCGTCGTGCAGATAATTATTCAATTTTGCATACATTCAAATCATGCTTTAGAATTGCACATATGCTTGCATATTTGTGAATAGAAATAAATTTTCATTATCTTTTCATTTTCATGCACATATTTGCATATACTTCACATACTTGCGTGCTTGAATGCCTTGATTCTTCGGTATTTAAAATAGTGTGTTGTGGAATGGTGGATTCTGTCCACCGGGAAACACTCACTATGCGTGAGTCGGGTCTTTGGACCTACACCTCCGCCACGTACCGGAAATCATTTTGCATGAACTTAATTTTGAATCCTTACTTGAATTGCATGTATATATTTCTAGAAAACTATTTCTTGAAAATCCTTTAAGACCTCACCTTCTTGTTATATAAATTACAGTGATTTTGATCATTTGTAAAAAATGACATATACAAAGGAGGAGGATTTGTTTCCAACGGTGCATACATTTAGGGGGAGTCATATCCTTGGTGCGCCAAATTCATTATCTACTTACAAAGCAATTACCCACTTGTATTGCGCAAAAATGATGCATATAACTTTGATCGATAAGGATTTCAGAAATTCTTTTCAACACTTTAAGGGAAACAAATTTCTACATGAAAATTTAGAGAATCGCAAGGAAAAAGTTGCCAACCCCAATCAATAAGTGGTATGTGGAACCGAGTAGCCGAGAATCTCCACTAAAATAAATGAGGAAACTCGCGTCGAAAAGTGAAGCTAAAATTCACAAGAATCAAAATTATGATGAATCCTAGTAGTCGGGAAACCCCAGTGAGACACATGAGGTGACTCGTGCCGAACGGTGAAATCTAATAAAAGAAATAAAAAAAGGGGTTGTGCGAAGCTACAAAAAATCGAGGATCGACATGGAGTTATAGAAAGGAAATAACCCTCTAGTGTTCTTTAGAATTATGCAAATATCCATATATGTTTTGGAGTTCATTGCTCATTTCCACATTTTTCTCAATTGGGTATTATTGTGATGTTTGTGTATCTTGAATTTATTTTTATCATGGTTTATGCAATGCCTCTAGCATATGCATGCACTACCTTGTTTGATTATGCTTCATGTCTCACATTTTGATATGAATCATATGCTCACTCACTATCCGTTTACCCCAATGAGGGGGAGATATAGATTTGTTGAAATTAGATGGAAGGCTCTTTCACCACAGAATGTGGATCTAGAGGGGGGGGGTGAATAGATCAGCTGGCCAATAAAAAATTATGCCTAGATTCAGATGCGACATTAAAAGAACACTGATCAAACACAGTCAATGCACCGGATAATAGAGATAAGATCTGCTAGACAGACAAGCAACCACACGAGAGGCACAAAGAATTTTAGGTGGTTCGGTCAATTCTGACCTATGTCCACCCCACATTCAACTCGAATGTGGATTACTGCTGATACACAGCTTCAATCTGCTGGGCACTACAGCTTGCCAACAACGGCTGGGGCTTACAGCATATCCCGACCAGAGGAACCTCCTCTGCAACAGCTGAGCTTCACAGCTTGCTCTGCTAGGCTCTACAGCTTAGCCAACCAGAGGTAACACCTCTGCACACCGCTGCCTCACAGCTTGATCGAACAAGAGTTTTCAAAAGAAAAAATAACAAAGATTGAAAAGCAAGAAACTCAAAATCGAATGGAATGAAAACCAAAACGACTGTAGCTCAAATTGAGCAATATCAGCTCTGGTATCTGAACCAAGAGACTGATTCACAAGCTCTCATATAACTCTCTCAACTCATCTCTCTCACTTTCTTCTTCTCTCCTTTTCTTCTTCTCTACTTTTCTTCTCTTTGGATCTCGGTGGCTCTCTGCTGCCTCAGGTTTGTCTCACTGTATAGACTTGCCACTGGTCGATCAACCTTCAACAGAAGATGAAGACTTATATATATATCAGCAACATATTGGATAAGGGCGCGTGGCTTCCACGTTTTCTCACCCAAGGAATTCGCCAGATCCGAGGTGCTTTCATCCACGTGGTAGCATCTGGTCACCTCGTCCTCCTGGGATCATGAGCCATGTCAGCAATCTCAGTAACAAATCCCTGTCAGATAGAGTATCAGATTATCAGGTTAAGTGAAGAACTCTGTACAGACTTTGTAAGATGAAATGCCTTGTGTAGACTTCATGATGTATAGACTTTGTGAAACGTGAATGCAATGTACAGACTTCGTGAATGGAAATGCAATGTATAGACTTTAGTGTATAGACTTTGTGAAAGCGAATGCAATTTACAGACTCCATGAGACTCTAATGAAGACAGACGATGTATAGACTTCAGGACTGATGCACGATGTACAGACTTCATGAGATTCTAATGAAGATAGACGATGTATAGACTTCAAGACTGATGCACGATGTACAGACTTCATGAGACTCTAATGAAGATAGACGATGTATAGACTTCAGGACTGATGCACGATGTACAGACTCGTCCAATGTATACACTTGCTCGTTGTTCAGTCTTCACGAATGATGTACAGACTTCCAATGTGTAGACTTTGGCAAGGCAACGTCGGTAAAGCAACCAATGTACAGACTTACTGAACTGAGCGTAGGTAAAAGATATGAGGAATGTATAGACTTACTCAGTTCAGTTCAGAACGTAGGTAATGATCAATGTATAGACTTAACAGTCGCCCTGGCTGTATAGACTTGGTCACAAGCTGAATAGTCGGTTGTATAGACTTCGCCCTAATGCATAAGACGCAAACTGAGACAGACAATATACAGACTTGCTGTAACAGTCCGATGTATAGACTTTGCCCAATGCCCGAGACGCTAACAGAGAC
Source organism: Amorphophallus konjac (assembly GCA_022559845.1). Lineage (NCBI taxonomy): Eukaryota > Viridiplantae > Streptophyta > Magnoliopsida > Alismatales > Araceae > Amorphophallus > Amorphophallus konjac. The sequence goes on along the minus strand of CM040117.1, from coordinate 78,282,550 downwards.
GGACGATGTTCAGACTTGCTGAAAGACCGATGTACAGACTTTGCTCGAATGCATGAGACGCTAACTAAGACGCTGGACTCTGTACAGACTTGAGCGATGTATGGGCTTAGCTTCATGCAAGCTACAGTCCAATGTATGGACTTTGAAGTTCAACTGGTGAGTGTACAGACTTCACCAATGAGACGGTCACTGTACAGACTTGGCACCGACCAATGTATAGACTTGACAATGCTGAATGAACAAATGAGCAATGTATAGACATTGGGTGCCACAATGTGCAGACTTCATGATGTATGGACTTGAGTGTTCGTGTGAGCTGCACTGTATAGACTTTAACAAAATACCTAAGATGCTGCATGAGACACAAGACAGACAGACAGTGTATAGACTTATACTCTGGGGGTGTCGACGCATCTAAGAAGGGGAACAGTGTATAGACTTAGCTAATGCAATGTACACACTTACTGCGTTGACGCTGCAGACTTAGCCAATGCAATGTACACACTTACTGCGTTGACGCTGCAGACTTAGCCAATGCAATGTACACACTTACTGCGTTGACGCTGCATGAGACACTAGACAGATAGATAGTGTATAGACTTGCACTCTGGGGGTGTCGACGCATCTAAGAAGGGGAACAGTGTACAGACTTAACTAATGCAATGTACACACTTACTGCGTTGACGCTACAGACTTAGCCAATGCAATGTACACACTTACTGCGTTGACGCTGCAGACTTAGCCAATGCAATGTACACACTTACTGCGTTGACGCTGCATGAGACACTAGACAGACAGACAGTGTATAGACTTGCACTCTGGGGGTGTCGACCCACTTGAGAAGGGGGTGGACCCACTACTGTCCAGACTAAACAAGGAAAAGTATAGGCTCTATGTTCATGCTACAATGCACTGTGTAGACCTATGAGTGTGTGCATAACAATGTATAGACTATGACTGCATTATATACACAAACAACCTGATCAAAGCAATTTCATCAAAATAAGAACAGTTGCCAATCAATCAAAACAAGCTGTTGCCAACGAAGTAAAACTTATTGTCAACATCATCAACACAGAGGGGTCACAACAATCTCCCCCTTTTTGATGATGGCAACACCCTATTATATAGAATAGCAACAACCTGTTATGCAGATGCATTTTTGATGAAGGACATGATTTGTTATTCAGATTTGTCATGCAGATGCTATGAATGACATGATGAGACATGAACACAACTCTCTGCTCACAAGATCTCCCCCTTTGCCATCAACAAAGAGGAGGGAAAGAAGATGCAAGGGAAGGAGCAAGAAGAATCAGCTGACTGGCATTCTTAGCAGGTAGTTCAGAATTTAAGCAGCTAAAGCACAGAACCTTTAGTCATATGAATTGAGAAACTACTTAGAAAGTGAAGTTCTGGTTTAAAGGTTATACAAATGAGAGTTCATGCACTACATTCATTGGATAAGGTAGCTGTGCATGATAAAATAAGAAACCAGAATCATATTTACATGAGAGATTCAGTTTCAGAATATCTTACTTTCATAGACTCAATAGAATGTGCTAAGAGATACCAGGTCATGTATTGAAATGAAACAAATTGGCATCCATGAAATTTCTTTTGAAGGAACAGCATTTTCAATATTATTTCATTGAGGGCATTCAGGTACCATAAGTCTTTTTGTGTAAGGGTATATATTTATCAGACGCCAATACCCCTTGATACTCAACATGATGGACCATTTTGCCTATGATCAAACTCAATAGAACTGATTTACACCTTTTTGTGTGAGGGTACACGTTTATCAGACGCCAGTTACCCCCAGGTACTCAGTGAAACCAACCTACTTTTTTGATCATTTTATACAGAGATAACTGATACACCTCATGACATGAGTGTTGTCCACTTCTTTGATGGATCACTCAGTTTCTTAGTGATTTACCAGTCATTGCTCTGCCAATGCTATTTTTCAATTAATTTTTAATATTTTTCAATATCTTTCTTAGCTGTCCTTTATTTGTTTCAGAATGACTTATTTAAGGACAATACACATACTTAGTTTCTCTAACATGATTTCAGATGAGTTTTCTGATTTTAGATATAATTAGCTTTGTCTGACATGAAATAAGATGAGGGTTGAGTGCTTTATCAATTTTCAGCATCCTTATTTACTGATTGTAGTCTTTCAACTCTAAAGATTATAAAATTTAAACCATTAAGTCAGTCTTTAAGCAATTAAAGTTCTTATGAGGGAAGAAGTCTGTTTTCTATTGCTTAACATTAGAACTGACTAAAAGATTGCCATACTGTCAGACTCAACTCTGAATCATATGCAATACTCCCCCTGTCTATGTGCATGTGGTTTTGCAAATGATGACTGAACAAATGATTTTGAAGTTCATGCTTATTCAGACTGCACTATCATGCAATATGACCACCAGGGTTATGCAGAGTAATGTAGTGCAAAACAGTTCTATATGCATGTGATTTTAGACACATTCATGACTAAATGATATGCAGTGATGATCATGAGAAAACAATATGAGTGTCATGCATGATCATGAGTCTGTTGCACCATTCAACCTTCACAGAGTTTTATACAAGCTATCAGATGCAAGTCCAAATCAGAAATTTTATTCAAAAGAGCTGAAAATTTTATTCATCATGCTGAAAATTACACAAGCCAAGTTCTCTTCTAAGAAATTTAAACTTTTCATTTCCAAGTGGCTTAGTAAAGATATCAGCAATTTGTTTGTCTGTTTCAATGAAATTCAGTTCGATTTCCTTTTTATTCACAGCATCTCTAAGAAAATGGTGTTTTATCTCTATGTGTTTAGTCCTAGAATGATGAACATGATTTTTAGCAAGGCATATGGCACTAGTATTATCACATAAAATTAGAATACATTCCAGTTTTATCTGATAATCATATAGTTGGTGCTTGATCCATAGTACTTGGGCAGCATAATTACTAGCTGCAACATATTCAGCCTCAGTTGTAGACAAGGCTACAGTGTGTTGCTTCTTAGATGCCCAAGATACTAGACAGCCACCAAGGAATTGACAATAGCCACTAGTGCTTTTTCTATCTACTCGACACCCAGCATAATCAACATCAGTGTAAGCTAGAAGCTCTAACTCACACCTAGCAGGATACCATAATCCTATCTCTTGGGTGCCTAGCAGATATCTAAAAATCCTTTTTACTGCTTTAAGATGAGTTTCTTTAGGACTGGCCTGAAACCTAGCACATAATCCTACAGCAAATTGAATATCAGGCCTAGATGCTGTTAAGTAGAGAAGGGATCCGATCATACCTCTGTATAGCTTTTGATCAACAGGTTTACCTTTAGTGTCTTCATCCAAGCTTGTAGAGGTACCCATTGGAGCAGCTATCTCATTGAGGTTTTCCATCTTGTATTTCTTGAGTAGATCCCTTGTGTACTTGGACTGAGTGATAAACATTCCATCCTTTGTTTGTGTAACCTGCAGTCCAAGAAACAATTTAAGCTCACCCATTGAGCTCATTTCAAACTCATTAGTCATTGTTTTAGAAAATTCCTCACACAATTTGGGATTAGTTGACCCAAAAATAATGTCATCCACATAAATTTGTACAATAAGAATGTCAGAATGACTCACCTTTGTAAACAAGGTCTGATCAACTACTCCTCTAGTGAAATTTTGATCAGTAAGGAACTTGCTCAACCTGTCATACCAAGCTCTGGGAGCTTGCTTAAGACCATAGAGAGCTTTATTTAATTTGTAAACATGATTAGGGAAATCTAGACATTCAAACCCAGGGGGCTGTCTTACATAGACATCCTCACTAATTTCCCCATTCAAGAATGCAGATTTTACATCCATCTGCTGGAGGATTATTCTTAGGGAGCATGCATAAGCCAATAAAATCCTAACAGCTTCTAATCTGGCTACAGGGGCAAATGACTCTTCAAAGTCAATACCAAACTCCTGGTATTATTCTAACAACAACAAGTCTGGCTTTATTTTTAACAATATTCCCTAATTCATCAGATTTATTCCTGAATACCCACTTAGTCCCTATGACTGTTTCATGATCAGGAGGTGGGACCAAGTGCCACGCCTTGTTCCTGTCGAACTGATTAAGCTCCTCATGCATGACATTAATCCAATGCACATTCTTGAGGGCACAGTCAATGGACTTGGGTTCAATTTGAGAGACAAGAGCATATGTATTTAATTCATCCTGAATTCTAAAGTGACCTCTAGTCCTAGGGGGATCATTCAGATTGCCAATGACATTATTCACAGGGTGATCTTTAAGATATCTGATATTAACAATCTGAGTTTCAGGAATTTCACTTACCTCCCCCTGAACTTCAGATTCTTCTTCATTCTGCTCTTCTTTTTCTTCCTCACCATCAGACTGGTCTGCAGAGTTATCATCTTTTAAAATGTTCCCATCTTCATTCCTGCAATGACCATGGTTAGTTTCCATTAAGGATTCATCAAAGATAATGTGTGGAGATTCTTCAACAATTTTTGTGTTTAAGTTGAACACTCTATAAGCTCGGGTGTTTTCAGAATAACCAAGAAAAATTCCTGGTTCACCTTTTGGCTCAAATTTATCAAGGTCCCTCTTATCATTTATATGTATAAAACATTTACAACCAAAGACCTTGAAATGGGCAATTGAAGGTTTCTTACCTTTCAAAATCTCATAGGGGGTTTTCTGGGTAGAAGGTCTTACCATTGCCCTGTTAATTACATAACAAGCTGTGTTGACTGCTTCAGCCCAGAATTTTCTTGGCAGTTCACCTTCAACTAGAAGTGTTCGGCCCATCTCCACTAGAGTTCTGTTCCTCCTCTTGATAACACCATTTTGCTCAGGTGTCCTGGGTCAGGAGAACTTATGATGAATCCCACTAGACCTGCAAAATTCTTCAAAGTGTGAGTTTTCAAACTCACCTCCATGATCAGTCAAAATATTTTCAATTTTTTGATTTATTCTAATACAGAACTCCTGAAATTCTGAAAATGCATCATTCTTGTGTGACAGAAAATATACCCAAGTATACCTAGAAAAATAATCTACTAAGACAAACCCATATCTCTTCCCTGATAAACTGACAGACCTGGTTGGCCCAAATAGGTCCATGTGTATCAGTTCATAAGGTTTAGTGGATAGGTTTTCTGTCCTAGATTTGAATGATTTTCTAGTCAACTTGGACTGAATGCATGCATTACAAAATTTATTGTCCTTTTTAAAAGAGACTTCAGGGAGTCCTCTAACCATGTTGTGCTTGTTTAGTTTATGCAAAACAGTATAACTCGCATGGCCTAACCTACGATGCCATAAAAATGCTAAATCTTCTCTACCGACAGTAAGACATAGGTTAGAATGCTGAATATCATCTAAATCTATCATGTATGTGTTATTTATTCTTTTTCCAGAAAATTTGACAATTTTAGAATCAGGTTCAAAAATCTTGCAGCATTGAGAATCAAATAAGACTTTATGTCCTTTATCACACAACTGGCTGATACTGAGTAAATTATAAGCTAACCCTTCAACCAGTAACATCATCAATGCAACAGGTAGAACACTTACCTACCTTACCTGATCCAATGATCCTACCCTTTGTGTTGCTTCCAAAGGTGACAAGGCCTCCTAGCTTCTCAGTCAGCATGCAGAACTTGGCCTTATCTCCTGTCATATGCCTGGAGCAGCCACTATCCAAGTACCACAAGTTGCTCTTGGCTGCCAGGCATACCTGCACACACAATTAGGGCAAAAAGTTTGGAACCCAAGTCTGTTTGGGCTCCAATGCAGATGAAGTGCAAGTAAAGGAAGAAAGCATGGCTTTGGGAATCCACATTTGTTTAAAAGAACTTTGTTCAGTGGATTTTGCAGATTTCCTTATGTTATTCTTTCTCTTATTTTTGTTGTTTTTCTTTTTATTTGCACCAACAGAGTTATTCACAGAATTTTTGTTGTTGTGCCAATGCTTCGGCCAGGTTGCATTCATAAAGTTTTGGTCAAGGTGATATTTGGGCTGGCTGAAAGATTGGAAGTTTCTAGTTGTTCAACTACCATACCCATTACCCCAATTTCTGACATAGGGTCTGTAAAATTGTGTAGGTTGATGAACGTACCCTGTATGCATCCCTTGAGTTCTAGTCCACCCAAACCCATTAGGATAGATTGACTGTGTGGGGTAGTAGGACTGGACTCTAGGTGGATTGAATTTGTTGGGCTGACTCCTGAAAACATTTTGTCTTCCTTGCACCCTTGACCCTGCTAACCTGTTCATAGGTTTTTGTTGGGTCTTTTTCTGTGATGGTGGTGGTGAAGACTTTTTGGGATTGACATGGGGTTTGTTTACCTGAGCAGGCTGACCCCTAGCCTTGGATTGAGCACTAGAGCTAGGTTTGGAAGTGCCAATTCTACTAGGCTCACCAACTTTCTGTTTGCCCTTCTTCTCTGCATTGGGCTTTTTTAGATTCACATTTGTTTTCACAGCATTATTAGAATTCATATTAATCAGAGGTCCTTTCTCCTTTTGTGCAACAAAGGAAATAGTTTTCATTCCAAAGCTCTTAGTTGCACTAGAGTTGAATCCTAGGCCCTCTCTCCTGAAATTAACCTTTGACCCCAATAATGCATCTAAATTTTCAGATCCTTGAGTCATTGTCTCAATGGTTTTCAGCTTATCCTCATTGTCTTTCTGAATTTCATCAATAGACTTTTTCAATTCATTATTTACATTGAGGACAACTTCATATTTTTCAGAAGTAATTTTTATCTCACTTTCATAATTCTGAATTTTCAATTTCCATGCATCAATTTCATTGTCTAATCTCACATTTTCTTCCTTAGAGATTTTCAGTTCTTTCTTGATTTCTTCAAATTCAGAACATGTGAGTTTCAGCTTACTGTTCTCATTCTCTAAGCATGCAATTTTATCAGACAATGAAGTATCATTTTGCATGATGTTAATTTTTCTTCGTAGATGCCTATTTTCTTTTCTGACATCATCTACTCTATCAGCAAGTTCATTATAAGCATCCATCCAATCAGCAATAGTAAAGTTTTCAAAATGAGAGGATACCTCATCAGATTCTTCCTCTCTATCTTCTGAGCTGGTTGCCATGAGACAGATTGGCTTCTCAGCTTCAACTTCACTGTCCGAAGTGTTGCTCAAGGATCCCTCGTCCTCATCACTCCAGGTACTCACCATAGCTTTCCCTCTTGTGTTCTTTTTCTTGGACTTGTCCTTGAGGTTCTGATTTGTCGGACATTCAACTTTAAAGTGACCAGCCTTCCTGCATTGATAGCAAACATTAGTCTCAGCTTTCTTTACAGAGTTTGATTTGTACCGTGTGTCTCAGCGGCCACCACTGGGATTTCTTCAGCTAAATCTTCTTCCTTCTTTCTTGAGAAAACACCGTAATTCCCTAGTAATCATAGCAATATCATCATTTGCCATTTCTTCTTCAGACAAGCTCTCTTCAATTGATGATCCGTTGGGGCTGGATCGACTGGATTTGCTAGCACCAGCCTTCAGAGCTATTGGCTTCCTCTTTCTATCAGCCTCCTCTATCTTCGGCAGATTCATCTCATATGCCATTAGAGATCCGATAAGCTCATCTGCCCTTGTATTGTGTAGATCTCTTGACTCTTCCATAACAGTGGCCTTGGTGTGCCAAATTGGAGTCAAGGATCGCAAGATCTTTCTGACTATATCATACTCAGAATACTTCTTCCCAAAACCTCTGAGACTATTTGTGATAATAGTCAATCGAGCATACATTTCTTTGATTGTCTCGTTTGGCTTCATCTTGAAGGCCTCGTATTCTGAAACCAGTAGATTAGTCTTGGTATCTCTAACTTGTGAAGTCCCCTTGTAGATAACTTCAAGTGCATCCCACATTTCCTTCGCTGAAGAGCAGGCAGATACTCGTGAGAACTCGGTGGGATGCAGAGAACACTGGATTACATTGATTGCACTCCAGTTGAGCGTGGACCTTCTAATTTCCTCCTTGGTCCATACATCTTCATTAGGGGACAGCTCGAAAGGTCCCTTGCTAACTACCTTCCAGATCTCATAATCTTTAGCCCTCAAAAAAGCCTGCATACGGTTCTTCCAGTATGCGTAGTTGGATCCATCGAAGTACGGGGGCTTGGATGTGGAGTGTCCTTCAGCTATCATCCCTCTTCCGTCCATCTGTACCTTCCTCTTCGGGCTGTAAGTCCCTGCAGAAGAGTTAGGCTCTGATACCAAGTGTTGAAATTAGATGGAAGGCTCTTTCACCACAGAATGTGGATCTAGAGGGGGGGGTGAATAGATCAGCTGGCCAATAAAAAATTATGCCTAGATTCAGATGCGGAATTAAAAGAACACTGATCAAACACAGTCACTGCATCGGATAATAGAGATAAGATCTGCTAGACAGACAAGCAACCACACGAGAGGCACAAAGAATTTTAGGTGGTTCGGTCAATTCCGACCTACGTCCACCCCACATTCAACTCGAATGTGGATTACTGCTGATACACAGCTTCAATCTGCTGGGCACTACAGCTTGCCAACAACGGCTAGGGCTTACAGCTTATCCCGACCAGAGGAACCTCCTCTGCAACAGCTGAGCTTCACAGCTTGCTCTGCTGGGCTCTACAGCTTAGCCGACCAGAGGTAACACCTCTGCACACCGCTACCTCACAGCTTGATCGAACAAGAGTTTTCAAAAAAAAAAATAACAAAGACTGAAAAGTAAGAAACTCAGAATCGAATGGAATGAAAACCAAAACGACTATAGCTCAAATTGAGCAATATCAGCTCTGGTATCTGAACCAAGAGACTGATTCACAAGCTCTCATATAACTCTCTCAACTCATCTCTCTCACTTTCTTCTTCTCTCCTTTTCTTCTTCTCTACTTTTCTTCTCTTTGGATCTCGGTGGCTCTCTGCTGCCTCAGGTTTGTCTCACTGTATAGACTTGCCACTGGTCGATCAGCCTTCAACAGAAGATGAAGACTTCTATATATATCAGCAACAGATTGGATAAGGGCGCGTGGCTTCCACGTTTTCCCGCCCAAGGAATTCGCCAGATCCGAGGTGCTTTCATCCACGTGGCAGCATCTGGTCACCTCGTCCTCCTGGGATCATGAGCCATGTCAGCAGTCTTAGTAACAAATCCCTGTTAGATAGAGTTTCGGATTATCAGGTTAAGTGAAGAACTCTGTACAGACTTTGTAAGATGAAATGCCTTGTGTAGACTTCATGATGTATAGACTTTGTGAAACGTGAATGCAATGTACAGACTTCGTGAATGGAAATGCAATGTATAGACTTTAGTGTATAGACTTTGTGAAAGCGAATGCAATGTACAGACTCCATGAGACTCTAATGAAGACAGACGATGTATAGACTTCAGGACTGATGCACGATGTACAGACTTCATGTGACTCTAATGAAGACAGACGATGTATAGACTTCAGGACTGATGCACGATGTACAGACTTCATGAGACTCTAATGAAGACAGACGATGTATAGACTTTAGGACTGATGCACGATGTACAGACTCATCCAATGTATACACTTGCTCATTGTTCAATCTTCACGAATGATGTACAGACTTCCAATGTGTAGACTTTGGCAAGGCAACATCGGTAAAGCAACCAATGTACAGACTTACTGAACTGAGCGTAGGTAAAAGATATGAGGAATGTATAGACTTACTCAGTTCAGTTCAAAACCTAGGTAATGATCAATGTATAGACTTAACAGTCACCCTGGCTGTACAGACTTGGTCACAAGCTGAACAGTCGGTTGTATAGACTTCGCCCCAATGCATAAGACGCTAACTGAGACGGACAATGTACAGACTTGCTGTAACAGTCCGATGTATAGACTTTGCCCAATGTCTGAGACGGTAACAGAGACGAATGATGTTCAGACTTGCTGAAAGACCGATGTACAGACTTTGCTCGAATGCATGAGACGCTAACTAAGACGCTGGACTCTGTACAGACTTGAGCGATGTATGGGCTTAGCTTCGTGCAAGCTACAGTCCAATGTATGGACTTTGAAGTTCAACTGGTGAGTGTACAGACTTCACCAATGAGACACTCACTGTACAGACTTGGCATCGACCAATGTATAGACTTGATAATGTTGAATGAACGAATGAGCAATGTATAGACATTGGGTGCCACAATGTGCAGACTTCACGATGTATGGACTTGAGTGTTCGTGTGAGCTGCACTGTATAGACTTTAACAAAATGCCTAAGACGCTGCATGAGACACAAGACAGACAGACAGTGTATAGACTTGTACTCTAGGGGTGTCGATGCATCTAAGAAGGGGAACAGTGTACAGACTTAGCTAATGCAATGTACACACTTACTGTGTTGACGCTGCAGACTTAGCCAATGCAATGTACACACTTACTGCGTTGACGCTGCATGAGACACTAGACAGACAGACAGTGTATAGACTTGCACTATGGGGGTGTCGACGCATCTAAGAAGGGGAACAATGTACAGACTTAGCTAATGCAATGTACACACTTACTGCGTTGACGCTGCAGACTTAGCCAATGCAATGTACACACTTACTGCGTTGACGCTGTAGACTTAGCCAATGCAATGTACACACTTACTGCGTTGACGCTGCATGAGACACTAGACAGATAGACAGTGTATAGACTTGCACTCTGGGGGTGTCGACCCACCTGAGAAGGGGGTCGACCCACTACTGTCCAGACTAAACAAGGAAAAATATAGGCTCTATGTTCATGCTGCAATGCACTGTGTAGACCTGTGAGTGTGTGCATAACAATCTATAGACTCTGACTGCATTATATACACAGACAACCTGATCAAAACAATTTCATCAAAATAAGAACATTTGCCAATCAATCAAAACAAGCTGTTGCCAATGAAGTAAAACTTATTGTCAACATCATCAACACAGAGGGGTCACAACAAGATTACTACATGGTTGCTTGAGTTTCATGCTTGTCTGCTTGATTGCTTGAACTCATACTTCATTTCATATATTTTTCTTCGTTATACATGTACATATCTTTCATACATAACCCCATTGTCAGTTAGCTTTTTGTTAATGACAAAAAGGGGGAGAAAAGTGTGCGTTGTGCATTTGCATTTTAGTCACATACATAGTTTTCATACATAGTTGTTGGCAACGGCTTATTTTCTTGAATTAATTGAAGATTAAGCATCGGGAAATACTCCTTAAATAGAGCAAAATGGCACATCGCCAAAGCTACTCTACCAGTCGAGTTGAGCTCAAAAATCGAGACACTTCATCAGGTCAAGCGACATAACATAACAACCGGGGATCGGCCCCGAGCAAACGGCACTGTGCCAGCCAGTTTCCTGACAACCGGGTCAGTTTCGGGATTCAGGACAACCTGCCGTACCTTACGACACTCTGTGAAGATTCGGGGATCACCCTCGGACACTCTGCATACGGTATCACACCGTCGACGCTTCAACAACCGAGTTAACTCGGGACTCAGAACGGCCTGCCGCTTCATACGGCTCTTCGCCAGGGAGCGAGGGTCACCCCGACCACCAGACAAAGGGCATCATTATGTCGACGCCCTAGTCACCGGGCCGAACCAAGGGTCCTAACCAGCTCGCCGTGACTAATGGCAACATCAACAATCGATCGGGCCCATCCCCGATCACTCAGTTTGCGAGTTTACCCGCATTCAACATAGCTACCCGAGCCGACTCGGGGGCGCCCCGACTACAAGCCACGCCATGTGGCACCCAACAATGAGGCCGAGGTCTACCCCCGAGTTGCCTCCCTATAGCCCTCTGAAGTCAAAGGAAGACCCACCTGGGACCAACCACAAGCTTCAGTAGCTTACAGAACCCGTATACGGCCCACGCACGTGCGTCAGGAATTTCCCCAAGCACCTGGTGGGCGCGTATGCTCCAGGCACTCTACAGCAAGTCCGAGCCCAACTCGGGACTCCTAGCAACCCATCGCATCATGCACCACCATCGTGCGCTCTCGTACGTGGATCAACCTGCGCGGTCAGGTCGGGTCAAGGGGGCAGGGCCCCTTCCGGGGGTTTCCGGGGGCGGAGCCGCCGGAAGAAAATCATTATTTTGTAACAGGTCAAACCCTTAGTCAAATCCCAGTCTAACCCTCAGTTAAATCCTAGTCAAACCCACGGTCAAACCCGCGGTAAACTCTCAGTCAAACCCGACTAAAGCCCCCCGGTCAAACCCGCGTAAACCCCCCTGGGGTGGGGTTTAGGCGGACCAGCCTGGGCCCCCAGGCTGGTCTGCCTATGGGTGACCCCCTAGGGGGGGTTTAGGAGGACTAGCTCACCCCCCTGGTTGGTCCGCGTAAACCCCCATTCAATTAAAAAAAATTTAAGTTTTTCAAAAAAGAAAAAACCAGAACTGGACCGCCTAAACCCCCCCTGGGGTGGGGTTTAGGCGGACCAGCCTGGGCCCCCAGGTTGGTCCGCCTAAACCCCCTAAGGGGGGGGGGGGGGGGGGTTTACGCGGACCAGCCCAGCCCCCTGGGCTGGTCCGCGTAAACCCCATCCAAGGGGGGTTTACGCGGACCAGCTCAGCCCCCTGGGCTGGTCCGCATAAACCCCTTCCCCATCTCTCTCAGCCCGTGTAACCCCAAGTACTATTCACTTGGGTTTACGCGAACCAGCTCACCCCCCTTAGCTGGTCCACGTAACCCCCCCCCCATGACCCTTCATCTTCCCTTATAAAATCCCCCTAGGGGATCAATGGAAGAGAGGAAGAGACATGCATCAAGGCTTTCGGTGATCTCCAAGCTTCAAGCGGCTCCAGGCAACGAGCAAGGAGAATTGTGTGTAGGTGACTTGGTCGTCGGCTAAGGACACCGAGGGTATGTCACGTGTACTTCCCTCACACGGTGTTCTGCCATGACACACAAGTGCACCCCCGCCGCATGTGTGACGTAATGACAAGGGTGAACGCCCCCTCATGCCGGGACTTCCCCTCGCGTGCCCGCCGACCGCAACTACGCACACACTATGATGTCACGCTTCCCCGTAGTCACGAGGCCACATCCGACTGCTCGACTCGAGCCAAGATCGACCCTCGCCCAGACACCAGCCTGATGTTTTCTCCGGCTATGCAGTCATAGCCCCTCGTTTGGCGAAGCGAACATGGCCTGTGCCACGAGAGGGACCCTCTGTGAAACACGTGGATATCCGCCTTATCTAGCATTGACCCGGGGACCGACCTACGCGTCGGAATTATCGCGCGGCTTGCGCCCATTGTACTCCGGCCACCCCGGCCCATTTGTAAAGCCCACGTGGCTCTCATATAGCATGAAACCAGCTAAAGACACGTACCTATACTTGGGACTCAGCCTCTTCACGGCACCCGCCTCCTTAAGTCACAACGGTGCCTCCAACACCCGATCGCCAGTCACACCGGGCCCCGAGCATGACCATGGAGGTCTCCCGACGCCCGCCTCCTTCAGTCGTAACGGTGCCCCCGTCACCCGATTGCCAGTCACATCGGGCCTCGAGCACGACCATCGAGGTCTCCCGGCGCCCGTCTCCTCCAGTCACAACGGTGCCTCCGACACCCGACTGTCAACAACTCCAGTCACAACGGTGCCCCTGGCACCCGACTACCGGCTACTCTAGTCACATCGGGGCCCGCGGCACCCGATCACTCAACAACTCCAGTCACAACGGTGCCCCCAGCACCCGACTGCCAGCTACTCCAGCCACATCGGGGCCGCGACACCCGATCACTCAGCTACCCCAGTCACAACGGTGCCCCTGGCACCTGACTACCCAGCTACTTCAGTCACAACGGTGCCCCCGGCACCCGACTGCCAACAACTCCAGTCACAACGGTGCCCCCAGCACCTGACTGCCAACAACTCCAGTCACAACGGTGCCCCCGGCACCCGACTGCCAGCTACTCCAGTCACATCGGGGTCCGCGGCACCCGATCGTTTAACAACTCCAGTCACAACGGTGCCCCCGGCACCCAACTTCTAGCTACCCCAGTCACAACGGTGCCCCCGGCACCCGACTGCCAGCTACCCCAGTCACAGCGGCGCCGTCAGCACCCGACTACCCAGCTACTTCAGTCACAACGGTGCCCCCGGCACCCGACTGCCAACAACTCCAGTCACAACGGTGCCCCGGCACCTGACTGCCAGCTACTCCAGTCACATCGGGGCCCGCGGCACCCGACCACTCAACTTCCTCCTCACAATGGTGCCTATGGCACCCCCACTGCCCAGCCCTTGACACTCTCTCATGTCGGGAATACATTATGATGCCCCCCCGGGCGCCATCTTGCTGAGTCACAGGTCCTCTTACGGACACTATGTACACATACGGAACTACCCACACAATAATGCAATGACCCGGGGGCCATCATGAATGTTGGAATTGTCCCGTGGCTTGCAAGCAATTATAATCGGGCTCTCATGCCCCCATATAAATACCTTTCATGGCATATAAGTCATGTAATCCAGTCAGGGAGCGGATTCCCCTCCTCGCTGGAACCGGTCTCTCTACCCCCAGTTATCCCTGTTGTGTTGCTGTTGCCGTGTCGTCGTTGCACGGACTAAGCCCTCCCGATGTCGCAGCTCCCAGGGTCCCTGACTCTCTCTTCGGTAGTAGAAACAAAGGTATTCGGATTCAATCCGATGTAAAATAAAAAATGATTGCTTGCGACCGATGGGGAAAGACGTCCAGTACGCGAATCCCCATAATCACCTGCGCATTCGCACCTGTGGAACCCCTTTTATCCACGTGTCGCCCGATCTCGCGAGCTACGTGCTGCATCCTGGCGACGCTTCCCCGATCAATCCTTGGTTCCATAGGTGATTGTCGAGAAATCGACTGGCACGCCCGCATTCCACCCAGCCATCCCTGTCCCAGTCTCCCAGAATGATGAACCATATGCCATCCCTTCTAGTGCATTCATATCATTCTCCCTACCATCTTCTCAATACCCGGAATCCCCGCGTGCCCAGTCAACCTATCTCGGCCTTCTGTAAAAGGGGAGTGTACACCCCCGCCGCGAGGTCAAAATGACAAGTGACTCCCCGCGGTCGCAAACAAAGATGGCACGCCCGATGGGACGTCTCCTACCTTTTTTCTTTCTGTCGAAGAAGAGTCACACCTGTCAAGTGTACGCCGCAATGCCCTCACCTTTTCTTATCGGAGAGGAAGAGGAGGGCCCCTGTCCAGAATGCAACATGCGACTGGTCGTCATCGAGCGACCAACCCGCACCAGCAACAGCAACAACAACCTGGTGGCGATAGTGACCTACGGTCGAATCGTCATCGCCATCCATGCCGGGCACCTACGGTTAGCAACGCCAATCGTGTTCGGCAACGCTGCCTCGACTTTTGGCTCACCCTGATCCTCAGGTGCCATTGTCGTGGCCGACATGCAGCCCAGTTCGGTGACTACCCATACCAGAAGCTGGCCCCTCTGCTCCTCCAGCATCAGAGACCCATGAGGTCATTGACCCCTGGGTCCCCAGCTCTGCCAGCACCCGACACGGGATTTCTGCCACGGGTCTCCAACTCCTCAGCACCTCACTCGGGCTCTCAGCTCCGAGTCCCAGCCAAGCCTACCCCAGCATGGGTTTCCCACCCCTGGGTCAAGGCCTCCCAGCATGCTATTCGGGCCTCTCGACCTGAGTCTCAGATGAGTCGACACTCAATACGGGCTTTTGAACCTGAGTTTGTGATATAAAATCGACCTATGGACCTATTTTGCAAGCATTCAAGTTTGAGCAGCGGACTCACACTAGCGAGCTCACCCGTATGGCGCACACTAGTACCCGATGGCGACTAGGCGATGTTGGAGAGCGTCCGAGGCGGGACCTTTAGGCTCCAATGGTGGGCTAGCTTGGGAAGAACCCTAAATGGGCCTAGGATGCCCAAATCATGGGCGGCCAACACACCAAGGGTGTGGGTTAAGTGGATTCACTCTCAACTTGCCCGCGGTGGTTGCTCACGGTACTAGCAATTTGGGCCGAACTCTCACTCTCCGTCCGACGAAGCAATAGCAATAATACTAAGCTAAGCAAGTGATTAAACCAGTCAAGAGAGGGTCCGAGGCTCACCTAGCCGGCGTGAAGACGCCGACTCCGGCCGGAGACGGGGGCGAGCGGGGAGGCGAGGGTATGCACCCGCACGCCGCGTCGATTGAAGCTTCAAACCTGTGACTTAATAATGACATGAACTACACCCCATGCAAGGGGGGGGGATCTCGGGGTGGGGATTATGTGAATTACAGCCAAAACTACCTCCACGCAGGGAGGGGCCTTCAGCCGGCCAAGCGGGGTGGGGAATTATGAAGAAAACTCGACGTTCGGATTGATGCCGGTTCTGCCAATCTTCAGAATGGCTGGACAAGGGTGCGGTGATGATGCCGCCACAAATTCCACAGAGCTCAGAACTTGATGAGACTTGCGCCAAAAGCTTGCCAACGGACCAAGGATGGTTTCTGAATTTTTTCTGAGCTTGGTACAGTCGTTTCTGGCCGGGGCAGAGTCTGGAACCGGACTGATTGGTTCTGCCTCTGTCTGGTGCAGAACAATGTGGCTGGTTGCAGAGGGTGCCACGATCACTACCGAGCTCTGATTGAGACGAGACCTGAACCGTTGGAACCGTGGTCGAGTCTTATTTCTGTCGGTGCCAACGACGGGGTCAGCAGATGTCGGAGAAGACCGGGGAGATCAGATGAGTAGAGGGGTGTCAGTTCTGGCTCCTGTAAACTGACCTGACACACTTGGAGTAGAAAATTCGTAACTTTAGATGCCGATGTCCAAATGCATCTCTGCTTCTTGAGGATGAAATAGGACTTAAGAGGGAAGAATTTTGATGAAGAGCACTTGAGCTGAATCCCAAAAGGTTCGCCGTGGCCGAGCTTCCACTCTCGCTCTGGTTCTCTGCCTGGGGTCTTCTGCGCAGTCGAGGGAGATCGGCTCCTGCGGACGGCTCCGACCTCGGATGTCGACAAAACCACCTCGCCTTGAAAGCTCTCTAGACGACCTTTCCAGAGATGTAGGCCTTGCCACCTGAATCTTTGAGAGACAGTCTTGGCTGCCTCTGCAAGTCGCTGTAACTCTGCTACCTGAAACAGAGGCTGAATGAGAAGAAGATGAGGGGGGTGGGGAAGGGGATGGCCAAGAGAGTAAGAGGTGGAGGGTGAACTTGGCTGGTATGGGGAAGGGGGGCTGCGACTTTGGGTGGTTTGGGAGGTGGGGAGATGGAAGGGCACTGCCCTAGGGAGAGGGAAATTCGAATTTGGGCTTAGGGAAGAGCCCCTTCAACCTTGGGGAGAGGAAGGGGTGCTTAGGAAGTGGTGTTGGGTAGTTGGGGGTTGGGAGGTGGGGTGTGGATTGGAGGATGCCACCTTGAGTTGGGGGGGAGTTAAATGGGTGTATGGGGAAGGGGAGAGGTCTTAATGAGGGGTGAATGGGGAGGAGAGAGAAAATTCCGAAAATTGGGTGGAGGGAGAGAGAGAGATAAAGAGAGAGAGAGAGATATTGAGAGAGAAATCTAGAGGGATTTGGAGTTTTTTTTTCTGGAATTCAATATTCATGCATAAGTTGTTACAAATGAGAGAGGGGTGGGGCTATTTATAGACTCCACACTTTTCCTAAGACCAAACTGACCCTGACAAACTAACTAATGACCAAACAATCTAAAGGAGGGGCGCCCCTGGGCCTAGCCCAATGAATTGGGCCCATTAACCTATCAAACCAACATAATGACTCAATACTTAGGAAAATGACTCAACAACCTAGGTACATGACTCAAATAAAGGGAAAATTACATGATATTGACTCAAAGAAAATGTGAAGATTACATGACTAGACTCAAAAATACATGACTAACATAATGGCGCTTGCCGACGAACAATCCGAGTCCGGAGAAAATGTGGAGGGGCAAGGGATGCCCTCATCATACTCCCGGGGTGGGGAAAACTCTACCCTGTCGAGTATGAGTCCACCAGGGAAGTAGTATATCGAACTGCGGCTCTGGGCGATCCACGATCTCCATACTTAACCCGCGACCATAGTCGGGGAACGGCGCTTCAGCTCGACAAAGTGGCTCGGTCATACCCTCATGCTGGCGATGGGATCTTGCTTGCCTAGTATTGCCGCTGTGTGCTCACGTCGGGCTCTCAGGCTATTTGTGGTGGCACTCCGAGGGTGTCTCTCCCAAGGGTAGGTGTAAGCTCGAGGCACTCACTAGGATCCACCGCGGTGCCCTTAGAGCGTGCTGGATCCGCCACATGAGAAATGGGGAGAATCCCAAAACCCTTTTGAAAGTTCAACCCATAAGCTTGGTTGCCAAAGCCACTCGGAACTTGGCAAGGTCCAAGTCCTTGTGCCCTCAGATTGGAGGTGACCCTAAAGTAGAGCCACTCCAAAGCCATCATCGCCAAGTTGTCAACTTGGAACTCAAAGTGGTGCTTAGGAGTTTGTGCTCGTTTCTTGTGAATCCCACCGCTTGTTGCTTGATACTTGCTTGAATGCATATGCCATGTACTATGATGCGGTGTGAGTTGACAATGTATGGTATGCAAAGGGGGTCCAAGACAACCACATATAGACCTATCATGCATTGATGTTATGAAGACTTTGAAGGATTTGAGAGGACCGGGGCATCCATAGGTGTCCCTCTTATGAGTGAGTGTGATGAATGTTGGAGGACCCGGACATCCATGAATGCTCCTAACATGCTTGAGATTTATGATGAATAATGGTAGACCATTACAACCAAATATTGGCCACTCATGTTTTCTTCTTGACATGTGGGTGATATGGATGAATGTACCCGACGGACTAATCATGCCAAGCGGTGTGATGTGCCAAGACATATGAATTCCTTTCCCAAAGATGACTTCCTCATGTGGGATGGTGGGGTGGTCTTTGAGTTTCCACTCAAAAGGGTCGAAGGGATCTAGGTAGGTGGATATAGGGTGGGGCACCTTCTTGATCTCTAGGCGGGTGTTGCCTAAGGTCATGATTCCTATGGTGTAACCTGGGTCATGGATGAGGTGGGCTTGGCCTAACATGGTGGGTGGGGGTAGGAAAGGGTGGGTGGTGAATAAGGTGAGTGGGTTACATGGAGATCTAGGCTCCCATTGAAAAGGGTTAAAGGGATCATGGTAAGGGTCACCTTGGTAGGGATACTCTATGCTCTCAAGGTCCTCGAATGGTGAGTCCTCCTCCTCAATAATTGGGCCAAAGTTGCTAATGGGTTGGCCGATCAAAGCACTTGGGATCTCTATGGTTGGGGAGTGGAATAGGATAGATTCTTCCTCCATGGGAAGAAGGAGGATGATCTCACTAGTAACTTGGCCATTAGTGTAGATGGAAGTGATGGAGCCAATGGTGAGATATGCTAGGCTAATGGTGTTAGTTTCGGACGGTCTCATGGCTAGCATATTGGTCAAGTGAATTTGCCAATGTAGGTAGTTCACTAAGTTTCCCAAATCTTCCACACAATAGGAAGTTTGATAAGTGACATGTGGCTGAATGGGAATGATTTGGGATTGATATCCCATGGGTAGGTGGCATGGTTGTGAACTAGGAATGGTGAGACCTTTCTTGAGCCATTGGAGTATGGACTTATCTATGGTGAGGTTGGGTGTCTCTAGAGGAGCTAGGCTAGAGGTGTGTGAGTTGTTTGGCCTTTAGATTTCCTCTATGTTGGGAGGTGGATTCGGATGGGCATCCTTCTCCACTTGGGTAGGTGTGTGGGTAGCAACTTCTATTGCTAATGGAGTAGGGGGATCTATGGTGGGTGGTTTGGTGATAGCTAGCGTATGACACACCCGGGGTGGTGAACAAGCATGGACTTGGGTTGGGATAGGAAGGGGAAGTAGAGGAGGCCTAGGTTGGGGAAAGATTGGTGTAGGAAGTGGGAGGTGAGTTGGGTGAGGGGTTTTGGGTTGGGGGGTGATGGCCATTATGGGCCTAGGTGGAGGGGTGGTCATGGAGTCCACTTGGGTTTGAGTGGTGAAAGTTGGATGAGTGGTGGTCCTTATGGAGGGAATCGGGCCGGTTAAGGGTCTCTTGCCCTTGGGATCGTTTGGGGTGGAGGTGGGGGTTAAAGGGGCTTAACTAGTGTAGGTTAGGGGAGGGGGTTTTGGTTGGGGTGTGGGGGACCTTATGGGGTTGGGTGAGGAGGTGGAGGCCTTAGATACTTGGGTTTTAGGGGTGAGGTTTTGGACGGGTGGGGTTGAGGGAGTGGGAGTGCTCCTTGGGCTTTGGTAACCCGGGTAGGAAGGGGACATATATTTTGCCCTAAGTTGCTCCTTCATGTCCTTCCAAGTGGTGATGAGAGTTTCCCTTCTAAGTACCTTTAGCCCGACAATTTGCATCCAATAAGTTTCTGCCCGTTTGGTAAGTTACATCTTGGCAACCCATGCCTTTTCATCCTCGGACATAGGATACCAAGTGAAGTATTGGTCCATTGTAGCTTTCCAATCTAAATATTCTCTAGGAGAGGTTCCATTAAAGGTGGGAAGTGGGAAAGGGACCATCCTATCGTCCATCCTTGGGGCGGGCCTATTTTCTCCAAGTTGGTTGAGTCGGCCCGATATGTTATCAAGCCGCTCATTGGCATAGGTCAAGGCTTTCATGAAGTAGTTGACATGGCCAGGGAAGTTATGGGTGTTAGTGGTAGGCATCTCTTGGTGGCTTGAACTTATGGAGTGGGCCGATTGGTAAGGTCGATATGAGGTGGCCATACTAGGGGACAAGAATGATGCACTTGAAGACTCTAAATGCATAGACATGCCCTAGGACCAACTTGATAGAGACAAGTTGTGAACTTGCTCTGATACCACTTGATGTAAAACCGACCTATGGACCTAGTTTGCAAGCATTCAAGTTTGAGCAGCGGACTCACACTAGCGAGCTCACCCGTATGGCGCACACTAGTACCCGATGGCGACTAGGCGATGTTGGAGAGGGTCCGAGGCGGGACCTTTAGGCTCCAATGGTGGGCTAGCTTGGGAAGAACCCAAAATGGGCCTAGGATGCCCAAATCATGGGCGGCCAACACACCAAGGGTGTGGGTTAAGTGGATTCACTCTCAACTTGCCCGCGGTGGTTGCTCACGGTACTAGCAATTTGGGCCGAACTCTCACTCTCCGTCTGACGAAGCAATAGCAATAATACTAAGCTAAGCAAGTGATTAAACCAGTTAAGAGAGGGTCCGAGGCTCACCTAGCCGGCGTGAAGACGCCGACTCCGGCCGGAGACGGGGGCTAGTGGGGAGGCGAGGGTATGCACCCGCACGCCGCGTCGATTGAAGCTTCAAACCTGTGACTTAATAATGACATGAACTACACCCCATGAAAGGGGGGGGGGATCTCAGGGTGGGGATTATGTGAATTATAGCCAAAACTACCTCCACGCAGGGAGGGGCCTTCAGCCGGCCAAGCGGGGTGGGGAATTATGAAGAAAACTCGACGTTCGGATTGATGCTGGTTCTGCCAATCTTCAGAATGGCTGGACAGGGGTGCGGTGATGATGCCGCCACAAATTCCACAGAGCTCAGAACTTGATGAGACTTGTGCCAAAAGCTTGCCAACGGACCAAGGATGGTCTCTAAATTTTTGCTGAGCTTGGTACAGTCGTTGCTGGCCGGGGCAGAGTCTGGAACCAGACTGATTGGTTCTGCCTCTGTCTGGTGCAGAACAATGTGGCTGGTTGCAGAGGGTGCCACGATCACTACCAAGATCTGATTGAGACGAGACCTGAACCGTTGGAACCGTGATCGAGTCTTATTTCTGTCGGCACCAACGGCGGGGTCAGCAGATGTCTAAGAAGACCGGGGCGGTCAGATGAGTAGAGGGGTGTCGGTTCTGGCTCCTGTAAACTGACCTGACACACTTGGAGTAGAAAATTCGTAACTTTAGATGCCGATGTCCAAATGCAGCTCTGCTTCTTGAGGATGAAAGAGGACTTGATAGGGAAGAATTTTGATGAAGAGCACTTGAGCTGAATCCCAAAAGGTTCACCGTGGCGGAGCTTCCACTCTTGCTCTGGTTCTCTGCCTGGGGTCTTCTGCGCAGTCGAGGGAGATCGGCTCCTGCGGATGGCTCCGACCTTGGATGTCGACGAAACCACCTCGCCTTGAAAGATCTCTGGACGACCTTTCCAGAGATGTAGGCCTTGCCACCTAAATCTTTGAGAGACGGTCGTGGATACCTCTGCAAGTCGCTGCAACTCTGCTGCCTGAAACAGAGGCTGAATGAGAAGAAGATGAGGGGGGTGGGGAAGGGGATGGCCAAGAGAGTAAGAGGTGGAGGGTGAACTTGGCTGGTATGGGGAAGGGGGGCTGCGACTTTGGGTGGTTTGGGAGGTGGGGAGATGGAAGGGCACTGCCCTAGGGAGAGGGAAATTTGAATTTGGGCTTAGGGAAGAGCCCCTTCAACCTTGGGGAGAGGAAGGGGTGCTTAGGAAGTGGTGTTGGGTAGTTGGGGGTTGGGAGGTGGGGTGTGGATTGGAGGATGCCACCTTGGGTTGGGGGAGAGTTAAATGGGTGTATGGGGAAGGGGAGAGGTCTTAATGAGGGGTGAATGGGGAGGAGAGAGAAAATTCCGAAAATTGGGTGGAGGGAGAGAGAGAGAGATAAAGAGAGAGAGAGAGAGAGATATTGAGAGAGAAATCTAGAGGGATTTGGAGTTTTTTTTTCTGGAATTCAATATTCATGCATAAGTTGTTACAAATGAGAGAGGGGTGGGGCTATTTATAGACTCCACACTTTTCCTAAGACCAAACTGACCCTGACAAACTAACTAATGACCAAACAATCTAAAGGAGGGGCGCCCCTGGGCCTAGCCCAATGAATTGGGCCCATTAACCTATCAAACCAACATAATGACTCAATACTTAGAAAAATGACTCAACAACCTAGGTACATGACTCAAATAAAGGGAAAATTACATGATATTGACTCAAAGAAAATGTGAAGATTACATGACTAGACTCAAAAATACATGACTAACATAATGGCGCTTGCCGACGAACAATCCGAGTCCGGAGAAAATGTGGAGGGGCAAGGGATGCCCTCATCAGTTTGAGGCTCCCCAGCATCTGGCTCGGGTAGACGACCCCGGGTCTCATCAAGGTCGATCCCCGATGCGGACTCTCCACATTGGGCCCCCTGGCCTCCCAGCTCTACGACGGGGTCTTTACCCCTACGATCCAGCAATGCCAACTCCCAGCAAAGGGTTTCCCCTTCAGGACAAGGCCACCTCAACACCCAAGATGGGCGTCTAGCCCTGGGTCTCAGTTCCAGTAACACCCAAGATGGGCGTCTAGCCTTGGGTCTCAGTTCCAGCAACACCCAACACGGGCGTCTAGCCCTGGGTCTCAATTCCAGCAACACCCAACACGGGCGCCTAGCCCTTGGTCTCAGCTCCAGCAATACCCAAGACGGGCGTCTAGCCCTGGGTCTCAGCTCCAGCAACACCCACGACGGGAGTTCAACCCTGGGTCCCAGCTACATCAATACCCAAGATGGGTGTTGTGCCCCTGTGGTTTTGATGTCAGCAAGCACTATGAGTATGAATGAGTTTGATGTCAGCAAGCACTATGAGTATGAATGAGTTTGATGTCAGCAAGCACTATGAGTATGAAAGATTGACTGATTGAGTGTGCATATTTATAGCATTGCATAACAAGTGTAGCTTGCATCGGTGCATTCATCAGTTGCACGCCATATAGTCGATGCATGATTCACTACATATGATGTCTATACACTGAAGCACGCTCATTGCATATGAGATCCTGTCACTGAAAATCGGTGCAGCATTTCTCTGCACGCTATAAAGTCTGTACAGAGTTTTTCCTAGACTGCATCAACTCAAGTCTGTACATTCTTTAGTAGCTATCCATTGCTTCATTCGACCAAGTCCATACAGCCAGTGCTCTTCATGCATTTACATAGTCTATGCATTAATTTGTCTCGCACATACACTAAGTCTGCACACTAAGTCTATACATTCATGAGCATAGTCAGTGCATTTGGTTGTTTCATGCATATTCAAAGTCTGCACATTCTTTGCTGTTATGTCCATGCGTCATTTTAGCAAGTCTGTACATCGTCTTGTCGCATGCAAGCAAAGTCTGTACATTCTTTGATGGCATGCCTGAGCACTCATTGTCATTGTACATACTTTCCTATATGCATTTGTACATCTTTCAAGACAAAGTCTGTACACTCTTCACCCGGCATTCAAAGTCTATACATTATGTTGCATACATACGTAAGGCAGTGTCATGCACTCAAAGTCCATACATGCACACACATAGTTTGTGCATTATGCATTAATGCTTAAACTCTAGGCATAGCAAGTCTACACATTGGTTGCACATTGCACACAAAGTCTGTACACTCGTTGATGATATGCCTGTGCATCATTTTAGCAAGTCTGTACATCGCTTGCACATTGCACACAAAGTCTGTACACTCGTTGATGGCATGCCCGTGCATTCATTATAAATGTGCATACTTTATTATATGCATAATGCATTACACGCTATAAAGTCTGTACATGCTTTGTTCAAATCTCAAACTTACTCAAAGCATCCTTTTCTCTCCTTTCAGATTAATTCACACTGATAACAAGTCTGTTCTAACAGGACTGCTGCTCGAGGAGTTTGAGAAGGGCACATGATCCAAGAATGGAGGAAGTGCCAGGATCATGACACGTGTATTGCAGCAGGCTGAAATGCTGCCACATGGTCAAGGCGCTAGGGTGGGAATTCGTAGAAGACACACGCCCATCTATCTGCTGCTGCTATAAAAGGTGGGTCTCTCCATCCAGAGAACATGGATCGTGAAAAAGAGTGATTGAAGTAGGGGAACCTATCTGAAAGAGCAGAAATAGAGAGAGAGCCTACATGATCCAAAAGAAGAGAAAGAAAGAAGAAGAAGAGAGAAGAAAAGAGAGAGCAGAAGAAGAGCAAAGGAGGAGAGTGTTCAAAAAAGAAAGAGTGAGCAGTAAAGAAGAAGAAGAAGAAGAAAGAGAAATCAAGAGTTTAGAAGAAGAAGAAGAGAGTCTTCTGAAGCTTTGTCTCTATTGGACCGTGGATCAAATCCAGGCCAGTCAGCTCTTTGAGAGCCACCTTGTGTTTTATCGTCTATAGCTTTCTATTGCTGTGTCCTTTCCATACCTTATTTTTCTTTTGAACCTTTATTCAAGCTGTTAGTCAGTAGAGCTAAGCTGTATTGCTCAGCGTTGCAGAGGAGGATTCCTCTGGTCAGCAAGCTGTGTTGCTCAGCGGGCGAGGTGCATACCTCAGACAGCAAGCTGTGATGCTCAGCGGAGGAGGTGGATACCTCGGACAGCAAGCTGTGATGCTCAGCTGTTTGTAGGCAAGCTGTGAGGCCCAGCCGTTCAAGCTGTGAGTCAGCGGGAAGCCACACTCGGGTTTGAGTGTGGGGTGGACGTAGGTCTGCGGACTGAACCACCTAAAAATTCCTTCATGCACTGTGGTTTGAATGCTTACTGTTTGCTTCCGCTAGATGAATGCTTAGGCTCGATTTGTCTTCATATGTCAAGTGAGCCAATTGATTGAACACATCGCTGTATTTCAGTTTCGGTAGAACTAAATCTATTTTTAATTTCACATCTCTGAGTGTTCTGAGTTTTTAATTGGGAGTAATTTTTAAGGATAGATTTATTCACCCCCCTCTGAATCCATCGCACCGATCCCAACAATTGGTGTCAGAGCCAGGTTGTCTGCACAGAGGGTCCAACGACCTGTAGATCCGATCCGTAATTGGCTTCGGTGCGATCTAAGTTGATCTGTTCGCTTGCATTATTTTGAGCTCTCTACTAGCATTGCTCTTGATCTGATCTGTTTCATCTTGCACGTATGGCTGAAATTCCTGTATTCGCTGGTTTAGACTTCTATGGCTGGTACGGTCATTTTAGAGACTATGTGATCCATATGAATCTTGATTTATGGATACTCATAGCTCACAGTCCATATGAAGTTCCTGAGGACAAATCCAAATGGAAGTCCTCAGATAGGTTGAAATCTGAAGAAAATCAAAAAGCCCTAGATCTAACAAAAAGGGCAATAGACTCTCATTGCTTTTCATTTGTTGATGAGTGCAGGAGCGCATCGGAAATCATCAACCGGATATGGGAGAGATCGTGCATAGATGAGGAAATGTGCTTCATGGCCAGAGATCAGTCCGAGGACTCATCCTCTCAGGTAAACTCTAGGATAGAGAATATCAGTTATGATGATTTAGTTGCCATGAATGAGCATTTATTGATTAAATATGATAGAGTCAAATCTGAAAAGAGAAAAATGAGAAAAGAAATGATTCATGAAGTTACTCGTTTGAAGGCAGAGAATGAAAACTTGAAATCTAACATGAATAAAGAAAAAGATGAGTTGAACAATTTGAAATCTGAAAATGAGAACCTTAGAAACAACCTCATTAGTGAAAATAATTCTTGCAATGAATGTGCCATTCTCAGAGATTTGATTAATGATATAGATCATGATGATAATTTGCAAAAGGAATTAATCAAATCCCTGAAAGAAGAAAACCAATTATTGTTGGTAAAGAAAATTGAAGATGAAGAAAGTGGAGAAAAATTGTTTGAAGAAAATGGTTACTTGAAAGATCAAAACAAGAAACTGATGGTTTTGAACATTGTGCTTTCTGAAAGACTAATGAACTTTGAAAAAGGTAAATCAATTTTGAATGACAAAGAAGCTAATGATAATCAGAAGATGATGCAAGAAAATGAAACTCTGAAAAGGTTAAATGATGGTTTGCATAACCAAATAATTTCATGTGAAGATGACATTGTGTTAATGCAAACTGAGATTGATGATATAAAAGCTTCTCTGTCAAAATTCGTTAAAGGAAAAGATAATTTGAATAAGCTGCTTGGTTCTAAAGTGAATTTTCAGAAACAAGGGATTGGATTTGTGCCTGTGAATGAAAATGACAATGATAAGAGGAAATCAACTATTTTTGTGAAAAGCTCAGAACATGCCAACTCATCTAGTTCTTCTATCTTTCAATTCACTACAAAGAAAGTCGAAAATTCAGATAAAGATCAGAAAAAGTTTCAAAAATCAAAGAAAAATGTTAATATGAATAAGCCCAAACATGTCCCTGATTTATATGTGCATGCTGCTCACTGCTCACACACACATTCACACTCTCATGCGAATGTTAATTCTGTCAATCAAGTGAATGCGAATAAAAAGGTAGTAACATGTCACTATTGTGGGAAGGTTGGACATATTATGCATAACTGTGTAACATTGATAAATGATGAAAGAAATGCTGTTAGAATGTATCCTAGAAATCATCTTCCTAGGAAACCTTCTATTGATCAGAAAAAGAAAATTCAAAGTTATTGCTGTGGGAATTTTGGTCACATTGCTGCCTTCTGCTGGCATGCTCAGGGAAAGAAAACTAATTCTGGATTTGTAAATTTCCCTGTTAATAAAAACATTTTCGATAGAAAGAAGTTTGGTTATAGAAGCAAGCACATTGTATGTTTTGAATGTGAAAAGCTAGGCCACAGGGCTGCAACCTGTCGGCTGACATGTTATAATAAACAGGCTGGCTTCGGTCAACAGAATCTTAATTCTGTTAACAGAATTTTTCATGCAAAGATACATAGAATTAATGACAACAGTAATTTGCATAAAAAGAATTTAAAATTTGCTGCATCATGCCATTACTGTGGTCAGATAGGTCATTGTATGGATAATTGCTCCTTGATGATGAGTGATGATCTGAAGTCTCAGAAAATGTGGAAAGCACCATCCAAAGGTGCCACTGGTACTTCAGGACCCAAGACCACTTGGATACCTGCTTGTACAAAATAGTTTGCTGTATTGCAGGTGTGCCTTGGAAATGAATAAAGGGGGTTAATAAACCAAGGCACTCAAGAATGAAAACCCCATGATTGCACTCTTCAGGTCAGTTCCCGAAATCTCTGCTTAAATTCTATCTTCTGAATTTGTGTGCTCTAGATGCTTGCATATCATGATAATTTCGTTTGCTGAATGCATTACATATCCATGCCATGATACATAGTTATCAAATTCCCTGCATAATGATATTTCATATGTTGCATTTAGAAACTTCATTCAATGCATATAGTCAGGGGGAGTTTTGTCTAGCCCTTAAATGTATTCATGCCACATGTGTCCATGTAATGCTTGCAAGAAAATCAATGCATTTGCATACATGCATTAAATTACATAGCATTTCATTTTTTTTAAAATCCAACAAGAAATGACTCATTACATCTAGATAGGGAGAGCATTTTAAATTCATCAGTCTTTCATAAACTGAACACTCACTTCCCTCTAATCTGGAATCTCTGTCTAGTACTTCCTAATTTGCTGAAGGAGTGCCTCACTTGAATTCTTCCCTGTCACTATTGTCAATCTAGTTTGACTGAATTCCAGACTCTGTCATCAGTTTCTGAATTGCATTGCTCAAGTGTATGCTTCTTGCTGCGTATTTGTAAACTCACTGCTATTGGCTTTCTGAAAATCTATCTGATGCATATTGATCATATCTGCTATAAGCATGTGTTTCAATTCTCACTTTCTATACATGCTTGTTATTGTCTCTGCTATTGAATGCTATTGTCAAAATATTGTTTGAATTGATTTTGAAGAGACTTAAATCTGTGTACCTCAGTTATAAATCTAATATCTTAAAAGAAACTCCTATTATACAGGTTTAAGAATAACTGATTGATCTACGTTGGTGTAAGTCTAATGTATTCATGAATTTGAATTTGAAAGACTCGAAAGTATCTGAATCACAAGTTTAACCAACTGTTTCATGTAATCTCTGGACAAAACCTTCTGAAATCTAAAAATTTGAAATCAAGGTTATTTTGGTTGAGATACATGTTAATAGTATTGTTCTTAAACATTAAATCTGCCTGAAGTTGACTAAATAGAAAAGCAAAATTCAGAGCAATGACTTTGATCATTGAGAAGCTGGGTCCTCCCTCAAAGAAATGGAGTAAACCTAAGTCATGAAGTGCCACAGTTATCTCTGGTATAAAAATAATTGAAAAATCTGACAGAGCAATGACATGGTTGTGTTGAGTAACTGGGGATCCCGGCCTCTGATCAAGATGTTTCTTCATGTAAAAAGACACTCCAATTGCTAACTCTGTTCTCATGTTCGAGAGCCAATGCAGTTATCACACTGAGTAACTGGGTTATTTCACCTGAGACGTGTTTTGCCTCATGTAAAAAGGTGTTAATCAACCAAGATTGCTCAAGAAAAATAAAGTGAAGTTCAAAAGTAAAATCTAAAAATGGATATCATAAAATTTCTGCCAACGAAGTCAACTTCAAATACTATTAAAGGTGTTTAATCTCAATACTACAATGTGTAACTCCTAAAGGAGTCATTGAGATTAATTGAGTAAGATGGAAGAGGATTGAACTGGAATGCTATATGAATAATTGGTTCACCTTTATTAAAACTCAGTTTCAGATATGAGTATTGTATACAATTATCAAATTTGGTATACATCATGCTTAAACCCATTTTTGTCATACAGTTTAATTCATAACCCCTTATGATAGGAGAGTCTATCCCTAATTGGACTTATAACAGTGGTACCTGGAATAAAATTTCGTCTGATCAGTTACATCCTTAATTGCTCCATCATATTGCACATTTGTTTCCTGATCATTACTTGAAAATGCTCACTCTTTCTACTGAACTGTTACTGAAAGATCCTGTGCTCTGTATGTTGCCTTGACATTCTTCCTCAATCTACTTCTTGTTACTGTGATACACTCCTCACATATCCTCTTGAAACTTTTGCTTTATTCTGAGCAAGGACTGTTGAACAGATTTCATTTATTGCTTCTTAAAGGGGGAGGATTGATACTTGATTGTCTAACTGCCCCTGCGCTTGTCGATTGTATTCCTTTATTCAGGGGGAGTTATGTGGTGTCATATTTCACTTTGGGGGAGAATAGATAGCTCTAATATGCTTTCATGTAGTAAAAGGGGGAGATGTTATATCAATCTTTTCATACCTGCTTAATTTTTCTCTCAAACTATTTTCTTTTTGATGAAGTCAAAGGGGGAGAATAGTTTGGGTCTGTGTGACTCATAGTGTTGCCATCATCAAAAAGGGAGAGATTGTTGTGCCCCTGTGGTTTTGATGTCAGCAAGCATAATGAGTATGAATGAGTTTGATGTCAGCAAGCACTATGAGTATGAAAGATTGACTGATTGAGTGTGCATATTTATAGCATTGCATAACAAGTGTAGCTTGCATCGGTGCATTCATCAGTTGCACGCCATATAGTCGATGCATGATTCACTACATATGATGTCTATACACTGAAGCACGCTCATTGCATATGAGGTCCTGTCACTGAAAACCGGTGCAACATTTCTCTGCACGCTATAAAGTCTGTACAGAGTCTTGCCTAGACTGCATCAACTCAAGTCTGTACATTCTTTAGTAGCTATCCATTGCTTCATTCGACCAAGTCAGTACAGCCAGTGCTCTTCATGCATTTACATAGTCTATGCATTGATTTGTCTCGCACATACACTAAGTCTGCACACTAAGTCTATACATTCATGAGCATAGTCAGTGCATTTGGTTGTTTCATGCATATACAAAGTCTGCACATTCTTTGCTGTTATGTCCATGCATCATTTTAGCAAGTCTGTACATTGTCTTGTCGTATGCACACAAAGTCTGTACATTCTTTGATGGCATGCCTGAGCACTCATTGTCATTGTACATACTTTCCTATATGCATTTGTACATCTTTCAAGACAAAGTCTGTACACTCTTCACCCGGCATTCAAAGTCTATACATTCTGTTGCATACATACGTAAGGCAGTGTCATGCACTCAATGTCACGCCCCGAACCGATAGCAGCGGAACGTGTTGTTTGCTCGGAATGTGGCAGTTAAACAGTCGTGAATGATCAAGGGCAATGGCATGAGACCAAATAATTTGGAACAACAATAAAATTTTTATTTCAAATATAAATCTCTTACAAGAACTTGAAGACTCAACTACGTCACTATGAAAGAAAAGGAGATGACGCACTAATAGACTTAGACAATATAACTAAATAAGAGACATCATGCTAGACTCAAGAAAGATAAAAGACTCGGGTTCACTAATTTCCAAAGCTCGCTTGCACACTTGTCCCTCCCATGTGAGTCTCGGTCTCGCTAGTCATCTGATTACCTGAAAAATGTTGGCACAAACTGAGTGAGCGAAAGCTCAGTAGGAATTATATCTCAAGAACTAGCAATTGGTTTAAGTAATTACCTCTTCTAAATGAAAATGCAAGTCTAGCATGTCAATCATGTAAAATAGAACGCTATGGAATCGAACACGATAACGAGAAGAAATAACACGTACTGTCGATCCAAGATAGGGAAGTTCAAGTATTCAAGATTTCAAGTATTTGAACATGTACCGAGTATATCAATAAAGTTTTTCATGTCATGAGATAATGGCTATTAACAAGCAAGTACTTTGCCCATTCCGGGCCACGCAAGTCGTGTCAAGTCAATCAAGTCAAGCACGCGCGAGAGAGAGAGAGAGATAGTGGAGTGTCATAGATTCAAGCAAGTACTTCGGTGCAATGTCACACCGTGATCAATATAACTCCCATGGACACAAGTACTTTCGGGTGCTCCTCCCAAGACCAGATCGGGCCCTATATGCGCGGACATTGTTACATGTAATATCTAGACAACCACTTTAATGATAGCCATGGAATTCCAAGAACAAACTCATGTAGAATATTAAGGTAGATTCGTGGATAAGTTCCACAGAATTCAAGGAAGAACATTAGATGGGCAATGATAAAATCAACGAGAACCATGACATGTCGATAACCTGGGTAGAATCGGTACCTTAACTAGGTAGCCGTGATAACTTGAGTGGATGACTAAACCTGTCACCAATCAAGGGACATGAATCAAGCTGAGAGATTGACCCCATCTATAAGGAACTCAATCCAAGACACTGCCTAGTGGAATATCATCATTCCACCGGCTAGGATTATTCTCTCATGGACCAAGATGGCACCATGAGAGGGCCGGTTTACCAAAAGACGTGGCAATCAAAGGCACAAGGTGTTTAAGGTACAACCAGCTCAGTCGGCCTTGAGGGAATCCAAGACTACGAGGAGACTTACGGAGGTCCCAATGACTAACTTACCAGTCCAAAGGAACGGAATGTCTAATGGAGGGCTTGTATGTCACCGAGAGTTGAGGTGTATACATGAACCAATCGTAAAACAGGGACTCCATCTACGGACGTGAGATGAGAGTGCCCGAAGACCCGCCGTATGGGTCAAAATCGGGAGAAAACGGTGAGAACATGAATGCGTTAATTATAGAATTCATGTCCATCCAATTCTATAATTAACCATAATTAAATAAACTTATATTAATTAATGCCCATGAGTGACGTCATTTGTTAATTAGCGTCCACATAGAGAGACGTTAATTTTATGATTTTTAACTTAATTTATTTAACAAGAATTCACGTCAATATCTATTTAATTGAATAATTTCAAAAATATACATTCAAAGAGACATTAATTTATATAAATTAATTTTTAAAAAATAGAATATATGATAATTAGGAGAAAAATTCAAGGATTCTAAAAATATATTTTTTATTATTTTTTGTAACATATTTTAATAGATATCAATTTTCAAAGATATTGTTACAAGATATATATATATATAATTTGACGACATGTGTTACGTCGTCAAAAGATTTGACGACAATTCTTATTTTCGTCATTTCTTTACAAATTGTTTCAACTTTGGTCCTCTCGTTTCTCGACGTAACTACGTCGGAATCGAGCCTATGATATACCGAAATGACGGGCTCAAAAAATTCTACTTAACTGGATGTTCAAAATAATTTTTCGTTGAGAGATGGGGGATCTTGAGATAGGGGGCACAAAAAATGGTGCAACCACTCTCACTACCTCGGTCTCCATCCCACTAGTACGCCCATAAATTTTCATAGCCAA
Organism: Amorphophallus konjac; assembly: GCA_022559845.1. NCBI lineage: Eukaryota > Viridiplantae > Streptophyta > Magnoliopsida > Alismatales > Araceae > Amorphophallus > Amorphophallus konjac. The sequence goes on along the minus strand of CM040117.1, from coordinate 78,249,447 downwards.
AGGAGACTCCGATACCCACGTACAAGTTATTAAGGCGAAAACTCCATAACTAACTTCTATAGTATTAAACCAAAACACGAAAGAAATAATGTAGTAAAAATCATGTAGAAATATCATGTGAAGTTTAATCTAATTATAATCTTTGACATGAAGAGAGAACACCTACAATGATGAATTAATTTTTGTTTGGGCTACGAAACTTTAGAAAACCTACCTTAAGTGGAGATTTCTGTGATGAACTGTAAAGAAAACTTGCTGGAACGATACTATGTTCGAAATAGAGTATGAGATGACCGCCTCCGTGTGCAACAGGAGGAAGACGAAGGGAAGAAGACTCCCTTTCCTGGTGGCTTTACGCACGGCCCTCAGTTCTCTGCAAGTGATGAAGCAGAGGGTAAGAGGGGTGTTGTTTCTGTTTCGTCAAAATAACAACCGCAACAAGGAAGAGGAATGAAGGAGCATGGCTCCTTTACGTGTTGACGCCGCGGATGCTTGCAGGAGAAAAAAGGATCAGCTGCAGGACAACGAGGACGCAGATCGGCAAGTAGAAGTGCAACTTAGGCTGTTACGATCGACGAGGTGGTGGTTTTATAAGACTTTCAATGTTCTGGAGGGTTCTATTGTTCGTAATTGGAAGGTTTTACGTGTGAAATTGGCAGGGTCTTAAACCTACTATGCATGGTCGCCTCCCTTCTGATTAAACAGCCGCCTGCTAAGTTTCGTACATGAAACCCTAAAGCTAAACCATGCATGCACAAGTGTGCACGTGAGTGGTTATTGGGTTGAAAATGTTGGTGACCGTGGGTTGGGTTGGCCTTATAAGAAGGCTCACGTGGGTTCTTGGGTAGGCTTTAATACTTATGTATATCTATATAGGTTGGACCTAGTTGTGTATGGGCATGTATACCCACCTTGTGGGTTTGCTGGTACGTGGATGGCAAAACCCTTCATTAAATATGATATCTATAATGTGCATATGGGCTGAAGGCCTCATGGGTTTATATATATAAGTGTATTAATATCTATATTTCTTTGGTTAGAATTGTTAGGTGTTTGGGTAGCATATACGTGAGTTTGGGTTATAACAAGGGTTTTAGTTTTAGTTTGGGCTTGGTGAAAGCTCACGTGAGCTTGCTGTGAGTGTGTGGAGTGGGCTTTGCATTTATATATTATGTATTTATAAGTGGATTTACTTATATGCATTGTAATATATTTGGGGTTTATATAGACACGTACGGGGGTCTCTTTTAAGCACATAATACATTATTGTTTTAGGTATGTGTTCATATATATGTGGGTATATATTTATCTATATATATTGTTTATATAGTTGTACACACATATATATATATGTATAATATATATATGAGTGACTTATATGTATTGTAATGAATATTATATATATACAGATTTGTGTGGGTTTAAAGGTTATTTAAGGTTCACTTATACTGTAAGACTCTTAAAGGTGAGCATAAGGCCCATTAAAGATTTCTACCTTGAGATTGTATATGGTTAAGGCTCCTTTATGTTTCAAGGGCCCATGTGAGTTCCAGCTCCACTGGAAAGCCCATTTAGGTGTGGGTTATAATATGCATGTATATATATATGTGGTTGATATATATATATATATATGTGTGTGTGTGTGTGTTTAATATATATCTTATTGTATTATAAATATGCACATACAGATATATATATGGGTAGTTTCTTCACAGTTGCTTAAGACTTGGCATACATAATATATTATATATTTATATAGTTTTTAAAGCTTGTACAATGGGTTTTTGGATTAAGGCCCATTAAGTTATACATGTATTATATCTATATATCTTTGTATTTATATATATATGAGGCCCTTCTGCCTTAAGTTAGTTTCACGTGCAAGGCTCTTACGGCTATCTCTTAAATTCAGTGTGGCCGGTCACAATTATACACTAGGGTCTTTATCGATTAAGAGTTTAAGTAAGGTAGTACTTTATATAGGGATTTTTACTTTTCATAATTTTATTTACTTTAATTACCATATTAATCATTCTTGGGTATCAGAGATAGGTTCGATCCTAGGAAAAATATTCATTTTTATTTAAAAAGGGGATTTAACTAGCCACCAATTTATTTATTCTAAAACAATATACCCACATTCTTATTCATTCAATATTATGAACTATTTAATAGAATATGGAAATATCATCGTGTATTGGCTAAATATATATATATATATATTTATATTTATTCCTTTTCAGCCTTCGAATTTACCGGGTGTTACACCCTCCCCCACTTAAAAGAATTTGGTCCCCAAATTCACATTACCTTCTACTCCCAACGGAGGACTAGTTGTAACTCATTATGGTGCTATCTAAGTGTGGAAAAAAACTAATTTAGGATTGCGGGTGAGGGGTACCTTCCACCATTTTTCCTTTGGCAAGTTTGGCTATAGCTTGAATTCCTCCTGGGAGCTTCGGGGGCAGAACATGGCATTCAGCTATCTTATGGTCTAAGCTTCCGCAACGAAGGCATGCTCCCGACTTACGATAACACTCCTTCGATTGATGGTTTCCTTTACCACAATGCCAGCACTTTCCTTGAGTTTGGCTTACAGGTGCTACCCTACACTTCCCTTTCTTGCATTTCTTATACTTGTGGGAACTGCAGTTCTCATTTAGCCCCTTTTTGGTTGTAGTGATCTTCTCAGAATTGTTGAGTTGGTCTGTAGCAACCCTGATAAATGAATATTGAAATAAAATTAAAAAAAATAAACAAAGTACAAATAACGCCTCTTAGTAAGGCGTTAATTTAAAAAGAAACGCCTCTATAAACGGCGTGACTAAAGAAAGGACGCCCACACTTGTGGTCGTCAACTCTCACGCGACCAAATAGGTAAGTAAAAGAAACGCCCATATCTTGGGCGTGTTTCAAAAATAAGGAACGCCCTTATACAAGACGCTTCTTAATAAACGACCTGAACAAGGTCGTTAATTTAAGAATAGACGCCCTGACCCAAGGCGTTAATTAAGTTCGTGAACCGTTCGAACCCAGAACTTATCCAGGGTAATAGATAAGTATTAGAAAGAGTTAAAAAGTGGTAAGGACTCTATTAGGGATATATTACCCTCACTAGAACACTAACTCTAATAGGACACCCAAAAATCCTATAAATACCCTTGACAGTCGAACCCTAGAAAGCTATTTGGTCGATCGTCCCTGTCGCGGTAGGTGAATAACTAACAGTTATTCCTTAAATTCTTTCTCTGCATATGCTCATATGAAGAACACTGACTGTTTCTTCATCTTCTTTGGTTTTATAGGAATTGCCTGTCAAGACTAAAGACCGGTAAGGTTATTCCTCTTCTCCTATACCTACGATTACACTCATGAAGAAATAGTAATTTCTTCAATTTTCTCTGTAGGAAAATTCTTCTAACCTACTGAAGAACGGGGATTCTTCATTGACGATCATTTGCATTCTCTTCTGTGCATACTGCTGTTAGCAAGTTCCATCGCCAGGAGACTTTATGGAGACTCTGTTCTTCTAAATTCTTCACCGTTCATCAGATTATCTTCATCAAGGTAGGATCTTCTCAAGTCTTGTAGCCCAAACTAAATATATATATACAAGAAGCATCATGCATATCATGTATTAGTTTTATTTTTAGTTTCTCAGACGTTGGAATATTATTGAAAGAAACGCCCTTGAATAGGGCGCTACTTTAAAAGAAACGACCATCACTATGGTCGTTAATTCATAATAAACGCCCTATATACAGGCGTTACTTTCATGAAAATATTAACTACCCACGTTATAAAAATGATATATATGAAATCCTGATATCTAATGCATGACTCTACCTGTAAATTCCTACTAATGTTCTTGTCATGACCATGTCTCCTGTCACTTGAAATTTTTATTTCCTGGAGTATTGTAAATTTCTTGAATTCACGACTTGGATAAAGTCGTTTTTTTTATGTTAACGCCCCAGAACAGGGCGTGATTCTGAAAGCTAACGCCTCTTCCTAGGGCGTTCCTCTGTTAAAATCCTGAAATATATTTATTCTGTAAAATAGAATTAAACAGTAACGCCCCTTCCCAGGGCGTGTTTTCTATCAATCCCAAAAATTATTTACATTCTGACAGATATGTAAATAATAAGACGCCTTCATGTGAAGTCGTCAACTCCTGAAGAAACGCCCCTGACCAGGGCGTGTTTTAGATAAATTACTGAATTATTAAAAATTCTGCAAAATGGAAACATGTGTAACGCCCTTCTGTTAGGCGTTACTTACTTGAGAAACGACTTAGCGTAAGTCGTTATTTTCTGTAAAAATGATTTTTATCCTGATTCTGTTAACCGATGGTTTCATATTATATAATATATATATCGGCACTATTCTCCACTCCGTGAGTATAGTCCCACTTTTTCACGTTGTTTCATCGATCACACTCAACTCTCATTGACATACAAGCTCTCCATTGGACATTCCGTTCCTTTGGACTAGCGAGTTAGTCATAGAGACCTCCGTAAGACTCCTCGTAGCCTTGGATTCCCTCAAGGCCGATTGAGCTGGTTGTACCTGAAAAACTCATTACACGATCCTTGCCATGTCAATCTAAAGAAACATGGTATACCGGCCCTTATGTTTATACAAAGTGTATATCATAAGAAATTCTTAATGGGATGATGATATCATGCCATATCATGTCATTCTTGGAAACCTCAATTCTATGATAAGAATGAGGGTATCTTACTTTGATATACTGTTCATGTGGACCTCAATTCTATATATAGAATGTCCATATCGATTTGTCATGGTACCTAAGTTAAGGGAACCTAATTCCACCTAGTTTCATCGATAATCATGATTATACCGTTATTATCACCAATCTATGTCCTTTGTCATATTTTGGACTCTATTCTATCCAAAGTTGTCATACATGTCTACAAGCTTGATTATTGAAATTCTATATTGGCTATATAAACAAGAGTGGATGTCAAAAAAAAATACATGATAAATGCCTGCGCATATAGGGCCCGATCTGGTCCTGGGAGGAGCACCCGAAAGTACTTGTGCCCATGGGAGTTAAAATGATAAGGTATCTGGCATTATACCGAGTACTTGACTTGCTTGATTAGACATTCCAAACACATCTTGTACTTGAATCGTACTTGACTTGACATGAAATGCGTGGCCCGCAAAAGGGTAATTTACTTGCTTGATACATGATAGCCAAAGTTCTTGACATGACTTGTTAAACGTACTCGCTTAAATATCTCGAATACCCTTGTTATCTTGTTGAAAGATCATGATTAGTTCATCTTATTTCCTTGATATTACATTCTCTCTATCTTGTCGTTTTATGCGAGCATGCATAGCTTTATTGCATTCATGAAAGATGTAATTACTTAAACCCCTTGCTAGTACTTGAGATATAATTTCCTACTGAGCGTTCGCTCATCCCGTTTGTCCCTTTTTACTTTTCAGGTAAGTCCGACGACGACGGAAGTCAATCGGATAGGAATGGTCATGAGTGAAAGTGCTAGAGCTGCTCAAGTGTCATCTAGTCTTTTCTATAGTTTCTTGAGTCAACTATGTACTTTTCTTTTTTATTAAACAGAGTATTGGATTTGTAATAGTCTATTATAAAGGAATAAAGGATTGGGTTATCTTGCTATTTTACGCATCTCTGTCTTTGTGTCGAATACACGACCACTCTGATTGACATGATTGATATAGACACGTCGCGCACCTCCGGGTATCTTCCGCGCTCGGGGCGTGACAGTCTTTGTGGTATCAGAGCCTAGGGTATTCAATTCCTAGGAAAAACCCAAGTCCAAGGATAAGTTGAACCTTTAAACCAGTGAGATTGGGTAGAACCAAGGGTTAGATTTAACATAGTGTACGAGTCTTTAAATACGATCACGTACTAATATAGTTATTGTAATTGTAGGATAATGGCTGCCGAACGTGCTCAATGGCGCAACATGCAGCGTACCCTTCAAGGGATGACTCAAGTGCTACAACAGGTAGCACAAGGTGGTGCTCCACGAGCTGGAAGCTTACACCAAGCATTTAAGAACATGAATCCCCCGAAGTTCATGGGATCGACCGATCCGGACGATGCCGAGCATTGGGTTCGAGAAACCGAACGCATATTCCGTGTCATGCAATGCACGGATCAGGACAAAGTTCTATTAGCTACATTCCAGTTAGAGAAAGATGCTAGGTGCTGGTGGGAGTCTATTGAAGCAACCATCGATCCTACTCAAGTAACATGGGAAGAATTTGTGGAATACTTCAATGCTAAATATTTCTCGGACCGAGTCCAAGAAAAGAAGGCTGCAGAATTCTCTGCATTGAAGCAACGATCTTTATCATTAGTAGATTATGAAGCTCAGTTCTCCAGGTTGTCTAGATATGCTAAGCATCTTATTAGCATGGAGAAGATGAAAGCCCGTAGATTTCTTAATGGGCTTAGGCCCCACTACATTACTCAACTGGCGCCTATGGACATCCAAGTTTATTCCGAAATAGTGCGCCGAGCTCAATTACTTGAAGATGCCACAGAACTATCTGATAGGATCCGTGGGAAAGATAAGAAGGAGCAAGTCACAAGTTCGGGTTCCTTCAAACCCAACTTTAAGAAGAGGCCCAATAATGGAGGTTCATCCTCTCAAGATTCCAAGTTCAAGAAATCCAAGCCCTTCTCTATCACCACTACACCTTCTAATACAGTATGTAAGCATTGTGACAAGGCTGGTCACAAGACAGAAGAATGTTGGAGGAAATTAGGAGCTTGTCTCCGTTGTGGAAGCCGTGAGCATCGGATTCCCGAGTGTCCATTAATGAATGACCAAGCCGGCGATGGTAAACGCCCGGTGACGAAGAATGCTCGTCTTCATGCAATCCAGGAGACCGAACCTGAAGAAGAAGGCGGATTAGTGGAAGGTACATTGAAAATTTGTTCCAAAAATGCTTATGTCTTATTTGATACGGGTGCATCACATTCCTTTATTTCTAAGAAGTTTGCCGACCCGTTACCGTTAGAACCAGAATGGATAAAAATAGTCCTAACTACTCCTCTGGGAAGTGAAAATGATATTACTCATCACTATCAAAACTGTGAGGTAATGGTTCAAGGTAGGAATTTACCTATAGATCTCATATGCCTCGATCTAAAGGAGTATGATGTTATACTGGGAGCGGACTGGTTATCCAAATACCATGCAACGGTTGATTGCCGCAATAGCCAAATTGCTTTTAAAGATTTTCCAGAATTAGTCTTTTCTCGCCCCAAGAGTCGGAGCAAATCCCCTCTTATTTCGGCTCTTCGAGCAAGCAAGCTCGTCAGGAAAGGATGTGTATCCTTCCTTGCATTTGTCACAGTTAAGGAAACAAAGGACACTAAGATAGAAGACATTCAGGTAGTGCAAGAATTTTCAGACGTATTTCCGGAAGATTTGCCGGGATTACCCCCTCAAAGAGAAGTGGCCTTCACCATTGACTTAGTCCCTGGTGCTGGTCCAGTTTCAAAGGCACCCTATAGAATGTCCCCGGCTGAACTCAAAGAGTTGAAGGAGCAGTTGATGGAACTAATCCAAAAAGGGTTTATTAGACCAAGTACTTCCCCGTGGGGAGCACCAGTCTTATTTGTAAAGAAGAAGGATGGATCCATGAGGTTGTGTATCGACTATCGACAGTTGAATCATCTTACTATCAAGAACAAGTATCCACTGCCGAGAATCGATGAATTATTTGATCAGATTTCAGGATCCAAATACTTTTCCAAGATTGATCTCAGGTCGGGATATCATCAATTAAGAATCAAGGATGATGACATTCATAAGACTGCATTCAGAAGCAGGTATGGCCATTACGAATTTGTTGTCATGCCTTTTGGACTAACAAATGCCCCTGCTGCCTTTATGCAGTTAATGAATAGCATATTCAGGCCTTATCTAGATCAATTTGTGGTAGTTTTCATTGATGATATATTGATATATTCCAAGACTAAGGAAGGACATGAAGAGCATTTGAGGATTGCATTACAAATCTTGAGGATAAATCAACTATACGCTAAGCTCAGCAAATGCGAGTTCTGGCTGGAAGAAGTGGCTTTTCTCGGACATGTCATATCAAAGGATGGATTATCTGTAGATCCGTCAAAAGTTGAAGCTGTAAGGAACTGGGAAAGACCCACTAATGCAAGCGAGATCAGAAGTTTCTTAGGTCTTGCAGGCTATTATCGGCGATTCATCAAAGATTTCTCTAAGATCGCCATACCACTTACAAGATTAACTCGTAAGGAGATCCGATATGAATGGAGTGAGGAATGTGAAAGAAGTTTCCAAACTCTCAAGGATCATCTCACTACAGCTCCGGTGTTAGCTCTACCAATAGAAGGAGAGAAATTCGAGGTCTACACAGATGCTTCTGGCATTGGCCTTGGATGTGTCCTAATGCAACAAGGAAAGGTCATAGCATACTCTTCACGTCAACTGAAGAAGCATGAGGAGAATTACCCCGTCCATGACTTAGAACTGGCCGCGGTGGTATTTGCCCTAAAGATATGGAGACACTATCTCTATGGAGTACAGTTCACTGTCTACTCAGATCACAAAAGTCTCAAATATCTATTTTCACAAAAGGAGCTAAACATGAGACAAAGACGCTGGCTAGAATATCTCAAGGACTTCGACTTCAATATTCAATACCATCCTGGAAAGGGTAATTATGTTGCTGATGCCCTTAGTCGAAAGCCGAGAGCAATGATAGCCAATTGTATGATACGAGAATGAAGGTTACTTGAACAATTCTCCGAGCTCAATATAAGCTTGGACACGGAATCCAAATTTATTACATTATCTCATGTAAGTATACAGTCAGATTTATTATCTGAGATACAAGCACTTCAGAATGATGATCCTATATTAGTGGAAATCAAAGGAAGATTAGAAGGACAATCTGATTTCCAACTAACTTCTGATGGAAGATTATTATTCAAAGGTAGAACTTGTATACCTGACTGTCCGGAATTAAAGAAGAAGATCTTAGATGAAGCTCACCGATCAAGGTACACTATTCATCCAGGATCAACCAAAATGTACCAGGATGCAAAGAGGAACTTTTGGTGGCCCAACATGAAAAGGGAAATAGCGGACTATGTATCACGCTGTCTCACTTTCCAACAGGTCAAGGCGGAACACCAAAAGCCTGCTGGAAAACTTCATCCTCTAGATATTCCTAAGTGGAAATGGGAGGATATTGGTATGGACTTCATCATGGGTTTATCTAAATCGAAAGGAGGACATGATGGAATCTGGGTTATCATTGACCGATTAACTAAATCGGCACATTTCTTGCCAATAAAAAGTCGATGGTCAATTGATGTGCTAGCTGCACTGTACATCAAGGAAATAGTCAGGATACATGGAATTCCTGTCTCAATCGTGTCTAACAGAGATCCCCGTTTTACTTCTCATTTTTGGAAGGGATTACAACATTCGATGGGAACAAGGCTCAACTTTAGTACTGCTTTCCACCCACAAACGGATGGTCAGACCGAGAGAACTAACCAAGTTGTTGAGGATATGCTAAGAGCTTGCATCATTGACTTTGGTGGAAGCTGGCATGAACACTTGCCTCTAGTTGAATTTGCTTATAATAATAGCTACCAAGCTAGTATCCAAATGGCACCTTTCGAAGCTTTATATGGAAGGAGTTGCCGATCACCCTTATGCTGGAACGAAGTTGGGGAAAAATAACTATTAGGTCCAGACATGGTAAGGGATACAACTGAGAAGATATAAGTAATCAGAGAAAGATTGCAAGTTGCTCAGACGAGACAAAAGGCTTATGCTGATACAAGAAGGAGAGATATTGAATTCCAAATCGGAGATCATGTATTTCTCAAGATATCGCCTGGACGTGGCATACGAAGATTTGGTGTTAAGGGCAAGCTTACGCCAAGATTCATTGGACCATTCGAGGTACTTGAAAGAGTTGGCGAGGTTGCTTATCGCATCGCGTTGCCTCCTCAATTGTCCGAGGTACATAATGTATTTCACATATCTATGTTGAAGAAGTATGTGCACGATCCATCTCATATTATTGAACATGGAGATCTGGTGATCCAGAAAGATCTCACCTATAAACAGAAGCCTATGAAGATTTTGGATCAAGAAATACGAGCTCTAAGGAATAAGGTTATTCCCATGCTCAAGGTGCAATGGAATAAGAATCCGGAACACGAAGCGACATGGGAGACCGAGGAATCTATGAAGAAACGATTTCTCGAGTTATTCTAAGAGGTATATGTTCTACACTCTCCACGTGTATAAATATATATGTGGAATTTGGGGACCAAATTCTTTTTAAGTGGGGGAGGGTGTAGCAACCCTGATAAATGAATATTGAAATAAAATTAAAAAAAATAAACAAAGTACAAATAACGCCTCTTAGTAAGGCGTTAATTTAAAAAGAAACGCCTCTATAAACGGCGTGACTAAAGAAAGGATGCCCACACTTGTGGTCATCAACTCTCACGCGACCAAATAGGCAAGTAAAAGAAACCCCCATATCTTGGGCGTGTTTCAAAAATAAGGAACGCCCTTATACAAGACACTTCTTAATAAACGACCTGAACAAGGTCGTTAATTTAAGAATAGACGCCCTGACCCAAGGCGTTAATTAAGTTCGTGAACCGTTCGAACCCAGAACTTATCCAGGGTAATAGATAAGTATTAGAAAGAGTTAAAAAGTGGTAAGGACTCTATTAGGGATATATTACCCTCACTAGAACACTAACTCTAATAGGACACCCAAAAATCCTATAAATACCCTTGACAGTCGAACCCTAGAAAGCTATTTGGTCGATCGTCCCTGTCGCGGTAGGTGAATAACTAACAGTTATTCCTTAAATTCTTTCTCTGCATATGCTCATATGAAGAACACTGACTTTTTCTTCATCTTCTTTGGTTTTATAGGAATTGCCTGTCAAGACTAAAGACCGGTAAGGTTATTCCTCTTCTCCTATACCTACGATTACACTCATGAAGAAATAGTAATTTCTTCAATTTTCTCTGTAGGAAAATTCTTCTAACCTACTGAAGAACGGGGATTCTTCATCGACGATCATTTGCATCCTCTTCTGTGCATACTGCTGTTAGCAAGTTCCATCGCCAGGAGACTTTGTGGAGACTCTGTTCTTCTAAATTCTTCACCGTTCATCAGATTATCTTCATCAAGGTAGGATCTTCTCAAGTCTTGTAGCCCAAACTAAATATATATATACAAGAAGCATCATGCATATCATGTATTAGTTTTATTTTTAGTTTCTCGGACGTTGGAATATTATTGAAAGAAACGCCCTTGAATAGGGCGCTACTTTAAAAGAAACGACCATCACTATGGTCGCTAATTCATAATAAACGCCCTATATACAGGCGTTACTTTCATGAAAATATTAACTACCCACGTTATAAAAATGATATATATGAAATCCTGATATCTAATGCATGACTCTACCTGTAAATTCCTACTAATGTTCTTGTCATGACCATGTCTCCTGTCACTTGAAATTTTTATTTCCTGGAGTATTGTAAATTTCTTGAATTCATGACTTGGACAAAGTCATTTTTTTTATGTTAACGCCCCAGAACAGGGCGTGATTCTGAAAGCTAACGCCTCTTCCTAGGGCGTTCCTCTGTTAAAATCTTGAAATATATTTATTCTGTAAAATAGAATTAAACAGTAACGCCCCTTCCCAGGGCGTGTTTTCTATCAATCCTGAAAATTATTTACATTCTGACAGATATGTAAATAATAAGACGCCTTCATGTGAAGTCGTCAACTCCTGAAGAAACGCCCCTGACCAGGGCGTGTTTTAGATAAATTACTGAATTATTAAAAATTCTGCAAAATGGAAACATGTGTAAACGCCCTTCTGTTAGGCGTTACTTACTTGAGAAACGACTTAGCGTAAGTCGTTATTTTCTGTAAAAATGATTTTTATCCTGATTCTGTTAACCGATGGTTTCATATTATATAATATATATATCGGCACTATTCTCCACTCCGTGAGTATAGTCTCACTTTTTCACGTTGTTTCATCGATCACACTCAACTCTCATTGACATACAAGCTCTCCATTGGACATTCCGTTCCTTTGGACTAGCGAGTTAGTCATAGAGACCTCCGTAAGACTCCTCGTAGCCTTGGATTCCCTCAAGGCCGATTGAGCTGGTTGTACCCGAAAAACCCATTACACGATCCTTGCCATGTCAATCTAAAGAAACATGGTATACCGGCCCTTATGTTTATACAAAGAGTATATCATAAGAAATTCTTAATGGGATGATGATATCATGCTATATCATGTCATTCTTGGAAACCTCAATTCTATGATAAGAATGAGGGTATCTTACTTTGATATACTGTTCATGTGGACCTCAATTCTATATATAGAATGTCCATATCGATTTGTCATGGTACCTAAGTTAAGGGAACCTAATTCCACCTAGTTTCATCAATAATCATGATTATACCGTTATTATCACCAATCTATGTCCTTTGTCATATTTTGGACTCTATTCTATCCAAAGTTGTCATACATGTCTACAAGCTTGATTATTGAAATTCTATATTGGCTATATAAACAAGAGTGGATGTCAAAAAAAAATACATGATAAATGCCTGCGCATATAGGGCCCGATCTGGTCCTGGGAGGAGCACCCGAAAGTACTTGTGCCCATGGGAGTTAAAATGATAAGGTATCTGGCATTATACCGAGTACTTGACTTGCTTGATTAGACATTCCACACACATCTTGTACTTGAATCGTACTTGACTTGACATGAAATGCGTGGCCCGCAAAAGGGTAATTTACTTGCTTGATACATGATAGCCAAAGTTCTTGACATGACTTGTTAAACGTACTCGCTTAAATATCTCGAATACCCTTGTTATCTTGTTGAAAGATCATGATTAGTCCATCTTATTTCCTTGATATTACATTCTCTCTATCTTGTCGTTTTATGCGAGCATGCATAGCTTTATTGCATTCATGAAAGATGTAATTACTTAAACCCCTTGCTAGTACTTGAGATATAATTTCCTACTGAGCGTTCGCTCATCCCGTTTGTCCCTTTTTACTTTTCAGGTAAGTCCGACGACGACGGAAGTCAATCGGATGGGAATGGTCATGAGTGAAAGTGCTAGAGCTGCTCAAGTGTCATCTAGTCTTTTCTATGGTTTCTTGAGTCAACTATGTACTTTTCTTTTTTATTAAACAGAGTATTGGATTTGTAATAGTCTATTATAAAGGAATAAAGGATTGGGTTATCTTGCTATTTTGCGCATCTCTGTCTTTGTGTCGAATACACGACCACTCTGATTGACATGATTGATATAGACACGTCGCGCACCTCCGGGTATCTTCCGCGCTCGGGGCGTGACATGGTCTTTCCCTTCCACTCTCTCTTTTTCTCCCACCATTCTTTCTAACTCCTGAACTCTCCTAACAAGGTCCGCATACACTTGGACATCTACTAGTACCATCCTAGAGACAAAGCTCGGTTTAGATGCCTCCATTTTACTAGGTTTCCTGCAAGGATGAGAGGGGAGATAATTTATTGACCAAGGATTTTGTAATAATGAAACTTAAGTATTTTATCATTCTTTTATAATTTAACCCCAAGCTCTACCCATCTCTCACGGAATTCTTATAGGATGACCGACAAAGATGACTCAACTTGTCTTCTGGACTTAACGACCTAGGAATTAGAAAGCCGAAGCTCTAATATGACGGGTAAAGATACTTGACATATCATTGGAACCTAATAACTTGAGGATGTGAAAGCTGAAGCTCTGATATGACTGACAAGCATACTTAACCTATCATTGGAGCCTAATAACTGAAGGATATGAAAGCCGAAGCTCTGATACCACCTCTGTCACGGCCCGAACCGATAGCAGTGGAACGTGTCGTTTGCTCGGAACATGGCAGTTAAACAGTCGTGAATGATCAAGAGCAATGGCATGAGACCAAATAATTTGGAACAACAATAAAAAATTTATTTCAAATATAAATCTCTTACAAGAACTTGAAGACTCAACTACGTCACTATGAAAGAAAAGGAGATGATGCACTAATAGACTTAGACAATAAAACTAAATAAGAGACATCATGCTAGACTCAAGAAAGATAAAAGACTCGGGTTCACTAATTTTCAAAGCTCGCTTGCACACTTGTCCCTCCCATGTGAGTCTCGGTCTTGCTAGTCACCTGATTACCTGAAAAATATTGGCACAAACTGAGTGAGCGAAAGCTCAGTAGGAATTTTATCTCAAGAACTAGCAATTGGTTTAAGTAATTACCTCTTCTAAATGAAAATGCAAGTCTAGCATGTCAATCATGTAAAATAGAACGCTATGGAATCGAACACGATAACGAGAGGAAATAACACGTACTGTCGATCCAAGATAGGGAAGTTCAAGTATTCAAGATTTCAAGTATTTGAACAAGGACCGAGTATATCAATAAAGTTTTTCATGTCATGAGATAATGGCTATTAACAAGCAAGTACTTTGCCCATTCCGGGCCACGCAAGTCGTGTCAAGTCAATCAAGTCAAGCACACGCGAGAGAGAGAGAGATAGTGGAGTGTCGTAGATTCAAGCAAGTACTTCGGTGCAATGCCACACCGTGATCAATATAACTCCCATGGGCACAAGTACTTTCGGGTGCTCCTCCAAGGACCAGATCGGGCCCTATATGCGCGGACATTGTTACATGTAATATCTAGACAACCACTTTAATGATAGCCATGGAATTCCAAGAACAAACTCATGTAGAATATTAAGGTAGATTCGTGGATAAGTTCCACAGAATTCAAGGAAGAACATTAGATGGGAAATGATAAAATCAACGAGAACCATGACATGTCGATAACCTGGGTAGAATCGGTACCTTAACTAGGTAGCCGTGATAACTTGAGTGGATGACTAAACCTGTCACCAATCAAGGGACATGAATCAAGCTGAGAGATTGACCCCATCTATAATGAACTCAATCCAAGACACCGCCTAGTGGAATATCATCATTCCACCGGCTAGGATTATTCTCTCATTGACCAAGATGGCACCATGAGAGGGCCGGTTTAGCACAAGACGTGGCAATCAAAGGCACAAGGTGTTTAAGGTACAACCAGCTCAGTCGGCCTTGAGGGAATCCAAGACTACGAGGAGACTTACGGAGGTCCCAATGACTAACTTGCCAGTCCAAAGGAACGGAATGTCCAATGGAGGGCTTGTATGTCACCGAGAGTTGAGGTGTATACGTGAACCAATCGTGAAACATGGACTCCATTTACGGACGTGAGATGAGAGTGCCAGAAGACCCGCGGTATGGGTCAAAATCGAGAGATAACGGTGAGAACATGAATGCGTATAGAATTCATGTCCATCCAATTCTATAATTAACTATAATTAAATAAACTTATATTAATTAATACCCATGAGTGACGTCATTTGTTAATTAGCGTCCACATAGAGAGACGTTAATTTTATGATTTTTAACTTAATTTATTTAACAAGAATTCACGTCAATATCTATTTAATTGAATAATTTTAAAAATATACATTCAAAGAGACATTAATTTATATAAAATAATTTAAAAAAATAGAATATATGATAATTAGGAGAAAAATTTAAGGATTCCAAAAATATATTTTTTATAATTTTCTGTAACATATTTTAATAGATATCAATTTTCAAAGATATTGTTACAAGATATATATATATATCGGTATATATATATAATTTGACGACATGTGTTACGTCGTCAAAAGATTTGACGACAATTCTTATTGTCGTCATTTCTTTACAAATTGTCTCAACTTTAGTCCTCTCGTTTCTCGACGTAATTACGTCGGAATCAAGCCTATGATATACCGAAATGACGGGCTCAAAAAACTCTACTTAACTGGATGTTCAAAATAATTTTTCGTTGAGAGATGAGGGATCTTGAGATAGGGGGCACGAAAAATGGTGCAACCACTCTCACTACCTCGGTCTCCATCCCACTAGTACGCCCATAAATTTTCATAGCCAAAGGAGACTCCGATACCCACGTACAAGTTATTAAGGCGAAAACTCCATAACTAACTTCTATAGTATTAAACCAAAACACGAAAGAAATCATGTAGTAAAAATCATGCAGAAATATCATGTGAGGTTTAATCTAATTATAATCTTTGACATGAAGAGAGAACACCTACAATGATGAATTAATTTTTGTTTGGGCTACGAAACTTGAGAAAACCTACCTTAAGTGGAGATTTCTGTGATGAACTGTAAAGAAACCTTGCTGGAACGATATTATGTTCGAAATAGAGTATGAGATGACCGCCTCCTTGTGCAACAGGAGGAAGACGAAGGGAAGAAGACTCCCTTCCCTGGTGGCTTTACGCACGGCCCTCAGTTCTCTGCAAGTGATGAAGCAGAGGGTGAGAGGGGTGTTGTTTCTTTTTCGTCAAAACAACAACAACCGCAACAAGGAAGAGGAATGAAGGAGCATGGCTCCTTTACGTGCTGATGCCACGGATACTTGTAGGAGGAAAAAGGATCAACTGCAGGACGACGAGGACGCAGATCGGCAAGTAGAAGTGCAACTTAGGTTGTTACGATTGACGGGGTGATGGTTTTATAAGACTTTCAATGTTCTGGAGGGTTCTATTGTTCGTAATTGGAAGGTTTTACGTGTGAAATTGGCAGGGTCTTAAACCTACTATGCATGGTCGCCTCCCTTCCATTTAAACATCCGCCTGCTAAGTTTCGTACATGAAACCCTAAAGCTAAACCATGCATGCACAAGTGTGCGGGTTCTATTGTTCGTAATTGGAAGGTTTTACGTGTGAAATTGGCAGGGTCTTAAACCTACTATGCATGGTCGCCTCCCTTCCATTTAAACATCCGCATGCTAAGTTTCGTACATGAAACCCTAAAGCTAAACCATGCATGCACAAGTGTGCACGTGAGTGGTTATTGGGTTGAAAACGTTGGTGACCGTGGGTTGGGTTGGCCTTGTAAGAAGGCTCACGTGGGTTCTTGGGTAGGCTTTAATACTTATGTATATCTATATAGGTTGGACCTAGCTGTGTATGGGCATGTATACCCACCTTGTGGGTTTGCTGGTACATGGATGGCAAAACCCTCCATTAAATATGATATCTATAATGTGCATATGGGCTGAAGGCCTCATGGGTTTATATATATAGGTGTATATATATCTATATTTCTTTGGTTAGACTTGTTAGGTGTTTGGGTAGCATATACGTGAGTTTGGGTTATAACAAGGGTTTTAGTTTTGGTTTGAGCTTGGTGAAAGCTCACGTGAGCTTGCTGTGAGTGTGTGGAGTGGGCTTTGCATTTATATATTATGTATTTATAAGTGGGTTTACTTATATGCATTGTAATATATTTGGGGTTTATACATACACGTACGGGTGTCTGTTTTAAGCACATAATACATTATTATTTTAGGTATGTGTTCATATATATGTGGGTATATATTTATCTATATATATTGTTTATATAGTGGTACACATATATATATATATGTATAATATATATAAATGAGTAACTTATATGTATTGTAATGAATATTATATATATACAGATATGTGTGGGTTTAAAGGTTATTTAAGGTTCACTTATACTGTAAGACTCTTAAAGGTGAGCATAAGGCCCATTAAAGATTTCTACCTTGAGATTGTATATGGTTAAGGCTCCTTTATGTTTCAAGGGCCCATGTGAGTTCCAGATCCAGTGGAAAGCCCATTTAGGTGTGGGTTATAATATGCATGTATATATATATGGGGTTGATATATATATATGTGTGTGTGTTTAATATATATCTTATTGTATTATAAATATGCACATACAGATATATATATGGGTAGTTTCTTCACAGTGGCTTAAGACTTGGCATGCATAATATATTATATATGTATATAGTTTTTAAAGCTTTTACAATGGGTTTTTGGATTAAGGCCCATTAAGTTATACATGCATTATATCTATATATCTATGTATTTATATATATATGAGGCCCTTCTGCCTTAAGCTAGTTTCACGTGCAAGGCTCTTACGGCTATCTCTTAAATTCAGTGTGGCCGGTCACAATTATACACTAGGGTCTTTATCGATTAAGAGTTTAATTAAGGTAGTACTTTATATAAGGATTTTTACTTTTCATAATTTTATTTACTTTAATTACCATATTAATCATTCTTGGGTATCAGAGATAGGTTGGATCCTAGGAAAAATATTCACTTTTATTTAAAAAGGGGATTTAACTTGCCACCAATTTATTTATTCTAAAACAATATACCCACATTCTTATTCATTCAATATTATGAACTTTTTAATAGAATATGGAAATATCATCGTGTATAGGCTAAATATATATATATATATATATATATATATATATATATATATTTATTCCTTTTCAGCCTTCGAATTTACCGGGTGTTACACTCAAAGTCCACACATGCACACGCATAGTTTGTGCATTATGCATTAATGCTTCAACTCTAGGCATAGCAAGTTTGCACATTGGTTGCACATTGCACACAAAGTCTGTACACTCGTTGATGATATGCCCGTGCATCATTTTAGCAAGTCTGTACATCGCTTGCACATTGCACACAAAGTCTGTACACTCGTTGATGGCATGCCCGTGCATTCATTATCAATGTGCATACTTTATTATATCCATACTGCATTACACGCTATAAAGTCTGTACATGCTTTGTTCAAATCTCAAACTTACTCAATGCATCCTTTTCTCTCCTTTCAGATTAATTCACACTGATAACAAGTCTGTTCTAACAGGACTGCTGCTCGAGGAGTTTGAGAAGGGCACGTGATCCAAGAATGGAGGAAGTGCCAGGATCGTGACACGTGTATTGCAGCAGGCTGAAATGCTGCCACGTGGTCAAGGCGCTAGGGCGAGAATTCGTGGAAGACACACACCCATCTATGTGCTGCTGCTATAAAAGGTGGGTCTCTCCATCCAGAGAACATGGATCGTGAAAAAGAGTGATCGAAGTAGGGGAACCTATCTGAAAGAGCAGAAGTAGAGAGAGAGCCTGCACGATCCAAAAGAAGAGAAAGAAAGAAGAAGAAGAGAGAAGAAAAGAGAGAGCAGAAGAAGAGCAAAGGAGGAGAGTGTTCGAAAAAGAAAGAGTGAGCAGTAAAGAAGAAGAAGAAGAAGAAAGAGAAATCAAGAGTTTAGAAGAAGAAGAAGAGAGTCTTCTGAAGCTTTGTCTCTACTGGACCGTGGATCAAATCTAGGCCAGTCATCTCTTTGAGAGCCACCTTGTGTTTTATCATCTACAGCTTTCTGTTGCTGTGTCCTTTCCATATCTTATTTTTCTTTTGAACCTTTATTCAAGCTGTTAGTCAGCAGAGCTAAGCTGTATTGCTCAGCGTTGCAGGGGAGGATTCCTCTGGTCGGCAAGCTGTGTTGCTCAGCGGGCGAGGTGGATACCTCGGATAGAAAGCTGTGTTGCTCAGCAGGCGAGGTGGATACCTCGGACAGCAAGCTGTGATGCTCAGCTGTTTGTAGGCAAGCTGTGAGGCCCAGCCGTTCAAGCTGAGTCAGCGGGAAGCCACACTCGGGTTTGAGTGTGGGGTGGACGTAGGTCTGCGGACTGAACCACCTAAAAATTCCTTCGTGCACTGTGGTTTGAATGCTTACTCTTTGCTTTCGCTAGATGAATGCTTAGGCTCGATTTGTCTTCATATGTCGAGTGAGCCAATTGATTGAACACATCGCTGTATTTTAGTTTTGGTAGAACTGAATCTGTTTTTAATTTCACATCTCTAAGTGTTCTGAGTTTTTAATTGGGAGTAATTTTTAAGGATAGATTCATTCACCCCCCTCTAAATCCATCGCACGGATCCTAACAATGGGGGCTCCGCCCTGGGTCCTAGTATTCCCGCATCACCAGTACCCAAGAAGGGGCGTTCAGCCCCGGGTTCCAGCTCCAGCAATACCAAAAAAAAGGGGGGCCATCTAGCGCTGGGATTCGGCTCCAGCAGCACCCAAGGCGGGGGTTCAGCCTCGGGTTCTAGCTCCATCAACACCTAGGACGGGTCGTGGTGCGGACACTAGCGAGCGAGAAGCACGAACATGCGAGCCGTCGGTACCGTACGCGGAGCACCACTCGAGCTACATCGGCTCCCATCTGGCTCGGAGATAGTCTAGAGTATCCGCCTTGAGTCCTTATATTTATAGTATTTATGGGGATTTTATTTGTGTGTAATGTGTGTTTATTTGGTTTTATTCGGATTGTACTTCGGATTGTAATATGGGTTTATTTGTAATTTGAGACCACATGGGTCCCGCGGGCCGCCCATCCCTTCTCCCATTGATCCACCTCAGCTCTTGGGCCCATGTGGGGTCAGTCAACCCTCCAAGGTGGGCTTCTAGAAGAGTTGGACCAAGGGGGGGACAAGGGGTAGCAAAATTCAAAATTTGGAACCTACAAGTCAAGGGGGTGTCCCATGTATATAGTATTATATTAGGATTGAAATCTTATTTTATTTGTTCCAAACCACATGGGAGAAATAAATTGTGGACTCCCTCTTTTACCCCTCCCCAAATAAGTTGTGAGAGCCGGTGTGAAGTTCATCGTTGCCGCCGCCGCCGCCATCGAGCCGCCGTTGCACCACCACCACCTCCGTCGGTATTCTGTCAATCGGGTGACAACATGTCCTTCCATGAATTTATGCTCCCAGCCACGGACTCGTCTTGAGCTTAAACTTTCAGGGTGAGTTCCAGAGATCTCCCCCACGTCCCATACAAATTGGTTGGGCTTCCAACTTCCAATTTCCATTTTTCCATTTTCGTCCATCTTTTCCTTCCAGATCTGCCTGTTTTCAGTCTAGATCCACAGCCACCCTGAGTTTCCCATCTCCGGATCATCTTTTGATTTTTTATGGAACTCCCAAAATTACTGGAGATTCTACCCACCATCTGTTTCACCCACAAATTTTCGTGAAATTTTAAAAGCCTCCAACTATTTTCTAAAAATCATTTTCAGATCCCCTTCAGTTCTATCTGCTTCTGTCCAGATCCGACCACCTACCAGTATAAAATAGCTTTCCTCATCCCAATCTCCACCAAATCAGTCATAAGAAATATTTCCATTTTCCTCTCTCTCTCCTCTACAATCGTCATGAAGAGATCAAGGTCTGATTCGGAGGTTTGCCTTACGGTCAATGCCAACTCTCAGGAAACTTAGTTTCTACCCAGTCAGATCTGAAACTGAGAACATGCCGATTCTAAAATCTCCCATCAGAAGCACAGCACTGGTGAATTTTTCTGAACCCCATAGAGTCGAAGGACTTCGAGATAGCTTTCCAACGATACCTCTTGTGTATCGATCCGACATCGGGAGTGTTCGCAGTAGCAGATCTCGCCGGGTCGCACGTTTGAAAATAGAACTTGCAGATCCGTGAGCAGCAACTCCAATCTTGAAGATCGGAGCCGCCCGGCCTCCGACCGGCATTCCCGCCAGACCACCTTCCAGGGAGGCGTGCCACCCAGGGTCTCCATCACAACGGGACCCACCCCATCAGACCCGGAGGACAGAGCGGTCCGTGGGCCCCACTAAACCAGTAGATCGCGCCGTTCCCAATTCGCGTCACTCCCGGGCCCCACATGTGACCTTTTACCTCCCTGCGTGGAGTGGGTCAAAATTTTATACCACAGTAAAACTTTGTTAACCGGGAGTCCAGTTTTTGTCGGGGCTGTCTTCCCCACGCCGGGAGCATGGAGGTAGGATCGTAACTTCTTGGCATTACTTTGCTTAGCTAGTATATGGTTGTATGCCGCTGTGAGAGCGTAGGATTCTAGCCCGTGAGTCTATGTCACCGCTGTGAGCGAGAGAGTGACCCGTCCCGTGGCTCGATCCGAGCACGGAAGTGAGTCGGACTACCCTTAACTCTGCCGGTTCCTCAACCGTGCACGATCCGCGTTTCCCTCGTTTGGGACGACGAGTGAGCTTACGTTTCTGTTAGCGACGTATAGCCCATAGGAGCTCTTATGGTGGGGACACCAGGGGGATCAGTGACACGTCGGCGAACCGACGGTGCCATACGTGGAGCACCAAGTGGACTACTTCGGCTTCCCTTCAAATTAGGGACAATTTGACTTCAATTTAGATCTTTTTTGCATGAAAATTGGGCTTGTAATGAACATTCTACTTGGGTTTTCATAATGGGCTAGTTGTAAGGCTCTTAAAGGGCCAATTGGTTAAAGCCCTTAAGCATTCCTTAAGAAAGGAGTGCCCTTGGTCCATTATGATGGATCCATAAGCCATGCAAGGCCCAATTGGGCTTCCTTCCTACATGGGCTATCTAGGTTGGAGAGGCCTTAAGCAAGAGTGGATGAATGGGCTTAAGAGGATGGCCATGGCCATCTGGCCCAATTGGAGGCCCAAGTAGGGGGCGCCCCCTTATTTGTTGTATTAGGCTAGAAAAATTGTGTTTTTTCTTCTTCCACCTCCCCATTTACCACATGTAGCATAAAATGACTGCTGGTCAAGTACAAAATGACCGCCACCTACCTTCTTTACAGAAATTTCAAAGGTAGGTGAGCCAACATGTGGCTTGTCCCCCTCTCCCTTTATCTCATGGTCAAGGGGCCCAGCCCCCCTCCCTCTCCTTGTATACCACGCAAGTCCCCTCCCCCTACCCCTTGTATTTACCTATTTAAAGCCACGTATAGTGTTTGTAAAGAAGTTAATGAAAGTTTTATGAAAGAAAGTGTGTTTAAGAGAGTGATTCTCTTGTTCTTCCTTGTGTGTGACTCCCTTGGTTCTATCCTGTGACGGGACAGAATTGGGTCGTGTGACTAGACCTTATATCCCCCTCTTTCTCTTACCTTCTTCTTCCACAAAAAATCTCAGTGATACCTCTGAGAGTTAGGAAAATTTCAGCACTGGTTTCGCGTCAATCGGAGTTCGTGAGTGACGGCAGTAATTCGTTTCGTGGAGGCGCGCAGATCGGTCCCTGATTACTGCCCAGTTCTGGAGGTGACTGTGTTTTAATTTCTCCAGCCCAACCCCGACACCATCGGAAGCTCATTCCTGAAGAGAGATAGTTGGATTTTGAGTCGTCTTCGCGTTGCCGCTGATCTCACCTCAATCTGATCACCGTGCTGTTCGTGGCGGCGATTCTCGTGAGATCGCGCAAGAGATCTGAGCAGATCCTACCCCAAACCAGAGCCGAATTCCAGCATCCTCCCTGACTCATCCGATCGAGATCTGTGAGGGATCTTCGGAGTACGTCTTTCTCTTGACATCGCCAACAATCTCCCACAAAGAACGTCTCAATCCGACACCGGCAGCTATTTTTCCATCATTTTACCGTGTCGCTGCGTCGTTCTGGGAGCTCAAAACCAGAAGCTGAGAAGAAATGTTACTGCGCCCAGATCTGAAAAGATCTAATCACGCCCTTTGGAGTGAAGAAACTACATCATGTCGCCGACATTCTCCAACAAACGGCGCTCCAATCGGGTATCGGATCTGGCCGTACCGGCCTCCGCAAGTTCGCTACGCAGGGTGACCAGCGTGGACAGAACCGGGTCGGCTTTCCGTCGGCGTACCCGAGCGGCTCCGACACGCGTCCCTCGCCTCCTGCGAGTGTGGCCCGTCAACCCGGGTTCCAGCAATCCCAAAATTATCAATTGTAGCCCGATACCTCCCTGTGTGGAGTGGGTGTTGAGTTCTGAAATTGTAAAGTTAATCATTTGTGTTTTGGGGTTGTTCAGAAATCGGCCGGGAGTTCTTCCCTACGCCTAGTCGTGGAGGTACGCGATTCGTTCCCCACTCACATTGCTGTTTAGTATGCTTTCTATATTTCTGAGTTTATGAGAATAGGGCCGATAGCTAGTTTCAAAATCACCGTGAGTGTGAGTTGTGAGCGTCCGTTCCATAGCTCCAGTCGAGCACCGAACTCGAATCGGTACCCTAGGCGACGGTGGTTTCTTAATCGCCGTGATCCCCACGTTTCCCTCGCAAGGGAGGATTGTCGGGCTCAAGAGAGTCGCTGTTGAGAGACGTCTCCACCCGGAGAATACCACGGTGGTCAGCCGCCCGGCTTGCCTTAGTGTGCTAGTGCTGGCCGCATAACGAGTCGGTCGTACGTCTTAGCCCGGTCGTCATCTGTCCCGCATCAAATTGGTATCAGAGCGTCCGTGGTGAGTCTAGGGTATTCATGATAGTTTGGTATAAGTCGGTTTAAGTCGAGTCTAGTTTCATCATATTTCTAAAACAAAAAAAAAGTGTTTTAAAATTGCATCCCAATAAACGGTATATCAAAAGGTGTTGCCCGAACGTTAGGTTACGCCTATCGGGAAGGCCGCACTTTGCGTCGACGGATCTTCGGATTCTGTAAGTCCGCCAAGTACCGAATATTGGTTTAGGTCTAGACGTCGGTGTTTCCTAGTCTGTGTGTCTGCATGTCCACTACCCGCCACTACCAAGGCCGTCACCCGAGACCATGGGTCCAATTGGTCACCCTTGGTGGCCGAATTCAATGCTTTCATGGCCCGATGCCCGGACCCTATGTCAACAACCGAGTCGTTCCAGCGACCTATCATGTCCATTGCCATCTTACCTAATGGGTTGCATACGGAGATCGACTTCATCAATAGGGTGTCGTCTAACTGTGTCTCACACGACATAGTTGAATCGCTCTCTAAGACCGGAGAGATTGTTCTCAATGGTGGTTTAGCATTTGTAGAGTTCCAATGGAGGTTCGGCACCGCTCTTTATTTCGATGGAGCATGGTGCAAGATCGGCACACTTGCTGGCCCATGCATCATTTTAGGGCAAGATTGGTTGGAAGAGAGGAGAGCAACCTTCGACCGGGATAAGAGGACTTGCACTTTATACCCACCTCACCTACCCGGCGAGTTCATCTTCCACGATGGCATACACCCGACTACCTCCGTGTCTCCAACCACCCAACTCCACCGGTCCGTTCCACCTCCGGACTCACATCCACCACCACTCCCGGAGCCCACCCATGTGGTCCCCTATACTGGGGTTAGCCATTTCTCCGACCCGTGTCCTTCACATTCTCCTACCTTAGAGGACAACCAGTTGGAGGATGCCTCACCCGGGCCTATTATAGTGAGTTACGAGGCTGATCAAGAATTAGCCGAGGAGTATCTCACTGATGTTTTGGGGTTAGAGAATGACCCAATAGAGGACCCCACCATTCCACTCCTACCCGTCTCTCCTACGGTAGCGCAGCCGCTAGTGACTACCGTACCATTGTCGGCACTCTATGTTGACGTGGTATGGTTTGACTTCTACCATGCATACGAGAGACAATATCCAGACTTACCCTTTTGTGAGTGCCACACCCGACGTCCGGATTACTTTCCCGTCACCTGCCTCTTGATCCTCTTACACTTCCATATCCGAGGACGAGTCTTCTCGAATCGGAGACGGTTGACGAGGGAGGAAACTCGTGACATCCGGTTGTGGGCTAGTCCTTCTTTAAACTTAGTGTATGTAGACGATGACCGTCATCCTTAGCGGGTCTTCTTCCATATGTCCCTTGTGTTTGTGTCTTTGTCTTTGTCTTTGTCTATGTATGTCTAAGGTCATATGTGTGTGTTTGTTTGTCTCTCTAGTTGTTTTCTTTCATACATATGGTTTGCATTAAGTCGTGTCAATAAAAGGCCAGTCAAGCACGTATAAGGAGGTAGCCGATGCATGCTACATATCCGTGGATTCAAAAGGAGAGTACGTCTAGATCAGGGTCATACCTGATTGGTTTCCTCCTGGAGACCGAAAGCAACTCCAGGTCCACGATACCCACCCTTTCCGGGTCAAGAAACAAGTGGGTCCGAATGCGTACGATATTGAACTACCGGACGACTATGGTGTCAGTTCGACGTTCCATGTTTCAGATCTAGTAGCATATTGGAACCCGCAGTGATCCTAGAGAGTTTTGGGCTTTCTCCTCCCATTGTGAGTGATACACCACCCGAGAGTCCACTCTTCCAGCCTCAACGCACGCATATAGATTGTATACTGGATGAGCAGGTGATCACTAGGAACGGAGCCTACCAACACGTCCTAGTGCGTTGGCAAGGATGCCCCACGATGAACAACGCCCTGATCACATGCGGAGAGCTCAAGTTTCACGACCCTTACTCGACAGGGTCTAGTTCCTCCCACCCGGGGAGAATTGGTGTGGACACCAGGGCGATCAGTGACACGTCGGCGAACCGATGGTGCCATACGCGGAGCACCAAGTGGACTACTTCGGCTTCCCTTCAAATTAGGGACAATTTGGCTTCAATTTGGATCTTTTTTGCATGAAAATTGGGCTTGTAATGAACATTCTACTTGGGTTTTCATAATGGGATAGTTGTAAAGCTCTTAAAGGGCCAATTGGTTAAAGCCCTTAAGCATTCCTTAAGAAAGGAGTGGCCTTGGTCCATTATGATGGATCCATAAGCCATGCAAGGCCCAATTGGGCTTCCTTCCTACATGAGCTATCTAGGTTGGAGAGGCCTTAAGCAAGAGTGGATGAATGGGCTTAAGAGGATGGCCATGGCCATCTGGCCCAATTGGAGGCCCAAGTAGGGGGCGCCCCCTTATTTGTTGTATTAGGCTAGAAAAATTGTGTTTTTTCTTCCACCTCCCCATTTACCACATGTAGCATAAAATGACTGCTGGTCAAGTACAAAATGGCTGCCACCTACCTTCTTTACAGGAATTTCAAAGGTAGGTGAGCCAACATGTGGCTTGTCCCCCTCTCCCTTTATCTCATGGTCAAGAGGCGCAGCCCCCCTCCCTCTCCTTGTATACCACGCAAGTCCCCTCCCCCTACCCCTTGCATTTGCCTATTTAAAGCCATGTATAGTGTTTGTAAAGAAGTTAATGAAAGTTTTATGAAAGAAAGTGTGTTTAAGAGAGTGATTCTCTTGTTCTTCCTTGTGTGTGACTCCCTTGGTTCTATCCTGTGACGGGACAGAATTGGGTCGTGTGACTAGACCTTATATCCCCCTCTTCCCCTTACCTTCTTCTTCCACAAAAAATCCCAGTGATACCTCTGAGAGCTAGAAAAATTTCAGCGCTGGTTTTGCGTCAATCGGAGTTGTGAGTGATAGCAGTAATTCGTTTCGTGGAGGCGCGCAGATCGGTCCCTGATTGCTGCCCAGATCTGGAGGTGACTGTGTTTTAATTTCTCCAGCCTAACCCCGATGCCATCTGAAGCTCATTCCTGAAAAGAGATCATAGGATTTCGAGTCATCTTCGCGTTGCCGCTGATCTCACCTCGATCTGATCACCGTGCTTTTCGTGGCGGCGATTCTCGTGAGATCACGCAAGAGATCTGAGCAGATCCGGCCCCAAACCAGAGCCAACTTCCAGAGTCCTCCCCGACTCATCCGGTCGAGATCTGTGAGGGATCTTTGGAGTACGTCTTTCTCTTGATGTCGCCAACAATCTCACACAAAGAACGTCTCAATCTGACACAGGCAGCTATTTTTCCATCATTTTACCATGTCGCTGCGTCGTTCGGGAGCTCAAAATCAGAAGCTGAGAAGAAACGTTACTGCGCCCAGATCTGAAAAGATCTGATCGCGCCCTTCGGAGTGAAGAAACTACATCCTGTCGCCGACATTCTCCAATAAACGGTGCTCCGATCGGGTATCGGATCTGGCCGTACCGGCCTCCGCAAGTTCGCTGCGCAGGGTGACCAGCGTGGACAGAACCGGGTTGGCTTTCCGTGGGCGTACCCGAGCGGCTCCGGCACGCGTCCCTCGCCTCCTGCGAGTGTGGCCCGTCAACTCGGGTTCCAGCAACCCCAAAATTATCAATTGTAGCCCGATACCTCCCTGTGTGGAGCGGGTGCTCAGTTCTGAAATTGTAAAATTAATCATTTGTGTATTGGGGTTGTTCGGAAATCGGCCGGGAGTTCTTCCCCACGCCTAGTCGTGGAGGTATGCGATTCGTTCCCCACTCACATTACTGTTTAGTATGCTTTCAATATTGCTGCGTTTGTGAGAATAGGGCCGATAGCTAGTTTCAAAATCACCATGAGTGTGAGTTGTGAGCGCCCGTTCCATAGCTCCAGTCGAGCACCGAACTCGAATCGGTACCCTAGGCGATGGTGGTTTCTTAATCGCTGTGATCCCCACGTTTCCCTCGCAAGGGACGATCGTCGGGCTCAAGAGAGTCACTGTTGAGAGATGTCTCCACCCGGAGAATACCACGATGGTCAGCCGCCCGGCTTGCCTTAGTGTGCTAGTGCTGGCCGCACAACGAGTCGGTCGTACGTCTTAGCCCGGTCGTCATCTATCCCGCATCATCTTAGTGTCGGGCCTAGTGTCTCTCATGCTCGTATGTTGCTGGTCGTGTATGCATTTAGAGTCGAGGTCCATATCACTTAGAGTCGGTCCCCGTGTCGTCCCGCATCAGTTTGGTATCAGAGCGCCAGTTGAGTCTAGGGTAGTCTTTATGTCTAAGTCCATAAAAATATAAAAAAAGAGTCATTTAAGTCGAGTCTAAGTTTAAGTCGGTCCAAGGTTGCATCAGATACCTTTATTCGGTATATTAAAAGGTGGTGTCTGAATGTTAGGCTACGCCTATCGGGAAGACCGCACACTTGCGCGAGAGGATCTTCGGATCCCGTAACTCTGCCAACGTATCGGATCTTGGTTTAAGTCTAGGATCCTTAGTGTGCATTAGTCCACACTCCAACATTGCATTAGTGTTTAAGGTCGTGTCCAGTTGGTTTGTCTTGTCACTTTGTGTCGGCATGTCCATCGTTTAGTCCCCAGTTTCCAATGGACTCTTGGTCGCCCAGGCGATATGACCGTCGGCCCACCCATGGGCTTGGCAACCACCCTCTCCACTTCCGTAGGCACGAAGTCTCGGATTTTTATGGCTCCAATGACCCGGGCGACTACCTCAAGTGGGAGGCCGCCATGGACACATACTTTGATTTTTATACCATATCCGAAGCCGGACAATTCTATTTTGCCAAGGAGAGGCTTCTACACGAGGCCGCCGAAAAGTGGGACTACATTGAGCGCTTGAGAGAGGTTAGGAGGCAATGGCCCATCGAATCATGGTGGGACATGAAGATAGAGCTTAGGAGGGCCTACCTTCCCCATCCGGTCCCTTCCAACCCATCCCACCCATTTACTTCCAACCACGTGGGTCGCACCTCCAGTTGACCCCACCAACTCACTTCCAACCAAGTGTGTCATATCCGGAGGAAAGAAGCCCCTCAAGTACCCAAGCCTAGGCCGGTTGATTACGGGCGAGTCCATCACATTACTCCTACTCCAAACCCCATCATTCCAGAACTCTTCCAAATCATTTCGAATAGAGTGGATAGGAGGTGTACTTATATCGAGTCCCTGGTCCCCTCTTGCCTACCTCCTAGCCGGGATGGAACCAAGCACGAGCCTAAGGAGGTAGCAGCCGGTAGTCCCAACCCGGTGCCATCTATGGTTCCATCTCAAGGTCCTCTCCCCATCATGGTGGATCCTCTTCCCCCACCCACGAGAGCCCCATTGCCTACACCCCCTGTCCGTCAGGAGGATAAGGGTAAGGACCCACTTATCAAGGAGTGTAGTGGGTCACGACAGCAGTGTTATCGCTGCCAGGGGTTCGGCCACTTCGCCGGAGAGTGTCCCACTCGGACATCTCTAGCCCTAGGAGACAAAAGGGTTGGAGTAGCTTCACCTACCGATCTTCATTCGGAGTCATCTTAGCCAGAGCTACCAGTGTTTCTAACGGGAAAGCTACTCATAGCCGAGCCACTCTTTAGCTGGCTTAGGACAGGTTTGGTCCCTGCCCCATCTTACTACCCATCCATGGACCCCGCACTACAAGTAGTGCCCGTCAACTCATTCCACACAACGTTTCGGTCTAGTCACCACATAGATGTTGGGTTAGATGGACGCAGTCTATCTCCACTAAGTGTGGATCTAGAGGGGGGTGAATAGATCAACTTGCCTAATTTAAAACTACTGTAAGTTCTAAAGCGGAATTTAGGCAAACATCAGTTAAGCTAAAAGAAGAATGCTAGACATGAGCATGAGCGATGAAACCAAATAAGCTAAGCAAGAATTCCCATCGCACACAGATCACACAAAAGCACAAACACACTGCACCCACAATTTTTAGGTGGTTCGGTCAACGACCTACGTCCACCCCACACTCAACCGAGTATGGCTTCCTGCTGCGCAGCACAGCTTGCGTCCGCTGGGCTTTACAGCTTGGCCAAACAATCCGCTGATACACAGCTTCGCTGGGCACTACAGCTTGCCGACCAGAGGATCTGATCCTCTGCAACCGCTGGGGAAATACAGCTTAACCCGTCCAGTGGAGACTACCACTGCAAGACCGCTGACACACAGCCTGAAGAAACAGTATTCGGAAATGAAAGACAGAATCAAAACGAAAAAGCAAAACCCAAAAGCAATGTAGCTCTAAAAAGCAAAGCTCAGCTCTGGTTTTGAACCACGAGACTGAGATACAAACTCTCTCACTCTCACTCTCAATTAGCTCTCTCTCAACTCAATCTCTCTCTCGATCTCTTCTTCTATCTTTTTCTTCTTCTTCTCTATTTCTTCTTCTTCTCTGTATCTTCTTCTTCTCTCTTTTCTCTCTTTGGATCGAAGGAGCCTTGCTGTGGCTGTATAGACTTTCTCCCTTCTCTTCGATTTATCTTCTTCTGTGGAAGAAGGCTTGTTTATATAGCAGCAACAGCAGTAGGCGTGTGCTCTCCACGTTTCCCGCCTAAAGCATTTGGACCACGTGGCAGCATCCAATGGAGTGTCAGTACACGTGTCCTCATCTGGATACCTTGTTCTTCTTGGATCACGAGCCAGGTACCTCAGATCACGTGCCCCTCATTAGCTACTGCATTCACTGTCAAACAGACAAGAGTGTGTTCAGTTTAAGTGTAAACTCTGTACAGACTTTGCAAACACGAATACAGTGCATAGAGTTAATGCATGTAAAGGCTTCAAAGAAGGAAAGCAGTGTATATACTTGAGGAGTTGACGCTGCATGAAGCACTGAGTTGACGCTGCATGAAAAACTGAGTTGACGCTGCATGAAGCATGGAGTTGACGCTTCATGAAGCATGGACAGTGTACAGACTTTACCCACTGTATGGACTTCATGTAATGCAAACGAATGTGAAGACTTCAGTGTATAGACTTTAGAAGACCAGTGCAATGTATAGACTCTATGAGACTCTAGTGCAGACAAACGATGTATAGAGTTCTCAGTTCAGCCGTCAGTGTATAGACTTGAAAGTCTTGAAGCCAATGTATGGACTTGAGAAGCTGAAGGGCTGTACAGACTTCGAAGACAAGGGCCGATGTATAGACTTGCCAAACAGTCCAGTGAATAGACTTGAATAGCTGAGGCCAGTGTACAGGCTTGCCACCGACCAGTGTGAACTTGCTCAGCCTGAGGCACAGTATGGACTTCAACTCTGCATATCGAATGTATGGACTTCAAGTATGAAGACCATTGTATAGACTTTGGATTCGAAGACAATGTGCAGACTTTGAGTTTGAAGACCAATGTCCAGACTTCAAGTAACACTGTGGATGTACAGACTTGATGGAGCGAAGCGATGTGTAGACATGAAGCTCCACGATGGATGTATAGACTTCAAATATCAAGACGCTAAGGAAGACGGACAATGTACAGACTTGCTGTAACAGTCTGATGTACAGACTTCATGAAGCTCTAGACATTGAATGCTGTACAGACTTAGCCCAATGCCTGAGATGCTAACAAAGACGGACGATGTTCAGACTTGCTGACAGACCGATGTACAGACTTTGCTCAAATGCATGAGACGCTAACTGAGACGCTGGACTCTGTACAGACTTTGAGTGATGTATGGGCTTCAAAGAAGTTGGCGATTCAATGTACAGACTTGATGAAGCGAAGCCATTGTACAGACTTGAGTGTAGCTAAAGCCTTGATCGTAGGACTAGGCTGGACTGTATAGACTTTAAGCTTCAGAACCGAATGTACAGACTTCACTTAAGAAACGTAGGAGAAGACCCCAGTGTATAGACTTTGCCTTGAGCAAAAGGTAAGTGATGAATGTATAGACTTTCACGATGTGTAGACTTGAATATGTGAAAGCTACAGTGAAAGAGTGTATACACTTGACCAGATCAAGGGCAATTCGGATGTACAGACTCTGAGGTTCAAAGCCAACGGCTGTACAGACTTAGAATATTAAGACTGATGTACAGACTTCATGCGTTGACGCTGTACACACTTAGCGAGTTGACGCTGTACACACATCCAATGAAGTGCGTTGACGCTGTAACATGAGCCAGTGAGATGCGTTGACGCTGTACACACTTAACCAATTCAAATGAAATGCAGTGTGTGGACTTTATCTGAAATGGACGATGTATAGACTCAATCTAAACAAGTCTGCTGGAGGAGTCGACCCATCCTCTGATGTGTCGACCCATGACATTGAGAAATGCAGACTGCAGTGTATTAAATGCAAAGAACACATAGTCAATCTGATAGAGCAATTTCATCAAATCAAAAGCAGTTGCCAATCAATCAAAACAATGGTGTTGCCAATGAAATAAAGCAAGTGTCAACATCATCAACATAGAGGGGTCACAACAATCTCCCCCTTTTTGATGATGGCAACCCCATATGAAGTAGAATAGCAACATCCTGTCATATAGATATATGTTTGATGAAAGACATGATGTGTTATGCAGATTGACATGCAGATGCTATGAATGCATGCAACTCACTGCCTCAAACTCTCCCTTGGAATGAATTCAGACAGATATGTATTCTCCCCCTAGACATCCCCTAGACAATATTCTCCCCCTTTGCCATCAACAAAGAGGAGGGAAAAATTAAATACAAAGGAGGAATCAAGAGAAGAACTGACTGGCATTCTGAACAGGTAGTTCATGAATAAGCATTCTAAAGCATAGAGTCTTCAGTCATATGAATTTAGAAACTGCTATCAGAAAGATTTCTGGTTTAAGAATGATAAAATTTGGAGTTCATGCACTACAAGCAATAGATAAGTTCACTGTGCATGATAAAACAATAAACCAGAATCATATTTGCATAAAAGATTCAGTTTCATAATATCTTACTTTCATAGTCTCATAAAAAAATATTGAGAGAAACCAAGTCATGTATTGAAACTAAACAAATTGACACTCATGAACTTTTCTTTTGAAGGAGCAGCATTATCAGTATTAGATCATTTTGAGCATTCAGGTACCATAAGTATTTCTGCGTAAGGGTATACGTTTATAAGACGCCAATACCCCTAGATACTCAACAAGATGGACCATTCTGCCTATGATCAAATTCAACAGAACTGAGTTATACCTTTTTGTATGAGGGTACACGTTTATCAGACGCCAGTTACCCCCAGGTACTCAGTGAAACCAGCCTGCTGTTTTGAACATTTTAAACAGAGATAGCTGATACACTTCATGACATGAGTGTTGTCCACTTCTTTGATGGATCACTCAGTTTCTCAGTGATTTACCAGTCATTGCTCTGCCAATATATATATTTTCAATGATTTTCAATGTTTTTCAATATCTTTCTTAGCTGTCCTTTTTATGTTTCAGAATGACTTGTTTAAGAACAATACACATACTTAACTTCTCTAACATGATTTCTAATGAGTTTTCAGATTTCAGATATGATTAGCTTTGTCTGACATGAAATAAGAAAGAGGTTGAGAGTTTTATCAATTTTCAACTTACTTATATACTGATTGCAATCTTTAAGCTCCAATCATTATAAGATTTAAACCATTACATCAGTCTTTGAACAAATCAAATTCTTATAAATGAAGAAGTCCATTTTCTACTGCTTAGAAATCAGAACTGACCAACAGATTGCCATAATGTCAGAGACAAGTATTCAGAGTTAAAGGTTGAATGACTTCAAGAAAGTTGAAACCACTCTGAATTTCTAGCAATACTCCCCCTGTCTATATGCATGCAACATGGCAAGAATTAATTGAGAGAGAGCTTATGCATAGGTCATGAATGAATGATATGCAAAGACTTGCAAAGACTCGACAAGCTCCCCCTGAATATATGCAATGCAGGACAGTTCTACATCCACATTCACATCCACATGATTTATCCAAGCAATCAAAAACAAGTCCACATCAGAGATTTTATTCACAGCGATTAAACAATCATTCATCATGCTGAAATTTACATAAGCCAAGTTCTCTTCTAAGAAACTTAAAATTTTCATTCCCAAGAGGCTTAGTAAAAATATCAGCAATTTGTTTTTCAGTTTCTATGAAATTCATTTCAATCTCCTTTTTATTTACAGCATCTCTAAGAAAATGATGTTTTATCTCTATATGCTTAGTCCTAGAATGGTGAACATGATTTTTAGCAAGGCATATAGCACTAGTATTATCACATAAAAGTGGAATGCATCCCAGATTTATCTGATAATCAGCCAGTTGGTGCTTAATCCAAAGTACTTGGGCTGCACAATTACATGCTGCAACATACTCAGCTTCAGCTGTGGATAATGCTACAGTGTGTTACTTCTTAGATGCCCAAGACACTAGACAGCCACCAAGGAATTGACAGTAGCCACTAGTGCTTTTTCTATCTACTCGACACCCAGCATAGTCTGCATCAGTGTAGGCTAGAAGCTCTAACTCACACTTAGCAGGATACCAGAGACCTAGTTCTTGGGTGCCTAGTAAATACCTAAAAATCCTTTTCACAGCTTTAAAGTGATTTTCTTTAGGACTGGCCTGAAATCTAGAGCATAAACACACAGCAAATTGTATGTCAGGCCTAGATGCTGTAAGATAGAGAAGAGATCCGATCATACCTCTGTATAGCCTTTGGTCCACAGGTTTACCTTTAGAATCTTCATCCAAACTGGTTGATGTACCCATTGGAGTAGCTATTTCCTTGAGGTTGTCCATTTTGTACTTCTTCAATAAGTTCTTTACATACTTGGACTGAGAGATGAAGGTGCCATCTTCTGTTTGTGTAACCTGCAGTCCAAGAAATAGTTTGAGCTCACCCATTGAGCTCATTTCAAACTCATCAGTCATTATTTGAGAGAATTCCTCACACAATTTGGGGTTAGTTGACCCAAACACAATGTCATCCACATAAATCTGAATGATAAGAATATCTGGATGGCTTACCTTGGTAAACAATGTTTGATCAACTATACCTCTTGTGAAGTTCTTGTCGGTGAGGAATTTGCTCAACCTGTCATACCAAGCTCTAGGAGCTTGCTTTAAACCATAGAGAGCTTTATTGAGCTTGTAAACATGATTAGGGAAATCTAAACATTCAAACCCAGGAGGCTGTCTCACATATACATCCTCATTAATTTCCCCATTTAGAAAAGCAGATTTCACATCCATCTGCTGAAGATTTATTCCTAGGGAACATGCATAAGCCAATAAAATTCTTATTGCTTCTAACCTAGCTACAGGGGCAAAAGACTCTTCAAAGTCTATTCCAAATTCTGATTGTACCCCTGAGCTACAAGTCTGGCTTTATTTTTAATAACATTCCCCGCTTCATCAGTTTTGTTTCTAAATACCCATTTAGTCCCTATGACTGTTTCATGATCAGGAGGTGGAACCAAATGCCACACCTTATTCCTGTCAAACTGATTGAGCTCCTCATGCATGGCATTAATCCAATGCACATCTTGGAGAGCACAGTCAATGGACTTGGGTTCTATGTTTGATACAAAAGCATAAGCATTCAGTTCATGTTGAATTCTTAAGTGGCCTCTAGTCCTAGGGGGGTCATGCAGATTTCCAATAACATTATCTACAGGATGATCCTTGAGATATCTAATATTTGCAATTGGACTATCATGAACTTGATTTACCTCCCCCTGAACTGTAGGCTCCTCTTCATTAAGCTCTTTATGTTCTTCTTCATCCTCAGATTTATCTGCAGGATCTCCTTCCTTCAGAATTTCACCATTGTTTTCATTCCTGTATTGACCAACATTAGAATTTGCCAAGGATTCATCAAAAACTATGTGTGGAGATTCTTCAACAGTTTTAGAGTTCAGATTGTACACTCTGTATGCTCGGGTGTTTTCAGAATAGCCAAGAAAAATTCCTGGTTCTCCTTTAGGTTCAAATTTATCAAGGTCCTTTTTATCATTTATGTGAATGAAACATTTACAACCAAAAACCTTGAAGTGAGCAATAGAAGGTTTCTTACCTTTTAATATCTCATATGGTGTTTGCTGGGTAGAAGGTCTTACCATGGCTCTGTTAATTACATAACAGGCAGTGTTCACTGCTTCAGCCCAAAATTTCCTTGGTAGACCACCTTCGACAAGAAGTGTACGACCCATTTCCACTAGGGTTCTGTTCCTTCTCTCCACAACTCCATTCTGCTCAGGTGTCCTTGGTGAGGAATACCTGTGGTTGATTCCATTTGACCTGCAGAATTCATCAAATTGTGAGTTTTCAAACTCACCTCCATGATCAGACAAAATGTTTTCAATTTTTTGATTTGTTTTAACATAGAACTCCTGAAATTCTGAGAAAGCATCACTCTTATTAGATAAGAAATAAACCCAAGTATACCTAGAAAAGTCATCTACCATGACAAACCCATACCTCCTCCCTGATAGGCTGACAGATCTAGTTGGCCCAAAAAGGTCCATATGTATCAGCTCATAGGGTTTGGAAGACAGATTTTCAGTTCTAGACTTAAATGACTTTCTAGTTATCTTTGATTGAGTGCATGCATCACAGATTTTATTTTCTTTCTTGAATGAGACTTCAGGAAGTCCTCTAACCATGCCATGCTTATTTAATTTGTGCAAAACAGTGTAGCTAGCATGACCTAACCTACGATGCCATAAAAATGCTATGTCTTCTCTACTGGCAGTAAGGCAAAGGTTAGTGTGTTGAATTTCATCTAAATTTATCATGTAAGTATTATTTATTCTTTTTCCAGAAAATTTGACAATATCAGAATCAGGTTCAAAAACCTTGCAGCATTGAGAGTTAAATAAAACATTGTAACCTTTATCACATAACTGGCTGATGCTAAGTAGATTATAGGCTAACCCTTCAACCAGCATAACATCATCAATGCAGCAGGTAGAACACTTACCTACCTTACCTGATCCGATAATCCTACCCTTTGTGTTGCTTCCAAAGGTGACAAGGCCTTCTACTTTCTCAGTCAGTATGCAAAATTTGGCCTTATCTCCTGTCATATGCCTGGAGCAGCCGCTATCCATGTACCACAAGTTGTTCTTGGCTGCCAGGCATACCTGCATACCCAATTAGGTAGAGAAGTTTGGAACCCAAGACTGATTGGGCTCCAATGTAAATGAACTAGAAGCAAAGCAGGAAAGCAAATGTTTCGGAATCCACATTTGTTTAAATGAATTTTGTTCAGTGGATCCTACAGATTTTCTTCTGTTGTTGTTCCTTTTCTTTTTATTGTTCTTTTTCTTATTGGCAGCAGCATGATTATTGACAGTATTGTTATTTCTGTGCCAGTGCCTTGGCCAGGGTATGTCCACAAAATTTTGGCCATAGTAGTTCCTGGGCTGGCTATGAAAATATTGATTTCTAGATGTCCAGTAACCATACCCATTGACCCAATTTCCACTGTAAGGTCTTTGGTTTTGATCACCCTGGTATGCAAGACCTGTAAACCTACCCTGAGTTCTAGACCAATTTGACCTATTGAAGTAGGTTGGCTGTGCATTATAGTGGGTCTGAGCTCTGGGTTGATAAAAATAATTGGGTTGACTCCTAGCAGCACTCTGTCTCCCCTGTACTTTGGACCCTGCTGACCTATACACAGGTTTGTATTGGGTCTTCTTAAGAGGTGGAGGTATTGGTGGAGACTGGGTTACCTTGACCTGGGGTTTACCGGACTGTGTAGGTTGACCCCTAACCTGAGTCTGAGCCCTAGGATTCTGTTTAGATGTGCTAGCTCTACTAGGCTCACTGAGTTTTTGTTTACCCTTCTCCTCAGCACTGGTCTTTTTCAGATTAGCAGTTTTGTTCATTAAATTTGTTGAGTTCATGCTAATTAGAGGTCCCTTTTCCTTTTGAGCAACAAATGAAATTGTTTTCATCCCGAATGTTTTTGTTGCACTAGAATTAAATCCTAGGCCCTCTTTTCTGAAATTAACCTTTGACCCTAACAAAGCATTTAAGTTATCTGTTCCTTGGGTCATTTTCTCAATGATTTTCATTTTATCCTCATTATCTTTCTGAAGTTCATCAATAGACTTTTTCAGTTCATTGTTGACATTGAGGACAGCTTCATATTTTTCAGAGATAATTTTGACTTCACTTTCACATTTCTGAATCTTCAGCTTCCATTCATCAATTTCATTTTCAAGCCTTAGATTCTCTTCCTTAGAAGCTTTTAACTCATTTTTGATTTCATCTTCTTCAGAGCATGTGAGTTTCAATTCATCAATCTCAGATTCCAAACATGCAATTTTATCAGTTAGTGTTTTATCATTTTGCATGGAATTGATTTTTCTTCTAAGATGCCTATTCTCTTTTCTAATATCATCAGCTCTATCAGCTATGTCATGATAAGCATCTACCCAATCAGCAATTGTGAAGTTTTCAAATCTAGTGATTACCTCATCTGTGTCCTCTTCTCTATCTTCGGAGCTTGTTGCCATAAGGCAAATGGGCTGTTCAGATTCGGCTTCACTATCTGAGCTGCTGCTGAAAGAGCCTTCATCTTCATCACTCCATGTGGTAATCATAGCTCTTCCCTTCTTGGTTTTCTTCTTTGACCTGTCCTTATGTTTCTGATTGTCTGGACAGTCAATTTTCAGATGCCCTG
The DNA here is from genome assembly GCA_022559845.1 of Amorphophallus konjac. Taxonomy (NCBI): domain Eukaryota; kingdom Viridiplantae; phylum Streptophyta; class Magnoliopsida; order Alismatales; family Araceae; genus Amorphophallus; species Amorphophallus konjac. Next base: position 78,210,503 of record CM040117.1, on the reverse strand, counting down.
GTTTCCTGCATTGATAACAGACATTAGCTTCATTTTTCTTTGCAGGTTTAGATTTATACCTTTTATCCTTTCGGCCACCACTGTATTTCTTCTGCCGAACCGTCCTGCTCCCTTTCTGAGAAATCGCCTGAACTCTCTAGTCATCATGGCTATCTCAGATCGAGTCACATCTTCTTCTTCATTTAGGCTCTCCTCTGATGATGAAGAGCTGCTGGAGCTGGATTTTGTTGATTTGCTGGAACTAGCCTTCAGCGCTATCGGCTTCTTCTTCCTCTCGGCTTCATCTGTCCTTGGCATGTTTATCTCATATGCCATTAGTGAGCCAATCAGCTCATCAGCTTTAGTATTACGCAAGTCCCTTGACTCCTCCATCACTGTTGCTTTGGTGTGCCAAATGGGAGTCAGGGAGCGCAGAATTTTCCTCACTACATCATACTCTGCCTGAGGTTTCCCAAAACCTCTGAGGCCATTGGTTATGACAGTCAGCCGAGCGTACATTTCGCTGATGGACTCGTTCTGCTTCATCTTGAAGGCTTCATACTCAGATACAAGAAGATTGGCCTTCTGCTCTCTTACTTGAGATGTACCTTCATGAATTACTTCCAGCGCATCCCACATCTCCTTAGCTGATTTGCAAGCAGACACACGGGAGAATTCTGTAGGATGCAGAGCGCACTGGATAGCATTAATAGCACTCCAATTCAGCGTGGACCTTCTGATCTCCTCCTTGGTCCATACATCTTCATTCGGGGACAGCTCATAAGGTCCCTTGCTGACAATCTTCCAAATCTCATAATCCTTAGCCCTGAGGAACACTTGCATACGGTTCTTCCAGTATGCGTAGTTTGATCCATCAAAGAATGGGGGCTTCGTTGTTGAGTGACCTTCGGCAGTCATCCCTCGAGCATCCATCTCTGCCTATTCTCTTCGGGCGATGAGTCCCTGTAGAAGAGTTAGGCTCTGATACCAAGTGTTGGGTTAGATGGACGCAGTCTATCTCCACTAAGTGTGGATCTAGAGGGGGGTGAATAGATCAACTTGCCTAATTTAAAACTACTGTAAGTTCTAAAGCGGAATTTAGGCAAACATCAGTTAAGCTAAAAGAAGAATGCTAGACATGAGCATGAGCGATGAAACCAAATAAGCTAAGCAAGAATTCCCATCGCACACAGATCACACAAAAGCACAAACACACTGCACCCACAATTTTTAGGTGGTTCGGTCAACGACCTACGTCCACCCCACACTCAACCGAGTATGGCTTCCTGCTGCGCAGCACAGCTTGCGTCCGCTGGGCTTTACAGCTTGGCCAAACAATCCGCTGATACACAGCTTCGCTGGGCACTACAGCTTGCCGACCAGAGGATCTGATCCTCTGCAACCGCTGGGGAAATACAGCTTAACCCGTCCAGTGGAGACTACCACTGCAAGACCGCTGACACACAGCCTGAAGAAACAGTATTCGGAAATGAAAGACAGAATCAAAACGAAAAAGCAAAACCCAAAAGCAATGTAGCTCTAAAAGCAAAGCTCAGCTCTGGTTTTGAACCACGAGACTGAGATACAAACTCTCTCACTCTCACTCTCAATTAGCTCTCTCTCAACTCAATCTCTCTCTCGATCTCTTCTTCTATCTTTTTCTTCTTCTTCTCTATTTCTTCTTCTTCTCTGTATCTTCTTCTTCTCTCTTTTCTCTCTTTGGATCGAAGGAGCCTTGCTGTGGCTGTATAGACTTTCTCCCTTCTCTTCGATCTATCTTCTTCTGTGGAAGAAGGCTTGTTTATATAGCAGCAACAGCAGCAGGCGTGTGCTCTCCACGTTTCCCGCCTAAAGCATTTGGACCACGTGGCAGCATCCAATGGAGTGTCAGTACACGTGTCCTCATCTGGATACCTTGTCCTTCTGGATCACGAGCCAGGTACCTCGGATCACGTGCCCCTCATTAGCTACTGCATTCACTGTCAAACAGACAAGAGTGTGTTCAGTTTAAGTGTAAACTCTGTACAGGCTTTGCAAACACGAATACAGTGTATAGAGTTAATGCATGTAAAGGCTTCAAAGAAGGAAAGCAGTGTATATACTTGAGGAGTTGACGCTGCATGAAGCACTGAGTTGACGCTGCATGAAACACTGAGTTGACGCTGCATGAAGCATGGAGTTGACGCTTCATGAAGCATGGACAGTGTACAGACTTTACCCACTGTATGGACTTCATGTAATGCAAACGAATGCGAAGACTTCAGTGTATAGACTTTAGAAGACCAGTGCAATGTATAGACTCCATGAGACTCTAGTGCAGACAGACGATGTATAGAGTTCTCAGTTCAGCCGTCAGTGTATAGACTTGAAAGTCTTGAAGCCAATGTATGGACTTGAGAAGCTGAAGGGCTGTACAGACTTCGAAGACAAGGGCCGATGTATAGACTTGCCAAACAGTCCAGTGAATAGACTTGAATAGCTGAGGCCAGTGTACAGGCTTGCCACCGACCAGTGTGAACTTGCTCAGCCTGAGGCACAGTATGGACTTCAACTCTGCATATCGAATGTATGGACTTCAAGTATGAAGACCATTGTATAGACTTTGGATTCGAAGACAATGTGCAGACTTTGAGTTTGAAGACCAATGTCCAGACTTCAAGTAACACTGTGGATGTACAGACTTGATGGAGCGAAGCGATGTGTAGACATGAAGCTCCACGATGGATGTATAGACTTCAAATATCAAGACGCTAAGGAAGACGGACAATGTACAGACTTGCTGTAACAGTCTGATGTACAGACTTCATGAAGCTCTAGACATTGAATGCTGTACAGACTTAGCCCAATGCCTGAGACGCTAACAAAGACGGACGATGTTCAGACTTGCTGACAGACCGATGTACAGACTTTGCTCAAATGCATGAGACGCTAACTGAGACGCTGGACTCTGTACAGACTTTGAGCGATGTATGGGCTTCAAAGAAGTTGGCGATTCAATGTACAGACTTGATGAAGCGAAGCCATTGTACAGACTTGAGTGTAGCTAAAGCCTTGATCGTAGGACTAGGCTGGACTGTATAGACTTTAAGCTTCAGAACCGAATGTACAGACTTCACTTAAGAAACGTAGGAGAAGACCCCAGTGTATAGACTTTGCCTTGAGCGAAAGGTAAGTGATGAATGTATAGACTTTCACGATGTGTAGACTTGAATATGTGAAAGCTACAGTGAAAGAGTGTATACACTTGACCAGATCAAGGGCAATTCGGATGTACAGACTCTGAGGTTCAAAGCCAACGGCTGTACAGACTTAGAATATTAAGACTGATGTACAGACTTCATGCGTTGACGCTGTACACACTTAGCGAGTTGACGCTGTACACACATCCAATGAAGTGCGTTGACGCTGTAACATGAGCCAGTGAGATGCGTTGACGCTGTACACACTTAACCAATTCAAATGAAATGCAGTGTGTGGACTTTATCTGAAATGGACGATGTATAGACTCAATCTAAACAAGTCTGCTGGAGGAGTCGACCCATCCTCTGATGTGTCGACCCATGACAGTGAGAAATGCAGACTGTAGTGTATTAAATGCAAAGAACACATAGTCAATCTGATAGAGCAATTTCATCAAATCAAAAGCAGTTGCCAATCAATCAAAACAATGGTGTTGCCAATGAAATAAAGCAAGTGTCAACATCATCAACATAGAGGGGTCACAACAATATATACCTTGGAAGACCTTCTCCAGGGATTAGACTGCCAATGGAAGTTGACGCATATGTTGGCCCCGGGCTTCGACCGACCCATAGGTCGTACCTTCACCCATTCCGTTTTGGGGTCCATTACCTCCGTGTACACCGTGGGCTATATCACCACGGAGGTTCTTTTGTTCCTTCCCCTACCGCCCGAGCCTCACTTTAGTCCATTTCTCCCAAAGGAGGAATCCTATATCCTATACACCGTCCCATCTCCCTTCATGGATGAAAGAGATCAACAACACCTTCTAGACTTCCACACATGGGACCTTGAGATGAGGGAATCCATATCGAGGGGTCACACATTCTTTGATCCCTTCGATCCCTTTCTTCGTGGGCCCCTTGGTCCACAATCTCCATTCCACCTCTTTAGGGGAGTCCACCATTATACCCCATCCCCACGGGCTGGGCCATCGACACCCACCGAGTCCGTTCACGGGGGAGAGACACCCAACCCTCCTGGTCCACCCAAACCTCCCAAATCCAAAGGACCATCTTATGATTGTACCGACATTCGGTCACACCTAGGGTATGCATGGCACACATTCGGATGTCCTGGACCACCTTTCATATGATTGGGTCGGACTAACCGTAGGGTTGTTTAGGGTCGTGTGTGCATCCGTGTGTTTTTCTTTTTGCTAAAGCATGTTAGGAGTCTGCATGACGACGTCTGTCATCACATTAAGGCCAGCAATGCACGGTATAAGGAGTTAGCCGATGCCCATCGACACCACCGTGAGTTCCAAGAGGGTGAATATGTCATGATCAGGGTAAGACCTGAACGGTTTTCCTCTGGAACCGTAAAGAAATTGCAAGCTCGCGGAGCCGGTCCATTTAGAGTGTTGAAACGCGTTGGATCCAATGCGTATGTTGTGGACCTGCCTGAGGAATATGGTAGAAGCTCAACTTTCAATGTGTCGGATCTAGTTGCATATAGGGACCCAACGGTGATCCCTAGTGAGCCTTTCGAGCCATCTCCTCCTATTGAGAGTGATCCCACACCTGAGTGTCCACCACCAGTCCCATTTTCACGGTAGCGAGAGCATATAGATCATATACTGGATGAGCAGGTGACAGTTACCAAGAGTGGATCCTACCCACGCTACCTAGTGCGATGGAGAGGGCGACCTGCTATCGAGGATACTTGGATCACCCGTGGAGAGTTGCAGAGGATAGATCTGGATCTACTGGAGCGCTACGAGAGTGATGCAGACCCTTACTCGACAGGGTCGAGTTTCTCCCAGCCGGGGAGAATTGGTGCGGACACCAGAGCGAGCAAGAAGCACGAACCGGCGAGCCGTTGGTACCGTACGCAGAGCACCACTCAAGCTACATCGACTCCCATCTGACTCAGAGATAGTCTGGAGTCTCCGCCCTGAGTCCTTATATTTATAGTATTTATGGGGATTTTATTTGTGTGTAATGTGTGTTTATTTAGTTTTATTCGGAGTGTAATTCGGATTGTAATAGGGGTTTATTTGTAATTTGAGACCACATGGGTGCCGCGGGCCGCCCATCCCTTCTCCCATTGATCCACCTCAACTCTTGGGCCCATGTGGGGTCAGTCAACCCTCCAAGGTGGGCTTCTAGAAGAGTTGGACCAAGGGGGGACACGGGGTAGCAAAATTCAAAATTTGGACCCTACAAGTCAAGGGGGTGTCCCATGTATATAATATTATATTAGGATTGAAATCTTATTTTATTTGTTCCAAACCACATGGGAGAAATAAATTGTGGACTCCCTCTTTTACCCCTCCCCAACCCTAGATCTAGGGATAGTTAGTGTCTTTTGGTATTTCATATAAATACAATGTATTTTCATTTTGATGAGAATTAATGCATATGAAAATCAGAAATTTTGTTGGAGCTCCAGCTTGGTGCGCCCCTCTCCCTCTCTCCTCTCTTCTTCTTGCAGCCGGGAAGGCTGTATTCTGAGGTGGGAAGCCTCATCTATCAGGTGTGAAGTTCACCGTTGCCGCCGCCGCCGCCATCGAGCCGCCGTTGCACCACCACCACCTCCGTTGATATTCTGTCAATCGGGTGACAGCAGGTCCTTGCATGAATTTCTACTCCCATCCACGGACTCGTCTTGAGCTCAAACTTTCAGGGTGAGTTCAAGAGGTTTCCCCCACGTCCCATAAAAATTGGTTGGGCTTCCAACTTCCAATTTCTATTTTTCCATTTTCATCCATCTTTTTCTTCCAGATCTGCCTGTTTTCAGTCTAGATCCACAGCCACCCTGAGTTTTCATCTCCGGACCGCCTTTTGATTTTTACTATAACCCCAAAAATTACTGGATATTCTACCCACCATCCCCTCCATCCAAGAATTTTCGTGGAATTTCAAAAGTCCTCAAACTATTTTCTAAAAATCATTTTCAGATCCCCTTCAGTTCTATCTGCTTCTGTCTAGATCCGACCACCTAACAGTATAAAATAGCTTTCCCCATCCAAATCTCCACCAAATCAGTCATAAGAAATATTTACATTTTCCTCTCTCTCCCCTCTACAATCTTCATGAAGAGATCAAGGTCTGATTCGGAGGTTTGCCTTACGGTCAATGCCAACTCTCAGGAAACTCAGTTTCTACCAAGTCAGATCTGAAACTGAGAACAGTCCGGTTCTAAAATCGCCCATCAAAAGCACAGCTCCGGTGATTTTTTCTGATCCCAATAGAGTCGAAGGACTTCGAGAGAGCTTTCCAACAATACCTCTTGTGTGTAGATCCAACATCGGGAGTGATTGCAGTATCAGATCTCGCCGGGTCGCGCGCCTGAAAATAGAACCTACAGATCCGTGAGCAGTAACTCCAGTCTTGAATATTAGAGCCGCCCGGCCTCCGACCGGCGTTCCCGCCCAACCGCCTTCCAGGGAGGCGCGCCACCAGGGGTCTCTATCACAGCGGGACCCACCCCATCAGACCCGGAGGACAGAGCGGTCCGTGGGCTCCACAAACCCATAGATCGCGTCATCCAGACAGCACTAAACGTGGGTTTCGGCACCGACAGAGCGACATCAAGATGCTGCCCGTCAACCCAATTCGCGTGACTCCCAGGCCCCACATGTGACCTTTTACCTCCCTGCGTGGAGTGGGTCAAATTTTTGTACCACAGTAAAACTTTGTTAACCGGGAGTTCAGTTTTGGCCGAGGTTGTCTTCCCCATGCCGGGAACGTGGAGGCACGATCATAAATTCTTGGAATTACTTTGCTTAGCTAGTATATGGTCATATGCCGCTGTGAGAGCATAGGATTCTAGCCCGTGAGTCTATGCCACCGCTGTGAGCGAGAGAGTGTGATGTGACACCGAACCTTGGACCTATTTTCAAGCATTCAAGTTGAGCAGCGGACTCACACTAGCGAACTCACCCGTTTGGTGCACACTTGTGCCCGTTGGCAACTAAGCGATGTGGGAGAGGGTCCGAGACGGGACCATGAAGCTCCAATGGTTGGCTAGCTTGTGGAGAACCCCAAATGGGCCTAGGATGCCCAAACCATGGGTGGCCAGCACACCAAGGGTGTGGGTTTAGTGGGTTCACTCTCAACTCGCCCGCGGTGGTCACTCACGGAACTAGCAAGTTGGGCCGAGCTCTCACTCTCCGTCCGACGCAGTACTAGCAATAATACTAAGCTAAGCAAGTGATTAAACCAAGCAAGAGAGGGACTGAGGCTCACCTAGCCGGCGTGAAGACGCCGACTCCGGCCGGAGACGAGGGCGAGCCGGGAGGCGAGGGTATACACCCGATCGCCGCGGCGATGTAGCTTGAACCTGAAATTGAAAGAATTACACCACTACACCTCACGCAGGAGGGATGAACTTGGGGTGGGGATTATTCTTATTACATTCAAAACTACCTCCACGCAGGGAGGGGCCTTCAGCCGGCCAAGCGGGGTGGGGTTTTATGCAAAGGAAAAGCCGATCTTCCGAGTCCGCCGGTTCTGCCAATCTGCAGGTCTGCAGGATAGGGTGTCGCTGTTGACACTGCCACGGGCTCCACGGGGCTCCAAACTTGACGAAACCACTGCCAAAAGTTCCTCAGCTGATAGGGGATGAAGCTTGAATTTTTGGGGAAGCTTTGAGTCTCGGGGCTGACTGCACCGGCGACTGGAACAGGACACCACCGTCTGGTCTCTGGCTGGTATCGGGCTGAAGCAGTAGGTTGCAGAAGTCACTGTGGGCTCTCCCGGACTCCGATTGGAATGAAACTAGTGGTGACGCGAACTTGGTCGGAGTAGCTTCGAGCAGGAGTTGACGGGGATGCAATCCGATGTCAGTGGAGAGAGGAGTGACCGGAGAAATGAAGACTGATCTAACCTGGGACCACAGGGGCAGTCTGCCCTCTCCGACGAAGAAAATTGGAACAGAGGGTTCCAGAGGTCGATTGAGTCCCTTCTTCTTGGAGGTGGCAGCTAGCTGGAAGTAGTTTCTCCCCTCCAAAAATGGCGCTCAGAGCCTTCACGAGCTGGCTGTGGCAGAGTCTGGAACCGGGATGGTTGGTTCTGCCTCTGTCTGGTGCAGAACCATGTGACTGGATGCAGGGGGTGCCACGATTGCTACCGAGCTCTGAATGAGGCGAGACTTGAACCGTTGGAACCGTGGTCACGTCTTCTTTCTTTCGGACTTGACGGCGATGTCGGCAGATGTTGGAGTATACCGAGACGAACAGATGAGCAGAGGGATGTCGGTTCTGGCTCCTGAAAACTGACCTGATGCCTTGGAGTAGAAAATTCGTAACTTCTGATGCCGATATCCAAATGCAGCTCTGCTTCTTGAGGATTAAAGAGGACTTGAGAGGGAAGATTTCTTCTGAAGAACACTTGATCTGAATCCCAAAGGGTTTGCCGTGGTTGAGCTTCCAATCACGTTCTAGTTCCTTGCCTGGGGTCTCCTGCGCAGTCGAGGGAGAATGGATGCTGCGGACTGCTCGGAGCTCGGATGCTGACGAAACCGCCTCGCCTGGAAAGCTCTCTGGAAGACCTTTCCAGAGATGTAGGCCTTGCTACTTGAATCTTCAAGTAACGGTCGTGGCTGCTTCTGCAACTCGTTGTAGTTCTGCTGCCTGAAACAGAGATAGAATGAGGAGATGTGCAAGGGGAGAGCAAGGGAGAGGGGGGGTGAACTTGGTTTGACCAAGGGGAGGTGGGGGACGAATTTGGGAGCTTGGGGGTGGGGGAGATGGAGGGGCACAGCCCTAGGGAGAGGGAAATTCGAATTTGGGCTTTGGGAGGGGTTAATTCAGCCTTGGGAAGGTGGTGGGGTGCTTTGGAAAGTGGAAAGGTGCCTAGGAGAAGGGGTTTCCACCTAGGGGTTGGAGGGGGAGTTGAATGAGTGCATGGGGAAGGGGAAGGGGCCTTAATGAGGGGTGAATGGGGAGGAGAGAGAGTGAATTTCGAAATTGGGGTGGGGAGGAGAGAGAGAGAGGGGGTACAACCCACTTAGAGAGAGTGATAGTAAGAGAGAGAGAGAGGGAGATATTGAGAGGGAGATGGCAAATGCTTTTCAATATTCATCAAAAGTTGTTACAAATGAGAGAGGGGTGGGGTATTTATAGACTCCATAATTTTCCTAAGACCAAACTGACCCTGACAAACTAACTAAAGACCACACAGTCCAAGGGAGGGGCGCCCCTGGGCCTAGCCCAATGGATTGGGCCCATTAACCTATCTAACCAACATAATGACTCAATACTTAGGAAAATGACTCAACTACCTAGGTACATGACTCAAAATAAAGGGAAAATTACATGATAATGACTCAAAGAAAATGTGAAGATTACATGACTAGTCTCAAAAATACATGACAAATATAATGGTGCTTGCCGTCGAACAATCCGAGTCTGGAAAAAGAGTGGAGGGGCAAGGGATGCCCTCATCATACCCCCGGGGTGGGGAAAACTCGACTCCGTCGAGTATGGGTCCACCAGGGAAGTAGTGCATCGAACTGCAGCTCGGGGCGATCCACGATCTCCATACTCAACCCGCGACTCTAGTCGGGGAACGGTGCTTCAGTCGACAAAGTGACTCGGTCATACCCTCATGCTGGTGATGGGATCTTGCTTGCCTAGTATTGCCGCTGTGTGCTCACGTCGGGCTCTCAGGCTATTTGTGGTGGCACTCCGAGGGTGTCTCTCACAAGGGTAGGTGTAAGCTGGAGGCACTCACTAGGATCCACCGCGGTGCCCTTATAGGGTGCTAGATCCGCCACATGAGAAATGGGGAGAATCCCAAAACTCTTTTGAAAGTTCAACCCATAAGCCGGGTTGCCAAAAAGTCACTCAGAACTTGGCAAGGTCCAAGTCCTCGTGCCCTCAATTTGGAGGTGACCCTAGGGTAGAGCCACTCCAAAGTCATCATCGTCAAGTTACCAACTTGGAATTCCAAGTGGCGCTCACGAGTTTTTGCTCGCTTGTTGTGAATCTCACCGCTTGTTGCTTGATACTTGCTTGAATGCATATGCCATGTACTATGACGCGGTGTGAGTTGACAATGTATGGTATGCAAAGGGGGTCCAGGACAACCATATATAGACCTATCATGCATTGATGGTATGAAGACTTTGAAGGATTTGGGAGGACCAGGGCATCCATAGGTGTCCCTCTTGTGAGTGAGTGTGATGAATGTTGGAGGATCCGAACATCCATGAATGCTCCTAACATGCTTGAGATTTATGATGAATGATGGTGGACCATGACAACCAAATATTGACCACTCATATTTTCTTCTTGACATGTGGGTGATATGGATGAATGTACCCGACGGACTAATCATGCCAAGCGATGTGATGTGCCAAGACATATGAACTCCTTTCCCAAAGATGACTTCCTTATGTGGGATGGTGGGGTGGTCTTTGAGCTTCCACTCAAAAGGGTCGAAGGGATCTAGGTAGGTGGATATAGGGTGGGTCATTTCCTCAATCCCGAGGTGTTTGTTGTCTAAGGTCAATGCTCTCATGGTGTAACCCGATTCCAGGAAGGGAGGAGTTTGGGTCAACATGGGTGGTATGGGTAGGGTGAGGTGAGTGGTGAATAGGGGGAGAGGGTCACATGGAGATTTAGGCTCCCATAGAAAAGGGTCAAAGGGATCATGGTAAGGGTCACCTAGGTAGGGGTACTCCGTGTTCTTAAGGACCTCAAATGGTGAGTCATCCTCCTCCAAGATAATTGGGCCAAGGTTGCTAATGGGTTGGCCAATCAAAGCACTTGGGATCTCAATGGTTGGGGAGTAGACTATGATAGGTTCTTCCTCCATGGGAAGAAGGAGGATGATCTCACTAGTAACTTGGCCATTAGTATAGATGGAAGTGATGGAGCCAATTGTGGGATATGCTAGGCTAATGGTGTTAGTTTCGGGCGGCCTCATGGCTAGCATATTGGTCAAGTGCATTTGCCCATGTAGGTAGTTCACTAAGTCTCCCAAATCTTCCACACAATAGGAAGTTTGATAAGTGACATGTGGCTGAATGGGAATGATTTGAGATTGATATCCCATAGGTAGGTGGCATGGTTGTGAACTAGGAATGGTGAGACTTTTCTTGAGCCATTGGAGTATGGACTTATCTATGGTGAGGTTGGGTGTCTCTAGAGGATCTAGGCTAGGGGTGTGTGAGTTGTTTGGCCTTTGGATTTCCTCTATGTTGGGAGGTGGATCCGGAGGGGCATCTTTTTCCACTTGGGTGGGTGTGGGGGTTGCAACTTCTATTGCTAATGGAGTAGGGGGATCTATGGTGGGTGGTTTGGTGATAGCTAGCGTATGACACTCCCGGGGTGGTGAATAAGCATGGGCTTGGGTTGGGCTAGGAAGGGGAAGTAGAGGAGGCCTAGGTTGGGGAAAGATTGGTGTAGGAAGTGGGAGGTGGGTTGGGTGAGGGGTTTTGGGTTTTGGGGTGGTGGCCATTATGGGCCTTGGTGGAGGGGTGGACATGGTGTCCACATGGTTTTTAATGGTGAGGGTTGGATGAGTGGTGGTCACCATGGAGGGAATTGGGTCGGTTAGGGGTCTCTTGCCCTTGGGATCATTTGGGGTGGAAGTGGGGGCTAAAGGGGCTTGACTAGTGTAGGTTAGGGAAGGGGGTTTTGGTTGGGGTGTGGGGGACCTCATGGGGTTAGGTGGGGAGGTGGAGGTCTTAGGTACTTGGGTTTTAGTGATAAGGGTTTGGACGGGTGGGGTGGGAGGAGTGGGAGTGCTCCTTGGGTTTTGGTGATCCGAGTGAGAAGGGGACACATATCTAGCCCTTAGTTGATCCTTCATGTCCTCCCATGTGGTGAGGGGAGCTTCCCGTCTAATTATCCTTAAGCCCTCAATTTTACACCAATGAGTTTGAGCCCTTTTGGTTAGTTGCATTTTGGCAACCCATGCTTTTTCATCCTTGGAAATATGATACCAATTGAAGTATTGGTCCATTGTAGCTTCCCAATCTAAATATTTGCTAGGAGAGGTCCCATCAAAGGTGGGAAGTGGGAAAGGGGCCATCCTATCGTCCGTCCTTGGGGCGGGCCTATTTTTTCCAAGTTGGTCGAGTCGGCCCGATATGTTATCAAGCCGCTCATTGGCATAGGTCAAGGCTTTCATGAAGTAGTTGATATGGCCCGGGAAGTTATGGGTGTTAGTGGTAGGCATCTTTTGGTGACTTGGACTTATGGAGTGGGCCGATTGGTAAGGTCGATATGAGGTGGCCATATTAGGGGACAAGAGTGATGCATTTGAAGACTCTAAATGCTTAGACATGCCCTAGGACCAACTTGATAGAGACAAGTTGTGAACTTGCTCTGATACCACTTGATGTGACACCGAACCTTGGACCTATTTTCAAGCATTCAAGTTGAGCAGCGGACTCACACTAGCGAACTCACCCGTTTGGTGCACACTTGTGCCCGTTGGCAACTAAGCGATGTGGGAGAGGGTCCGAGACGGGACCATGAAGCTCCAATGGTTGGCTAGCTTGTGGAGAACCCCAAATGGGCCTAGGATGCCCAAACCATGGGCGGCCAGCACACCAAGGGTGTGGGTTTAGTGGGTTCACTCTCAACTCGCCCGCGGTGGTCACTCACGGAACTAGCAAGTTGGGCCGAGCTCTCACTCTCCGTCCGACGCAGTACTAGCAATAATACTAAGCTAAGCAAGTGATTAAACCAAGCAAGAGAGGGACTGAGGCTCACCTAGCCGGCGTGAAGACGCCGACTCCGGCCGGAGACGAGGGCGAGCCGGGAGGCGAGGGTATACACCCGATCGCCGCGGCGATGTAGCTTGAACCTGAAATTGAAAGAATTACACCACTACACCTCACGCAGGAGGGATGAACTTGGGGTGGGGATTATTCTTATTACATTCAAAACTACCTCCACGCAGGGAGGGGCCTTCAGCCGGCCAAGCGGGGTGGGGTTTTATGCAAAGGAAAAGCCGATCTTCCGAGTCCGCCGGTTCTGCCAATCTGCAGGTCTGCAGGATAGGGTGTCGCTGTTGACACTGCCACGGGCTCCACGGGGCTCCAAACTTGACGAAACCACTGCCAAAAGTTCCTCAGCTGACAGGGGATGAAGCTTGAATTTTTGGGGAAGCTTTGAGTCTCGGGGCTGACTGCACCGGCGACTGGAACAGGACACCACCGTCTGGTCTCTGGCTGGTATCGGGCTGAAGCAGTAGGTTGCAGAAGTCACTGTGGGCTCTCCCGGACTCCGATTGGAATGAAACTAGCGGTGACGCGAACTTGGTCGGAGTAGCTTCGAGCAGGAGTTGACGGGGATGCAATCCGATGTCAGTGGAGAGAGGAGTGACCGGAGAAATGAAGACTGATCTAACCTGGGACCACAGGGGCAGTCTGCCCTCTCCGACGAAGAAAATTGGAACAGAGGGTTCCAGAGGTCGATTGAGTCCCTTCTTCTTGGAGGTGGCAGCTAGCTGGAAGTAGTTTCTCCCCTCCAAAAATGGCGCTCAGAGCCTTCACGAGCTGGCTGTGGCAGAGTCTGGAACCGGGATGGTTGGTTCTGCCTCTGTCTGGTGCAGAACCATGTGACTGGATGCAGGGGGTGCCACGATTGCTACCGAGCTCTGAATGAGGCGAGACTTGAACCGTTGGAACCGTGGTCACGTCTTCTTTCTTTCGGACTTGACGGCGATGTCGGCAGATGTTGGAGTATACCGGGACGAACAGATGAGCAGAGGGATGTCGGTTCTGGCTCCTGAAAACTGACCTGATGCCTTGGAGTAGAAAATTCGTAACTTCTGATGCCGATATCCAAATGCAGCTCTGCTTCTTGAGGATTAAAGAGGACTTGAGAGGGAAGATTTCTTCTGAAGAACACTTGATCTGAATCCCAAAGGGTTTGCCGTGGTTGAGCTTCCAATCACGTTCTAGTTCCTTGCCTGGGGTCTCCTGCGCAGTCGAGGGAGAATGGATGCTGCGGACTGCTCGGAGCTCGGATGCTGACGAAACCGCCTCGCCTGGAAAGCTCTCTGGAAGACCTTTCCAGAGATGTAGGCCTTGCTACTTGAATCTTCAAGTAACGGTCGTGGCTGCTTCTGCAACTCGTTGTAGTTCTGCTGCCTGAAACAGAGATAGAATGAGGAGATGTGCAAGGGGAGAGCAAGGGAGAGGGGGGGTGAACTTGGTTTGACCAAGGGGAGGTGGGGGACGAATTTGGGAGCTTGGGGGTGGGGGAGATGGAGGGGCACAGCCCTAGGGAGAGGGAAATTCGAATTTGGGCTTTGGGAGGGGTTAATTCAGCCTTGGGAAGGTGGTGGGGTGCTTTGGAAAGTGGAAAGGTGCCTAGGAGAAGGGGTTTCCACCTAGGGGTTGGAGGGGGAGTTGAATGAGTGCATGGGGAAGGGGAAGGGGCCTTAATGAGGGGTGAATGGGGAGGAGAGAGAGTGAATTGCAAATTGGGGTGGGGAGGAGAGAGAGAGAGGGGGTACAACCCACTTAGAGAGAGTGATAGTAAGAGAGAGAGAGAGAGGGAGATATTGAGAGGGAGATGGCAAATGCTTTTCAATATTCATCAAAAGTTGTTACAAATGAGAGAGGGGTGGGGTATTTATAGACTCCATAATTTTCCTAAGACCAAACTGACCCTGACAAACTAACTAAAGACCACACAGTCCAAGGGAGGGGCGCCCCTGGGCCTAGCCCAATGGATTGGGCCCATTAACCTATCTAACCAACATAATGACTCAATACTTAGGAAAATGACTCAACTACCTAGGTACATGACTCAAAATAAAGGGAAAATTACATGATAATGACTCAAAGAAAATGTGAAGATTACATGACTAGTCTCAAAAATACATGACAAATATAATGGTGCTTGCCGTCGAACAATCCGAGTCTGGAAAAAGAGTGGAGGGGCAAGGGATGCCCTCATCAGAGTGACCCGTCCCGTGGCTCGATCTGAGCACGGAAGTGAGTCGGACTACCCTTAACTCTGTCGGTTCCTCAACCGTGCATGATCCGCGTTTCCCTCATTTGGGATGACGAGTGAGCTTGCGTTTCTGTTAGCGACGTGTAGCCCATAGGAGCTCTTAGTGTCGGGCCTAGTGTCTCTCATGCTCGTATGTTGCTGGTCGTGTATACATTTAGAGTCCGAGGTCCATATCACTTAGAGTCGGTCCCCGTGTCCGTCCCGCATCAGGTCACCTGCCCTGGAATCCAATTCCATCAATACCCAAGACGAGTGTTCTGCCTTAGGATCCAGTTCCACCAATACCTAAGATCGGGCATTCAGCCCCGGGTCCCAGTTTCAGCCACACCCAAGACGGGTGTTCAGCCCCGGGTCCTGGCTTTATTGACACTCGAGACAGGCATTCGGCCTCGAGTCCTAGCTTCATCAGCACCCGAGACGGGCCTCCAGCCTCGGGTTCCAATTTTGACAATGCCCAAGACCGACATCCAGTCCCAGGTCCCAGTACCATCAGTAATCAAGACGGGCTTCTAGCTCTGGAACCCAGCGTCGTCAAGCACTCAATTTGGGTTTCTAGTCCTAGGTCTCTGCTTCATAAGCTCCCAATACAGGCTTTCTACCGTGGGCATTAGCTTTGTCAACACCCAGTACGGGCGTCAAGCTCTGGGTCACCATCCCTTTGACATCCTCAGTTCACAACATGGGTCACAAACCCCGGGTTTCGGCAACAACTTCGAGGGCCCAACTGAACACCAAGTTCCGAGTCACCATTCTGTTGGCCCCAGCTCGGGCACTGCACTTTCGAGTTCCAACTACATCAGCACTCACCAGAAATGCCATGCTCCAGACAACCCCACACCGGGTTCGTTCGGTCCACCACATTGGTGCCGAGTCAACCTCGGCCCTGCAAACAAAAAAGGGGTGCCATAGCGGCTGCAAAAATGGGCGACCCACCGCCGCCACCCCTACCTCCAGAAGACAAGGTGAGGCTCAGAGAAGCCGATGCACCAGTATCACACTTGGGGCAATCACCCCGGTCCAATATCTAGCCTTCCAAGCCCAAACAATGGGGGCAACTCCAAGGAGGAGCGTCCGTCCTCCCTCGGATGAATATGGGTCATTATAAAAGAGGCCCAACCCAATCAGAGGTCCCGAGTCAAGAGGTCCCTCCACTCACCAAAATGGTACAAAGCTCAAAAGCCAGCAGAGTGAAAGAGGGTGAATCCCGCCGACACCCGCTCAGTAGCAAACTCCACATGCGTCAGCTAACGACTCGGTGGAATCCCTGCCAACACCAACTGGTGACGCCGGCGAAGCTCCGTCGGGTCCTCCACTGGTGGCTACCAGCAAACCCTGGCGGGAGGTCTATCCCTTCGGTATTTACCATGTCCCAAGGTGTAGCAACACCCAGGCGGACACCCTGTCTCAGTGTGGCTTCGGCCATCATGTTCAATAACGCCGAGCCACCCAGATCCCAGTCAAAGTTCTAGCCATCTACAGCAAAGACCAGCCAGTCTTCGGACTCACCCTAAAGCTCCGAGCTACTCGGTTGAGGGTTGATCCGTACTCGCTTCTACCACAACAACAAGTCGCCAATGACGCAACCTCTAGGCAACGTCCCCTGACAGCAACAAGCTAAGGACAACAGTCGCAAGGCTCACAGGTACCCAAAAAAAAATAAAAACAAAAAGGGGCTAAAAATAGAGATGCCCTGGCAGACTAAGTCACTCTCTCCATAAGGTGGTTGGGGGCAAAAAGGCCGCAAACCCGGCTGAGGTGAAAACTCGTGAGGGCGCCTAAGGCAAAATTGGGTTACCCCTCGGTGTGAAAACCCGTAAGGGCGCACCAGAAAAAGCAAAAGGGGGCCAGCTCTGGTGAAAACCTGAAAGGGCGGTAGAGCTGGTAAAGAGAAAAAGAAAAATCTCTCTTCCTCTCTAGGAACATCCAACCACCTCACCCTAAATCCCTGCCCAGCCCACTACAATAGTGGGTCAGCATACCTTCTTCTGGCTGTCACGCCATAACGGTCAGCCTATACCCAGTCTTTGACCAATACACCATCATGGTTGGTCACCACCCAGCATGCAGGTCAATACACCATCACGGTCGACCTACCTGTTTCCTCCTAGTCTCACACTATCCCCGTTTGTCGCTACCCCCTCTTGACCTACATGCCGTCATGGCTGGTCAAGCCTCCACCTTGGTCGTCCACCTTCACAGTCGACCTACGCATACCCTTGACTAAACACCTCCACAGTCAATCCAACACCTGATCTCTAGCCAGTACACCACAATGCTTAGCCTACACATCACCCAGTCCCTAACCAGTACACCTTCTTGGCCAGTTAAATCCATAACCTTTGGCCAGTACACCTCTTTGGTCAGCCTACGTCAAGTCTTGGCCTATACGCCACCATAACCCAGAACCTTAGCCTTTGCATCATCAAAGCCGATATGTTCAAGCTTCAGTGCAAGCTCCAACTGTAAGCTACACGGATCAGCCAGCCTGAAGGTCTACGTGTGGCCCCAGATTGCTTGGCAACTAGCCAAGCCCCAGCGAACAACTCCAGCATCAACACAGAGGATCAACAACAATGATCCCACCAACAGTGTCCTTCGACAACAGCAAGCTACGGACACCAAGCACCAGTCACCGAACAGCCAAAAGGCTCTTAGGTAAAAAAAAAATAACAAAATAAATGGGGTTAAAAATAGAGATACCCCGTCGGACTCAGTCATCCTCTTTTTCAAGGGGATAGCTGGGGGCAAAAAGGCCAGCAACCCGGTTGAGGTGAAAACTCGCAAGAGCACCTCAAGCAAAATTGGGTAACCCCTCGATGTGAAAACCTGTAAGGGCGCATCGGAAAAAGCAAAATGGGGCCAACTCTGGCGAAAACCCGAAAGGGCGGTAGAGCTGGTAAAGAGAACAAAAAAAAAACTCTCTCCCCCTCTGCTGGGGCAACCAGCTACCCACCTTCCAGCAATCATATCCCCGGCCAGTTGGCCCGTACCAGTCCCTGACTAATCCCCTGCTCCAGTTTATAAATCATGCACCTCCCTGTCGGCCATATACCATCGCGTTTGGCCTAAACCAGCTCCCCAGGCCACTCCCCTCCCTTGGTGGCCTATACCGGTCTCTGGCTAGTACGCCTCTCCAGCTCGTTGATCTTACACTCCCCATTTAGCCATACACCACCTCAGTTGGCTCACACTTCCTCTGGCCTCACACCTCCACGGTCGGCCCATATACACCAGCAATTCATGCACTAGTCCAGTCATTCATTCTAGCAAACCTCGGCCTACACACCATCTCTGTTGGCTTTTACACCACATCAACCGTAGATCCATCTATCGTGAGGGTCCATAAACCCATGATTCCCAGTCACCTACTCATCATGGTCAAGTCACCATGAACCCAGCCATAACTCCAGCAATGCGTCGTAAAGGCATACCAGTTCCCAGATCCCAGATCCCAGTCATGATTCCAGCAATATGCCACCAAGGCTTACCGATTCCCAGATCACCAGTCAAACTTCAGATTACTCAGTAATCAGCCAAAGCCACTACCATGGCTACGACGGCGACAAGGCATCAACAGCCCAAACTCCAGGTCACGTCCCCCGACAGCAGCATGCTACGGACGACAACTACAAGGATCCCAGGTCAAAAAAAAAATAAAAACAAACGAGGTTAAAAATAGAGATAACCCGGCGGCCTCAATCAACTCCTTCCATGGGATTACTGAGGGCAAAAATTACCGTCAACCCAGTTGAGGTGAAAACCCACGAGGGCGCCTCAGGCAAATTCGGGTGACCCCTCGGTATGAAAACCCGCAAGGGCATACCGGAAAAAGTAAAAGGGGGCTAGCTCTGGCGAAAACCCGCAAGGGCGGTAGAGCTGGTAAAGAGAAAATAAAAAAAACTCTCTCTCCCTCATTCCTCTTCACTTACGAAAGCCGTCAGCTACGATATTCCCCGATGGCGAGGTTAAGGTCACTCCACAACAATGGTGGCCACTACACCCCCGAGGGTCGGTCATCCTGAGTGCCAGTTCCAGTCCCAATCTCCAGTCCCAGTTTTGGCTACAACGCCTTCACAGGCCAGCCGCCCAGTCTTCAGTTCCAGCATTTCGGCTACAACGCCTTTATAGGCCAGTTGCCCAGCCTCCAGTCCCAGTTTCGGCTACAACGCCTTTACAGGACAGCCACCCAATTTTCAGTTCCAGTTTCAGCTATAACGCCTTTACAGGCCAACCGCCCAGTCTTCAGTTCCAGTTTCGGCTACAATGCCTTCACAGGCCAGCCACCAAGTTCCAGTCCCAACATTCCAGCTATAACGCCTTCACAGGCCAGCCGTCCAGTTCCAGTTCCAGTCACCAGTCCCAGTATCCGGCTACAATGCCTTCGTAGGCCAGTCGCCCAGTTCCAGTTCCAGTCACCAGTCCCAGTATCCGGCTACAACACCTCAACAGTCAGCCGGCCAGCTCCAGTCCCGGTCTCTGGCTACATAACCATGGTAGTGTGCCAGCCAACCCCAACCTCAACTCCAACTTCCTAGACTAAATAATACCAGCAACATAGGCCAATACACCCACTCGGGTCGGCCTCCAGCTTCCAGACTCCAGCAACATAGGCCAACACACCCTCTCGGGTCGGCCTCCAGCTTCCAGACTCCAGCACCATAGGCCAACACACCCTCTTGGGTCGGCCTCCAACTTCCAGACTCCAGCAACATAGGCCAACACACCCTCTCAGGTCGACCTCCAGCTCCCAGACTCCAATAACATAGGCCAACACACCCTCTCGGGTCGGCCACGCTTCCAGACTCCAGCAACATAGGCCAATACACCCTCTCGGGTCAGCCTCCGACTTCCAGACTCCAGCAACATAGGCCAACACACCCTCCTGGGTCGGCCTCCAGCTCCCAGACTCCAATAACATAGGCCAACACACCCTCTCGGGTCGGCCACCGGCTTCCAGACTCCAGCAACATAGGCCAGCACACCCTCACGGGTTAGCCTCCGACTTCCAGTCTCCAGCAATGCAGGCCAAAACACCCTCACGGGTAGGCCTCCAGCCGCAAGCCTCCAGTCCCCAGCAACATAGGTCGACGTACCCTCTCGGGCCGGCCTCCAGCCTTCACCCTACAGTAATATGGGCCAACACACCCTTACGGGTCAGCCTCCAGTCTCCCGTTTCTAGTTCCCAGTTACACCGGTCAATGCACTCTCACGAGTCGGCCTCCAGCTTCATGTCCCCAGTTCTCTGGGTCAACACCGCCTTATGGATTGTTCTCCAGCTTCCAGTCTCCAGCCAGCCAGGTCAACATGCCTCATTTAGGCAGGCCTCCAGCACCCAGCCTTCGATATCCAAGTTCCAATACCCAATTTCCAGTACCTGACTTCTAGTATCCAGCCTCCAATATCCAATGTCTAATACCCAGCTCTAAAATCCAGCTTCCAGTATCCAGTTTCTAGGGCCTAGTTCTAGTACCCAACCTCCAACATCCAGTTCAAGTACCCCAATTCCCAGTATCCAGCACCAGTACTCCGCTTCCAGCCCCCGGGTCCAGTTTCTGGTTCCAATGCCCAGTTCCTAGCATCTAATTTCCTATTTCCCATTTCCAATTCCAGTCTCCAGCAATGGGCGAGCACGCCTCATAGGGGCAGGCTTCCAGTCCCAGCGTCCAGTATCTAATTACCAGTTGTCATATCCAACATCCAGTTCTCAGTCCCAGCCTTCCATCCCAGCACCTAGTAGCCAGATTCTAGTCTCCAATCCCGATATCCGATCCCAATATCTAGTTCTTAATTTCCAGTTTCTAGTCCCAGTGTCTAGTCTCCCATTCCAACATCCAGTACCCAGCCTCCAGTTTCCACCTCTCAGTCTCAATACCCAGTTGCTAGTCCTAGCATCTAGTATCCAGATCCCAATATCCAGTCCCAGTACCCAATTTTTGGCCTCCAAGTTCCTATTCTCCAGTCTCGATACCCAGTTGCCAGTCCTAGTATCTACTATACAAATCCTAACCTCCAAATCTAGTATCTAGTTTCCAACCTCTAGCTCTTAATTTCTAGCCCCAGTACCCAGTCCCCAGTCCCAGTGACCAACCTCCAAATTCCGATTTTCAGTACCAATACCCAGCTTCTAGTCTCCGGTTCCCAGTTTCCATCCCCAGTACTTAGTTTCCCGTATCTGGGTCACAATCTTCAGTCCCAGCATCCAATCTTTGCTCTCCAGTCTCCAGCCTCTAACCTCCAGTTTCCATCAATAGACCAACATGCCTTAACCAGGCGAATCAACAACAACAACCACATGAACCATTAAAGATACCTCACAGACGGACATGCCTCGAAGGCCAGTCTACAGTAGATCCAGACCAACATACCCCTAAGGGTCATTCTATCGTACACTCTGATCATTACACCTCGTCGGCTAGCGACAATCCCTTCATCGGCACCTCAATGATCAGCTGATCGTGGCTCCCAGTCAATATACCTCAACAATCAGCCGAGTGGACTTCCTAGTTAATACACCTCGGCGGTCAACCATCACATTAATAGGTACCATCCACCATATTATGATGATTATGTGTCTAACATCATTTGTGGTCATTGTACTGTTTAAAGGGTCGGACAACCTTGACTTCGGCTATTTGAACATGACGGTTAGCCGCCAGCATCAACATTCGGCCATACCCTATGAGGATCGACTGAATACGATTCCAAGCCAACACTCCTCTCTGGGGGCAAATCCAGCAACTCCAGACCAAGATGCCTCATCGAGGCAGGTCTCCAGCAACCTCAGACCAAGACGCCTTGTCGAGGTAGGTCTCCAGCAACCTCAGACCAAGACGCCTCGCCAAGGCAGGTCTCCAGCAACCTCAGACCAAGACATCTCGCCGAGACATGTCTCCAACAACCTCAGGCCAAGACGCCTTGCCAAGGCAGGTCTTCAACAACTTCAGACCAAGTTGTCTCACCGAGGTAGGTCTCCAGCAACCGCAGATCAAGATGCCTCGCCGAGGTGAGTCTCCAGCAATCCCAGGCCGACATGCTTCCCCGAGGCAGGCCTCCAGCAACATCAAGCCCAGATACATTATCGAGGTTGATCCCCAGCAACACCAGGTCAACACGTCTTGCCGAATCTCACCTCCAGAGGCATCAGACCAACACACCTACGATGCCCATTATCTTCGATAGCTTCGCCCCAATCGTCGGATCACCCTACTTCTTGGGTGCGGTCCCCATGGCTGCTCTGCAACTGCCCACTTCTCGGTTAACGTCATCCATCCCCCTGTTACTCCGACCTTTCCTGATTCCCTGACACCACCAGCCAACCAGCCGGCCCCTACCACTTCGGCCGTGCAATGGCAGCCATGGCAGGAGCTAAAATCTCTCAACTTCATAGCCCTATGATGATCCTAGTTCCCCCTGTAACCCCTGACCCACCAGCTATAATCCCAGTCACATCCAGCCACGACAAAGTGGCCTCCAGCACCATAACTTGACGACTTGCATGAGCCCTACAACACAACTCCAGCTACAATGCTTTAGAGCTGTGACCAGCCCGTCCCATAGGACGGTCATCGCCAAGCTTGGCTAATGCATCCCCATGGGTGGTCAACGAACAATGCCAGCACCCCACAAAAAAAGTCAACCACCATAGCAATGGTAGGCTGCTAGAGACCGACCACAAGCTTCACCACAAAGCCTCGGTCAGAGCGGCGGTCATCTCATCACCAACCAGCAATCCCATGAGCTTAGGGATAGGTGGCCCTCCAATTCTCAAGACAGGGAAGTCTCGAACTGTAGTGCCCCAAAAATTTTAAATAATTTTCAAGAATTTATAAAGGCCTAAATAAATTTATAAATGGTTAATAAGTTATTATGAGGCCAAGTGGTGTTAATCAATTAACCCAACCCACTTAATTAAAGTCGAAAAGGTTTTAACTCTGGCCCATTAAGTTTGGCCCACATTCTAGAAGGTAATTAAGTCTATCCACGGATATTAAGGATAAATACTAGAATATATAAGATAAGTTAATGGATAATTATCAAAAGAGTTTTAAATTGTTTGAACTCTATCCACGACACATATAACGGTCTATAGCCTAACCGTCACAGACATGTAACGCACGGTGTCTCGACCATTACACTATGAACCAGAAAACTAAAAGAGTTTGTTTTCCTTTGAACTCTAGGAATGAGTAATGTAACGGTCTATCGCGAGACCGCCACATAACCCTAACGCGTAGGTCCTAGTCCGTTACAAACCTGTTAGTTCCGTAAGCAAAGGAACTCATGAAAAGATTGGAACTTGATGTTCCTATCCACTAGGGATCAACTTGGGAAGGATTGTAAAGACTCTAAGGACTCTTAGGGATTAGGATTTGATGAAACAAGGACTCTAAACTCGATCTAATCCTCAAACCCTAGTCTAAACTCTATAAATAGGGCATAGCTCTGAACTGTGCGACCCATACTTTTTGGACGTAAAGAAGCAAGGTAAGGAGTCATTATCTCAGGTAAGTTCTTTAGAAGTAGTTGTTTATAATACTTTAGACTAACTCCCCTCCGAATTTCACATCTGTAGGTCAAGAGGTCGTGGAGTTAGAGCCCAAGGAAGTTGCTGAAAAAGTCATAAGAGAAGGAAGGGATCTAGGGTAAGGTTCTCAACCAAATTCAGAAACTACAGTCTAAGTTAAGAGGTAGGTTATCTCATGAACGGTAAAAAAACAGCTTGATAGGACTAAGAGCCTCTGGTTTAATTGATTTTCATGCATGGTAGATCATTGATTTCACGTTTTGATAGCTCAATGCATATCATGCACCTCTTAGCCAAATTGAGAAATTAAAACATTACTATTCATCTATTCATGATTACCTATGCATATAGATGGCCTTTACTTCGTTAACATGTCTGGAAACTCATGATGTTTTGATAAAAGACATGATGTGAGTTGATCTCTTAGTTTCTATAGTTATTTTCTGTTAGCAGATACTGTAACGCATTAGCATAGGACCGTCACTTTCAAGTAACGGCCCTACGATAGACCGTTACACACTCTGTGATATTTGAATTGCACTGTTGTTTCTAACGCGCTTGGACAGACGCGTTACATTCATGTAACGGCTGGGTCCTGACTGTCACAATAACAGTGACGCCCCCTCTCCAGACCGTTATACTCTGTGTTCTGTCAAACCTAAGACAAAATATAACCTGCCAATCTTATTATAGTTAAAGCCTAGTTACCTAAGTTTTAAACCTAATCATGTGATTTTAAGGATATTTGATTATTCATGATAGGTATTGCATGTTTTGTTATCACTTCTACTTAAGTTATGTTAAACCAAATTCTATAGTTTTGTACTATAAAGCATGACTTTTTAACATTGTATTGACGGAGTTTTTATCATGATTTTCATATTGATTATACATATCTCTCTCTGTCAATAGAGTCAGTTCTATACGTACATGGCACATATTCCGGTATGTTGTCATTAGTTCACACTTTGCACTATAGGAACACAATCTTGGACATGAGGACCTCTCTATTGGATATTCCTTCCAATGGACTAGGAAATCATTGTTTCAAGGCTTCCGTAATTCTCCGCGAGCCTGGGATTCCCACTAGTACGCCGAGTTGGTTGTACCAATGAAAGCCCATTAATTAGAACACTCTATCATGGTTCTGATTCTTGAAATGTAACGGCCTTGAACTGGACCGTCAGGCTCACGTAACGGCCCAGTGCCAGACCGTCACATTCCTCTGAGTCTATTTTTATCCTTCTGGACTCGGATCACTATAACGGCTCATTACTGGCGCGTTACATAATGTAACGGCCCAGCAAATGACCGTTACATAGCTTGCATTTGTTAACCCAAGGTTTGACCAAGGGTTGATATTCCAATGATTCTAGACAAACCTTGATGATCTAGAACTTGTCATATTGCTTAAATTGATCTAAATGAAATGGAAGTTAAGGAAAATACCGTTATGCTGTCGATTTATTTCTATGAGCATGACATTGTTTAAAGTCTATTTCTTGACTCCTACATTCTTATGTTGAAGCATTCATTCATTGATTTTAGTTATCATGGAATTATTGGAAGTGCTATATTCTTGGCCATACTTTACTGTTATACTGCGTGGAAGTAGCTTAATTTATAACTGAAGATGCGATCGAGCACTGATTGTGTTCAAGGGCTCTATGCTAGTCCCCTCGGCTGATTGCCAGAAACATACTATTTTATAAACTACGGGGTAAGATGCTACTGGCGTCGCATTGCGCTGGGAGTACTATTTCTATAAATAAGTGAAGATCCACGGCACGACATGACATTCTTGCTTGATATTCCACAGAAATTCACGAAGCACTTGCTCATAAGCATAAGATGCTAAAGTGAGGAATATGTGGCTTGCTAGTACAATCTCGTTACATTCTTGTTCATGGAAGGCCAATATCATGTTCTTGTTATATTTTTGCTAGTTCATTCTTAATCATTCTATCTTACATGATTATCTTGTTACTTTGATTTAAACGCGTGATCGATTCGCATTCGCATGATTTTTCCTTATTCT
Organism: Amorphophallus konjac; assembly: GCA_022559845.1. Classification (NCBI taxonomy): domain Eukaryota; kingdom Viridiplantae; phylum Streptophyta; class Magnoliopsida; order Alismatales; family Araceae; genus Amorphophallus; species Amorphophallus konjac. The sequence goes on along the minus strand of CM040117.1, from coordinate 78,184,793 downwards.
TTAGAGCTAAATTGTTAATTACTTTAATAGTGCCTTCATGTTGATGCGAAGATACCTACTGGGTAAGTGTGCTCATTACCTATTTCCAATGTTTTTCAGGAGATGGAAATAGTTCGAATTCGGATTAGGGTGATTCAAGTAGCGGGTCCGAGAGCGATTGAATGTTATTATGACAAGAGTGAAGACATATGAAGTCTAAATTGTCTAGATTGAGTCAATGTAATTTTCCTATTTCTTGAGTCTAGTAGAATGAAAATCAAATTAGTGATTGTATCTTGAATATTGAGCATTATGAAATAAATTTGAAGTTTGATTAAATCTTGTGAAATTGCATCTAATAGTGTGATTATCTTGCGCTCTGATTGATTCTTGCTTACAAGAGGCTTACCATGCCGGATGTTCGCGCTCCCCGAGCGAGTCTTCTGCTGTAATTAAAAGCTCGGGGCGTGACAGTTAAGTTGGTATCAGAGCCTAAGTCTCAGGACTTAGGGAAAAGAGTCATGTCATAGGATAAGTCCAAGGTTAAGGACCCCTACCTATGAACTAAGGAAGAAATTCCACACCCATGTGAGGATTGGGTAGAACCCGGGATAAGATAACTAATTAGCTTTAAGAATCATTTTGTTCATTCCAATTTCATGAGAAATAACAAGTTGTTATTTTCTCTCAGGTACCCTATTTTTCGAATGGCTCATCGTGTAGATTGGGACGGTATGCAACAAACTGTTGCCGGCCTCACCCAGGCACTGCAGACTATAGCACAAGGTGGTGCTGGGGCAAGGGCAGGAGATCTTCATCGTAACTTCCGGAGTCTAAATCCTCCGCGTTTCTATGGATCTTCCAATCCAGACGAAGCAGAAAATTGGATCAATGAGATGAATCGTATATTTGATGTCATACAATGCACTGATCAGGAGAAAGTCCGTCTAGCAACGTTCCAGTTAAATAAGGACGCCCGTACTTGGTGGAAATCGATTCCGGCACCTCCGGCCGACGCACCTCATACATGGAATGGCTTTCTCACCCTATTCCGTTCCAAATACTTCTCCGAGCATGTGAAGGAAAGGAAGGCCATGGAGTTTGCCTCCCTTCGTCAAGGGATGATGTCAGTAGCAGAGTATGAGCTACAGTTTTCAAGGCTAGCACCGTATGCACCACATTTAATTAGTACAGAATTATTAAAAGCGAACCGATTTATGGATGGGTTACGGCCCGATTTCATTCAACAACTAGGGACACAGAATATCCGCACTTATGCGGAAATGGTTCAGAGGGCATATCTATGCGAGAGGGCCTTAGAGAAGGTCGAAAGGTTGAAGGGTAAAGGAGAAGAATCCAGCCGACAAACTGATCGGCATTATAAGAAAGAGAAATTTAGCATCACGAAACCATACAAAAGCCGTGATAACAAGAAAAGATCAAGGAACTGGAACGGTGGAAGTTCCCAAAAGGGTAGTAAAAAGGTGAAGGAAGAGCAAGTCACCTCGGCGTGCACTTTCTGTGAGAAATTCTGCCACTCAGCTGAAGAATGCTGGAAGCGTCTAGGTGCTTGTTTGCGTTGTAGGAGTAGGGAGCATCGTGTACCAGATTGCCCCCTTATGAAGGATCAATCAAATAATGGAGGGCGTAGGAGGCAGGCTCGCCTCAATGCAGCTATAGATGAAGATGAAGCACCCATGGATCAAAATGATGGGCTTATGGAAGGTACTCTTCAAATTTGTTCTCGTCCTACATTCGTGTTATTCGATACTGGTGATTCTCATTCTTTTATCTCCACCACTTTTGCAAACACCTTACCAACTGCAGCAGTTCCCCTACCTTCAGATCTTGCTATTACTACACCTTTAGGATATGGAACTAAGCTTACCAAGTATTATCCCGATTGTGAGGTGGTAGTAGAAGGACACAATCTCCCCGCAAACTTAGTATGCCTCGATATGAAAGGTTATGATGCCATTTTAGGGGTAGATTGGCTTGTAGAGCATGATGCTTACATCAACTGCCGAAATAGGATGATATCTTTCCGAAAGCCCGGTCTTCCAAGATTTTCCTTTCTTGGCATCAAGTACAAGAAGCATCCGACCATTATATCTTTTCTTCACGCTTGCAAGCTTATCTCGCAAGGATGTGAAGCTTTTCTTGCTTCAGTCGTTGTCATCGAATCTAAGGAAATTGTCCTAGCAAACATTCCTATTGCAAATGAGTTCACAGACGTGTTCCCAGCTGAACTACCTAGTTTACCGCCCGAGAGGGAAGTAAACTTTACCATTGAACTCATTCCAGGTGCGGCACCTATTTCTATAGCCCCTTACAGGATGTCTCCCACGGAACTTAAGGCACTAAAGAAGCAATTATAGGAACTTCTAGATAAGGGTTTCATTAGACCTAGCACATCCCCTTGGGGTGCGCCTGTTCTATTTGTCAAGAAGAAGGATGGTTCTCTCAGATTATGCATCGATTACCGGCGACTGAATCAGCTTACAATCAAAAATAAATATCCATTGCCGCGTATTGATGAGCTCTTCGATCAGCTTTCGGGAGCAGAATATTTTTCTAAGATTGACCTTAGGTCTGGTTACCATCAACTTAGAATTAAAGAAGAAGACATTTATAAATCGACTTTTCGAAGTCGTTATGGCCACTATGAATTCGTGGTGATGCCGTTCGGTCTAACTAATGCCCCAGCAGCATTCATGCAACTTATGAACAGTGTCTTCCAGCCATATTTAGACCAGTTCATCGTCGTCTTCATCGATGATATCCTGATATACTCCAAGACTAAAGAAGAACATGAAGAACATCTAAAGATAGCTTTGCAAACACTTAGAGAACACAAGCTATATGCCAAACTCAATAAGTGTGAATTTTGGCTCAAGGAAGTCTCATTCCTAGGCCACATCATTTCAAAAGAAGGTGTTGCTGTGGATCCTTCTAAGGTAGAAGCTGTCAGAGATTGGAGTCGACCAACGACTATATCTGAAGTTAGAAGCTTTTTGGGTCTAGCAGGTTATTATAGAAGATTCATAAAGGACTTCTCGAAGATCGCGGTTCCTTTAACTAGACTTACTAGAAAAGAAAATCCTTTTATCTGGTCGAAGGACTGTGAAAAGAGTTTTCAAAGTCTTAAGAATCATCTTACAACATCCCATGTTTTGTCGCTACCAATAGAGGGTGCTGGATTTGAGGTATATACGGATGCATCTGGAATTGGCTTAGGGTGTGTCCTTATGCAAGATGGAAAGGTGATTTGCTATTCTTCAAGACAATTGAAACGTCACGAAGAAAATTATCCTATACATGATTTGGAATTAGCAGCAGTTATTTTCACCTTGAAAATTTGGCGTCATTATCTTTATGGAGAAAAGTTCACGATCTACACAGACCACAAGAGCTTGAAATATTTATTTTCTCAAAAGGAGCTTAATATGAGACAAAGGAGGTGGTTAGAACATCTCAAGGACTTTGATTTTGCTATTCAATATCATCCTGGCAAGGCAAATGCTGTAGCAGATGCACTTAGCAGAAAACCAATTGGTATGTTATCAAGTCTCATGATTAGTGTGACTAACCTTATTCCTCAATTTGCCCAGTTGAATTTAGATGTTGACGTTAAGGAAGAAGATTGCTTCATAGCTAATATCCGAGCTCAACCTACATTGATAGAGGATTTGGCCAAGTTACAAGAGGATGATCCAATTTTACTGGAAATTAAGGCCAATATTGAACAAAGATCGGATTTTTCTATTTCTAATGATGTAAGATTACTATTCAAGGGTCGAATGTGTATACCGGATCATGAGGATACAAAGAAATTGATCTTAGAAGAAGCACATAAATCAAAGTACTCCATCCATCCAGGAGGTACCAAGATGTATCAAGATCTCAAAAGAAACTTCTGGTGGCCCAATATGAAGAGGGAAGTAGCTGACTTTGTGTCTCGCTGTCTTACTTGCCAACAAGTGAAGGCGGAACATTTCAAACATGCAGGAAAATTACATCCCTTAAATATTCCCGAATGGAAATGGAAAAATATAGGAATGGATTTCATTATGGGATTACCTAAGACAAGGGGTGGACATGATGGAATATGGGTAATCATAGATCGATTGACTAAATCTGCACATTTCATACCAATAAAAAGTCGATGGTCTGTGGATATTCTAGCAGCATTATACATCAAAGAAATTGTTAAACTACATGGTATCCCTATCTCTATTATATCAGATAGAGATCCACGTTTTACATCACAATTCTGGAAAAGTTTACAACATTCACTGGGGACTAGATTAAATTTCAGCACAGCCTTTCATCCACAAACGGATGGTCAGACGGAAAGAACAAATCAGGTAGTAGAAGACATGCTCAGGGCTTGTGTCATTGATTTTGGAGGAAGTTGGCATGATCACTTGCCTCTGGTAGAATTTGCATATAACAACAGTTATCAAGCAAGCATACAAATGGCACCTTTTGAAGCTCTATATGGGAAAAGTTGTCGATCACCAATATGTTGGAATGAAATAGGGGAAAGGCAATTTCTAGGCCCCGACCTTATCAGAGATTCTACAGAGAAAATAAAGCTCATCCAGGAAAGAATGAAAATGGCACAAGATAGGCAAAAGTCTTATGCTGATAATCGAAGACGTGACTTGGAGTTTCAGGTAGGAGATCATGTGTATTTGAAGGTTTCTCCAGGTCGTGGTATTCGAAGATTTGGCATCAAAGGAAAGCTAACTCCAAGGTTCATTGGCCCATTTGAAATTCTTGAAAGGGTCGGTGAAGTGGCTTATAGATTGGCCTTACCTCCACAGTTAGCAGGAGTTCATGACGTATTTCACGTCTCTATGCTGAAAAAGTACGTATATGATTCAGACCATATTATCACTTATGACAATATAGAGATTCAGAAAGACTTGACATACAAGCAAACACCGATCAAAATTCTAGATCGGGAAATGCGTCAATTAAGAAATAAAGTTATTCCCATGGTCAAGATCCAATGGAAGAAAACATGGCCATATGAAGCAACATGGGAAACTGAAACGGCTATGCGGAAAAGATTCCCAGAATTATTCAATTGTAAGTACACTCTCCTCAATACATGTTTTGAATTTGGGGACCAAATTCCTTCTAAGTGGGGGAGGGTGTAGTGCCCCAGAAATTTTAAATAATTTTCAAGAATTTATAAAGGCCTAAATAAATTTATAAATGGTTAATAAGTTATTATGAGGCCAAGTGGTGTTAATCAATTAACCCAACCCACTTAATTAAAGTCCAAAAGGTTTTAACTCTGGCCCATTAAGTTTGGCCCACATTCTAGAAGGTAATTAAGTCTATCCACGGATATTAAGGATAAATACTAGAATATATAAGATAAGTTAATGGATAATTATCAAAAGAGTTTTAAATTGTTTGAACTCTATCCACGACACATATAACGGTCTATAGCCTAACCGTCACAGACATGTAACGCACGGTGTCTCGACCGTTACACTATGAACCAGAAAACTAAAAGAGTTTGATTTCCTTTGAACTCTAGGAACGAGTAATGTAACGGTCTATCGCGAGACCGCCACATAACCCTAACGCGTAGGTCCTAGTCCGTTACAAACCTGTTAGTTCCATAAGCAAAGGAACTCATGAAAAGATTGGAACTTGATGTTCCTATCCACTAGGGATCAACTTGGGAAGGATTGTAAAGACTCTAAGGACTCTTAGGGATTAGGATTTGATGAAACAAGGACTCTAAACTCGATCTAATCCTCAAACCTTAGTCTAAACTCTATAAATAGGGCATAGCTCTGAACTGTGCGACCCATACTTTTTGGACGTAAAGAAGTAAGGTAAGGAGTCATTATCTCAGGTAAGTTCTTTAGAAGTAGTTGTTTACAATACTTTAGACTAACTCCCCTCCGAATTTCACATCTGTAGGTCAAGAGGTCGTGGAGTTAGAGCCCAAGGAAGTTGCTGAAAAAGTCACAAGAGAAGGAAGGGATCTAGGGCAAGGTTCTCAACCAAATTCAGAAACTACAGTCTAAGTTAAGAGGTAGGTTATCTCATGAACGGCAAAAAAATAGCTTGATAGGACTAAGAGCCTCTGGTTTAATTGATTTTCATGCATGGTAGATCATTGATTTCATGTTTTGATAGCTCAATGCATATCATGCACCTCTTAGCCAAATTGAGAAATTAAAACATGACTATTCATCTATTCATGATTACCTATGCATATAGATGGCCTTTACTTCGTTAACATGTCTGGAAACTCATGATGTTTTGATAAAAGACATGATGTGAGTTGATCTCTTAGTTTCTATAGTTATTTTCTGTTAGCAGATACTGTAACGCATTAGCATAGGACCGTCGCTTTCAAGTAACGGCCCTACGACAGACCGTTACACACTCTGTGATATTTGAATTGCACTGTTGTTTCTAACGCGCTTGGACAGACGCGTTACATTCATGTAACGGCTGGGTCCTGACCGTCACAATAACAGTGACGCCCCCTCTCCAGACCGTTATACTCTGTGTTCTGTCAAACCTAAGACAGAATATAACCTGCCAATCTTATTATAGTTAAAGCCTAGTTACCTAAGTTTTAAACCTAATCATGTGATTTTAAGGATATTTGATTATTCATGATAGGTATTGCATGTTTTGTTATCACTTCTACTTAAGTTATGTTAAACCAAATTCTATAGTTTTGTACTATAAAGCATGACTTTTTAACATTGTATTGACGGAGTTTTTATCATGATTTTCACATTGATTATACATATCTCTCTCTATCAATAGAGTCAGTTCTATACGTACATGGCACATATTCCGGTATGTTGTCATTAGTTCACACTTTGCACTATAGGAACACAATCTTGGACATGAGGACCTCTCTATTGGATATTCCTTCCAATGGACTAGAAAATCATTGTTCCAAGGCCTCCGTAATTCTCCGCGAGCCTGGGATTCCCACTAGGACGCCGAGTTGGTTGTACCAATGAAAGCCCATTAATTAGAACACTCTATCGTGGTTCTGATTCTTGAAATGTAACGGCCTTGAACTGGACCGTCAGGCTCACGTAACGGCCCAGTGCCAGACTGTCACATTCCTCTGAGTCTATTTTTATCCTTCTGGACTCGGATCACTGTAACGGCCCATTACTGGCGCGTTACATAATGTAACGGCCCAGCAAATGACCGTTACATAGCTTGCATTTGTTAACCCAAGGTTTGACCAAGGGTTGATATTCCAATGATTCTAGACAAACCTTGATGATCTAGAACTTGTCATATTGCTTAAATTGATCTAAATGAAATGGAAGTTAAGGAAAATACCGTTATGCTGTCGATTTATTTCTATGAGCATGACATTGTTTAAAGTCTATTTCTTGACTCCTACATTCTTATGTTGAAGCATTCATTCATTGATTTTAGTTATCATGGAATTATTGGAAGTGCTATATTCTTGGCCATACTTTACTGTTATACTGCGTGGAAGTAGCTTAATTTATAACTGAAGATGCGATCGAGCACTGATTGTGTTCAAGGGCTCTATGCTAGTCTCCTCGGCTGATTTTCAGAAACATACTATTTTATAAACCATGGGGTAAGATGCTACTGGCGTCGCATTGCGCTGGGAGTACTATTTCTATAAATAAGTGAAGATCCACGGCACGACATGACATTCTTGCTTGATATTCCACAGAAATTCACGAAGCACTTGCTCATAAGCATAAGATGCTAAAGTGAGGAATATGTGGCTTGCTAGTACAATCTCGTTACATTCTTGTTCATGGAAGGCCAATATCATGTTCTTGTTATATTCTTGCTAGTTCATTCTTGATCATTCTATCTTACATGATTATCTTGTTACTTTGGTTTAAACGCGTGATCGATTCGCATTCGCATGATTTTACCTTATTCTTTAGAGCTAAATTGTTAATTACTTTAATAGTGCCTTCATGTTGATGCGAAGATACCTACTGGGCAAGTGTGCTCATTACCTATTTCTAATGTTTTTCAGGAGATGGAAATAGTTCGAATTCGGATTCGGGTGATTCAAGTAGCGGGTCCGAGAGCGATTGAATGTTATTATGACAAGAGTGAAGACATAGGAAGTCTAAATTGTCTAGATTGAGTCAATGTAATTTTCCTATTTCTTGAGTCTAGTAGAATGAAAATCAAATTAGTGATTGTATCTTGAATATTGAGCATTATGAAATAAAGTTGAAGTTTGATTAAATCTTGTGCAATTGCATCTAATAGTGTGATTGTCTTGCGCTCTGATTGATTCTTGCTTGCAAGAGGCTTACCATGCCGGCTGTTCGCGCTCCCCGAGCGAGTCTTCCGCTGTAATTAAAGGCTCGGGGCGTGACATGAACCCCCGTACGCAGCATCGTCGGCTACGGTCACGATCAAAGGGGAATAGGCCAAGGAGTGAAAAATGCTCATAACACTCCTTGACTTAGACAAGGTGGAAAACCTGAGAAAACATAAATCTCAGTACACAAGTCCACCTCCGGGGACAAGGCATGGCCTCCACCAGTGCAACCTCAGATAATGAAAGAGGAGCCATAAGTGCTCTCCCATTGCTCGCCAGCCGCCCTACGAGGTGGGATGGGATCAACAGTCCTGGCCTCACTTGTCTCAGATTTCTAATGGGGGAGGGTCCTTTCCACCGAGCCACATCTCCTCAGAAAATCCACAAAACCTGCTGCTCAGGGTAGGCCCTAGACATAGGCAACAAAGCCAGAAGCATTGTTACACTAGGCTCCCCTGGCCTCTCTTCGCCATCGGCATTGGCGTCCAACTGAGTCACACCATCAACTGCCGAAGCAACCACCTATATGGAGAGTTCGGCGTCTAGACCTGATTAATCCCGTGATGTGGGCCCTGTGCACCTCTGCCACAAGCCCAACACGCGAGACAAATGGGAACACAATTCCCAAGTCGTGGATAGCGGGCTACAACTTCAAGCACCACTCATCTATCCAACCACTCAGATCCCTCTGAAATCCAGCTCTACAACCTCTCGGACTTAGCGGTCTTCTGCAAACGTACCACAATCGCATGAAAGATCACAACGGGAGCGTCAACCCTCAGAACAAGTAACTCCCACACACCAACATGGCTAGGAGAAATCAAGCTTGAAAGGCACACGGGCCGCACGCCGTCGTCTTTGCCTCCGACTCACCCCCCGTGGGGGACATTTTTTGGCACCGACTTATTTTCTTGAACTAATTGAGGATTAAGCATCGGGAAATACTCCCTAAATAAGGCAAAATGACACATCGCCAAAGCTGCTCTACCAGTTGAGTTGAGCTCGAAAATCGAGACACTTCACCGGGTCAAGTGGCGCAACATAACAACCAGGGATCGGCCCCGAGCAAACGGCACTGTGCCAGCCAGTTTCCTGACAACCGGGTAAGTTTCGGGATTCAGGACAACCTGCCGTACCTTAACTACGGCACTCTGTGAAGATTCAAGGATCACCCCCGGACACTCTGCATACGGTATCACACCGCCAACGCTTCAACAACCGAGTTAACTCGAGACTTAGAACGGCCTGCCGCTTCATACGGCTCTTCGCTAGGGAGCGAGGGTCACCCCGACCACCAGACAAAGGGCATTATCAAGTCGACGCCCTAGTCACCGGGCCCAACCAAGGGTCCTAACCAGCTTGCCGTGACCAATGGCAATATCAACAATCGATCGGGCCCACCCCCGATCACTCAGTTTGCGGGTTTACCCGTGTTCAACACAGCTACCCGAGCCGACCCGGGGCACCCTGACTACAAGCCACGCCATGTGGCACCCAGCAACGAGGCCGGGGTCTACCCCCGAGTCATCTCCCTATAGCCCTCTGAAGTCAAAGGAAGACCCACCTGGGACCAACCACAAGCTTCAGGAGCTCACAGCACCCGTATACGGCCCACGCACGTGCATCAGGAATTTCCCCGAGCACCTGGTGGGCGCATATGCTCCAGGCACTCTACAGCAAGTCCGAACCCAACTCAGGACTCCCAGCAACCCATCGCGTCATGCACCACCATCGTGCGCTCTCGCACGCGGATTGACCTGCGCGGTCAGGTCGGGTCAAGGGGGCAGCGCCCCTTGGGGGGGTTTCCGGGGCACGTGGATTGACCTGCGCGGTCAGGTCGGGTCAAGGGGGCAGCGCCGCTTGGGGGGGTTTCCGGGGGCGGAGCCCCCGGAAGAAAATCTCTATTTTGTAATAGGTCAAACCCTCAGTCAAATCCCAGTCAAATCCCCGTCAAACCCACGATCAAACCTACGGTAAACCCTCAGTCAAACCCGGCTAAAGCCCCCCGGTCAAACCCGCATAAACCCCCCTGGGGTGGGGTTTAGGCGGTCCAGCCTGGGGCCTAAACCCCGTAGGGGGGGGTTAGGCGAACCAGCTCACCCCCCTGGCTGGTTCGCGTAAACCCCCATTCAATTAAAAAAATTTAAGTTTTTTTAAAAAGAAAAAACCAGAACTGGCCCGCCTAAACCCCCCCTGGGGTGGGGTTTAGGCGGACCAGCCCAGCCCCCTGGGTTGGTCTGCATAAACCCAATCGAAGGGGGGTTTACGCGAACCAGCTCAGCCCCCTTGGCTGGTCCGTGTAGACCCCTTCCCCATCTCTCTCAGCCCGTGTAACCCCAAGCACTATTAACTTGGGTTTACGCGGACCAGCCCCCTTGGCTGGTCCGTGTAGACCCCTTCCCCATCTCTCTCAGCCCGTGTAACCCCAAGCACTATTAACTTGGGTTTACGCGGATCAGCTCACCCCCCTTAGCTGGTCCGCGTAAACCTCCCCATGACCCTTCATCTTCCCCTATAAAATACCCCTAGGGGCTCAATGGAAGAGAGGAAAAGACATGCATCAAGGCTTCTGGTGATCTCCAAGCTTCAAGCGACTCCTGGGAACGAGCAAAGAGAATTGTGTGTGGGTGACTTGGTCACCGGCTAAGGACGCCGAGGGTATGTCGCGTGTACTTCCCTCACACGGTGTTCTTCCATGACACACAAGTCTACCCCCGCAGCGTGTGTGACATTATGACAAGGGTGAACGCCCCCTCATGCCGGGACTTCCCCTTGCGTGCCCGCTAACCGCAACTACGCACGCACTATGACGTCACGCTTCCCCACAGTCACGAGGCCACATCCGACTGCTCGACTCGAGCCATGATCAACCCTCGCCCAGACACCAGCCTGATGCTTTCTCCGGCTATGCAGTCATAGCCCCTCGTTTGGAGAAGCGAACATGGCCCTTTCCACGAGAGGGACCCTCTGTGAAACACGCGGATATCCACCTTATCCAGCATTGACCTGGGGACCGACCCACGCGTCGGAATTGTCCAGCGGCTTGCGCCCATTGTACTTCGGCCAACCCGGCCCATTTGTAAAGCCCACAGGGCTCTCATATAGCATGAAACCAGTTGAACACACATACCTATACTCGAGGCTCAGCCTCTTCACGGCGCCCGTCTCCTTCAGTCATAACAGTGCCTCTGGCACCCGACTGCCAGTCACACCGGGCCCCGAGCACAACCATCGAGGTCTCCCGACGCCCGCCTCCTTCAATCGCAACGGTGCCCCGGCACCCGACTGCCAATCAAATCGGGCCCTGAGCACGACCATCGAGGTCTCCCGGCGCCCGCCTCCTCTAGTCACAACGGTGCCTCCGGCACCCGACTGTCAACAACTCCAGTCACAACGGTGCCCCCGCACCCGACTGCCAGCTACTCCAGTCACATCGGGGCCCACGGCACCCGATCACTCAACAACTCTAGTCACAACGGTGCCCCCGGCACCCGACTGCCAGCTACTCCAGCAACATCGGGGCCCATGGCACCCGATCACTCAGCTACCCCAGTCACAATGGTGCCCCTGGCACCCGACTACCCAGCTACTTCAGTCACAACGGTGCCCGCGGCACCCGACTACCAATAACTCCAGTCACAATGGTGCCCCCGGCACCCCACTGCCAGCTACTCCAGTAACATCGGGGCCCGCGGCACCCGACCGTTCAATAACTCCAGTCACAACGGTGGCCCCGGCACCCGACTACCAGCTACCCCAGTCACAACGGTGCCCCCGGCACCCGACTGCCAGCTACCCCAGTCACAGCGGTGCCACCGGCACCCGACTACCCAGCTACTTCAGTCACAACGGTGCCCCCGACACCCGACTGCCAACAACTCCAGTCACAACGGTGCCCCCGGCACCCGACTGCCAGCTACTCTAGTCACATCTGGGCCCGCGGCACCCGACCACTCAACTTCCTCCGCACAATGGTGCCTATGGCACCCCCACTACCCAGACCTCAACACTCTTTCATGTCGGGAATACATTGTGACGCGCCCCGGGCGCCATCCTGCTGAGTCACAGGTCCTCTTACGGACACTATGTACACATACGAAACTACCACATAATAATGCAATGACCCAGGGACCGTCATGAATGTTGGAATTATCCCGTGGCTTGCAAGCAATTGTAATCGGGCTCTCATGCCCCCATATAAATGCCTTTCATGGCATATAAGTCATGTAATCCAATGAGGGAGCGGATTCCCCTCCTCGCTGGAACTGGTCTCTCTACCCCCAATTATCCTTGTTGTGTTGCTGTTGCCCTGTCGCCGTTGCACGGACTAAGCCCTCCCGACGTCGCGGCTCCCAGGGTCCCTGACTCTCTCTTCGGTAGTAGAAACAAAGGTATTCTGATTCAATCTGATGTAAAATAAACACCGGTTACTTGCGATCGATGGGGAAAGACATCCAGTACATGAATCCCCATAATCGCCTGCGCATTCGCACCTGTGGAACCCCTTCTATCCACGTGTCACCCGATCTCTTGAGCCACGTGCCGCGTCCTGGTGACGCTTCCCCGGTCAATCCTTGGTTCTATAGGGGATTGTCGAGAAATCGACTGGCACGCCCGCATTCCACCCAGCCATCCCTGTCCCAGTCTCCCAGAATGATGAACCATACGCCATCCCTTCTAGCGCGTTCATATCATTCTCCCTGCCTTCTTCTCAATACTCGGAATCCCTGTTATGTTAGATGGACGCAGTCTATCTCCACGAAGTGTGGATCTAGAGGGGGGTGAATAGATCTACTACCTAATTTAAAAACCAGTAAGAGGTTCTAATGCGGAATATAGGCAAATCTATTAAAACACTAACTCGAGTGTATAAACTGAGCAGAAGCACAAGCAATCTGTGAAGATAATCAAAAGAATCAGTCATGCACACAGTTCATGGACAATCACACAAACACAAGGCACCCAAGATTTTTAGGTGGTTCGGTCAAATACCTACGTCCACCCCACACTCAACCGAGTATGGCTTACTGCTGCGCAGTACAGCTTGCGTCTGCTGGGCACTACAGCTTGGCCTACAAACCGCTGAGCAACACAGCTTGCTATCCGGGACAAGTCTCGCCTGCTGAGGATGACAGCTTCACCTGTCCAGTGGAATCCTCCATTGCAACTACTGGGGTTTACAGCTTACCGACCAGAGGCAGCACCTCTACTAACAGCTGACTCACAACTTGAAGAAACAAGAGTTCGAAAAGTAAAGACAGAAGCAAATAAAAATAGAAAACCCAAATGGGAATGTAGCTCGAATGAGCAAAGGCTCATCTCTGGTATCTGAACCAAGAGTCTGAGATACAACCTCTCAATCAAACTCTCTCAATCTCACTCTCTCAATCTCACTCTCTTTTCTTCTCTTCTCTCTTTTTCTTCTTCTCTGTTTTTCTTCTCTCTGTGGATCGGTGGCTCTCTACGCTTCAGGCTTCTACCTCTCTGTATAGACTTTGCCACTGGTTGATTGATCAGCCTTCATCTGAAGACAAAGACTCATATATATACAGCAGCAGATTGGATAAGGGCACGTGGCTTCCACATTTCCCGCCCAGAGAATTCACCAGATCCGAGGCAATTTCATCCACATGGCAGCATCCTGTGATGGGCTGCTTCCACGTGTCACCATCTGATCACATCATCCTCCTTGGATCACGAGCCAGGTCATCAATCCCAGCAAAGAATCCCTGTCAGACAGTCGAAATAGAATCATCAGTTTAAGTATTAAACCCTGTACAGACTTTGCAGGATTGAATGCATTGTATAGACTTCACTGTATGGACTTTGTGAGCTCGAATGCAATGTACAGACTCTGCAGAACATTCAGTAGCCAACGTATAGACTTTAGGCAATGTAACAACTTGGACAGACAACTGACGATGTATGGACTTCAACTCAAAGATGCACAATGTACAGACTTGAATTCATTTGATGCATAATGTGCAAACTTGAATGCTGTGCGATGTACAGACTTCATGTTATGCATTAGACTCTAAGGAAGACAGACTATGTATAGACTTAGGCAGCCTTCAGCTTGATGTACAGACTTCAAGAACGATGCATGCAATGCACTGGACAATGTATGGACTTAGCCGATGCAGACTAGTCTGATGTACAGACTTGCTCATTGTTCAGACATCATGAACAATGTACAGGCTTGCCAAAGGAAACTATGTACAGACTTGATCAAAGGAAGGCAATCGAGTGTATAGACATTCACAATGTATAGACTTGCCAAGCGAAAGGGCTGTACAGACTTGATGAACGATGCAAGGTAAATGAATGTATAGACTTCCAATGTATGGACTTGCCAACTGGGCGATGTACAGACTTGAGCAAGGCAAAGTCTGTACAGACTTGAAAGTGCACAATGTATAGAGTTTGCCAAGACAACTGAACGATGTACAGACTTTCACAATGTGTAGACTTTGGCAACACAACGGCTGTACAGACTTCCACTCAACTGTGATGTACAGACTTGCCAAGGGAAACGACGGTAAAGCTATTAGTGTATAGACTTCGAGTGCAACGTCGGTAAAGCTACCGATGTATAGACTTGCAAGTTGAACTGGTGGATGTACAGACTTGGAAGTTCACTGATAGATGTACAGACTTCACCTCGAGCAAGCAACAGTGCAGTGTATGGACTTTGAAGAATGATGCATGACGCTGTACAGACTTCACTTGAAACAGTGTGATGTACAGACTTTGCCTAACATAGTCCAATGTACATACTTGCTGATGCATTGTATAGACTTACATGAGACGCTCAAAGAGACGCTCAATGTACAGACTTAGTCTGATGCATTGTATAGACTTGCATGAGACGCTCAATGAGACGCTCAATGTACAGACTTCAAGTCCAGTGTATAGACATTGCCTTAGACGCTAAATGAGACGGACGTTGTGCAGACTTGCTGGTCAAACAGACACAGACTCTGTACAGACTTTAGCGTTCAGACATACAGACAATGTGAATGTATAGACTTAACATAATGATGCAATGTATGGACTTTACAAATGCAAGTAATGTAGCAATGTATAGACTTTGGGCTTGCCATGCAATGTATAGACTTTGAACACAAACGCCACAATGCAATGTATAGACTTGCTAGTTAAGTGAGCTACAATGTATGGACTCTGCTATGCATGAAGACGAGTGTATAGACTTGGAAATCTGGGGGCGTCGACGCATCTAAGAAGGGGAACAGTGTACATACTTAGCTAATGCAATGTACACACTTACTACGTTGACGCTGCAGACTTAGCCAATGCAATGTACACACTTACCGCGTTGACGCTGAATAAATGTATAGACATGTTCTAAGCGATGCACAAACATAACACAAAGCAGTGTATAGACTCTACGTGCAATGTGTAGACTTTGAGTGTGTGTGCAGTGTGTGAACCTGTAAAATGCATGGAACACACATACAATCTGATAAGAACAATTTCATCAAAGCATAAACAGTTGCCAATCAATCAAAACAAGGTGTTGCTAATGAAGTAAAACATATTGTCAACATCATCAACACAGAGGAGTCACAACAATCTTCCCCTTTTTGATGATGGCAACCCCCTATCATATAGAATAGCAATTACCTGTCATACAGATGATGAATGACATGATTTGTTATTCAGATTGTCATGCAGATGCTATGCATGCATGCTACGAAATGTAAGCAACTCCCTGCTAACAAAATCTCCCCCTTTGTCATAACATAATGCATACACTTCCCCTGCAGTGAATTTAGAATTCATACAATATTCTCCCCCTTTGTCATCAACAAAGAGGAGGGAAAGTGAGTACAAGGGAAGGAACAAGAGATATCATCTGACTGGCATTCTGAACAAGTAGTTCAGGAATAAGCATTCTAAAGCACAGAGTCTTCAGTCATATGACGTTATAAACTACTTTCAGATAGAATTCTGGTTTAAAGACTATAAAATTTTGAGTTCATGCACTACAATCAATGGATAAATTTTCTGTGCATGATAAAATAATAAACCAGAATCACAATTGCATGAGAGATTCAGTTTCAAAATATCTTACTTTCATAGACTCATTAAAAAGATGATTAAGAGATACCAGGTCATGTATTGAAAACAAACAAATTGACATCCAAGAAATTTCTTGTGAAGGAACAACATTTTCAATATTAGTTCATTTAGGGCATTCATGTACCATTTACCTTTTTGCGTAAGGGTATACGTTTATCAGACGCCAATACCCCTAGATACTCAACATCATTGACCATTCTACCCATGATCAAACACAATAAAACTGATTTACACCTTTTTGTGTGAGGGTACACGTTTATCAGACGCCAGTTACCCCCAGGTACTCAGTGAAACCAACCTACTAGTTTGATCATTTTATACAGAGATAGCTGATACACCTCATGACATGAGTGTTGTCCACTTCTTTGATGGATCGCTCAGTTTCTCAGTGATTTACCAGTCATTGCTCTGCCAATGTTATTTTTCAAGTAGTTTTCAAGATTTTCAACATTATCTTAGCTGTCCTTTATTTGTTTCAGAATGACTTGTTTAAGAACAAAACACATGCTAGGCTTCTCTAACATGATTTCAGATGAGTTTTCAGATTTTAGATATAAGTAGCTTTGTCTGACATGAAATAAGAAAAGGGTTGAGAGTTTTATCAATTTTCAGCTTTCTCATTTACTGATTGCAATCTTTAAACTCCAAAAATTATAAAATGTAAACCATTAAGTCAGTCTTTAAGCAATTGAAATTCTTATAACTGAAGAAGTCCATTTTCTATTGCTTGGAAATCAGAACTGACTAACAGATTGCCATATGTCAGATTCAATCATTCAGAGTCAAAGAATGAATGAATTCAAGTAAGTTGATGAATTCAAGTAAGTTGATGACCACTCTGAATTTCTAATAATACTCCCCCTGTCTATATGCATGCAGTTTTACAAATGAATGGCAAGGATTAGATATCAACTGTTATAATATGCATTACTCTGCTCTGTTCTATATGCATGTGGTTTTAGATGAGAGAAGGCTTAGACACAATCATAACTAAATGATATGCACTGAATAATATGTCATGAAAAAATATGTCCTGCATGCATGGTCTAGTCTAACATTCAACAATCACAGAGTTTTATTCAAGCTATCAGATGCAAGTCCAAATCAGAAAATTTATTCAAAGCAGCTGAAAAAATTATTCATCATGCTGAAATTTACACAAGCCAAGTTCTCTTCTAAGAAATTTGAACCTTTCATTCCCAAGAGGCTTAGTAAAAATATCAGCAATTTATTTTTCAATTTCAATAAAGTTCATTTCAATTTCATTTTTATTTACAACATCTCTCAGAAAATGGTGTTTTATCTCTATATGCTTAGTCCTAGAATAATGAACAGGATTTTTAGCAAGGCATATAGCACTAGTATTATCACATAACATTGGAATATATCCCAATTTTATCTGATAATCATCCAGTTGGTGCTTGATCCATAGTACTTGGGTAGCACAATTACATGCAACAACATATTCAGCTTCAGCTGTAGACAAGGCTACAGTGTGTTACTTCTTAGATGCCCAAGATACTAGACAGCCACCTACTAATTTACAGTAGCCACTAGTGCTTTTTCTATCTACTCGACACCCAGTATAATCTGCATCAGTGTAAGCTAGAAGTTCTAACTCACACTTGGCAGGATACCACAGACCTAACTCTTGGGTGCCTAGTAAATATCTAAAAATCCTTTTCACTGATTTAAGATGTGATTCTTTAGGACTAGCATGAAATCTAGAGCATAAACACACTGAAAATTGAATATCAGGCCTAGATGCTGTAAGATATAGAAGGGATCCGATCATACCTCTATATAGCCTTTGATCCACTGGTTTACCTTTAGGATCTTCATCCAAACTGGTTGAGGTACCCATTGGAGCAGCTATTTCCTTGAGGTTGTCCATTTTGTACTTCTTCAATAAATTCTTTATGTACTTGGACTGAGAGATGAAAGTTTCATCCTTTGTTTGTATAACCTGCAGTCCAAGAAATAATTTAAGCTCGCCCATTAAGCTCATTTCAAACTCATTAGTCATTATCTGAGAGAATTCCTCACACAATTTGGGATTAGTTGACCCAAACACAGTGTCATCCACATAAATTTGAATGATAAGAATATCTGAATGACTCACCTTGGTAAACAATGTTTGATCAACTACACCTCTTGTGAAGTTTTTGTCAGTGAGGAATTTGCTCAACCTGTCATACCAAGCTCTAGGAGCTTGCTTTAAACCATAGAGAGCCTTTTTGAGTTTATAAACATGATTGGGGAAGTCTAAGCATTCAAACCCAGGAGGCTACCTCACATAGACATCCTCACTAATTTCCCCATTTAAAAAAGTAGATTTCACATCCATCTGTTGAAGATTTATTCCTAGGGAACATGCATAATCCAATAATATTCTGATAGCTTCTAACCTGGCTACAGGGGCAAAAGACTCTTCAAAGTCAATTCCAAATTCCTGATTATACCCCTGAGCTACAAGTCTGGCTTTATTTTTAATGACATTCCCTGAATTATCTGTTTTATTTCTGAACACCCATTTAGTCCCTATGACTGTTTCATGATCAGGAGGTGGAACCAAATGCCACACCTTATTCCTGTCAAATTGATTGAGCTCCTCATGCATGGCATTAATCCAATGCACATCTTTGAGAGCACAGTCAATAGACTTGGGTTCTACTTGTGAAACAAAAGCAAATGCATTCAATTCATTTTGAATTCTTAAGTGACCTCTAGTCCTAGGGGGATCATGTAGATTTCCAATCACATTATCTATTGGATGATCTTTAAGATATCTAATGTTAACAATTGGATTGTCATGATTTTCATTTACCTCCCCCTGAGCTGTAGTCTCTTCTTCATTAAGCTCTTCATTTCCTTCCTCATTTTCGGATTGGTCTGCAGAATTTCCTTCTTTCAGAATATCACCACTGTCTTCATTCCTGCATTGACCAATATTAGTCTTTAATAAGGATTCATCAAAAACTATATGTGGAGATTCTTCAACAGTTTTGGAATTCAGATTGTACACTCTATATGCTCGGGTATTTTCAGAATAACCAAGAAAAATTCCTGGTTCACCTTTAGGTTCAAATTTATCAAGGTCTCTTTTATCATTTATATGAATGAAACATTTACAACCAAAAACCTTGAAATGAGCAATGAGAGGTTTCTTACCCTTTAAGATCTCATAGGGTATTTTCTGAGTAGAAGGTCTTACCATGGCTCTGTTAATTACATAATAGGCTGTGTTTACTGCTTCAGCCCAAAACTTCCTTGATATACCACCTTCAACCAATAGTGTACGACCCATCTCCACTAGGGTTCTATTCCTTCTCTCCACAATTCATTCTGCTCAGGTGTCCTTGGTGAGGAGTACCTGTGATTAATTCCATTTGACCTGCAGAATTCATCAAACTGTGAGTTTTCAAACTCACCTCCATGATCAGTCAAAATATTTTCAATTTTTTGATTTATTTTAACATAGAACTCCTGAAATTCTGAGAATGCATCACTCTTATGTGATAAGAAATAAACCCAAGTATACCTAGAGAAGTCATCTACCATGACAAACCCATACTTCCTCCCTGATAAGCTGACAGATCTGGTTGGCCCAAAAAGGTCCATGTGTATCAGCTCATAGAGTTTAGAAGATAGATTTTCAGTTCTAGATTTAAATGACTTTCTAGTTATCTTTGACTGAGTGCATGCATCACAGATTTTATTTTCATTCTTAAAGGAAACTTCAGGAAGTCCTCTAACCATGCCATGCTTATTCAGTTTATGCAAAACAGTGTAACTAGCATGACCTAACCTACGATGCCATAAAAATGCTAAGTCTTCTCTACTAGCAGTAAGGCATAGGTTAGAATGTTGAATATCATCTAAATCTATCATGTAAGTGTTATTTATCCTCTTACCAAAAAATTTAACAGTCTCGAAATTAGGTTCAAAGACCTTGCAACATTGAGAGTCAAAAAGCACTTTGCATCCTTTATCACATAGTTGGCTGATACTAAGTAAGTTATAAGCTAAGCCTTCAACCAACATAACATCCTCAATGCAACAAGTAGAACACTTACCTACTTTACCTGATCCGACAATTCTACCTTTTGTGTTGCTGCCAAAGGTGACAAGGCCTCCTTGTTTCTCTGTCAGCATGCAGAACTTGGCCTTATCCCCTGTCATATGCCTAGAGCAGCCGCTATCCAAGTACCACAAGTTGTTCTTGGCTGCCAGGCATACCTGCATACACAATTAGGTAGAGAGGTTTGGAACCCAAGACTGATTAGGCTCCAGAACAGATGAAATAGAAGCAAAGCAAGAAAGCAGACTTTTCAGAATCCACATTTGTTTAAATGAATTTTGTTCAGTGGATTCTACAGATTTCTTTCTGTTGTTGTTCCTTTTCTTCTTGTTGTTTGTCTTCTTATTGTTTGCACCAGCATGATTATTGACAGTGTTTTTTCTTTGCCAGTGCCTTGGCCAGGGTGCATTCATGAAGTTGTGGCCATAGTAGTTCCTGGGCTGGCTAAAGAAATTCAGATTCCTAGGTGTCCAATTGCCATACCCATCAACCCAATTTCTAGGGTAAGGTCTATAAGACTGTGTAGCCTGATGTCCAAGACCTGTAAACCTTCCTTGAGTCCTAGTCCATCCTGACCTATTTGGATAGGTTGACTGTGCAAAGAAGTGGGACTGGGCTCTAGGTTGGTGGAAATGTTTGGGTTTAGCTCTAAAAGCATTCTGCCTCCCCTGCACCTTGGACCCTCCTGACCTATTCATAGGTGTGTATTGGTTCTTTTTCATAGGTGGTGGTGATGGTGGAGACTTGGTGACCTTAACATGGGGTTTATAAGACTGTTTAGGTTGACCCCTAACTTGAGACTGAGCTTTGGGATTTTGCATAGATGTGCTAGCTCTACTAGGCTCACTCAGCTTTTGTTTGCCCTTCTCCTCAGCACTGGGCATTTTCAGATTAGCATTTTTGTTCATTGAATTGTTTGAATTCATGCTAATTAGAGGTCCTTTTTCTTTTTGTGCAACAAATGAAATAGTTTTCATTCCAAAGGTTTTCGTTGCACTTGAATTAAATCCTAGGCCCTCTTTTCTGAAGTTGACCTTTGACCCTAACAAAGCATTTAGATTATCAGTACCTTGGGTCATCTTCTCAATGGTCTTAAGCTTGTCCTCATTATCCTTCTGAATGTCTTCAATGGATTTTTTCAGTTCTGTATTCACACTTAGGATAGCTTGATATTTTTCATTCACAATTTTTATCTCACTTTCATATTTCTGAATTTTCAGCTTCCATTCATCAGCTTCTTTATCTAACCTCTCATTGTCTTCTTTAGAGGCTTTTAACTCATTTCTGATTTCATCTAATTCAGAACATGTGAGTTTCAAATTTTTATTCTCAGATTCTAGACATGCAATTATATCAGTTAGAGTTTTATCATTTTGCATGGAATTGATCTTTCTTCTTAGATGCCTGTTCTCTTTTCTAATATCATCAGCTCTATCAGCTATGTCATGGTAAGCATCTACCCAATCAGCAATTGTGAAATTTTCAAATCTAGTGATTACCTCATCTGAGTCCTCTTCTCTGTCTTCTGAGCTTGTTGCCATAGGGCAAATGGGCTTCTTAGATTCGGCTTCACTGTCTGAGCTGCTACTGAAGGAACCTTCATCTTCATCACTCCAGGTACTCACCATTGCTTTCCCTTTTGTGTTCCTTCTCTTTGACTTGTCCTTGTATTTCTGATTATCTAGACAGTCAACTTTCAGATGGCCTGGTTTCCTGCATTGATAACAAGTATTAGTTTCAGTTTTCTTAGCAGGGTTATGTTTATACCTTTTATCCTTTCGGCCGCCACTGTACTTCTTTTGGCTGAATCGTCCTGCTCCTTTCTTGAGGAATCGCCTGAACTCTCTAGTCATCATGGCCATCTCAGAACGAGTTATATCTTCTTCATTCAGGCTCTCCTCTGATGATGAACTGCTGGAGCTGGATTTATTGGATTTGCTGGAACCAGCCTTCAGCGCTATCGGCTTCTTCTTCTTCTCAGCTTCCTCCATCTTTGGCATATTAATCTCATATGCCATCAGCGAGCCGATTAGCTCATCAGCCCTTGTATTTCACAAGTCCCTTGACTCCTCCATCACTGTAGCCTTAGTATGCCAAGCATGAGTCAGGGAGCGCAATATCTTCCTCACTACATCATATTCTGTCTGAGGTTTCCCGAGACCTCTGAGACCATTTGTAATGATAGTTAATCGAGAGTACATCTCCTTGATGGTCTCGTTCGGCTTCATCTTGAAGGCTTCGTATTCTGACACAAGGAGATTAGCCTTCTGCTCTCTGACTTTAGATGTCCCTTCATGAATGACTTCCAATGCATCCCACATCTCCTTAGCTGATTTGCAGGCTGATACGTGGGAGAATTCTGTAGGGTGCAGAGAGCACTGGATGGCGTTTATGGCACTCCAATTCAGTGTAGACCTCCTTATCTCCTCCTTGGTCCAGACTTCCTCATTAGGGGACAGCTCATAAGGTCCCTTGCTGACTACCTTCCAGATCTCGTAATCCTTAGCCCTCAAAAACACTTGCATACGGTTCTTCCAGTATGCGTAGTTAGATCCATCGAAGAATGGGGGCTTTGTGGTTGAGTGACCTTCAGCTATCATCCCTCGAGCATCCATCTTGCCTTTCCTCTTCGGGCGATGAGTCCCTGTAGAAGAGTATGGCTCTGATACCAAGTGTTATGTTAGATGGACGCAGTCTATCTCCACGAAGTGTGGATCTAGAGGGGGGTGAATAGATCTACTGCCTAATTTAAAAACCAGTAAGAGGTTCTAATGCAGAATATAGGCAAATCTATTAAAACACTAACTCGAGTGTATAAACTGAGTAGAAGCACAAGCAATCTGTGAAGATAATCAAAAGAATCAGTCACGCACACAGTTCATGGACAATCACACAAACACAAGGCACCCAAGATTTTTAGGTGGTTCGGTCAAAGACCTACGTCCACCCCACACTCAACCGAGTATGGCTTACTGCTGCGCAGTACAGCTTGCGTCTGCTGGGCACTACAGCTTGGCCTACAAATCGCTGAGCAACACAGCTTTCTGTCGAGACAAGTCTCGCCTACTGAGGATTATAGCTTCACCTGTCCAATGGAATCCTCCACTGCAACTGTTGGGGTTTACAGCTTACCCAACTAGAGGTAGCACCTCTGCTAACAGCTGACTCACATCTTGAAGAAACAAGAGTTCGGAAAGTAAAGACAGAAGCAAATAAAAATAGAAAACCCAAATGGGAATGTAGCTCGAATGAGCAAAGGCTCAGCTTTGGTATCTGAACCAAGAGTCTGAGATACAACCTCTCAATCAAACTCTCTCAATCTCACTCTCTCAATCTCACTCTCTTTTCTTCTCTTCTCTCTTTTTCTTCTTCTCTGTTTTTCTTCTCTCTGTGGATCGGTGGCTCTCTGCGCTTCAGGCTTCTACCTCTCTGTATAGACTTTGCCACTGGTTGATCGATTAGCCTTCATCTGAAGACGAAGACTCATATATATACAGCAGCAAATTGGATAAGGGCGCGTGGCTTCCACATTTCCCGCCCAGAGAATTCACCAGATCCGAGGCAATTTCATCCACATGGCAGCATCCTGTGATGGGCTGCTTCCACGTGTCACCATCTGATCACCTCATCCTCCTTGGATCACGAGCCAGGTCATCAATCCCAACAAAGAATCCCTGTCAGACAGTCGAAATAGAATCATCAGTTTAAGTATTAAACCCTGTACAGACTTTGCAGGATTGAATGCATTGTATAGACTTCACTGTATGGACTTTGTGAGCTCGAATGCAATGTACAGACTCTGCAGAACATTCAGTAGCCAACGTATAGACTTTAGGCAATGTAACAACTTGGACAGACAACTGACGATGTATGGACTTCAACTCAAAGATGCACAATGTACATACTTGAATTCATTTGATGCATAATGTGCAAACTTGAATGCTGTGCGATGTACAGACTTCATGTTATGCATTAGACTCTAAGGAAGATAGACTATGTATAGACTTAGGCAGCCTTCAGCTTGATGTACAGACTTCAAGAACGATGCATGCAATGCACTGGACAATGTATGGACTTAGCCGATGCAGACTAGTCTGATGTACAGACTTGCTCGTTGTTCAGACATCATGAACAATGTACAGGCTTGCCAAAGGAAACTCTGTACAGACTTGATCAAAGCAAGGTAATCGAGTGTATAGACATTCACAATGTATAGACTTGCCAAGCGAAAGGGCTGTACAGACTTGATGAACGATGCAAGGCAAACGAATGTATAGACTTCCAATGTATGGACTTGCCAACTGGGCGATGTTCAGACTTGAGCAAGGCAAAGTATGTACAGACTTGAAAGTGCACAATGTATAGAGTTTGCCAAGACAACTGAACGATGTACAGACTTTCACAATGTGTAGACTTTGACAACACAACGGCTGTACAGACTTCCACTCAACTGTGATGTACAGACTTGCCAAGGGAAACGACAGTAAAGCTATCAGTGTATAGACTTCGAGTGCAACGTCGGTAAAGCTACCGATGTATAGACTTGCAAGTTGAACTGGTGGATGTTCAGGCTTGGAAGTTCACTGATGGATGTACAGACTTCATCTCGAGCAAGCAATAGTGCAGTGTATGGACTTTGAAGAATGATGCATGACGCTGTACAGACTTCACTTGAAACAGTCCGATGTATAGACTTTACCTAACACAGTCCAATGTACATACTTGCTGATGCATTGTATAGACTTACATGAGATGCTCAAAGAGACGCTCAATGTACAGACTTA
Source organism: Amorphophallus konjac (assembly GCA_022559845.1). Taxonomy (NCBI): domain Eukaryota; kingdom Viridiplantae; phylum Streptophyta; class Magnoliopsida; order Alismatales; family Araceae; genus Amorphophallus; species Amorphophallus konjac. The sequence continues at coordinate 78,159,511 of CM040117.1, read as the reverse complement.
GTCTAATGCGTTGTATGGACTTGCATGAGACGCTCAATGTACAGACTTCAAGTCCAGTGTATAGACATTGCCTTAGACGCTAAATGAGACGGACGTTGTGCAGACTTGCTGGTCAAACAGACACAGACTCTGTACAGACTTTAGCGTGCAGACATACAGACAATGTGAATGTATAGACTTAACACAATGATGCAATGTATGGACTTTACAAATGCAAGCAATGTAGCAATGTATAGACTTTGGGCTTGCCATGCAATGTATAGACTTTGAACACAAATGCCACAATGCAATGTATAGACTTGCTAGTTAAGTGAGCTGCAATGTATGGACTCTGCTATGCATGAAGATGAGTGTATAGACTTGAAAATCTAGGGGCGTCGACGCATCTAAGAAGGGGAACAGTGTATAGACTTAGCTAATGCAATGTACACACTTACTGCGTTGACGCTGCAGACTTAGCCAATGCAATGTACACACTTACTGCGTTGACGCTGCATGAATGTATAGACATGTTCTAAGCGATGCACAAACACAACACAAAGCAGTGTATAGACTCTACGTGCAATGTGTAGACTTTGAGTGTGTGTGCAGTGTGTGAACTTGTAAAATGCATGGAACACACATACAATCTGATAAGAACAATTTCATCAAAGCATAAACAATTGCCAATCAATCAAAACAAGGTGTTGCTAATGAAGTAAAACATATTGTCAACATCATCAACACAGAGGAGTCACAACAATCCCCGCGTGCCCAGTCAAACTATGTCGGCCTTCCATAAAAAGTGAGTGTACACCCCCGCCGCGAGGATAAAACGACAAGTGACTCCCCGTGGTCGCAAACAATAGTGTTCATGCACACGTCGTTTGTTTTGTCATCATTAAAAAGGGGGAGATTGTTGGATCTCCATGTTGATTTTGAGATGTTTAAGTTTTAATGATGACAAATCATGTATGCATGTCTTGTGAAAAATGTCTTCATGCCAAATGAGCTTATATGTTGATATCTTGCTGTGCAAGGTTGAAGTACACCATGGTGAGAACTTGGCTAGATTTATTTATCATAGCTGAATTTCTATGATACTAATCTGCAGGTTCAGATCTAGAGAGTCAGTCTTGTGTGTTCTTGTTGCTCTAACCTTGGTTATTGAACATGCATTGACCTTGGTCTCTTGTATGCTTAGACCTTGCCTTCATGTTCATAGACTTGACTCTTTATGTTAATGGGATGTGAAAGTTCAGCTTTGCATCGGAATTGATTTTTAGATTGAGGAAAATTGAACTTGATTCTATTGTGCCTTTTTTGTCGGATTTATATTGATGGTAGACATCTTGATTACCATAATGTATGCATGGTAATATCCTTCTAATATTGAGTTGGAAAAATGGGTTTTACAGAGATCATGCTTGCTTATCATGTTTACATCAACCTTGGTTTGAGATACATGTATAGTAAATACATGCTTAATTGACTGCATTTCTACTTGAGGCTCTAGTGGTTTATATGTGGCTTATTGCATATGCTACTTGAAGTGTTTGTCTTCAAAAGGGTATCATGCTTTGTCTAGATGAGTTTTGCTTTAAGTTTGATAGTGTTTCTTTTGATGTATTTCTAAAAGTGTTTGAAGTTCAAGATGGTTAACACATTCATTGGTTTTTGTTGGAATGCGGGTTATGATATGCCAATACCTTGTTACAATGCATGGAAATTTGTTCTTAATGTTTGGTTGAGGAAAAATGGGGTTTCAATTGAGTTTAAATGAGTTTTCATTACTGTTAGTAAAAGTGTCGACTCTAAGAGTCGACACTTATTTCATTGTGTTCTGGTTGCGTTTGTTTAACAAACCAGACAGAAAGTGTCGACTCTAAGAGTCGACACTTTGTGTCCTGCGTGTTGATTTTGTGGTCGACAGAACGTGTGACAAAAAGTGTCGACTCTGAGAGTCGACACTTTATCCTGGGTATGTTTTCTTAATGAAGGCAGAGTGTTGTGAAGAAAGTGTCGACTCTAAGAGTCGACACTTCTTTTGGTTCATCCGGAACAAGTTTTTCGGATTGGTTTCGAAACCCTATTTTCTTGGTCCATTTGCCTTGGTTGTTTACCCTATTGCCCCTATCGTATTTTTTTATATCTTAGACATGATTTGCAAGGTTTTTGCAAGGGCTTATGTGGTATTTCATATACCCAATCTTTCTATTATATAAATGCTACGTTTTCTCCCATCGATAGAGTAGAGGAGAGGGTATGGCCGCAGGTGGAGTGGAAGTGAGGTTTTCTTGAGGGCTTAACATTTTCTTCCTCTTGTAGGAGCGATCCGATCTAGAAATACCAAGAGCATTGAAGAGGGGCGATCTCGCACTACTCCTGAGCGGGGAAGAGGATAACCACGTAGCCTTGAAGTATGAACTGTAAGAGGCGAAACAGGTCAGGGGTGCCCAAGGATGGATCCCCGAGGAAAACCCTCCAATGCTTAAGTCAGCAAGTGTAGTAGAGAACAAGTGCAAAGGAAGGAGTTAGGAGGAAGATGGGAGCATGAGATCCCTCTCCACCGAAAGGTGAAGTTGTTTCTGCTCAGGGTTTTTGGCTTACCCCTGCACAATAGGGCTCTTCCGGTTTAAAATGGCTCGTTGAGTGCATGATCCCTGTAAGCTGAGGAGATTCGGGGGGGGGGGGGGGTTACGTTCTTCTTGCGGGCTCTTTATAGCATACGGACTCTTGGTTTCCCCTATCCCCTTGAGCTCCCAGCTTTTAAGGGACGCGTAACGGCCATACAGATAAGCTTCCATCAGTTGGCCCGAGCATATGGTGCTCGCCCAGGAGGTGCCTCCCGAGCGATAAGTGCATGGTTTGGGCAAGGAATATGGGGCTCCGAAGGAGCTCTCCCAATCAACTAATGCTTGGACTTCCTAACCCGAAGGCTGCCTAGGAAGCGCTTGTTCCGAGTGAGTTATTAGGCTTATATTAAGTGGGCCCAGGGGCTACCACTTCAAGGAGCTGGGCCTCGTTGGGTCGGGTCGGACCTCGTTTGGCCTCTCTGTACGGGCGGCTAGATTTCCCCTCTCCACTTGTCCCCCTCCTACTCCCGAGCCAAGGTTAGGCTCGGTCGAGTAGCATTTTGGGCTGGACTTTTCATGGCTCTAGTTGGGTGGAGATCTCTCTCTGGCAGGGGCCATATGATGCGGCTTGCCCTGAAAATATGCCCGTCATGATGAATAAAAGAAGGCCCCTCCTTGGGAGATTGGATCACCACGCTGTCTCCGGCTAGGGGTTATAGGCATTGCGCGTTGTTTGCATCCCTTTATCTCCGGGGGTTTAGGGTTTTGCCTTCCTTTGCATTTATATAGGGGGGCTCAGGCGTCGTGTGAGTAGTTCGGAGGAGCGGGGAATCGCAGCGGCCTTTGCGGATCAAGAAGAATTTTTCACGGCGGCGATCCGTTAGCTTCTTTCCCCTCCGGAGTCCTTTGGCCTAGAGCTTTCCCCTTCTTCTTCTAGTTCCTTGATCTGTTCAATGGCGGACAAAAATCTTGAGGCCGAGGGGCGGCAGAAAGAACAGACCCCAAGGGTTTTCTTGGTACAGTCGGAGCCTCTCCACAGCGAGTTGGGGGAGGCTGAGGTGAAATGACTGGAGAACCAGTATGGGCTACCTTGGTGATTCCAGTTTTTCACGCCTGAGCCTCATGAGTCTAGCCTAGACACTCATTTTGGCCTCTTCTGTTCCTTCCTCTTGGCCTGGAAGTGTGGCTTTCACCTCCCCCTCTATTCCTTTGTCGCCGAGTTGCTTCAGTTCTACCGGCTGGCTCCCGTCCAGCTGGTCCCCAATTCTTATACCTTCATCTTCTCCTTCATTTTCCTTTGTGGCTATTGTGGGGTGAGGACCTCGCTGGACCTCTTCCATTATTTTTTCGAGCTGAAGGATAATCTTCATGCGGGGAAGGGCTTCTTCTTCATCCAGGCAAAGCGGAAAAGGAGTTATGTGTCCCTTTCCGTGAAGGACTCATCTCACAAGGGGTGGAAGACCCAATACTTTTGGGTGGGCGCGTTGGCGGTCGATGTGGTCTGGAATTTCTCGACGGTGCCCAACTTTCACCCGAACATCCCTCCGAAGTAAATAGAGGTCTCCCCGGAGGTGGAGAGAGATGCTGCCATCCTTCTGCAGAGTCGTCGGCCGACTGCTGAGCTGGTGACCTCGTCCAACATCGAGGAGTACCTTTCTCGAGCAATACTGCCGACAGGTAAGGATCTTAGGGGCTTGTTCTCTTTATTGTCGAGTAAGTGCCTTTCTTCTTTTAATTTGCTCTTCTTCGTTCAGACCAGAGGCGAGCTATTGAGGATGAGGCACTGCCAGCCGAGTTGGGGATCGTCGACGAGGATGATACGTCGGCTCCGAGCGATCTCCAAGCTTCGGAGGGTTCCTCCCGTGCCCGAGATAAGGGCAAGCGGGTGGCCCGGGATGACGCTTCCAAATGTCGGGGGGTCAAGCGCAAGGATCCCATGGCGAAGTTGCTGAGGTCTTCGATGCAGGCTCAGTCTATCGAGAGAAAATAGGCGAGGAAGGTGGAGGTCGCCCACCCGGCCGAAGTGGTTTCCCAGCCGGCTCTCCCATCTACAGAGCAAGAAGGGGTCGGCAATGAAGGGGTCACGGCCGATGTTAGGATGCCGAGCGAAGCAGAGGGGGCGCCAGACGGAGGAGCCCGGTCTGAGCCGGTCGAGGCTGGAGGGTCCCAGGCTGAAGCGACTCAATCACAGCCGATCGAGGCAGGGGAGGTATGCGGCGGGGCCGCACATCTCGAGCCAACCGGTGGGGCTCACGAGGCAGGATCGCTCAGGGGAGGTGCCCCGATCCCGGTCGCTCCAGAGAGGACTTCCCTTCCCTCGACCAGTGCCTTCAGCGTCCGGGCCTCTCTGTACTGGAGGTGCCACTCTATAGCTTCAGGAGTCGTACGAGAGAAACTCCAGAGGGGTCCCCCCTCCACGCTTTCGAGCAACTTATGGAAGGTGGCCTGGTCTTGGCCCAGCTTGGAGCTGAGGTAGTGGGCGCGTATGCTCGGGTGGAGTTGGAGCGGGAGACTCTTTCATGGGCCCATGGTGCGCTTGATCAGAAGGTCGAGAGTTTGACCCTTGATCTCGAGGACCTTCGTCGGGAGGTGGCCTCGTTCCGGGCACAGGTGCAGTCGAGCCAAGCGGAGGCTCGGTCAATGACGGAGCAGCTGGCCCAGGCCGTCGTATGGTCGATCGGAAGAATGAGCTCTTGGATGTGGAACGCAGGATTCAGGTCGAGCGCGATGATCAATGGAAGGCCGAGCGAGAGGGGCTCGAAGGCCGAGTCGAGGGGCCGAGGATGCGTGGACCGAGGCTGAGAGAAGACTGTCTGAGTCAGAACAGAGGATAGCAGAGCTCGAGAGGAAGGCGGAGGTGGCGGGGCTAGAAGCTCGCGAGCAACATAGATGCTCAGAGGCTTACTACACTGCTCTTCTTCAGGCTGCCTTCCCTTACTATGAGTCGGGCTTCCGTCGGGGCCTTCGGAAGGGCTTCTCCCTGGGCTTCGATCGGGCCATCATGGAGGCGGAGGCCCAAGCATCCGGGCTCATTTTTCTTCTGGGCAACGCTATGACTCGGACTGGGGTTCGACCGACTCTTCCCATTATACGTCGAGTGAAGAGGAGGGTCAGTCGGCCTCAACCTCGCCCGAGCAATCGCCGGCTCCAGTAGCCTCGGGAGGGCACGCGACCGAGATAGTTCCCACACAGGTGGGGTTAGTGCCTGGGTCAGCCGTCGCTGAGAGTACCGGGGGAAGATCGTCTGGTGCTGAGGGGGCCTTGTTTACCGAGCCTGGAGATGGGCCCGAGGCCTGATGTACAAGCTATTTCTGTCTTTCTTTCTCTTTCGTAGCCATGTAAGACCTTTTTGTTTTTTTGGAAAGTATAATTGCGGAAACATTAAGTGTTGAATTGACTGTTCCTTACCGCTTTTGGCGTGATTTGACTATCGTATCCGTAGTCGTTTAGGGAAGGCATCGATTTTCTCTACGGATATCGCGCGTGCCGATCTGTCAAATAACTGACATGGCGCTAACACCTTTCCATTTTTCCATGCCACCCTTAATGACTTGCCGCTTCGTGCGTCCCGCTGGAGGGGGATGTTGGGAAATGAGGTAACCATCTCGGGGAAGGCTCGTTTTAGCGTGTTTTTAAGGGGAGAGTCATTTAAGGTGATCAGCTCCCCCTTTGGCCTATAAAAGGTCTGAGGGACGTCTCCTCCTTCTTCCATCGCTTAAGGCCATCCCTAGTGGTTTCTCCTTCTTCCCTTTCAGCGAAGCGTTGTGCTGTTGATCTCGGCAGGGCATGGAAGGCGCTTAGAAGACGATGATGTAGACTGCGGCAGGAGGGAAGCTCTTGCTATTCCAGTTTGGAAGAGGGTTCTACAGTCGAGGTTCAGTTTGGGAGAGGGTTCAACATGCGGGAGCATATCGCCTTCTTGTCCCTATCCCGTCGACGCCATCCTAATCGGGAGGGGGAGCTCTTTAAGCTCCCTCCTTCCTGTTCACCCAGCCCCTCCTTTCTTTCCGCTGTCAATCCCATTGCCTAGAGGGGAAGTTCTTCATGCCTCTTCTTCATTTGTCTTGGGTTGACTTCTTCCCTCTTTTTTTTTTGTTGTCTTTCCAATCCCTCTGGCACCTTTCCTCCGAGCTTCTCAAACCAACGGGGCTGGCTATCCTTTATCCAAGCCAGTTTCTGCACTAGGCAGAGTCAGTGGCTGGACGCAGGAGTGCTTACCGAGTTGGCCGAGTGATCTGCTCGTGTCATAGTACCAGTGGGTGTAACTTTTTTTTTTTGGGCATGTAATGCATCGGCTGTATTTGTATGAGAATCATTAATGGAAGGAAAAGCTTTGCCATTTGTTGCTTACATGCTGTTGAAAAAGCTCAAAAATAGAACTTTCATAATGTTGTCACATTCCACGTCCGAGGGATAGATGTTCCTTCCATGGTAGACAATCGATATGCTCCTTTCCCGAGCATCTCGACCACTCGGTAGGGACTTTCCCAGTTAGGGGCTAGCTTCCCCGCCACTTCCAGTGGTCAAGAGGCTTCGGCCTTTCTCAGGATGAAGTCCCCTGGCTGGAACTATCTGTTTCGGACTCTGGAGTTGTAGTATCAAGTGACGCACCATTGTGATGTGACACAAACGGGGGGATGGATGCCGCAAGTAGTTGAGTTCCCTCGGACCTAAATCGCAAACACAATCACTAGATTTGAGATTGTCAGAAAATCGCCAATTCCACCGCGCGCACACGCTTCCCGTGGTGACTCGGTGATGCCGAGTCGAGGTGGTGGAGCAAGACCCTTGCTGGTAGAGGGCCAGCAGGGCTATAGTTTTCCTCCCAAGGGTACGGTGTCCACAATCAAGTGGCTGGCTAGGTGCCTTGGGGGCACTGGGTCACTCTCTCTCTATAGCCCACGATGACCGCACGTAAGCTGGATGTTCCGGGGTCGAGCACTCTCTCACCGACCAGCGGAATAGTTTCACGGATATTAAAGAAACAAACACTGAGGGGAGCAAGGGCTGAAGCTTACCCGGTTGGTTTGAAGAAACCAACCCCGTTCGGAGACGAGGGCGAGCGGGGAAGTGTGGGTTCCCCGCACACTGCGTCGACTGAAGCTTCGACCTGTTAAAAGATTACTTGTACTACGCCTCACCCAGGAGGGGGGATCTCGGGGTGGGGAGAATTGGATTACAAACAAACACTACCTCCACACAGGGAGGGGCGGTAAGCCGGCCAGGCGGGAGGGACGTGAAGCTAAGGACGGAGCCGAACTGCCCCTTTGAGGTTCTGCCCGCCTATTCTGCTCGTTGATAGGTACCCGCTGTTGGATTTCCTGAGAACACTCCCGAACTCAAAAACTGACGTGACCAGTGCAAAAACGTCGCTGGCTGGTCCAGTATGTGTCCTGAATTTTTTTGGGACGTCGGGTTGTCGCTGTCAGCTGAGGTGAGGGCTGGACCGGTGCTGCTTGGTTCTGGTTCGGGCTGAGTCCAGATTGTAGCAGCAGGTTGGCGACGTTACCACGATCGCTCCCGTGATCCGATCGAGGCGGGAGTAGGACGGTTGCGAGCGTGGTTGAGTCTTCTTCGTTCAGCAACAAAGAATGGCCCAGAAGAGATCGGGGTCAAGAGATATGTCCAGAAGAGCGAGAGGGGGTCTGGACGGATCCCGACTGACCTGATCTGCGACCCTGGAGTAGAAAAATAGGAACGAGCGGCTTCGGGCTTCAATCGGTGCCCCGCTGGATGCGTTGGAGAGGCGATTGGTGGAACTTCACTCCGGACAAGTAGCATTCCAAGGGGAGTTCTGGTGTGGTCGCTGTAGCTTCTGAGCTTAAGCTCTGTTCCCTGCTCAGGTCCCAGTTACGCAGTCGGACAAAAATGAGCCTCCCGAGTGCCTCCGAACTCGGATACGGGCGAGAGCGCCTCGCCTGCGAAGCTAGCTGGGAGAGCTTTTCGTCAATGTATGGCACAACTCCAGGAACACCAGGATGTGGGCGAGGCTGGCACTGCAACAGGAGGGTGGTCCTGCAGATCTGCAGCTGCTCACTGGTATATAGAAAATGGGGTGGAGGAAGTGGATTCTTGGTGGTGGGTTAGTGGTTTTTGGGAGGGGAGGCTGTTGCAGGTGCTGTTCTGGTGTTTTGGAAGGGAAGGGGCGATGGAGGGTGGGGGGGATTTCAGGGGGAGAGAGGGAGTGGTGGCGTGGGGGGATCTTGGGGATTAGAGAGGGACTTGATGGGAGTGGGGGTCGCCCAAGGGCCAAGAGAAGGGGTAATGGGGGTGGGGTTTGCAGCCAGGTGGGTAAGGGGGATTCAAATCCCCTAGGGGATGTAAAGAGGTGTGTGGGGAAGAGGGAGGGGTGCTTGGGGGAGAGGGAAGGGTGCTAGGGAAGTGGGAGGGTTACCTTGGAATACGAAGGGTTGCTTGGATAGTGGTGAGAGTGAATGGGGGTTTATAAGCCTTGGGAAGGTAAAGGGTTCTAGTTAATGGGGTGGGGTGATGTGGCAAGAAGGGAGGAGAGAGTGGGGGGGGGGACGAAACGGGGAGAGAGAGAGGGGAGGGGAGAGAGAGGGGTTTGCCCCCTTCAAGAGAGAGAGAGATAGAGAGCTCACAAGTATTCTTCTAGATTTAAACTCAAGCTTTTCATTACCTCCAAAAGGGGGGGTTGGGGCCCTATTTATAGGGAACCCAAAATTTACAAAAAGCCCTTGATATTAAGACTAATGACACATTCCCAGGGGGAAGGGGGCGCAGGTGGGCCAAGCCCCAGTAGTTGGGCCCAAAGATCACATGATGACCACAAGACTTAGGAAAATAACTACATAACCTAGGTACTGGACTTGAATAAAAGACAAATTACATCAAAAGGACTCAAATAGAAAGCAAGAAATACATCAAAGTGACCTGTCGAAGTGCCGTGGGGGCCTACTTGACATGGAGCTCAAGCCTATCCCTCGTCGAAAGGAAGGGAAGTGCCGAGCCAGAGGGAATCATGGGTGATGTCCCCATCATTTCCCCTGGGCCGCGAAGAGCTCGACTCTGTCGAGTAGGGGCCCTCCCTACTGCGATACTGCTCCAATAGGTCGGGATCCAGCTGTTGAAGATCCTCCCAACTCACCCAGGCATCATCCGAAGGTGGCCGTCCCTTCCACCTAACCAGATATCGCTCATACGCCTTGCTCCATGTGGTAGTGATCTGTTCATCTAATATCCGCTCCACTTGATCACGCTAGTTCTTAGGGCCGGGTGGAGCTCTCGTTCGGGTAGGGACTCTCTCAAGGGGTGGGACAGGCTGGATGTCCTCACTGGGTGTCATCGTGGGACCCTTGTACGGCACCATGTCAGCCACTTTGAAGGTGGGACTTACTCCGTACTCCTCAGGGAGGTCCAACACATAAGCATTAGTGCCAATGCGCCTCAACACTTGGAAGGGGCCTGCTCCACGAGACCTCAACTTTGAGACATTTTCAGGGAATAATCTCTCAGTCCTCACCATCACAAACTCACCGACTTGGAATTCTTGGTGGCGGTGGTGGGAATCGGCTAATTTCTTGTATACCTCATTGCTCTTGTTGATTTGTTTGCGAATGGTGCCATGTAGTGTCATGAATGATGATCCTCTAGAGATGAAGGGAGGGCCTAGACAACCAATATCAGCCTTATCAAGTGTTACATTGGTTTTGACGGACTTAGGAGGGCCGGGGCATCGATAAATGGTTCTATCAGGTATGGGTGCGGTGAGTGCCGGAGGACCCGGACTTCCATGTATACTCCTATCATGCATAAGATGGATGATGAGTGGGGGAGGACCTGCATATCCAAATGTAAACCTGTCGTGCACTGGACCTAGTGTGTGTGTGACACAAATGAGATGACTTGACTTACTAGCCCTAGCAAATGATGCAAAATGTAGTGACACATGCATTTCCATCCAAATGGCATCTTCTATGTGTATGGCTTGGTGTGGGAGTTTCCACTCATAGGGGTCGAAGGGGTCTAGGAAAGTGGAGTGGGCTTCGTCCAATAAGGTGGGTGAGGGTAGGAAGGAGTGGGTGGTGAGTGATGCAGGTTGGTCACATGAGTACTCGGAAGCCCATTGGAAGGGGTCAAAAGGATCAAGATGGGTCGAGGGGTGGGTGAAGTGGAGGTGGACCTCAATCCAAGAGATAGACCTGGGGTCCCTAGCGCACGTGGGGAAGTGGAAATCATGAACCCGATGGGACCTAGCGTAATGCTCCTTGCAAAGGGGCGAGGGGTAGGGAAAGGTGTAGGAGGTCAAGGAGGTGGGTTGGCAATGAGGGGCTAGCGGGAAGGCATCATGCGGATCTAGGAGGACTTGGGTTGAGGGGAATAAGGCTTCTTCCCATCCTAGACCTTGAGCACTCCAAAGCATACACTCCCTAGTGTGGCCTAGGCACTCGTCTCCTAATGGGGTAAGTACCAAAGTGGATTCCCTAGGTGGAGTGCCCTTTCCTTGTGGTAGAGGGGTGGTGTAAAACTCATCGGGCTCGGGTATAAATAATAAGAGCTTACTCGTGCAAGGACCCTTGGTGTAAATGGAGGTGATGGACCCGATAGAGGGGTGTGAGAAACTACGGTACCCCATGTCGCTTGCTCCTAAGGCCAGTATGTTTGTCACCTCTATTTGCCTTAGTATACCCTTAATCAAGTCCCTCAGGGTTCCTACAAAGAAGAACGAATGGTAGGTTGTATGGAATGCTGGGGTGGGCACGATTGGGTTGTGGTTATCCATGGAGGGGCACGTGATGTGAAAGGAGGAGGTTTTGTTTTAGCCACTCAATGAGGGGTTCCCCTAAAATCACAAGTCTCATGGAGGGAGGGGTGGGGGGACTTGGTTGGTCATATTGTAACTCTCGGGGGAGGGTGCACCCAGTTAGGCTCAATGGGTTTTCTTTGGGTAGGGATGAGTTCTCTTGACCCAACTCTTGGCATTGGGCTTCATATTCCTCTTCCCAATCTAGGGGAGCCTCATAGACTTCGGTCACCTCCTCAAGTTCCCCTTGGGTAGGGGTAACTATTTCTTTTAGTCAGTATGTTGGACATCTCTCGTGAAGGGCATTGATTGATGAAGTGTCCAAAGCCTCTACACTTAGAGCATTGTTGTCTATTTCCCTGAGTGGTCTCACCTACACTTGGCCCATTGGAACTCCCTTCTCGCCGGGGTATGGGTTGACTAGGGGTGACTCTTGTCGGATGAGGGGTGGGAGGAAGATGAGTGGGCCGAAATGGGGGACTTCCATTTGGACATGGCGTGGGGATCTTCAAAAGAGGGGCCGGGTTGGGACGGGGTCCGATGTCCTCGGGATCATCTGATCGCGGAGTGAACCTAGGAGACCTAGAGAACCGCATCATTCTTAAGGGATGATTATCCAGGTTATCCCGGGGACGCCTTTCCTCACGCCCATAATGTCGGGGCCTCTCATAGTTATAAAAAGGATCATAGTCCATTCCGTCCGTGTCAAACCCTTCCCATGGAGATCGAGCTATGAGGCCATGGTTCCTAGGTGGTGGTTTATTATCTTTCAATCCAAATTCATCCCGTGGTGACCGAGCTCTAGGGCCGTGGTTCCATTTTGCTTCAACCCCGTCAAGTCGGGTGGTGATAGTATCTAGCTGATCAAGAAGGTTGTTGACGACAGGGTCAAATCGGTCCATGGGTACTTGGGGTGTCTCCCTAGGGTGGTCATGCAAAGGAGTGATGGAAAACACGATGCAAGGGAGACCCAAATGCCAATGCCCTAGGACTAGACTCATAGAGACAAGTCTAGAACCTGGCTCTGATACCAAATTGATGTGACACAAATGGGGGGATGGATGCCGCAAGTAGTTGAGTTCCCTCGGACCTAAATCGCAAACACAATCACTAGATTTGAGATTTTCGGAAAATCACCAATTCCACCGCGCGCACACGCTTCCCGTGGTGACTCGGTGATGCCGAGTAGAGGTGGTGGAGCAAGACCCTTGCTGGTAGAGGGCAAGCAGGGCTATAGTTTTCCTCCCAAGGGTACGGTGCCCACAATCAAGTGACTGGCTAGGTGCCTTGGGGGCACTGGGTCACACTCTCTCTATAGCCCATGATGACCGCACGTAAGCTGGATGTTCTGGGGTCGATCACTCTCTCACCGACCAGCGGAATAGTTTCACAGATATTAAAGAAAAAAACACTGAGGGGTGTAAGGGATGAAGCTTACCCAGTTGGTTTGAAGAAACCAACCCCGTTCGGAGTTGAGGGCGAGCGGGGAAGTGTGGGTTCCCCGCACACTGCGTCGACTAAAGCTTCGACCTGTTAAAAGATTACATGTACTACGCCTCACGCAGGAGGAGGGATCTCGGGGTGGGGAGAATTGGATTACAAACAAACACTACCTCCACATAGGGAGGGGCGGTAATCCGGCCAGGCGGGGAGGGACGTGAATCTAAGGACGGAGCCGAACTGCCCCTTCGAGGTTCTACCCGCCTATTCTGCTCGTTGACAGGTACCCACTACTGTATTTCTTGAGAACACTCCCAAACTTGAAAACTGACGTGACCAGTGCAAAAACGTCGCTGGCTTGTCCAGGATGTGTCCTGAATTTTTTTGGGACGTCGGGTTGTCGCTGTCGGCTGAGGTGGGGGCTGGACCGGTGCTGCTTGGTTCTGGTTCGGGATGAGTCCAGATTGTAGCAGCAGGTTGGCGACGTTACCATGATCGCTCCCGTGATCCGATCGAGACGAGACCAAGATGGTTGCGAGCGTGGTTGAGTCTTCTTCTTTCATCAACAAAGAATGGCTCTAGATGAGGTCGGGGTCGAGAGATATGTCGAGAAGAGTGGGAGGGGGTCTGGACGAATCCCGACTGACCTGATCTGCGACCCTGGAGTAGAAAAATCAGAACGAGCGGCTCCGGGATTCAATCGGTGCCCCGCTGGATGCGTTGGATAGGCGACTGGTGGAACTTCACTCCGGCCAAGTGGCGCGCCAAGGGGAGTTCCGGTGTGGTCTCTGTAGCTTCTGAACTGCAGCTATGGTCCCTGCTCAGGTCCCAGTTGCGCAGTCGGACGAAAATGAGCCTCCCGGGTGCCTCCAAACTCGGATAGGGGCGAGACCGCCTTGCCTGCAAAGCTAGCTGGGAGAGATTTCTGTCGATGCATGGCACACCTCCAGGAACACCAGGATGTGAGTGAGGCTGGCACTGCAATAGGAGGGTGGTCCTGTATATCTGCAGCTGCTCACTGGTATATAGAAAATGGGGTGGAGGAAGTGGATTCTTGGTGGTGGGTTAGTGGTTTTGGGAGGGGAGGCTGTTGCAGGTGGTGTTCTGGTGTTTTGGAAGGGGAGGGGTGATGGAGGGTGGGGGGGGGGGGTTTCAGGGGGAGAGAGGGAGTGGTGGCGTGGGGGGATCTTGGGGATTAGAGAGGGACTTGATGGGAGTGGGGGTCGCCCAAGGGCCAAGAGAGGGGGTAATGGGGGTGGGGTTCGCAGCCAGGTGGGTAAGGGGGATTCAAATCCCCTTGGGGATGTGAAGAGGTGTGTGGGGAAGAGGGAGGGGTGCTTGGGGGAGAGGGAAGGGTGCTAGGGAAGTGGGAGGGTTACCTTGGAATACGAAGGGTTGCTTGGATAGTGGTGAGAGTGAATGGGGGTTTATAAGCCTTGGGAAGGTAAAGGGTTGTACTTAATGGGGTGGGGTGATGTGGCAAGGAGGGAGGAGAGAGGGGGGGGGGCGAAATGGGGAGAGAGAGCCTTCAAGAGAGAGAGAGAGAGAGAGAGAGAGAGAGAGAGAGAGAGAGAGAGAGAGAGAGAGAGAGAGAGAGAGAGAGAGAGAGAGAGAGAGCTCATAAGTATTATTTTGGATTTAAAATCAAGATTTTCATTACCTCCAAAAGGGGGGGTTGGGGCCCTATTTATAGGGAACCCAAAATTTACAAAAAGCCCTTGATATTAGGACTAATGACACATTACCAGGGGGCAGGGGGCGCAGGTGGGCCAAGCCCAAGTAGTTTGGCCCAAAGACCATATGATAACCACAAGACTTAGGAAAATAACTACATAACCTAGGTACTGGACTTGAATAAAAGACAAATTACATCAAAAGGACTCAAATAGAAAGCAAGAAATACATCAAAGTGACCTGTCGAAGTGCCGTGGGGGCCTACTTGACATGGAGCTCAAGCCTATCCCTCGTCGAAAGGAAGGGAAGTCCTGAGCCAGAGGGAATCATGGGTGATGTCCCCATCATTTCCCATGGGCTGCGAAGAGCTCGACTCTGTCGAGTAGGGGCCCTCCCTACTGCGATACTGCTCCAATAGGTTGGGATCCAGCTGCTGAAGATCCTCCCGACTCACCCAGGCATCATCCGAAGGTGGCCGTCCCTTCCACCTAACCAGATATCGCTCATACGCCTTGCTCCGTGTGGTAGTGATCTGTTCATCTAATATCCGCTCCACTTGATCACGCTGGTTCTTAGGGCCGGGTGGAGCTCTCGTTCGGGTAGGGACTCTCTCAAGGGGTGGGACATGCTGGATGTCCTCACTGGGTGTCATCGTGGGACCCTGGTACGGCACCATGTCAGCGACATTGAAGGTGGGACTTACTCCGTACTCCTCAGTGAGGTCCAACACATAAGCATTAGTGCCAATGCGCCTCAACACCTGGAAGGGGCCTGCTCCACGAGACCTCAACTTTGAGACATTTTCAAGGAATAATCTCTCAGTCCTCACCATCACAAAATCACCGACTTGGAATTCTTGGTGGCGGTGGTGGGAATCGGCTAATTTCTTGTATACCTCATTGCTCTTGTTGATTTGTTTGCGAATGGTGCCATGCAGTGTCATGAATGATGATCCTCTAGAGATGAAGGGAGGGCCTGGACAACCAAATTCAGCCTTATCAAGTGTTACATTGGTTTTGACGGACTTAGGAGGACCGGGGCATCCATAAATGGTTCTATCAGGTATGGGTGCGGTGAGTGCCGGAGGACCCGGACTTCCATGTATACTCCTATCATGCATAAGATGGATGATGAGTGGGGGAGGACCTGCATATCCAAATGTAAACCTGTCGTGCACTGGACCTAGTGTGTGTGTGACACAAATGAGATGACTTGACTTACTAGCCCTACCAAATGATGCAAAATGTAGTGACACATGCATTTCCATCCAAATGGCATCTTCTATGTGTATGGCTTGGTGTGGGAGTTTCCACTCATAGGGGTCGAAGGGGTCTAGGAAAGTGGAGTGGGCTTGGTCCAATAAGGTGGGTGAGGGTAGGAAGGAGTGGGTGGTGAGTGATGCAGGTTGGTCACATGAGTACTCGGAAGCCCATTGGAAGGGGTCAAAAGGATCAAGATGGGTCGAGGGGTGGGTGAAGTGGAGGTGGACCTCAATCCAAGAGATAGACCTGGGGTCCCTAGCGCACGTGGGGAAGTGGAAATCATGAACCCGATGGGACCTAGCGTAATGCTCCTTGCAAAGGGGCGAGGGGTAGGGAAAGGTGTAGGAGGTCAAGGAGGTGGGTTGGCAATGAGGGGCTAGCGGGAAGGGATCATGCGGATCTAGGAGGACTTGGGTTGAGGGGAATGAGGCTTCTTCCCATCCTAGACCTTGAGCACTCCAAAGCATACACTCCCTAGTGTGGCCTAGGCACTCGTCTCCTAATGGGGTAAGTACCAAAGTGGATTCCCTAGGTGGAGTGCCCTTTCCTTGTGGTAGAGGGGTGGTGTAAAACTCATCGGGCTCGGGTATAAACAATAAGAGCTTACTCGTGCAAGGACCCTTGGTGTAAATGGAGGTGATGGACCCGATAGAGGGGTGTGAGAAACTACGGTACCCCATGTCGCTTGCTCCTAAGGCCAGTATGTTTGTCACCTCTATTTGCCTTAGTATACCCTTAATCAAGTCCCTCAGGGTTCCTACAAAGCAGAATGAATGGTAGGTTGTGTGGAATGGTGGGGTGGGCACGATTGGGTTGTGGTTATCCAAGGAGGGGCGCGTGATGTGGAGAAGGAGGTTTTGCTTTAGCCACTCAATGAGGGGTTCCCCTAAAATCACAAGTCTCATGGAGGAAGGGGTGGGGGGACTTGGTTGGTCATATTGTAACTCTCGGGGGAGGGTGCACCCAATTAGGCTCAATGGGTTTTCTTTGGGTAGGGATGAGTTCTCTTGACCCAACTCTTGGCATTGGGCTTCATATTCCTCTTCCCAATCTAGGGGAGCCTCATGGACTTCGGTCACCTCCTCAAGTTCCCCTTGGGTAGGGGTAACTATTTCTTCAGTCAGTATGTTGGACATCTCTCGTGAAGGGCATTGATTGATGAAGTGTCCAAAGCCTCTACACTTAGAGCATTGTTGTCTATTTCCCTGAGTGGTCTCACCTACACTTGGCCCATTGGAACTCCCTTCTCGCCGGGGTATGGGTTGACTAGGGGTGACTCTTGTCGGATGAGGGGTGGGAGGAAGATGAGTGGGCCGAAATGGGGGACTTCCATTTGGACATGGCGTGGGGATCTTCAAAAGAGGGGCCAGGTTGGGACGGGGTCCGATGTCCTCGGGATCATCTGATCGCGGAGTGAACCTAGGAGACCTAGAGAACCGCATCATTCTTAAGGGATGATTATCCAGGTTATCCCGGGGACGCCTTTCCTTACGCCCATAATGTCGGGGCCTCTCATAGTTATAAAAAGGATCATAGTCCATTCCGTCCGTGTCAAACCCTTCCCATGGAGATCGAGCTCTGAGGCCATGGTTCCTAGGTGGTGGTTTATTGTCTTTCCATCCAAATTCATCCTGTGGTGACAGAGCTCTAGGGCCGTGGTTCCATTTTGCTTCAACCCGGTCAAGTCGGGTGGTGATGGTATCTAGCTGATCAAGAAGGTTGTTGACGGCAGCGTCAAATCGGTCCATGGGTACTTGGGGTGTCTCCCTAGGGTGGTCATGCAAAGGAGCGATGGAAAACACGATGCAAGGGAGACCCAAATGCCAATGCCCTAGGACTAGACTCGTAAAGACAAGTCTAGAACCTGGCTCTGATACCAAATTGATGTGACACAAACGGGGGGATGGATGCCGCAAGTAGTTGAGTTCCCTCGGACCTAAATCGCAAACACAATCACTAGATTTGAGATTGTCGGAAAATCACCAATTCCACCGCGCGCACACGCTTCCCGTGGTGACTCGGTGATGCCGAGTCGAGGTGGTGGAGCAAGACCCTTGCTGGTAGAGGGCCAGCAGGGCTATAGTTTTCCTCCCAAGGGTACGGTGCCCACAATCAAGTGGCTGGCTAGGTGCCTTGGGGGCACTGGGTCACTCTCTCTCTATAGCCCACGATGACCGCACGTAAGCTGGATGTTCCGGGGTCGAGCACTCTCTCACCGACCAGCGGAATAGTTTCACGGATATTAAAGAAACAAACACTGAGGGGAGCAAGGGCTGAAGCTTACCCGGTTGGTTTGAAGAAACCAACCCCGTTCAGAGACGAGGGCGAGCGGGGAAGTGTGGGTTCCCCGCATACTGCGTCGACTGAAGCTTCGACATGTTAAAAGATTACATGTACTACGCCTCACGCAGGAGGGGGGATCTCGGAGTGGGGAGAATTGGATTACAAATAAACACTACTTCCACACAGGGAGGGGCGGTAAGTCGGCCAGGCGGGGAGGGACGTGAAGCTAAGGACGGAGCCGAACTGCCCCTTCGAGGTTCTGCCCGCCTATTCTGCTCGTTGACAGGTACCCGCTGTTGGATTTCTTGAGAACACTCCCGAACTCAAAAACTGACGTGACCAGTGCAAAAACGTCGCTGGCTTGTCCAGGATGTGTCCTGAATTTTGTCGGGACGTCGGGTTGTCACTGTCAGCTGAGGTGGGGGCTGGACCGGTGCTACTTGGTTCTGGTTCGGGCTGAGTCCAGATTGTAGCAGCAGGTTGGCGACGTTACCACGATCACTGCCGTGATCCAATTGAGGCGGGACCAGAACGGTTGCGAGCGTGGTTGAGTCTTCTTCGTTTAGCAACAAAGAATGGCCCCAGACGAGGTGGGGGTCGAGAGATATGTCCAGAAGAACGGGAGGGGGTCTGGACGGATCCCGACTGACCTGATCTGCGACCCTGGAGTAGAAAAATCGGAACGATCGGCTCCGGGCTTCAATCGGTGCCCCTCTGGATGCGTTGGACAGGCGACTGGTGGAACTTCACTCCGGCCAAGTGGCACGCCAAGGGGAGTTCGGGTGTGGTCTCTGTAGCTTCTGAACTGCAGCTCTAGTCCCTGCTCAGGTCCCAGTTGCGCAGTCGGACGAAAATGAGCCTCCCGGGTGCCTCCGAACTCGGATAGGGGTGAGACCGCCTCATCTGCGAAGCTAGCTGGGAGAGCTTTCCGTCGATGTATGGCACACCTCCAGGAACACCGGGATGTGGGCGAGGCTGGCGCTGCAACAGGAGGGTGGTCCTGTAGATCTGCAGCTGCTCACTGGTATATAGAAAATGGGGTGGAGGAAGTGGATTCTTGGTGGTGGGTTAGTGGTTTTTGGGAGGGGAGGCTGTTGTAGGTGGTGTTCTGGTGTTTTGGAAGGGGAGGGGCGATGGAGGGTGGGGGTGTTTCAGGGAGAGAGAGGGAGTGGTGGCGTGGGGGGATCTTGGGGATTAGAGAGGGACTTGATGGGAGTGGGGGTCGCCCAAGGGCCAAGAGAGGGGGTAATGGGGGTGGGGTTCGCAGCCAGGTGGGTAAGGGGGATTCAAATCCCCTAGGGGATGTGAAGAGGTGTGTGGGGAAGAGGGAGGGGTGCTTGGGGGAGAGGGAAGGGTGCGAGGGAAGTGGGAGTGTTGCCTTGGAATACGAAGGGTTGCTTGGATAGTGGTGAGAGTGAATGGGGGTTTATGAGCCTTGGGAAGGTGAAGGGTTGTACTTAATGGGGTGGGGTGATGTGGCAAGGAGGAAGGAGAGAGAGGGGGGGGGGCGAAATGGGGAGAGAGAGAGGGGAGGGGAGAGAGAGGGGTTCGCCCCCTTCAAGAGGGGGAGAGAGAGAGAGAGAGAGAGAGAGAGCTCACAAGTATTCTTCTGGATTTAAACTCAAGCTTTTCATTACCTCCAAAAGGGGGGGTTGGGGCCCTATTTATAGGGAACCCAAAATTTACAAAAAGCCCTTGATATTAGGACTAATGACACATTACCAGGGGGAAGGGGGCACAGGTTGGCCAAGCCCAAGTAGTTGGGCCCAAAGACCACATGATGACCACAAGACTTTGGAAAATAACTACATAACCTAGGTACTGGACTCGAATAAAAGATAAATTACATCAAAAGGACTCAAATAGAAAACAAGAAATACATCAAAGTGACCTGTCAAAGTGCCGTGGGGGCCTACTTGACATGGAGCTCAAGCCTATCCCTCGTCGAAAGGAAGGGAAGTCCCGAGCCAGAGGGAATGATGGGTGATGTCCCCATCACGTTGATACTCCATTGCTCGGATACCTACAACCTCTCCAATCTCGTCCACTAGGTCAAGGTTTTCCATCAGTTTTTGCTCGTTCACCTCGGGTTTGATGTGGATGACTCGGAGAGAGGGATTGCCGACCTCCAATGGAATCACGGATTCCGTGCCATACACCAGCTGGAAGGGTGTTTTGCCGATAGCCGTTCTTAGAGTAGTTCGGTGCGACCATAGTACGCTCGGCAATTCCTCGAGCCAGCTTCCCTTGGCCTTGCCGAGCCTAGTTTTGATGCCTTTTAAAATAGCTTTGTTGGCATTTTCGACCAGTCGTTAGCCTGAGGGTGGGCTACCAAAGTGAAATGATTGCAAATGTTTAGGTCGGCGCATCTGTCTCTGAAGTAATGAGAATCAAATTGCCGACCATTATCGCTCATGATCACTCGGGGGACACCGTAACGATAAATGATCGACTTCCAAATGAAACTCCATACGACTGATTTGGTGATCTTGGTGGTGGCCTCGGCCTCCATCCACTTGGTGAAGTAGTCGATGGCGATGATGACAAACTTCTTATGAGCCTGAGCTGTAGGAAATGGCCCCAAGATGTTGACCCCCTACCGAGCGAAGGGGTATGGCTCGGCAAGGGTGACGAGCTCCGCTACAGGTTGGTGGATCAAATAATCGAAACACTAACATTGGTCATACTTCTATACGTAGGCCGTGCAGTCGCACTGGAGAGTGGGCCACCAGTAACCTTGCCGTAGCAAGATCCTAGCGAGAGATCTTCCTCCTTGGTGTGTGCCGCAGATGCCTTCGTCTACTTCTTGAACCGCTCGGTCGGCTTCGTCGGTGCTGATGCACTTGAGAAGGGGACCGGAGAAAGATTTGCGGTACAAGTCATCATCTAGCATGATGAAATGTTGAGCTTGGTACTTGAGTTTTCGAGCCTCCCGAGGGTCGGGGGGCTCTTGAGAATCCCGAAGCCAGGATATAAGGGGTCCTCCAGTCGCTCAGGGGTGCCGGGTCAACGGTCATAAGCTCAGATTTGATGCTCGGTCGCTCGAGCTTTTCGAGGAAGACCGATCATGTACCTTCAGGGTTGAGGGAGGAGGCCAGGCGAGAGAGGGCGTCCACTCGGGAGTTTTCCTCCCGGGCTATCCAGACTACCTCAAAGCTCTCGAAGAGTTGGGCCATCCTCTTGACCACCTGGAGGTACTTGATCATTTGTCCTTCCCGAGCTTCGTAATCACCGTTGACCTGGCTAGCGACCAATTGGGAGTCAGTGTGGATCCTGACTCGCTCGACCCCTAGTCGTCGAGCTATCCTGGACCCTGAGATAAGGGCTTCGTACTCGGAGGCATTGTTGGATGCCTGGAAATTGAACTTCAAGGCGTACCGCAGCTCCGCTCCTTCGGAGACTTGAGAAGGACACCGGCGCTGCATCCAGCTGAGTTGGAGGACCCGTCGACGAACAGGTCCCAAGTGGGGCCGGGCGCAGGTGGAAGTGCTTCTTCAATCGAGACCGTGCTTTCGGTGATGAAGTCTGCGAGGGCCTGTCCTTTGATGGCCGAGTGGGGGCGATAAGAGATATTGTAGGCCCCGAGCATGATGGCCCATTCCCGAGACTTCAGGGTGAAAGAGAATCTTCTTCAGGGGTTCGCCGATCAATACGATGATGGAGTGCCCTTGAAAGTAGGGTCGGAGGTGCTTGGCTGAGGTAACCAACGCTAGCACGAGTTTCTCAATTACGGGGTACCTTCTTTCAGCCTCATTAAGCACCTTGCTGGTGTAGTAAACCGGTCTCTCAACCCCCGCACCGTTCCTGACCAGGACCGAGCTTATTGTGGAAGGGGTCGCCGAGAGGTAGAGGTGCAGAGCTTTACCCTGGACCGGCTTGGACAGCACCGGGGGCGAGGCCAAGAATTCCTTGAGTTCGGTGAACGCCTTCTGGCATTCCTTGTCCCAGGTGAATGTAGCAGATGCCATTTTGGGTCCCCTCAATAGTTTGAAGAAAGGTAGGCATCGTTCAGCCGCCCAGGACAGGAAGCGGTTGAGCGCATCAATGCACCCCATAAGGCGTTGGACGTCCTTGATGTAGGTGGGTGGCTACATGTTCAGGATGGCCTGAACCTTGTCGGGGTTGGCTTCGATCCCACGCTGAGTTACCAGGAAGCCTAGGAACTTCCCTGATCTGACTCGAAGGCGCACTTAGTAGGATTGAGCTTCATGTTGTACCTCAGAGGGTGTCGAAGTGATGGGGACATCACCTCCCATGCCCACGTTCATAACTCATCTCCTCGCCCCGGTTGCATCCAGCATGGTCTAGTTATTTAATTTGAGTCCTATGTAATTTTTATTTGAGTCATTTGATGTATTTTCCCTTTTATTTGAGTCTTGTACCTAGGTTAATGAGTCATTTACCTAGGTTAAGTGTCATTAGATTGTTTAGAATGGTTATTGGGCCCAATTCTTTGGGCTAGGCCCAGGGGCGCCCCTACCCCCTTGGTCTTTGGTCATTGTAGTAAGAGTCAGGGACTTTTGTAGAAATGTGGGTTGTCTATATATAGGACCCCATTCCCCCCCATTTCAACTTAATGAATCAATGAATGAAAATTGCAATTTGAGAGTTCAAATTTCCTATTGGAGAGATTCCATTAGTTGGGTGAGAAACCCTTGGGAGTGATTCCCTCTCTCTCTACTGTTGTGCCCCCTGTGTCTTGTTGTTGATGTGGTGTTTTAATGATAGCAACATGAATGAGTCATCACATTGTTTTGAATATATCTGACCTATTCTGTGGAAGAATGCATGTGTATAATGCATAACTGATATACTCTGTGGAGAATGCATGAGTGTGCTGGAATGAATGAATGATTTGCATGTCTGTACATCGTGCATGCCTATACACTGCTCCCTCATATAGGAAGTATGTACATTGCATTGTCTATAGTATTTTGAAGTCTGTACATCATGTTCATTCAAGTTCACTTCATGTCTGTCAGCCGTGTGCATTGGTTTCCAAGTCTATACAGCCTCTGTGTGTTCTATGCATCTCACAAGTCTAGACACTCAGCATAGTCTATACATTGTGTTGTGTTTGTGTTTCGTTGAGAACACAAGTCTATACAGTCATGCATTGTTGCTGAAGTCTATACATCGTCCGTCTCATGCATTGTCTCAGGCGAAGTCTGCACATTGCATTGATGCTTTGGTCGCATGAGTTGAAGTCCATACATTGGACCGTCTCCTTCAGCGTCTCAAGTGGACACAAGCGTGTACACTGCCTGCATTCGCTGTGAAGACTAAGTCCATACATTAGACCGTCTCACTTAGCGTCTTATGCATAGGCTAAGTCTCCATGTCTATACATCCGAGCGTCTCATGCAAGTCTAAGCATTACTGTTCATGCATCAGTCTTCATATGCTAAGTCTGTACAGCCTACGTCTCATGCAGCATCAACGCTGTGAGCATTCTCAAGTGTACAATGTCAACGCATGAAGTTTGTACATCAGTCTTAATATTCTAAGTCTGTACAGCCGTTGGCTTTGAACCTCAGAGTCTGTACATCCGAATTGCCCTTGATCTGGTCAAGTGTGTACACTCATTCACTGTAGCTTTCACATATTCAAGTCTATTCATTGGCTCATGCTTACAAGTCTGTACACTGGTTCAAAGTCTACACAGCACCTGCCTTCATCTGAGGCTTATGAAGCCTTTGTATTCATTAAGTCTATACACTGCGTTGTGCATACTTTACATTGCTTTCGCCTTCACAGCAAAGTCTATATAATGAAATGCATATACTTAGAACTAATGACTTCGTTTCATCTGTCTGACAGGGACTGAAGATGCTAATGAACCCCTTAATGCAAGAGGGCTGAAGACATCCAATTTCAGCTGCTGGAACACACCAATGCGTCAACGCCTTGATCAAGTGGCGTGGACGCAGTAGTTCAAACAATCAAGAAAGAAGCTGGTGGATTACTCTGGTGCGTCAACGAATTGATCAAGCAACATCGACGCAGCAGTTGAAGAAGCATTCAGCCTCACAGGCTATTCCACTACGTCAACGCCACAATTAAGTAGCATCGACGCAACAGCTAAAAAGACGAGGCTAATGGCTACTGGAATGCCTCACTGCGTCAACGCCACGGGTCGGAAGCGTCGACGCAGCAGTTAAAAAGGCTAGGCTATTTTGTTCACTAGAATGCATCAATGCGTTAACGCCATTGCTGATAATGTCGACGCAGCACGCCCATCTATTGAAGACTTGATCACTGGATCACAGATGCGTCAACGCAGCAGGCTGATGGAGTCAACGCAGTAGACTAGAGTTCTGCTGGTAGAATGTTCTTAAAGGCTGCGTCAACCCCTTTAAGCAAGTGGGTTAACGCCACCTGACTCTAGTTACTGAGCGTGCTAATAAAGGGCACGTGATCCGCGGTGGCTGGCTCGTGAACCAGGATGCTGCCACGTGGTCCGAAGTTTTAGGGCGAGAGCTGTGGAAGCCACACGCGCCCTGGCTGCTGCTGCTGCTGGTATATAATGAAGCCTTCATCTTCAGATGGAGGTTGATCAAAGAAGAAGCATGAAGAGCAGAAAGCCCTTCGATCCAGAAAAAGAGAAAAAGGAGAAAAAGAGAAGAAAAAGCAGAGTGGAGAGAAGCTGTCGATCCAGCACAAAAGAAGAAAGAAAAGAGAAGAGAAGAGAAGAGCAGAGAGTGAGAGATTAGAAGAAGCAGAAGAGAAAGATGCTGTGAAGAATTAGTGAAATCGAGAGAGGAGGAGAGTAGTTGTCTGAAGATTAGTCTTCACTGGCCGTGGATCAAATCCAGGCCAGTCAGCTCTTTAAGAGCCACATTGTGCTTTACGTTTACAGCTTTCCGATGCTGTTATCTTGTCTTTTGTTTTCTATTTTACATTTTCTTTCAAGCTGTTAGCCAGCGGTTTGCAGAGGAAGACTCCTCTGGACAGTAAGCTGTGTTGCTCAGCGGGCAGTGGAGGTTTCCACTAGACGGGTAAGCTGTAATCCCCAGTGGTTGCAGTGGTGGATTCCACTGGACGGTAAGTTGTGAGGCCCAGCGGTTGTAGGCTAAGCTGTATTGCCCAGCGGACGCAAGCTGTGTTGCGCAGCAGTAATCCACACTCGGGTTGAGTGTGGGGTGGATGTAGGTCTACTAGACCGAACCACCTAAAAACCCCTTGTGCATTGTGGTTTGTTTTGTTCTATTGTGCTTCCGCTAGATGAATGTATAGGGGCGCTCCATGTGTTTGAGTTAATTAGTCTTCTTAGAATGTTTTAATTTGTCAAGAGAGCGAAATTCTAGTTGAGTAATTCTTTGTCTAAATCAGCCTAGTTAGTATTCTAGTGATCTCACTGTGTGTTTGTTTTGCTCTGCAACTGATTATTAGCTTTTAAGCTTGTCTAGTTTGTGAACTAGTAATTCTAGTGAGCATCATATTTTAATTGGGTGAAAGATTTTTAAAGGGCTATATTCATTCACCCCCCCTCTGAATACTGCACCGAACCCAACAATTGGTATCAGAGCGGTCTCTGACTTAACAGATCTAACAATCTGCAGAGTATCCTGCTAACTATTTAGTGCATTTCAGAGTGGGTCTTTTGGAATCGTCTTGATTTACTGTCTTAGTGCATTTCTGTCTGGTGCATTTCATAAGTGTGTCTCTTGTGTTCTGTATTTAGCTTCACTGAGTTAGTACCGTGTCTTGCTTATCTGGTTTTATTGTCTAGTGTTTTGTGCTTTGAATTTGGTTGTTATCTAATTCGATGGCTAATCCTCCGATATTCAGAGGTGATAACTTTGACTCTTGGTTCGAAAACCTCCATCGGTATGTAAAGTCTACTGATCCAAAACTGTGGAAGGTAATGACTCACGGCCCATACAAACTGTCGAAGGATAAATCTAAATGGACCAAGAAGGACAAGCTGAAAGACTCTGTCAATAATAGAGCTGTAGTTTTATTAAAAGAATCAATTGACAGATCTCTAATTGAATGCATTTCATCTTGCAGGTCTGCCAAAGATATTTTGGATAAACTGAAGCTAATCAGGAATCACAGCAAGTTGATGAGGGCATCTCACGACACTCCCTCTAGCTTTGGTCGTCTACACACTCTTGATATGGATTGATCATGGTCTCCACTTGTTATCTTCATTTTCCCAGGTTCATTTTATGTATTTTCCTTTTATTGAGTCCTATCTTATGTATTTTCCTTTATTGAGTCATGTGGTTCTAGTCCAGTTCCCTTATTTTGCTTAATTGGGCCTTATTTCCTTAGTTATGGGCCCATAGGATTGAGTCTAGGTTATGCTCGGTCTTTTGTCCTATTGTCAGGGACATTTTGGTCATGTAAAGAGTGGTTGCCTATATATAGGCCCCATCTCTCCACTTGTACTCACTTTTTGGATATTGAAAAAAACCACTTCCTTTTACCTCTTAAATCTCTCTCTCTTACTCTCTTTCCCTCACTCTCTCTCTCACTCTCTCTCTCTCCCAAGGGGAGTTCGCCCCCACCCTCTCTCCTCCTCCCCCCCCCTCACTTACTCCAACCCCCAACCACCTCCACTACCTCACCCACCTCCATTAAGACCCTCCACTTCCCCAAGCCCCTCATTTACTCCCCTCTCTTTGTCCCAAAGCAAATCCTCCACCTCCCAACACAATCCACCACTTCCCCACACAAATCCCACCCCTCCCTAGACCCATTTCAAATTTGAACCTTCCCTCCCTTGCCTTGACCGCCCCTCAACCCCCTCCCTTGAACCAAGTTCGCCCCCACCATCTCCCTCTCACCCCTCTCTCTTGTGCACCCTCATCCTCCACCACCTTCACTAGCAGACCATATTCTCTTCAGCCCCACTTCGCCCCCCCCCCCCCCACCTCCATCTCCATAGCCTCCAATACCCCTCAAACACCACTCATCTTCCTCCCATAGCCAGTAGAACCACCTTCCACCACTTTCTCTCTTGGCCATTCCCTTCCCCACCACTTCATCTTCCCTTCATTCCCGCCCTGTTTCAGGAAGCAGGATTACAGCACTTGCAGAGGAGGCCACGGTCATCCCTCAACGACTCAGGAGGCGAGGCCTACATTTCTAGATTCGTCTGCAAGTCAGCTTTCAAGGCGAGGCGGTTTCGTCGGCATCCGAGCTCGGTGCTGTCCGCAACCACCATTCTTCTCCGACTGTGCAGAACTTCTCAGACCAGAAGCCAGAGCGGCAGAGAAGACTCTCCCACGACGAACCTTGAAGGAACCAGCCTTCAGGGTCTTCTACAAAGTTCTTCCTCCCCCTGTCAGCGTCCAGGAACAGAAGGCAGAATCCCGTTCGGCATCCGACAACCAGAGATACCAATTTTCTACCACAACCACGCCGGTCTGCCTCCTCACAGTCTGTCCCGACCACCGTCCACTTCTCTGGACATCCAGCTCATCTCCGACATCAGAAGACTTCCCCGTTTGTTTTGCTGCAAAGTAGACTCGTATACGATTCCAACGAGTCCAGCGGTGCCAGATTTGGAGCTCAGGAGCGACCGTGGCCGCTTCTGCAACCTGTTGTTTCAGACTGAGCTCGGCCAGAGACCAGAGCTGCATCCATCTTCCAGTCGCCGGAGCAGTCAGCCCCCAGATCAGAACGTCATCCAAAAATTCAAGCCGCACCCCTCTCCGGTTAGCAATCTTTTGGCGCAAGTCTCATCAGATTCTGAGCTCGGTGGATTTATTGGCTGCATCAACATCGACTCCCTGTCCAGAATTACAGAAGCTAGACAGAATCGGCGAAGCTCGGAAACTCGGTTTCCTTTGCATCTCTCCCCACCCCGCTTGGCCGGCTGAAGGCCCCTCCCTGCGTGGAGGTAGTTTTGAATGTATTAAGCATAACCCCCACCCCAAGATCACCCCTCCTGCGTGAGGAGTAGTGCTGTACCGTTTGCAATTTCAGGTCAAGCTACATCGCCGCGGCGATCGGGTGCATACCCTCGCCTCCCGGCGCGCCCTCGTCTCCGATCGGGATCGGTGTCTTCACACCGATCAGGTGAGCTTCTGATACTATCCTTAGTAGCCTTATTCCTGCTAGTTTAGTATTGCTTTGATTGCTCGTCGGCGGTGAGAAGAGGGCTCGAACTTGCATGCTAGTTTGTTAGTGTCCACCGCGGACCGTGAGTGAGTGCCACCAAGCCCCCGCCCTGCGGGCCAGCCGCCCACAAAGTTGGGTATCCTAGACTCATTTGGGGTCAGCCCTAGCATTGTAAGTCCATTAGAACAATTGGGTCCCGCCCCGGACCTTCATCATTATCTCCCGGACCCACCGGGTGAACGTGTGAATCGGGTGAGCAAAAATCGTCATCGTGAGAATCATTGAGCGCTTGTATGCTTGCGGGTCTAAGTCCTAGGGTCATCTCATCATATTTAGTGGTCTTTGGGCTGTGCCACATCAAGTGGTATCAGAGCGGTCATAGGCTTGTCCTTACAAGTCTAGTCTTGGGTCACACTAAGTTTTTCTTAGGTGCACTCGCACACCCTTGCATAGCCCACCCAACTTTGCATGACCACTCGTAGTGGAACTCATTATCAAGACAATTCATCTTCTTCCAATAACACCATGAATCCCAATTCCCACGGTGACCGGTTCACCATGTCCTTTAGCTTCAAAGTAGTCCTACCCCACAACAAAATCACCACTGTGTTCCTTGATGAGTACCAATCGGGAAATTATGTCTCCCAAACTCTTGTGAACTCCTTATCACAAGAAGGGAAAATTGTCATCCATGGGGAATGGGTTTTCGTAGAGTTCTACGTACCTTGTGTAAGCCGCATTCCCTCCAAATCCATTACGTGGGGTAGTGGAGCATGGTGCAAAATTCGGCCCCTTGGGTCACATATTATTTTGGGAAAAGAATGGATGGAAGAACAACAAGCAATCATAGACCCCGAAGGAAAAGGGTGTCACTTGCAATCCCCGGGAGACAAGAAAAGGTTCCACTTCCCAAATTCTTATAACCAAGCCCTCTCCAAGTTTAAGCAAACCATTCAAAAGCGATCAGTTAAAGTGGAAAATGAGCCTCAAATCTCCATTGCACAAAACCAACCCGAACCCCAACATGAGCAACTCATCCCACCCACTGGTGAGCTAACCATAGAGGAGCCCCTAGCTACCTGGCTCAAGAAAGGTCCCATCTTGTACCCTTCAACCCCATGCAACCTCCCCATAGAGCAAGTTCAACTAGTGCCATGTCATTCTCGTCACACAACATATCAATCCTTTTGCTTTGTGGAAACCCTTGAAGACCTACTTAGGAGTTTGAGTTATCAAATGGGGTTGACTAGCATGTTGGCCATGGAACCCATTAAGCCCAAGTACCTTGCCTTTGCCTACTCATCCATTGGCTCCATTACATCTATTTGCACTATAGGCCAATGCACTAGTGAGCTTCTAATCTTCCTGCCAACCCCTAGGGAACTTGACCCAATGAGCCCCACAAAAAAATGCTCTCCTCTCCTCAAGGTCACACTTCCTAGTGAGTCCACACTCTTGTTGTTGCCCCTTGTCGATGAAGGTTCAACATGCATCGGGGAACGTCCTACTTGGGCCAACCTATCCAAGGACATAGAGGAATCCCTCCATAAGAGTTTCAATTTCTATGATCCTTTTGACCCCACTCAATGGAAATCCCCTCCTTCCACAAGGAAAGGGATTTCAATTCCCGATGAGTTTTACACCACTCCCCTACCACAAGGAGAGGGCAATCAACCTAAGGAATCCACTTTGGTGCTTACCCCATTAGGAGACGAGTGCCCAGCCCACACTAGGGAGTGTATGCTTTGGAATGCTCAAGGTCCAGGATGGGAAGAAGCCTCATTCCCCTCAACCCAAGTCCTCCTAGATCCACATGTTCCCTTCCCACTAGCCCCTCATTACCAACCCACCTCCTGGCCCTCCTACATCTCTCCCTACCCCTCGCCCCTTTGCAAGGAGCATTACGATAAGTCCCACTGGGTTCATGATTTCCACTTCCCTATGTGTGCTAGGGACCCTAGGGCGACCACTTGGATTGAAACCCACCTCCACATCACCCACCCCTTAACCCATCTTGATCTGTTTGGCCACTCCCTATGGGCTTCCAAGTACTCCTCACCCACCACCCACTCCCTCCTACCCTCACCCACCATGTCAGGCCTAACCCACCCATTCCGAAATTCCGCCCACACTATGAGAGTCAATGCCAAGGGTGGCATCAACCTTGGAAATAAGGGAGTGACCCATCCCAAGATGTCCACCCCTTGGAACCGCTTCGATCCCCATGAGTGGAAACCCCCAAATCTCACAGATGGGACCATCTTGATAGGAATCCATGTATCAAAACCTTTTGCATCATGTGGTCAGGCTAGTCACATCATTTGTGTCATTCACACACTAGGTCCAGTGCATGATAGGCTTACATTTGGACAAGTTGGTCTTCCCCCACTCTTCATCCGTCTCATGCATGATAGGGCCACTTGTGGCTGCCCCGGTCCACCTAAGTGCATCAAGGTCCACATGGTTTCTAAGCATGATAGGTCAATTCATGGATGCCCTGGTCCTCCTAAGTCTGTCAAAACCAATCTAACACTTGATAGGGCTGAATTTGGCTGTCCAGGCCCTCCCTTCATCCCTATAGGATCATCATTCATGACAGTGCATGGTTTTAGGCCTAGAAAGCCCTCGGATCTCATTCCCCTTCCCCCACATGCTAGGGTGTCAGTCTCAGCTGAGTCCTTTGCACAGCATATCAAAGAGTTGCATGATGACATCCGCAAGCATATAGGGAAAAGCAATGAGGCTTACAAAAGACGGGCAGATGCTCACCGGCGCCACTGTGAATTCCAAGTGGGAGACCCGGTGATGGTGAGGACGGAGCGGCTCCTTCCCGGGCCTGCCTCCAAGTTGAGGGCACGAGGGTCGGGACCCTTTCGAGTTCTACGACGACTTGGCAGCAATGCTTATGAGCTTGACCTACCAGAGAGCTATGGGGTACACCCTACCTTCAACGTGGCGGACCTGGTACCCTACAAAGGCCCCGCGGTGGAACCTAGTGAGGAGCTTGAGCCTTTACCCCCCCTTATGAGAGACACCCCCGGAGGGACTCCACTTTCTAGCTTGAGGGACCGACAAGAGCAGGTAGAGGCAATACTGGATGAGCAGAGTATCATTACAAGGCACAAGGTGTATCAGCGCTATCTGGTTAGGTGGAAGAACCGTCCCCCGACCGAGGATGCATGGGTGAGTCGGGAGGATTTGATGCGCCTGGACCCCGACATGATGGAGCAGTACGACAGTCAGGCAGACCCATACTCGACAGGGTCGAGTTCTCCCCACCCCGGGGGATTTGATGAGGGCATCTCACGACACTCCCTCTAGCTTTGGTCGTCTACACACTCTTGATATGGATTGATCATGGTCTCCACTTGTTATCTTCATTTTCCCAGGTTCATTTTATGTATTTTCCTTTTATTGAGTCCTATCTTATGTATTTTCCTTTATTGAGTCATGTGGTTCTAGTCCATTTCCCTTATTTTGCTTAATTGGGCCTTATTTCCTTAGTTATGGGCCCATAGGATTGAGTCTAGGTTATGCTCGGTCTTTTGTCCTATTGTCAGGGACATTTTGGTCATGTAAAGAGTGGTTGCCTATATATAGGCCCCATCTCTCCACTTGTACTCACTTTTTGGATATTGAAAAAAACCACTTCCTTTTACCTCTTAAATCTCTCTCTCTTACTCTCTTTCCCTCACTCTCTCTCTCACTCTCTCTCTCTCCCAAGGGGAGTTCGCCCCCACCCTCTCTCCTCCTCCCCCCCCTCACTTACTCCAACCCCCAACCACCTCCACTACCTCACCCACCTCCATTAAGACCCTCCACTTCCCCAAGCCCCTCATTTACTCCCCTCTCTTTGTCCCAAAGCAAATCCTCCACCTCCCAACACAATCCACCACTTCCCCACACAAATCCCACCCCTCCCTAGACCCATTTCAAATTTGAACCTTCCCTCCCTTGCCTTGACCGCCCCTCAACCCCCTCCCTTGAACCAAGTTCGCCCCCACCATCTCCCTCTCACCCCTCTCTCTTGTGCACCCTCATCCTCCACCACCTTCACTAGCAGACCATATTCTCTTCAGCCCCACTTCGCCCCCCCCCCCCCCACCTCCATCTCCATAGCCTCCAATACCCCTCAAACACCACTCATCTTCCTCCCATAGCCAGTAGAACCACCTTCCACCACTTTCTCTCTTGGCCATTCCCTTCCCCACCACTTCATCTTCCCTTCATTCCCGCCCTGTTTCAGGAAGCAGGATTACAGCACTTGCAGAGGAGGCCACGGTCATCCCTCAACGACTCAGGAGGCGAGGCCTACATTTCTAGATTCGTCTGCAAGTCAGCTTTCAAGGCGAGGCGGTTTCGTCGGCATCCGAGCTCGGTGCTGTCCGCAACCACCATTCTTCTCCGACTGTGCAGAACTTCTCAGACCAGAAGCCAGAGCGGCAGAGAAGACTCTCCCACGACGAACCTTGAAGGAACCAGCCTTCAGGGTCTTCTACAAAGTCCTTCCTCCCCCTGTCAGCGTCCAGGAACAGAAGGCAGAATCCCGTTCGGCATCCGAAAACCAGAGATACCAATTTTCTACCACAACCACGCCGGTCTGCCTCCTCACAGTCTGTCCCGACCACCGTCCACTTCTCTGGACATCCAGCTCATCTCCGACATCAGAAGACTTCCCCGTTTGTTTTGCTGCAAAGTAGACTCGTATACGATTCCAACGAGTCCAGCGGTGCCAGATTTGGAGCTCAGGAGCGACCGTGGCCGCTTCTGCAACCTGTTGTTTCAGACTGAGCTCGGCCAGAGACCAGAGCTGCATCCATCTTCCAGTCGCCGGAGCAGTCAGCCCCCAGATCAGAACGTCATCCAAAAATTCAAGCCGCACCCCTCTCCGGTTAGCAATCTTTTGGCGCAAGTCTCATCAGATTCTGAGCTCGGTGGATTTATTGGCTGCATCAACATCGACTCCCTGTCCAGAATTACAGAAGCTAGACAGAATCGGCGAAGCTCGGAAACTCGGTTTCCTTTGCATCTCTCCCCACCCCGCTTGGCCGGCTGAAGGCCCCTCCCTGCGTGGAGGTAGTTTTGAATGTATTAAGCATAACCCCCACCCCAAGATCACCCCTCCTGCGTGAGGAGTAGTGCTGTACCGTTTGCAATTTCAGGTCAAGCTACATCGCCGCGGCGATCGGGTGCATACCCTCGCCTCCCGGCGCGCCCTCGTCTCCGATCGGGATCGGTGTCTTCACACCGATCAGGTGAGCTTCTGATACTATCCTTAGTAGCCTTATTCCTGCTAGTTTAGTATTGCTTTGATTGCTCGTCGGCGGTGAGAAGAGGGCTCGAACTTGCATGCTAGTTTGTTAGTGTCCACCGCGGACCGTGAGTGAGTGCCACCAAGCCCCCGCCCTGCGGGCCAGCCGCCCACAAAGTTGGGTATCTTAGACTCATTTGGGGTCAGCCCTAGCATTGTAAGTCCATTAGAATAATGGGGTCCCACCCCGGACCTTCATCATTATCTCCCGGACCCACCGGGTGAACGTGTGAGCCGAGTGAGCAAAAATCGTCATCGTGAGAATCATTGAGCGCTTGTATGCTTGCGGGTCTAAGTCCTAGGGTCATCTCATCATATTTAGTGGTCTTTGGGCTGTGCCACATCACAAGTGCTTAATGACTGATCATAGAAATGCTGATGATGAAACTTCATCCGAGGTAAGTTCTAAATCAGAAGGATACTCTTTCGATGAATTGATAGAGATGTATGAAAACTTGTTAGAAGTTTCCAAGAAATTGAAATCTGAAAATAAAAAATTGAAAAAGAAATGTGATATAATAAATCTGAAAGATTCATGTGAAAACTGTCCAAATATGAAAAAGTCTTATGATGCTTGCATGCTAGATGTTCAGAATCTTAAGAAACAAAATGATTCTCTAAAATTTGAAAAATAAACATGGTTGGATAAAATGTCAGAAATAGAGAATCAGTTGAATGATAAGAAAAAGGAGCATCTAAAAGGCATGTAGGAACTCACTGAAGTTAATTCTGAATTGGACAAAATGAAATTGGAGAATGAAGATCTTCAAAAGAAGAATAAAACTCTTATGGTCAGAATGAATGAAATCAATGAGGTTTCACAGTCCTCTTCTGCTAAATCAAATTGTAAAACATGCTCAGCTTTAAGAGAACGTAATGAAGATCTCTTTAGTGAGAATGAATGGCTAAATAAATAAATTGCCTCACTTAAAGATGATCACAAAAATCTGCTCGCTGAGAAAATTAAAGCAGAAGAAAGAGAAGATGAACTGATTGAAAAATTGGAGCACATGTCTGGAAGAGAGAGATGTGCTAATAATGAAATTTAGGATAAAAATCTTGAGGAAGAAAACACTGAATTAAAAGTTGAAGTTGAAAAACTAAAGTGGTTGAACACTGGCTTGTCTGAAAGACTTCTCACTATAGAAAAAGGAAAAGCTGTCTATGATGGAAATTCAGAAATTTTGAACTGTCTAGAACAAGAAATTGAGAAGTATAAAACTGCAAACCAAGTTCTAAGCGAATGTGTTAATTGCAGTGAACAGGAAATAGCTAGTTATGAACTTCACATTGCTAGCTTGGAAGATAAAATTCATAATCTGGAAAATTCAGCTATTGAGTCTGCCAAGATTAAAGGAAAAATGAAAACTGTTGGGAAGAGGAAGGATGATAATTCTGAAGGGGGAACAAATTGCTGTTCTGATGTTAAGAAAATCACTAAAAACTAGCTATATATAACTTTTGTTCAAAGCACTGATGTAGCTGGTACTTCAAGGCAATCCACAAAAAACAAAATGAAAATCAGAAGTCACCTTCAAAATCTGTCTTTCAGTTTAAAGCTCAGAAAATTAAAAAACAAACAAAACATGTTGAGGATAATCAGAAATTGACAAGAAAGAGTCAAACAAAAAGGGCAAAGAATAATTCTGGTTATACTCTGAAATTTGTTAGCTCTGCTGAATCTGATGGGTTAATGCAAAATGCTCATGCTTCTTGTACTCATTCACATGCATTTGTGAATTCATGCATCTGTGAATTCATCTGATAGAAACCATGCCCCTAGGAAATCTGATGCTTCATGCTATTATTGTGGTAGGTATGGTCATTTAATGAATGAGTGCTATGCCTTGAAATCTGATGACAGAATGCATGCCAGATACACCCCAAATCATCATGAGTATAAAAGAAACAACTCAAATTCAATCAGCATATCATTTGTTTCACTTGCAACAAGCCTGGGCATAAGGCTAATGAGTGCTGGTCAGGAAATTATTGGGGTAAAAATGAATCAAGAAGAAAGCATCTTAAATGCTTTGAATGTGGTAAGCATGGGCATGCAGTCAAAGATTGCTGGCATGCTCAGGGAAATAGATTAAACTCTAAATCTGTCAAATTCCCTGCTTTCTATAATTCTGCTAGAAATAACTTGAGAGATAAAAAGAAAAACTTTGCATGTTTTGAATGTGGTAAGCTAGGCCACAAAGCTGCCAACTGTCGGCTGGCTGAGCATGGAAAGAAAAATTTTCAAGTCAATAAAAGAAATACTCATGCTCATACACATAATTTTCATACTCATATGCATGCACATGGGCATCATGTTTCTGCTAACATGAAGAATAAAAACAAAAATTCTATGGCTTCATGTTATTATTGTGGAAAAATTGGACATTCAATGTTTGAGTGTAAACTGATGGAATTTGATGACAATATTGCTAAGAAATTATTTAGAACACCTGATAGGGGTAATTCAGGACCCAAGACCTCTTGGGTCCCTGCAAGATCATATTGATTGATATGTTGCAGGTGTGCCTTGGTGGGAGAAATAAAATGGGTTAACCAAGGCACTCAAGGATGAAAACCCCATGATAGCACAATTCAGGTCAGTTCCAAAACTCTATGCTTAAATTCTATTATCTGAAATTGTGAGCATGAAAATTGTGAGTTTCATATTGATTTGCTTGATTGATTGTTGATGATCTCTTCATGTCTAGCTGATCAGTCTGCATTCCAGACTCAGCTACTGAGTTTTACCTTGCATATATCTGATGCTCTTCTCTCATTGATTATTGCACTGAATAAATAGGCTGATAGATGCTCTGCACAATCATTTTTAGAGTCAATGCATGTGTCTGGTGTCAATGCATTGCATGCTTGATTACATACTTGGACTGAGCTTGAACGGGTCAGTTAGTGCATACAGTCAATGCATGTGTCTAGTACTTGCATACATCATTTGCATGACTGTCATTTGCCCATTGTCGTAGACTGCATATTTTTCAATGCATAATAGGGCTGCTTTGCATCATATGATGAAAAATTTGAAATGAAAATGATGCATTTGATAAATTCTCTCTCTGATTGAACACATGCAGTCATTAATTCTTCTTGAGCATATTCTAAAATCATGAGCAGTTCATTAATTGTATTTCATGCACTTTGTCAGGGGGAGTTTGACTAATGTTGCATATGAAGTGTAGTGGAGTCAAAAAGCCTGAAAAGAAATTTAATTGCATCTAGACAGGGGGAGCACTTAGAATTGGTGTTTTGTTTGTCACATCTTGAACACCTCTTGCCTAAAAATTGATCAACTCTCATCTGATGTCATATTTCTCTCTCTTGAAAAAGGATTCTGCCTTCTATTTGTTGAGCTGTTAAAGAAGAGTTTCTTTCAACTCCCTTCATGATACTATCTGTCTATATTCCAGCCTATACTCATCTTTCACACTCTTCTCAGCTAGTGTGACTGAATTGGTTCTACTATTGATTTGTTGGTTAGCTAAACTTATTTTTCTGATCTGAGGAACTTAAGCTGCATGTCATGCAATTCAGTCTGAGAACATTGTAGAAATTTCTATCATATAGGTTTAAGAATTATCACTGAATCAGACTGATATAAGATTAATGTATTCTCAGATTTGTAGTTAAATGAATTGAAAATATCTGAATGATAAGGTTTAATAAACTTTAACCACATGTTTCATGTAAACCTTAGACTCTCTCATCAGATATCTGAAAATTTGAACTCAGGGCTTCTTTGGTTAAGATGCATATAGTGTGTATTGTTGTTAAACATTAATTTGAAAAATGTTGACTAAATGAGAAATTGTGAATTCAGAGCAATGACTCGGTCACTGAGAAACTGAGTTCTTTATCAATGAAATAAAGCAACTCATGTCATGAGGTGCCATAGTTATCTCTGATAAAAATTTAGTGAAACGAAACCTGACAGAGCAATAGCTTATTTGTGTTGAGTAGCTGGGGAGTCTGGCCTCTGATAAAGGTGTCTTCTCATGTAAAAAGACACTCATATTGCTAACTCTGCTCCCAAATGAGAGGCAATGACAGTTATCACACTGAGTAACTGGGTCACTTCAACTAAGACTTGTTGTGCCTCATGTAAAAAGGTGTTGATCAACTTAAATTGCTCAGGAAAAATATAATGTGCTTCATATAAAATTATCTTGAAAAATATGTCAACTCATGTTCTTGAAAAAGTGTTTAACTTCAGTACTAACCTGTGTATTTTTCAAAAGTGCAATTGAGATCATATGTGTAAGATAAAAGATGATTGTTTTTGAGTGGTTTCTGACTATTTGGTTCACTTTTATTAAAACTTGGATTCAAATATGAGTATTGAGTTTAATTTGACAAATTTGGTATACATCAAAATTAAATCTGATTGGTTAAGTTGCCACTTCATAACCCTTTATGAGAGAAGAGTCTACATCTTTTAAGACTTATTGAAGTGATGTATGCATTAAAATCCCTCATGATCAGATTTTCCAGATCGCCTGATCAGATTCAGTCTGATTATTCATTGAGATATCTTGTGATATTGTTGGAATCTTCCATCACCAATCTCTGTACTCTCCACACTGTTGGAATCTTCCATCTTACTCTGCCATAAGTTCTGATTCTGTAATGGCAGAATTTAGCTTGATTCATTGGATAACCAGAGTTCATTCCTGTGCTTCAAGGGAAGTTGTGGTTTCTTTGCATCTAAGGGGAGAGTAGTCAAGTCTGCATGTTGATAGGGAGAGAGCTGTTTCATTGTCACTCTCTGCATTTATGTGCTTTTCTGTGCATTGTATTTGACTATCAAACAATTTCCCTTCTTTTTGATTATGTCAAAGGGGGAGAATAGTTTGATGAGTCAGTGTGACTCATTATGTTGCCATCATCAAAAAGGGGGAGATTGTTGTGCCCCCTGTGTCTTGTTGTTGATGTGGTGTTTTAATGATAGCAACATGAATGAGTCATCACATTGTTTTAAATATATCTGACCTATTCTGTGGAAGAATGCATGTGTATAATGCATAACTGATATACTCTGTGGAGAATGCATGAGTGTGCTGGAATGAATGAATGATTTGCATGTCTGTACATCGTGCATGCCTATACACTGCTCCCTCATATAGGAAGTATGTACATTGCATTGTCTATAGTATTTTGAAGTCTGTACATCATGTTCATTCAAGTTCACTTCATGTCTGTCAGCCGTGTGCATTGGTTTCCAAGTCTATACAGCCTCTGTGTGTTCTATGCATCTCACAAGTCTAGACACTCAGCATAGTCTATACATTGTGTTGTGTTTGTGTTTCGTTGAGAACACAAGTCTATACAGTCATGCATTGTTGCTGAAGTCTATACATCATCCGTCTCATGCATTGTCTCAGGCGAAGTCTGCACATTGCATTGATGCTTTGGTCGCATGAGTTGAAGTCCATACATTGGACCGTCTCCTTCAGCGTCTCAAGTGGACACAAGCGTGTACACTGCCTGCATTCGCTGTGAAGACTAAGTCCATACATTAGACCGTCTCACTTAGCGTCTTATGCATAGGCTAAGTCTCCATGTCTATACATCCGAGCGTCTCATGCAAGTCTAAGCATTACTGTTCATGCATGAGTCTTCATATGCTAAGTCTGTACAGCCTACGTCTCATGCAGCGTCAACGCTGTGAGCATTCTCAAGTGTACAACGTCAACGCATAAAGTCTGTACATCAGTCTTAATATTCTAAGTCTGTACAGCCGTTGGCTTTGAACCTCAGAGTCTGTACATCCGAATTGCCCTTGATCTGGTCAAGTGTGTACACTCATTCACTGTAGCTTTCACATATTCAAGTCTATTCATTGGCTCATGCTTACAAGTCTGTACACTGGTTCAAAGTCTACACAGCGCCTGCCTTCATCTGAGGCTTATGAAGCCTTTGTATTCATTAAGTCTATACACTGCGTTGTGCATACTTTACATTGCTTTCGCCTTCACAGCAAAGTCTATACAATGAAATGCATATACTTAGAACTAATGACTTCTTTTCATCTGTCTGACAGGGACTGAAGAGGCTAATGAACCCCTTAACGCAAGAGGGCTGAAGACATCCAATTTCAGCTGCTGGAACACACCAATGCGTCAACGCCTTGATCAAGTGGCGTGGACGCAGTAGTTCAAACAATCAAGAAAGAAGTTGGTGGATTACTCTGGTGCGTCAACGCATTGATCAAGCAGTGTCGACGCAGCAGTTGAAGAAGCATTCGGCCTCACAGGCTATTCCACTGCGTCAACGCCACAATTAAGCAGCGTCGATGCAACAGCTAAAAAGATGAGGCTAATGGCTACTGGAATGCCTCACTGCGTCAACGCCACGGGTCGGAAGCGTCGACGCAGCAGTTAAAAAGGCTAGGCTGTTTTGTTCACTAGAACGCATCAATGCGTTAACGCCATTGCTGATAACATCGACGCAACACGCCCATCTGTTGAAGACTTGATCACTGGATCACAGATGCGTCAACGCAACAGGCTGATGGAGTCAACGCAGCAGACTAGAGTTCTGCTGGTAGAATGTTCTTAAAGGCTGCGTCAACCCCTTTAAGCAAGTGTGTTAACGCCACCTGACTCTAGTTGCTGAGCGTGCTAATAAAGGGCACGTGATCCGAGGTGGCTAGCTCGTGAACCAGGATGCTGCCACGTGGTCCAAATTTTTAGGGCGAGAGCTGTGGAAGCCACACGCGCCCTGGCTGCTGCTGCTGCTGGTATATAATGAAGCCTTCGTCTTCAGATGGAGGTTGATCAAAGAAGAAGCCTGAAGAGTAGAAAGCCCTTCGATCCAGAAAAAGAGAAAAAGGAGAAAAAGAGAAGAAAAAGCAGAGTGGAGAGAAGCTGTCGATCCAGCACAAAAGAAGAAAGAAAAGAAAAGAGAATAGAAGAGCAGAGAGTGAGAGATTAGAAGAAGCAGAAGAGAAAGATGCTGTGAAGAATTAGTGAAATCGAGAGAGGAGGAGAGTAGCTGCCTGAAGATTAGTCTTCACTGGCCGTGGATCAAATCCAGGCCAGTCAGCTCTTTAAGAGCCACATTGTGCTTTACGTTTACAGCTTTCCGATGCTGTTATCTTATCTTTTATTTTCTATTTTACATTTTCTTTCAAGCTGTTAGCCAGCGGTTTGCAGAGGAGGACTCCTCTGGACAGCAAGCTGTGTTGCTCAGCGGGCAGTGGAGGTTTCCACTGGATGGGTAAGCTGTAATCCCCAGTGGTTGCAGTGGTGTATTCCACTAGACGGCAAGCTGTGAGGCCCAGCGGTTGTAGGCTAAGCTGTATTGCCCAGCGGACGCAAGCTGTGTTGCGCAGCAGTAATCCACACTCGGGTTGAGTGTGGGGTGGATGTAGGTCTGCTGGACCGAACCACCTAAAAACCCCTTGTGCATTGTGGTTTGTTTTGTTCTATTGTGCTTCCGCTAGATGAATGTATAGGGGCGCTCCATGTGTTTGGCTTTTGGTTGAGAAGAAGAGTTAATTAGTCTTCTTAGAATGTTTTAATTTGTCAAGAGAGTGAAATTCTAGTTGAGCAATTCTTTGTCTAAATAAGCCTAGTTAGCATTCTAGTGATCTCACTGTGTGCTTGTTTTGCTCTGCAACTGATTATTAGCTTTTAAGCTTGTCTAGTTTGCGAACTAGTAATTCTAGTGAGCATCATATTTTAATTGGGCGAAAGATTTTTAAAGGGCTATATTCATTCACCCCCCCTCTGAATACTGCACCGAACCCAACATCTACCTCTCTCTCTAATAAGTCATTTTCTCTCTCCTCTACTTTCTCTCTCTAAAAGCTGCGCCCCTTTCTCTCCCCTCCCCTCCCAACCACCTTTCTCTCTCTTCCCCCCCTCCAAAAACTCATCCCCAACTCCCCACCAACCCACCTTAACTCCACCCCAGCCCCAAGGGAGATTCCACCACTCCCCACCCCAGCCCCAAGGGAGATTCCACCACTCCCCACTCCACCCTCCAACCACCCACTCCCCTTCCCCAAGCACCCTCTCATCTCCCAAGGGAGAATTCCCACTCCCCAAGCCCCCTTTTACCTTCCCCGTACACCTCTTCCCATCCCCC
Source organism: Amorphophallus konjac (assembly GCA_022559845.1). NCBI lineage: Eukaryota > Viridiplantae > Streptophyta > Magnoliopsida > Alismatales > Araceae > Amorphophallus > Amorphophallus konjac. The sequence goes on along the minus strand of CM040117.1, from coordinate 78,118,042 downwards.
AAGACCAAAATTTAATCCCACCCTTAAACCCATTTTCAAATACCCTTTCCCTCTCACCCACCTTCCCAAATTCGTAGCTCCTCCTCCCACCACATGTTAGACCCCCTTCCAGACCCCATTCTTCCCTTTCCCCACCTTGGAACACCCCCTCCTAGACCCCCTCACAGCCCGGGCTTTCTCCACACACATCCACCCCCATTTCCCCTCCCATATACCCCATTCACCCCCGTCATCTTCAACCTACAGTTCCCAGTTGCAGATCTGCAGAAGAGTAGCAGCTTGCAGAGGCGACCACGATTTTCTCCGGACATTTCTGAAGGATAAAAAGCCATCGTTGGAAGTGTCTCCTAGTCCTCTTCACAACGGCGGTGGTCCCATCCCGTTCTGAGTTCGTGATCGCCCAGGGGAGTCATTCTTCCCCGACTGCGCAAAGCCTCCCCCCGATCATCCTGGCCACCTCCTACTTAGCCTACTCACCACCCATGGACTTCATCCTAGATAGGGATATTACCTTTGACAGATCACATTTTAGTGACTATCTTAGGTGGGAGTCTACCATAGAAAAGTACTTTGAAAAGACTTGGGTATATGGATCCGCGAGAGTCCGAAAGGCCAAGGGACGGTTTCGGGGTCAAGCCAAGAGTAAGTGGGAACACATAGAGGGATTAAGAAGGGTTAGGAGGCAAGAGCCCATTTCCTCATGGGATGATATGAAAGTAGAACTTAGAAAGATCTACATCCCCAAACATTCCCACCCCTCCTACTCAAGCACCCCTAACCCGAGGAGCACTACCACTCCTCCATCCCCACCCGGCCAACTTGAGACCGACCTTTGGTCTCCACCCCTACCAACCCCAACAAATCACCTCTCAACCATCATAACTACACTTCGCAACCAAGTCCTCTCCCTTAAGACCCAAATAAACCAAGCATCCACCTCTCCACAATTCCCCTTGGTCCCCACCACTATCCCTCCATCGTCCCCTAAAAAGGGTACACCCCCCCAATCAACCCAAACTGAACCAACCCACCTTCCACTTCCAACCCCAACCCTACCCCAACCTAGGCCACCACTACTTCCACTCCCAACCCAAGTTCAACCTCACTCACCACCCCGAGTGCATCATGCCCTAACCATCATCACCCCATCTCCAAAAGACCTTCCCATTCTCTTGAGAAAGGAGGCCACACCCACTCACATAGGAATAGTTGCTAGCCCAGACCCTCTCCCCGCCCATAAGGAAGCCCGAGTTCACACCAATGGTGAGGAAGAGCCTCAACCCTTCACCACTTCAAATAATCTGGATCTTCAAGAGCCACAAACCTTCACAAAAGGCACTATAATCATAGATTGGCCCCTAGCTAGATGGCTAAAGGAGAGACCAATTCACCCCATCAAGTCCTATGTTTATCCTCCCATAGAGCAAAACCTGCCCATTATACCCTTCACATCCTATCACACCATAATCTAAACATCCTACCAAGTGGAAATCTTAGAGGATCTTCTCAAGGGCTTAGCATGGCAATTAGAGTTGACTGGCATGTTGACTCCCATGACCCAACAACCTAGGAGCCTAGACCTCCTACACCTATGTATTGGGTCCATCACCTCAATGTGCACCATGGGTTGCTACACTAGTGACCTCCTATTATTCCTCCCTATACCCGATGAGCCCGATGCTATCCACGAATTAGAGTTGCTTATCTCGGGTAGGACATCGAGCCCTCCACTCATGGCCGACCCACTCACAAATAATTTCAGCCCAATTGTCTCATTAGAGGAGGATGACCTACCACCACTTGAGGATCTTGAGGACATAGGGCCCCTCCCCCTCGATAACCCTTTTTATGATCCCTTTGATCCCTTCCAATAGGGGTCAAAGAACCCATGGGACCCAACCACCTTATCCACCACCCACCTTTCCCTATCCCAACCCACCATGTTTGACCCAATCCACCCCATCCTAGACCCGGGTTACACCTTGGGAGCCATGACCTTGGGCCACATATCCCTAGGTAATAAGGCTGTGCCCCACCCCATGATGACCACCTTCTTAGATCCATTCGATCCTTTCCAATGGGAGTTCAAAGATTGTCCCGCACCTATACACATGGAAGTCACTTTTGGGAACATTATGCATGTGTCTAGGCTTTCCACACCCCTTGGCATGAACACTATGTTGGGTCCATTCATTCATATCACCCACATGTCAAGTAGAAAGCATGAGTGGTCCAAATTCAGATGTAGTGGTTCACCTTCACTCATCATGAGTCGTAGGCATGATAGGAGTATTCATGGATGTCCGGGTCCCCTAGCATTTGTCACCCCCATGCATGACTGGATCACCTATGGATGTCCTGGTCCTCCCCATTCCATCAAAGTCTTCTTGGCGTCAAAGCATGATTGGTCTACTTTTGGTTGCCTAGGTCCACCCATCACCCCTAGAATGTCAACATTCACAAAATTGCATGAAAGCCTTTGCAAGCACATAAGCAAGAAAAATGAGATCTATAAGAGGCCGGCTGACTCCCTTCGGCGTCACCAAGAATTCCACGTGGGTGACTTTGTCATGGTGAGGAAGGAGAGGCTCTCCCCGGGAGTCATCTCTAAATTGAGGCTACGTGGGGCTGGTCCCTTCCAGGTCCTGAGGCGCATTGGCGCTAATGCCTATGAGTTAGATCTCCCTGAGGAGTATGGAGTAAGTCCCACATTCAATGTAGCCGACCTAGTGCCATATAAGGGATCCACGGTGGTACCCAGTGAGGATATTGAGCCTATTCCCTCCGTTGAGAGAGCACCCACCTGTGAGGAGAGACCACCAGCCAAGAGAGCCCAGCGTGAGCACATTGAACGAATATTGGATGAATAGGTCACTACCACCAGGAGCAAGGTATATGAGGACTATCTCGGTAGGTGGATGGATCGGTCTCGTTCGGAAGACTTGTGGGCAGTACCACTTCTACACCCTCCGAGGAGGGAAGGACACTTACTCGACGGAGTCGAGTTCTCCGCACCCCAGGAGTATGATGGGGACATCACCTCCCATGCCCACGTTCACAGCTCGTCTCCTCGCCCCGGTTGCATCCAGCATGGTCTAGTTATTTAATTTGAGTCCTATGTAATTTTTATTTGAGTCATTTGATGTATTTTCCCTTTTATTTGAGTCTTGTACCTAGGTTAATGAGTCATTTACCTAGGTTAAGTGTCATTAGATTATTTAGAATGGTTATTGGGCCCAATTCTTTGGGCTAGGCCCAGAGGCGCCCCTACCCCCTTGGTCTTTGGTCATTGTAGTAAGAGTCAGGGACTTTTGTAGAAATGTGGGTTGCCTATATATAGGACCCCATTCCCCCCATTTCAACTTAATGAATCAATGAATGAAAATTACCATTTGAGAGTTCAAATTTTCTATTGGAGAGATTCCATTAGTTGGGTGAGAAACCCTTGGGAGTGATTCCCTCTCTCTCTACCTCTCTCTCTAATAAGTCATTTTCTCTCTCCTCCACTTTCTCTCTCTAAAACATGCGCCCCTTTCTCTCTCCTCCCCTCCCAACCACCTTTCTCTCTCCTTGATGTGACACAATGATGGATGATGATGCTCTGATACCAATTTGATGTGACACAAAATGCAGCGGAGGATAATGATACTAATTTGATGTGACGCGACTCCCTTGGACCTAGGATAGCAAGCAACACACGAGTTCGGCAACGTCACACTAGCGGACTCACTCGCGTAGGCACACTCGGGTCCGAAGGAGGACCGACGATGGAGGTGAGGGTCCGGGGGTTGGACCTCAAGGTCCCAAGGGTTTGGCTAGCTAGGAAGGGACCCCAATGGGCCAGGGATGCCCGATTTCAAGGGCGGCCGGCACCCCGAGGGCGTGGGATGCAATGGCTCTCTCTCAACTTGCTCCGCGGCGAACACAAGAATTGATTGAATTGCGGGTCGGTCGCTCGTCTCACTTCCGACGGGCAACTAAGAGCGATACTAAGCTAGCAATGGTAATAACCAGCAGCGAAGAGTGGCCAGGAGCTCACCTGATTGGCGTGAAGACGCCGATCCCGGTCGGAGACGAGGGCGAGCGGGGAAGTGTGCTCCTCGCACACTGCGCCGGTGAAGCTTCAAAACCTGTTCAAGAGTACAATTACTACACCTCGCGCAGGAGGGTGATCTCGGGGGTGGGAATTGGTTATTTACAAACAAACACTACCACCACGTAGGGTGGGGCGGTAAGCCGGCCAGGCGGGGATGGGAGGACGGACCGAAATGGCAGAAAGGAAATCAATGTGGGTTCAGCTGCAATCTGGACGGCTGGACAGGGTGTTGTTGTTGGCTCTGTCCCGGGCTTGTCCGGACTCCGAATTGAGCGAAACCACCTCGCAATGCTTCCTGACTTGAAGCCGGTGTTGTCTGAATTTTGGGGCGGCCTTTTGGGGCGGCCTTTGGAGTCAGGGACTGGCAACACTGGCGACTGAACCAGGACAGTTGGTGTGGTCTCTGGCCGGACCTGTTCTGTAGAAGTAGGTTGCAGATGCTGTCACGGGCGCTCCCGAACTCCGATTGGCACGAAATCAGTGGTGTCGTCTCCATCGTCGAGGTAGCTTTCAGATGGAGTTGGTGGGGCTACGATCTGAGGCCGTGGACGATCGGTGTGCCCTGAAGAGTAGGCACTGGTCGCTGTAGGCTGCTGGAGGCAGATCGGCGCGACAGAGGGAGAAAATTCGGAACTCTGGCCCCGGGATGCCGAATGAGGTTTTGTTTCTTTATCCTGGTTGGGAACAGATGGAGGAAGAACTTCGATGAAGGGCTGTGGGTCTGAATCCTCCACGATTAGCCGTGGTGCAGCGACGAACCGGGTTGCAGACTCTGGCAGCAGTGGCTACCAGATGCGAGCAGTGGATTGCAGAAGTTGTTCCGGCCTCTCCCGGATGCCGAATCATGAACCGTCGGAGTCGCTGGAACTGTGGACAAAGCCTCTTCACAGAAAAACTGACGGCAACACCTTCTGAGGTCGGGGTGGACAGGGGGACGCCAATGAGTGTATGCTGGTCGCAGAAGACTGGAGAAGGCAGCCTCGTGCGACTGGAGGAGAAAAATCAGAACTTGGGGTCCCGGATGCCGAATGTAGCTCTGCTTCTTTATCATGGTCCAGGACAGGGGGAGGAAGAACTTTTAAGAAGGAACTTCAGCCTGATTCCTTTCGCCGTTGGTCGTGAAGCAGCTTCCAATCGGGCTCAGGCTTTCTGCAGGTGGTGTCTGGCGCAGTCGGGGTAGGATAGCTCTCACGGGCGGCCACGAACTCGGAATTGCACGATTCTTCTTCGCCTCCGTAGTGGACTGGACGTCCTTTCCAGAAATGTATGGTACGCCACTGGATGTCGCCGTATGAATCCGGCACAGCTTCTACAAGTCGTAGTTCGTTCTGCCACCTGCAGACTATCAAAGTAGAGGGAGGGGATGGTGGAAGATCTAGTGATAGGGGTGAGGATAGGCAATGGTGGAGATGGTGGTGTGGAAGGTAGATGGGGGTAGGGTGTTGTGGGGGTGTGGAGGGGAATGGAGCAGGGGAGATGGAGGTCCAAGATGGTGGAGGGGAGGGGAGGCCGCGGCTAGGAGAGAGGGGGATGGGGGTGGTCGGCCAAGGCAATGGAGGTGGAGAGGGGTTGAGGGGTTTGACCCTAGGAGGGAGGGGAAGGGGGTGGACGACCTAGGGAGATGAAGGGCTGTATTGGGGAGAGGAAGAGTCTTCTAGGGAGGTGGATGGTTGCTTGGGGAAGGGGGATGGATGCTTTGGGAAGGTGGAAGGGTGCTTGGGGAGGTGGAATGAGTAATGGAGAGAAGTAATGGGGCCTTGGGAGTTGAAGGGACTTGCCTAGGTGGCAAGTGAGGTGGCAAGGGGTGAGGAGAGAGGGGAATTTCGAACTAGAGAGAGAGGGAGGGAGGAGAGAGAGGGGGTTCGCCCCTAGGAGAGAGGGAGTGAGAGAATTAGAGAGAGAGAGATAGACTCAAAGGGGATTCAAGTGGATTTCAAGCTTTCATTCATTCATCAATTACCTCAAAATGGTGGCTTGGGGCCCTATTTATAGGGAAACCCCAATTACATAGAAGTCCCTGGAAAATGGACTAATGATAGTAGACCAAGGGGTGGGGAATGGGGCGCCCATGGGCCAGGCCCAAAGAAGTGGCCCCTTAAGGCCTACTAACCCACTATCCTATTAAACCACTTAATGCGACCTTGGACTTAGGTAGATGACATTACCTACTTAGGTACTTGACTCAATAAAGAGAAAATTACATAGATAAGACTCAAGAAAAAAAATGAGAAAACTGCATGGCTATACTCAGAAAATGATGGCGAACAAAATGGCGAGCAACAGGACCATGTGAAGGGGTAAGCGATGTCCCCATCATACTCCCGGGGTGCGGAGAACTCGACTCCGTCGAGTAAGGGCCCACCGAGGAAGCAGCTCAGGGCGACCTGCAATCTCCAAACCCAACCTGCACCTGCGTCCAGGGGACGACTCTTCATCCTCTCAAGGCGGCCCGGACACACCCTCATGCTGGCGGTGGAACCCTACTTGCATAGTATTGCCCCTCTGTGTACACGTCGGGCTCTCAAGGCTATTTGGTGGAAGCTCTCCGGGGTGTCCCTCTTAAAGGAAGTTATAGGTTCAAAGTACTCACTGGGATTCACCGCGGTGCCCATATAGGGTGCCGGATCAGCCGCATGAGAATTGGGGTATATCCCATAGCCCATTAGTAAATCTAATCCATAAGTCAGGTTGGCCAAAGCCGCTTGGAACATGAAAGGTCCAAGTCCTCGTGCCCTCGATTTGGAGGTGGCCTTAAGATAGAGTCGTTCCAATGCCACCATCGCGAGGTTACCTCCTTGGATTTCAAAGTGCCACCCTTGAGTTATAGCCCGCTCATTATGATCGTTACTACCCATATTTGGATGCTTGCTTGAATGAGAATGCTTTGAGTGATGGTGCGGTGGGGGTGGGAAGTATGTGATATGCAGAGGGGGACCGGGGCAACCGTACATAGACCTATCATTCATGGATGTGATGAGGCATCTTGTGGACTCAGGGGGGCCTGGGAAACCATAGGTGGATCTATCGTGTATGGCTGTGAGAATTACTGGGGGACCCGGACATCCATGTGTGCTCCATTCAAGTGTAAGGGCTATGAAGAATGTGGGTGGGCCAGCACAACCAAATGTAGGCCAGTTATGTATTGAGCCTAAACTGTGCGTGACATGCATGGGAGGGCTGGACTCATGACCCTTGTCGAATGATGTGACATGCCAAGATGGGTGCTTTCTTCTCTTAGAGATGATGACCATGTGTGTGGGTATGGGGTGACCTTTAAGCTCCCATTTGTAAGGGTCGAAGGGATCATAGTAGGTATGTATCATGGGGTGGGGCACTACCTTGTTCCCTAGGTGTATACTGCCCATGGTCATGGTTCCCTTGGTGTGGACTGGGTCTAGGACGAGGTGTGTTGGTTCTAGCATGGTTGGTGAGGGTAGGAGGGAGTGGGTGGTGGGTAGGGCGGTCAGGTCCCATGGGTTCATTGTCTTCCATAGGGTGGGATCAAAGGGGTCATGCAATGTGTTACCAAGGGTGAGGTATTCTTTCACCTCAAGGTCTCCAAATGTTGAGTCCTCCTCCTCAAATGTAGTAATTGAACCCAAGTTCGAGGAGGGTTGGTTGGTCATGATTGGAGGGCTTGGCATCCTACCCGAAATAAGTAACTCCAATTCGCGGATAGCATCGGGCTCTTCGGGAATGGGGAGGGATAAAAGAAGGTCGCTAGTGTAGCAACCCATAGTGTAAATGGAAGAGATGGACCCGACACATAGATGTAGGAGGTTAAGACTCCTAGGTTGGTCGGCTACAGTGGTCAACATGCCAGTTAGCTTCATTTGCCAAGTTAGACCCTCAAGAAAATCCCCTAATGTTTCCACCTGATAGGATGATTGGATTGTGGTGTGATAGGTGGATAAGGGTACTATAGGAAGGTTTTGCTCCATGGGTGGGTAAGCATGGACCATGAGATCTCCAAATGGGTTCTCCTTTAGCCAATGTGAAAGGGGTTCTCCTAAGATAAACTCGGTCCCTATTAAGGAGGGTGGTGTAAGGTTAAGACCACCATGTGAAGTTCCTTCTTCTTCCTGGACATGGGTGATGTCTATGGCGGGGGTTGGTGTGTTCACCTTTATGGGGTCGGGTATGGGAATCATGTGTTCCTCTATCAAGGAGGTGAGATGGTCCCGTGAGGGTGTGGTGGTGAGGATAGGTGTGTGGTACCCCCGAGGTGGGAGGTAAAGGGGAACTTGGTTTGGGATCGGTAAGGGGAGAAGTGGAGGCCTAGGTTGGGGTTGGATAGGGGTTGGTAGTGGAAGATGGATGGGTTGAGGAGGATTGGGTTGGTTGGTTTTAGGGGGTGTGTCTCTTTTAGGGGAAGATGGAGGGGTGGTTTTGGGGATCAAGGAAGTTTGTGGAGTGTGGGTTTGTGGGAGAGTTTTGGGTGGGGTGGTGGTGGCCATCATGGGCCTAGGTGGAGTGGACATGGGGACCACACGGGTTGGAATGGTGAGGGTGGAGTGAGCCATGATGCTTCCTCCACTTGGGATGGAAACTTCTTGGCCTAACCCATGATATTGTGATTCATACTCTTCTTCCCAATCGGGGGAGGCCTCATATTCCTCAACTTCAATCCCATTCCCTTGTGGTGTGGGGGTCTTGCTCTCCAAGGGAGTGGGAAGGCCTTTTGGCGATGGGGTGGTGCAAGTTGGAATTATTTGGGGTGGTGGAGTTTGGACCCTAAGGGAGGTCTTGGGTTGACTGGGAGGGGAAGGGGGAGTGGGAGTGCTCCTCGAGTGATGATTCACAAGGTGGGAGTGGGTAGGTTGGGTAGTGAAGATCTTCCTAATCTCACTCCTCATCTCTTCCAATGAGTCTATGGGTCCTTTGGTTTCCCATCTAAATTCATCCCGAGGTGACCAAGCTCTAGGGTCGTGGTTCCTTTTTGCTTCAAGCCGGTCAAGTCGGGTGGTGAGGGTATCAAGATAGTTATGAATCTTGTTGGTGAGAGTGTCAAATCGGTCCATGGATATTTGGGACATCTCCCTAGGGTGGTCATGCAATGGAGTGATGGAAACCATGATGCAAGGGAGGCTCAAATGATAATGCCCAAGGACTAGACTCGTAGAGACAAGTCTAAAACTTGCTCTGATACCACTTGATGTGACACAATGATGGATGATGATGCTCTGATACCAATTTGATGTGACACAAAATGCAGCGGAGGACAATGATAATAATTTGATGTGACGAGACTCCCTTGGACCTAGGATAGCAAGCAACACACGAGTTCGGCAACGTCACACTAGCGGACTCACTCGCGTAGGCACACTCGGGTCCGAAGGAGGACCGACGATGGCGGTGAGGGTCCGGGGGTTGGACCTCAAGGTCCCAAGGGTTTGGCTAGCTAGGAAGGGACCCCAATGGGCCAGGGATGCCCGATTTCAAGGGCGGCCGGCACCCCGAGGGCGTGGGATGCAATGGCTCTCTCTCAACTTGCTCCGCGGCGAACACAAGAATTGATTGAATTGCGGGTCGGTCGCTCGTCTCACTTCCGACGGGCAACTAAGAGCGATACTAAGCTAGCAATGGTAATAACCAGCAGCGAAGAGTGGCCAGGAGCTCACCTGATTGGCGTGAAGACGCCGATCCCGGTCGGAGACGAGGGCGAGCGGGGAAGTGTGCTCCCCGCACACTGCGCCGGTGAAGCTTCAAAACCTGTTCAAGAGTACAATTACTACACCTCGCGCAGGAGGGTGATCTCGGGGGTGGGAATTGGTTATTTACAAACAAACACTACCACCACGTAGGGTGGGGCGGTAAGCCGGCCAGGCGGGGATGGGAGGACGGACCGAAATGGTAGAAAGGAAATCAATGTGGGTTCAGCTGCAATCTGGACGGCTGGATAGGGTGTTGTTGTTGGCTCTGTCCCGGGCTTGTCCGGACTCCGAATTGAGCGAAACCACCTTGCAATGCTTCCTGACTTGAAGCCGGTGTTGTCTGAATTTTGGGGCGGCCTTTGGAGTCAGGGACTGGCAGCACTGGCGACTGAACCATGACAGTTGGTGTGGTCTCTGGCCGGACCTGTTCTGTAGAAGTAAGTTGCAGATGCTGTCACAGGCGCTCCCGAACTCCGATTGGCACGAAACCAGTGGTGTCGTCTCCGTGGTCGAGGTAGCTTTCAGCTGGAGTTGGTGGGGCTACGATCTGAGGCTGTGGACGATCGGTGTGCCCTGAAGAGTAGGCACTGGTCGCTGTAGGCTGCTGGAGGCAGATCCGCGCGACAGAGGGAGAAAATTCGGAACTCTGGCCCCGGGATGCCGAATGAGGTTCTGTTTCTTTATCCTGGTTTGGAACAGATGGAGGAAGAACTTCGATGAAGGGCCGTGGGTCTGAATCCTCCACGATTAGCCGTGGTGCAGCGACGAACCGGGTTGCAGACTCTGGCCGCAGTGGCTACCAGATGCGAGCAGTGGATTGCAGAAGTTGTCCCGGCCTCTCCCGGATGCTGAATCATGAACCGTCGGAGTCACTGGAACCGTGGACAAAGCCTCTTCACAGAAAAACTGACGGCAACACCTTCTGAGGTCGGGGTGGACAGGGGGACGCCAATGAGTGTATGCTGGTCGCAGAAGACTGGAGAAGGCAGCCTCGTGCGACTGGAGGAGAAAAATCAGAACTTGGGGTCCCGGATGCCGAATGTAGCTCTGCTTCTTTCTCATGGTCCGGGACAGGGGGAGGAAGAACTTTTAAGAAGGAACTTCAGCCTGATTCCTTTCGCCGTTGGTCGTGAAGCAGCTTCCAATCGGGCTCAGGCTTTCTGCAGGTGGTGTCTGGCGCAGTCGGGGTAGGATAGCTCTCACGGGCGGCCACGAACTCGGAATTGCACGATTCTTCTTCGCCTGCATAGTGGACTGGACGTCCTTTCCAGAAATGTATGGTACGCCACTGGATGTCGCCGTATGAATCCGGCACAGCTTCTACAAGTCGTAGTTTGTTCTGCCACCTGCAGACTATCAAAGTAGAGGGAGGGGATGGTGGAAGATCTAGTGATAGGGGTGAGGATAGGCAATGGTGGAGATGGTGGTGTGGAAGGTAGATGGGGGTAGGGTGTTTTGGGGGTGTGGAGGGGAATGGAGCAGGGGAGATGGAGGTCCAAGATGGTGGAGGGGAGGGGAGGCCGCGGCTAGGAGAGAGGGGGATGGGGGTGGTCGGCCAAGGCAATGGAGGTGGAGAGGGGTTGAGGGGTTCGACCCTAGGAGGGAGGGGAAGGGGGTGGATGACCTAGGGAGATGAAGGGCTGTATTGGGGAGAGGAAGAGTCTTCTAGGGAGGTGGATGGTTGCTTGGGGAAGGGGGTGGATGCTTTGGGAAGGTGGAAGGGTGCTTGGGGAGGTGGAATGAGTAATGGAGAGAAGTAATGGGGCCTTGGGAGTTGAAGGGACTTGCCTAGGTGGCAAGTGAGGTGGCAAGGGGTGAGGAGAGAGGGGAATTTCGAACTAGAGAGAGAGGGAGGGAGGAGAGAGAGGGGGTTCGCCCCTAGGAGAGAGGGAGTGAGAGAATTAGAGAGAGAGAGAGAGATAGACTCAAAGGGGATTCAAGTGGATTTCAAGCTTTCATTCATTCATCAATTACCTCAAAATGGTGGCTTGGGGCCCTATTTATAGGGAAACCCCAATTACATAGAAGTCCCTGGAAAATGGACTAATGACAGTAGACCAAGGGGTGGGGAATGGGGCGCCCATGGGCCAGGCCCAAAGAAGTGGCCCCTTAAGGCCTACTAACCCACTATCCTATTAAACCACTTAATGCGACCTTGGACTTAGGTAGATGACATTACCTACTTAGGTACTTGACTCAATAAAGAGAAAATTACATAGATAAGACTCAAGAAAAAAAATGAGAAAACTGCATGGCTATACTGAGAAAATGATGGCGAACAAAATGGCGAGCAGCAGGACCATGTGAAGGGGTAAGCGATGTCCCCATCACTCCTCCCCCCGCCAATAACTCATCCCCAACTCCCCACCAACCCACCTTAACTCCACCCCAGCCCCAAGGGAGATTCCACCACTCCCCACTCCACCCTCCAACCACCAACCACCCACTCCCCTTCCCCAAGCACCCTCTCATCTCCCAAGGGAGAATTCCCACTCCCCAAGCCCTCTTTTACCTTCCCCACACACCTCTTCCCATCCCCCAAGACCAAAATTTAATCCCACCCTTAAACCCATTTTCAAATACCCTTTCCCTCTCACCCACCTTCCCAAATTTGTAGCTCCTCCTCCCACCACCTGTTAGACCCCCTTCCAGACCCCATTCTTCCCTTCCCCCACCTTGGAACACCCCCTCCTAGACCCCCTCACATCCCGGGCTTTCCCCACACTCATCCACCCCCATTTCCCCTCCCATATACCCCATTCCCCCCCGTCATCTTCAACCTACAGTTCCCAGTTACAGATCTGCAGAAGAGTAGCAGCTTACAGAGGCGACCACGGTTTCCTCTGGATGTTTCTGAAGAATCAGGAGCTATCGTTGGAAGCGTCTCCCAGTCCTCTTCGCAACGGCGGTGGTCCCATCCCGTTCTGAGTTCGTGATCACCCAGGGGAGTCATTCTTCCCCGACTGCGCAAAGCCTCCCTGGCAGGAGACCAGATCCGGAGTGAAAGCCCAACTGAGATGGTCCTGCTTGGAATATGATCGAGAGTTCTTCTTCAACAAGCTTCTACTACGAGTCTTCTTTCTTTTCCAAAAAGCAGAGCTCAGTTTGGCATCCGAAACAAGGAGTTATCAATTTTCTACCCCGAGTGCACGGTTCTGCTTCCCCACAGTCTGCACCGACCTCTCATCAGAGTTCAGAGCCCACTGGTCTTCTCCGACAACGTTTGGCTTTCCCGCCAGTTTTGATTCGAATAGGACCCGTCAACAGTTCCAACGGCTCTGGCGGCACCTGATTCTGAGTTCGGGAGCGGTCGTCGCATCCTATTCTTCCTGCTGTTGGAAACCTGAAGCTGTCAGAACCGAGGGTCTGCCACCCTGTTCAAGCCCCTACCCCGACCAGGAGCGGTGCCCGAAGAAATCAACAAAATTCAATCATCATCCCGATCCAGCTACGAAGAATCTCTAAGTTGTCTCGTCATCGAAAAAATTCTGGAGTGGCCACAACATTGTGATAACCATCAGTTAGTCCTGAAGCACAGATAGCGGACAGAACCGACGTCGGCTTCCTTGTTGATCGCTAGTTAGGTGTCACCCCTCCCCGCTTGGCCGGCTGAAGGCCCCTCCCTGTGTGGAGGTAGTTTTGGATGTAATATCAGTTGACCCCCACCCCTAGATCCCCCCCTTGTATGGGGTGTAGTGTTGTAACAATTTGAGCAGGTCAAGCTACCCCGGCGCGGCGTGTTGGGAACCCACGCTTCCCCGCTCGCCCACGTCTCTGAGCGGGACCGGTTTCTTCAAACCAGTTGAGTAAGTGCTCCACTCCTAGCTCCATTTAGTGCTTGTTCTTCTAATATTAGTTCATAAACTCCGCTGGCCGTGAGAGTGAGAGCCTGATCCTTGAGCTCTTTGCTTCAAGAGATCACCGTGGGGTGAGGAGTGTAACCCGTGCCTTGGCACCTCGTCGGCTCCCTTGAATTGGGCTGCCATTACCCTTGGGAATTAACCTAGGCCTTGCTGGCCCTCTACCAACAAGGGCCCAGCCCTCACAACCTCTCCTTGGCATTTCCAAGCTACCCCGGGTCTTGGGTGAGCATCGGGTGAGCGGTCGCCATTATCGGTCCGTTTGAATTGCAAATTGTGCTTGTTCATTTTGGTCCAAGGGTGTGTCACATCACGAAGGTCTCGACTAAGTCGGCAAGGTGGTCTTCGGCCTTCGATGTTTTGACGAGCATATCATCAATGTAGGCCTCGACGTTCCGACCGAGCTGTCGTTCAAAGATGTGGTTGATCAGTCTCTGATATGTTGCTCCAGCGTTCTTCAACCCGAATGGCATTCGGGTGTAGCAGTGTACGCCGAAGTCGGTGATGAAGTCCATCTTCTCGATGTCCTCCGGGTCCATCCTGATCTGATGGTAACCAGAGTAGGTGTCTAGAAAGTTGAGCAGCTCGTTGCTAGAGGTTGAGTCGACCAGTTGATCGATGCTTGGCAGCGGGTAGCAATCCTTCGAGGTAGCCTTGTTGAAGTCGGTGAAGTCTACGCACATTCGCCACTTTCCCGATGCTTTCGGTACCAGGACGACGTTGGCGAGCCACGTAGGGTACATGACTGGATAGAAGAGACCAGTCTTTTGCCCCTTGGTGACTTGCTCCTTGATGATCGTTTGCTTCTCCGAGGCGTGCTTTCTCCTACGTTGTTGGATGGGCTTCACCGTTGGGTCGGGGTTGAGCTTGTGCATTACCACATCTCCCTGGATCCCGGGAAGGTGCTCGTACGACCATGCAAAGACTCAGATGTACTAGGAAAGGAGATCCTTATATTTTTCTTGTTCCTCAAGTGGTAGATCGGCTCCGATCTTGACTCCTAGAGTCGGGTCGCCGTTGAGAAAGACCGTTAGCAACTCGCCGCCAGGCTCAGATGTTGCTGGTCCCTTGTCGGCTTCCTTTACTCCTTTATTTTTCCCTTCCGGCCTAGTGGCTTCAACCGAGATTATATAGCACCATCTAGCCAATGCCTGGTTGCCCCGGACCTCCCCCACGCCATACTTGGTAGGGAACTTCATTTTTTGGTGAAAGGTAGAGGGCACCGCTTTCATTCGGCTGAGGATACCTCGGCCGAAGATGGCATTATATGTCGTCATCCCCTTAATCACGATGAAGTCCACCATAACCGTAGCGGTTTTGGGCAGGGTGCCGATAGTAACTGGCAGGCTCAGGGCTCCCTCGGGATTAGTTGCCTGGCCGTTGAACCCATACAGGGGGGTTCGGATCGGGCGGAGTTTAAGTGGATTCTCTCCCATCTTGAGGAAACAATCATAGGATAATACATCAGGGGAATTGCTATTGTCAACTAAGATCATGTCTACGTTACAATGGTTTATCGTGGCCGATACAACTAGAGCGTCGTCATGCGGGGTGGTTAACCCTTCCAGGTCCTGGTCAGAGAATACCAGGGCCTGTAGTTTGCTCACCTGCGGGGCCTTAGGGAGCTCAACAGAGGCTCGGGTCACCCGCTAGGCGTGACGCTTTCTTCCTCGACTACTGTCTCTTCCTGATGCCGCGCCGCCCGCGATGACGTTGATGTGGACTCCGCGGGGGGCATTGTTGATTTCTTCGGGGGCGCCTCAGTCTTCCTTCTACCCGGACACATACCGGGAAAGGTGTCACTGGCGGACGAGGCGCTCGATCTCATCCTGGAGCTGATGGCAATCGCTGGTGTGATGCCCATGATTGCTGTGGAACAGACAATGCTTGTGGTGATTGCGGTGCTTGGCCTTCATAGGCTCGGGCTGGTGGGGGAGACCTGAGCCTTTGATGTCTTCATAGATTTCATAGACGGGAGCAGTAAGGGGAGTATACCGCTCGTACTTTTGGGACGGCTCCTTGCGATCTCCGTCCTAGTTCCGCCTCTTTCCTTGTCCCGTCCCTTGCTCGGACGGTCGCTTCTTGTCCTCCTCCTGACCTGAGCCTGTCATGCCTCGGCAGGCGCTGAGGACTTCTTCGCACTCTGCATGGCGCAAGGCTAGGGTCACTAGCTCGGAGAGGGAGGTGGGAGGATGAAGCACTAGCTCACGCCGTAGGTTTTCATCGCGGGTACCCCCGGTTAATGCGGTGATGGCTGAGGCAACATCCAGGCGGGGGATGCGCTGGGCTTCCGATTTAAATCGGTTGATATAAGCCCACAACTTCTCCCCCTGTTCCTGCTTGAGTGCCAGTAATCTCGCCATCGACCGGGGTGGACCGCTGCCGGTGAAGCTTTCCTTGAACACTCGCCCAAATTGCTTGAAGCTGTGGATGCTGCCGGGGGCGAGGGCCCTGAACCAGGCCTGAGCGCCCTGAACCAGAGTGGTCAGGAACACTCGGTACTTGATTACGTCGGATGCCCCATGCAGGGTCATTAGGGCGTCGAAGCTGTCGTAGTGATCGGCCGGGTCTCCCTAGCCGTCGTATGACTTGAAGGCTAGAAGTGAAATCCTAGGGGAAATCTCGGCCTTCAAGATATGGTCAGAGAATGGGGATCGCTCCTCATCCTCCACGAGAGAGGTCTTCTGCAAGGCGTAGAGGGCGCGCTCTTTCTCCGTGAAATGCCTCTCAAAGTCTCGCAGCCAGAGGGATAACTCCGGTTGTCGTTGGTTTGAGGGACTAGGGGGGCGCACTTGTATGCTGTCCCGGCGCTCCTTAGGGGCCTCGGTCTTCGAGAACGGTCAGCGCGTTCCGGACTTCTCCCTCCTCGGGGTGGAGGACGCTTCCTGCTCTGGGGAAGGGGCATGCGATGGTCCTCCTGATAGGTTACGGATGAGCCGCCGCCCCCGGAGGGTAAAACGGCCTCCAACAGTTTGCTGTGAGGCATCTCCGCAAGGGGGGCTCTTCCGGGGGAGATGCGACTTCTCTTCCCTGGCCGCTTGGGCCCTCATGAGATCAATGAGGACATCCAGTTTTACGTTGGGGCGTCGGTACTCCTGTCGGGAAGCTGTTCCCCCGCCTCTGACGGAGGTATCTCGTTGGCGTGGTTGCCTGACGAGGAATTCTCCGTGGGGAGGGAAGGTGCGCCTTCTTCCGTCACCAGGGCCTTTCCCATGTCACCGGCAGTCCTCCTGCCAGAATTCCTTCGCACCATGATGGCTCTTTGTTTGTTTCCCACAGACGGCACCAGATGAAGAGGGGCGATCTCGCACTACTCCTGTGCGGGGAAGTGGATAACCACGTAGCCTTGAAGTATGAACTGCAAGAGGGGAAACATGTCAGGGGTGCCCAGGGATGGATCCTCGGGGAAAACCCTCCGATGCTTAAGTCAGCAAGTGTAGTAGAGCACAAGTGCAAAGGGAGGAGTTAGGAGGAAGATGGGAGCGTGAGATCCCTCTCCACCGAAAGGTGAAGTGGTTCCTGCTCAGGGTTTTTGGCTTACCCCTACACAATAGGGTTCTTCCGGTTTAAATAATGGCTCGTTGAGTGCATGATCCCTGTAAGCTGAGGAGATTAGGGGGGGTTACGTCCTCCTTGCGGGCTCTTTATAGCATACGGACTCTTGGTTTCCCCTATCCCCTTGAGCTCCCAGCTTTTAAGGGACGCATAATGGCCGTACAGATAAGCTTCCATCAGCTGGCCCGAGCATATGGTGCTCGCCCAGGAGGTGCCTCCCGAGGGATAAGTGCACAGTTTGGGCAAGGAATATGGGGCTCCGAAGGAGCTCTCCCGATCAACTAATGCTCGGCATTCCTAACCCGAAGGTCGCTTAGGAAGCGCTTGTTCCGAGTGAGTTATTGGGCTTATATTGAGTGGGCCTAGGGGCTACCACTTCAAGGAGCTGGGCCTCGTTGGGTCGGGTCAGACCTCGTTTGGCCTCTCCATACGGGCGGCTAGATTTCCCCTCTCCAAGCATCATCCGTCTTCAAGCATTCAAGCTCGTTGTGGGCGAATCTTAGTGGAAGAGCTTCGTTGGCTTCGTTTCTTTCAAGATCTATCTCCCACCTCCATCAAAGTTCAAGGAAAATATATTTGGGTGGTCTCCATCTATCAAGAGGATATTTATGCAACCTCTCCATGTCCATTTTGTTGATTGTTCTTCAGTTCATCATTTCTATCAAGCATGTATTGAACATTCATTTTTATTTCTGAACTCGGTATATCTGTGTGGTGGACGGAGCTGCGTCTCCGTGAGTGGAATATTGTTCGGGGTGAGTTCCCCGAGTCTGTGTGGTTGTGCTGCCATGGCAGCGGTCTGGGGCTAGGCCCCCGTGCGTGTGTATTGATGTAGGAGCAGCGTGTGTGTGTGGTGTTCGGGTTCGTCCCCGGTTGCTACGATTCGTAGTGTGTTGATGAAGTCTCATCGGGTTATGGTGAGGGGTGGACGTAGGGAGCCCGTCGTGGTCCCGAACCACCTAAAAATCTTTGTGCTTCATGTGGTTTACCTGTGTGTTTGTCTATTTCTTCTATCTCCATTCACAGGCTAGTTTATTGATTTTTATTCACTGCACCATCGCTTTTCGTTGTGTCTGCTATCCGTGTTCTGTAGAAGTTCAATCATTATTTGCTTAGGCCTTTTGTGTGAGATCGGAGAGTTCGAGAGTACTTGTTATTATAGTGTGTCTATTTGCTTACGTTAGAACTCTTCTTGGTAGTTTATCTTATTCCGTTGCATAAAATTTTAAAACTACCACTACCTTTTAAGGGGAAAATTCAACCCCCCTTCTTGTCCAAACGTCTATCTGGGCCAACACACAAAGCCAGGAAGGTGCAGAGACTCTTTTGCCCCTTCTGGGGGCTTCGTCTCCTTCCTATAAATAGCGATTATAAGACCTGTGAATTACGGATTCTTATCGAATTTATAATTCAGAAAATTTCCATGAAATTGGGTAATTTTCTGGGCCTTTTGCATAAGTTATGCATGAATTAATCCATTTATATAATGAATTATAGAAAATGGTGGGGCATTATCATAATTTTGGTTCTTTTAATGCCTTTTTGCAATTGAAGGTTTTATAACAAAAAATAAATAAATATTAAAGCCAAAACCCATTTTCTTTCACCCACGAGAGGAACCCCACGGTTCCCCTCTCCCCTCCTCACGCACCGTCCCTCTCTCCCTCTCGTTCTCACGACGTCTTGCTCCACCCGGCTACGGGCGGCTTAGAGGAGGAGACTCCGATGAGCTCAGGGTGACGGTGGTGTGCTCGTGAGGCCGTGAAGGTGGGTTCATGTGTGGGTGGAGTTTCTCCCATTTAGGAGGTGGTTTTGACGCAAGGAACGGCGTTCTTTCGCGATTCCAAGTAAGGGGATGGATTCTACCTTACTCTAGCATGCTTTCCTATTGTTTTTAGTGGTTATATGCATGCTAGAATGGTTATTTGGATCAAAGGCTTCATGTGGGTTGAGTTCTTAAAATTCTAGCATGTTTAATCTTATGGAATGCTTCATTTATTGTGTTTTTAGGGCTTAAAGCATGTAAAAATGATGTATGACAGGTTAAAACAGGTGTTCCTCTTGTAATCCCATTGTCTTGGATGATTTGGGAGGGGTTTAAAATGGGTAGACCATATTTCGCACCGTCTAGAATAGTAGCGGTCGTCACCGGACCGCTATTGTGGTTTAGCGGCCTCCACTGGACCGCCAAAGTGGTTTAGCAGTCTTCAATGAGACCGCCTTTTGTGCGCTAAGGCGGTGGACGAGTAGCGGTCATGCGAATGACCGCCTTTGTCTAGTTGGAGTCACCACATGACCGCTACTGTACTTTAGCGATCTAGTGAGGACCGCTAATGTTCTCCAACCAGTTTTCAGCCGTGTTTGTTTGGCCGTGTGTTTGGGGTTGTACCCTTGATATCTTTACATGCTATAATGATTTGAAATGTGTATTTATGTCCCATTTTGAGTCGGCTTCTCTTTCCTATGTGACTGACCCACTAGTCGTAGCCCGACGACCCTTAGAGTCGGCCCACCGAGGAGAGGTGACGGGGCAGTCCCGATGTATGGCTTTTAGACTAGTTTCTGTGGGCCCCCTTGCTTTGCAATAGCGTCCGTCTGGGGGGGAAAAGTTAGCTAGAGGCCTGGCTCAAGGCATTGAGCTTGTGTGTGCACACATGATCAGGGGCGTGGACTTGCGCTGACGAGCATAACCCTGACTAGTCCTTGTCTTTGGTTACAGTTATGGTGTCTCAGTTACCATGTTCGAGGTGAGTAGGAGACACCCGAGACGCGGTGTAAGTCGTCAGTGGACGCGTTTGGTCTTACTTCTAGTGGTTTCTTTTCTCTTGTCACTTGGTCTGTGGAAATTTGACTCGAATGGTGAATGAAAGATTCTCGTGTTTAATTATGCGCTTTAATTGGCATGAATTTGTGTGACATTAATTTTTAGCTATGTTAATTAATTGATGTTCTTGTACAACCTTCTTTAATTGATATAGTTGCATGCCAATTAGTTATCTGTTATGATTAACTGTCTCTCTCATGTTTTTAGCTGTGAGGTAGGGATCTACGGGACCCCTACTGAGTCAATGAAATGAGACTCACCCTTTGCTTTTCAGGTGAGGCGCAGCAGTCCTTGGGTTTTGTCACGCCCCGAGCGCGGAAGATACCCGGATATGCGCGACGAGTTTATATCAATCATGTCAATCAGAGTGGTCGTGTATTCGACACAAAGACAGAGATGCGTAAAATAGCAAGATAACCCAATCCTTTATTTCATAATAGACTATTACAAATCCAATACTCTGTTTAATAAAAAGAAAAGTACATAGTCGACTCAAGAAAACTATAGAAACAACTAGACGACACTTGAGCAGCTCTATCACTTTCACTCTTGACCATTCCCATCCGATTGACTTCCATCGTCGTCGGACTTACCTGAAAAGTAAGGGACAAACGGAATGAGCGAACGCTCAGTAGGAAATTATATCTCAAGTACTAGCAAGGGGTTTAAGTAATTACAGTTTCATGAATGCAATGAAGCTATGCATGCTCGCATAAAACGACAAGATAGAGAAAATGTAATATCAAGGAATTAAGATGGACAAATCATGAACTTTCAATAAGATAACAAGACATTTGAGATATTCAAGCAAGTACATTTAACAAGTCATGTCAAGAACTTTGGCTATCATGTAGCAAGCAAGTAAATTACCCTTTTTCGGGCCACGCATTTCATGTCAAGTCAAGTACGATTTCAAGCACAAGATTTATGTGGAATGTCCAATCTAGAAAGTAAAGTACTCGGTATAATGCCAGATACCTTATCATTTTAACTCCCATGGGCACAAGTACTTTCGGGTGCTCCTCCCAGGACCAGATCGGGCCCTATATGCGCAGGCATTTATCATGTGTTTTGACATCCACTCTTATATATATATAGCCAATTTTGAATTTTAATAATCAAGCTTATAGACATGTATGACAACTTTGACAGAATGGAGTCTAAAAATATGACAAGGGACATAGAATGGCGATAATAACGGTATAATCACGATATCGATAAAACTAGGTAGAATATGGTTCCCTGAACTTGGGTACCATGACAAATCAATATGGACATTCTTTATATAGAATTGAGGTCCACATGAACAGTATATCAAAGATAAGATACCCTCATTCTTATCATAGAATTGAGGTTTACAAGAATGACATGATATGGCATGATATCATCATCCCATTAAGAATTTCTTATGATATACTCTTTGTATAATCATAAGGGCCGGTATACCATGTTTCTTTAGAGTGACATGGCATCAATGGTGTAATGGGTTTTTAGGGTACAACCAGCTCAGTCGGCCTTGAGGGAATCCAAGGCTACGAGGAGTCTTACGGAGGTCTCTATGACTAACTCGCTAGTCCAAAGGAACGGAATGTCCAATGGAGAGCTTGTATGTCAATGAGAATTGAGTGTGATCGATAAAATAATCGTGAAACGTGGGACTATACTCACGGAGCGGAGAATAGTGCCGATATATATATTATATAACATATGAAACCATCGGTTAACAGAAATAGTGGAAAATCAGTTTTTACAGTAAAATAACGACTTAATCAGAGTCGTTTATCAAGTAATTAACGCCTAACAGAAGGGCGTTTACACATGTTTCTATTTTGCAAAATTTTAATATTTCATTAATTTATCTAAAACGCGCCCTGATCAGGGGCGTTTATTCAAGATTTGACGACTACACCAGAAGGCGTCCTTTTATTTTCACTGTTTGACAGAATATCAATATTTTCAGGAATTTATCAAAAACGCGCCCTGGGAAGGGGCGTTACCATTTAATTCTATTTTTCAGAATATGTATTCCAAGATTTTAACAGATACGCGCCCTAGTAAGGTGCGTTTCTTTTCAATTCACGCCCTGTGATGGGGCGTTAACACATGGAAAACGACCTAGGCTAGGTCGTGAATTCAAGAAATACCAGGAAAGCAAGATTTGCAAGATAATCAAGGATAACAATCATATAGTCATGACAGGAAAATTGGCAGGAATTCAGATGCAGTATATTAGATTTGATGTTTCATGTTTATTGACTTTTAACCGTTAACAATTATTGATTTCATGTAATTGCATGGATAATCAGTTCTTAAGATAGGTGATTAATATTTACATGAAATTAACGCCTGTGTACAGGGCATCAAATATGAAATTGACGACCTGGGCAGGGTCGTGTATTGTAAATTAGCGCCCTGGACATGGGCGTCTCTTTCAAAATATTGCAGAAAGATAATAAAACCATATTAAACCGTATGCATGTCATGTCAATACGTATATAAGTCTTGTCTTAATTTATTTGGGCTACAGTAACTTGAGAAAACCTACCTTTAATGGTTGATTTGGTTTAATCGAAGGGACGAAGAATCCCGCTGAAGTCTTCTGACGGCAGCAGTAACAGGAAGAGAAGGTGATTGTGATTGTTGAGGATGATGAAGATATTGATCTTCTGTCTTCAGGAACTTCACCCAACAATCGATCTGTAGGAAAAAGGAAGGAAGATGAGGAAGATGGGGACATAACCGTAGTTAGGAAAAGTTTTAGAAGAACCTTACCTATGTTCTTCACAACGTGTGCTCTCTTCGACCTGTAAGAAGAGAAGGAGATGAAGAACGTTAGTTCTTCATACACTCGAAACAGGAAAACAAAGGAATAAGAAGAACAGTTCTGTTCTTACTTACCGTCGCAGAGGCTTGAATCAAATAGGTTTAGGGTTTGTTCGATCAAGACTATTTATAGGATTTTTGGTATTTCTAATAGGGGTAGTGTTTGAGTGAGGGTAATATATCCCTATTAGAGTCCTTGCCCTATTAACCACTTACTAGATTAACATGATCCTTCCCTGGATAAGCTCTGGGTTCGAACGGTTCACGAACTGAATTAACGACCTTGGTCAGGTCGTCGATTCTTGAATTGACGACCTTGTGCAGGTCGTTTCTTAAGAAGCGCCTGGTACGAGGGCGTTCTTTGTTTTAAAACACGCCCATACTAGAGGCGTTACTTGGCCTTGCCCTGTTTGTCGGTTGAAATTGACGCCGTTAGGTGAGGGCGTCACTTCTTTAAGCACGCCTTAGCTAGAGGCGTTATTATTAAATTAACGCCTTTATAAGAGGCGTTATTTGCATTTTGGTTTTATTCACCCCTTTAACCCTCTTCTTATTATCTGTATTACTTCTGTAATATATATATTTTAATTCATTTCAAATATTCATTCATCAGGGTTGCTACACCCTCCCCCACTTAAAAAGAATTTGGTCCCCAAATTCAATTGCATAATAAGTATATACGCGGAGAGTGTAGAGTATATACCTCTTAGAATAACTCGGGAAATCGTTTCTTCATAGATTCCTCGGTCTCCCATGTGGCTTCGTATTCAGTATTCTTATTCCATTGTACCTTAAGCATGGGAATAACCTTATTCCTTAGAGCTCGTATTTCACGATCTAAGATCTTCATAGGCTTCTGTTCATATGTGAGATCTTTCTGGATCACCAGATCTCCATGTTCAATAATATGCGATGGATCGTGCACATACTTCTTCAACATAGATAAATGAAATACATTATGTACCTCGGACAATTGAGGAGGCAACGTGATGCGATTAGCAACCTCGCCAACTCTTTCAAGTACCTCAAATGGTCCGATGAATCTTGGCGTAAGCTTGCCCTTAACACCAAATCTTCGTATGCCACGTCCAGGTGATATCTTGAGAAATACATGATCTCCGATTTGGAATTCAAGATCTCTCCTTCTTGTGTCAGCATAAGCCTTTTACCTTGTCTGAGCAACTTGCAATCTTTCTCTGATTACTTGCATCTTCTCAGTTGTATCCCTTACCATGTCTGGACCTAATAGTTATTTCTCTCCAACCTCGTTCCAGCATAAAGGCGATCGGTAACTCCTTCCATATAAAGCTTCGAAAGGTGCCATTTGGATACTAGCTTGGTAGCTATTATTATATGCAAACTCAGTTAAAGGTAAATGATCATGCCAGCTTCCACCAAAATCAATGATGCAAGCTCTTAGCATATCTTCCACTACTTGGTTTGTTCTTTCGGTCTGACCATCCGTTTGCGGGTGAAAAGCAGTACTAAAGTTAAGCCTTGTTCCCAACGAATGTTGTAATCCTTTCCAAAAATGAGAAGTGAAACGGGGATCTCTGTCAGACACGATCGAGACAGGAATTCCATGTATCCTGACTACTTCCTTGTATAGTGCGGCCAATACATCTACTGACCACCGGCTCTTTATTGGTAAGAAATGCACCGATTTAGTCAAGCGGTCAATAATAACCCATATTCCATCATGTCCTCCTTTTGATTTAGATAAACCCATGATGAAATCCATACCAATATCCTCCCACTTCCACTTTGGAATATCTAGAGGATGTAGCTTTCCAGCAGGCTTTTGGTGTTCTGCCTTGACCTGTTGGCATGTGAGACAGCGTGATACATAATCTGCTATTTCTCTTTTCATATTTGGCCACCAAAAGTTTCTCTTCACATCTTGGTACATTTTGGTAGATCCTGGATGAATAGTGTACCTTGATCTATGAGCTTCATCTAAGATCTTCTTCTTTAATTCTGGGTAATCTGGTATACAAGTTCTATCTTTAAACATTAATCTTCCATCAGAAGCTAGTTGGAAATCAGATTGTCCTTCTAATCTGCCCTGGATTTCTACTAATATAGGATCATCATCCTGAAGTGCCTGTATCTCAGATAATAAATCTGACTGTATGCTTACATGAGATAATGTGACATACCTAGCTTTCGTGTCCATGCTTATATTGAGCTCGGAGAACTGTTCTAGTAACTTCCATTCTTGTATCATACAATTGGCTATCATCACTCTCGACTTTCGACTAAGGGCATCAGCAACATAATTACCCTTTCCGGGATGGTATTGTATATTGAAGTCGAAGTCCTTGAGATATTCTAGCCAGCGTCTTTGTCTCATGTTTAGCTCCTTTTGTGAAAATAGATATTTGAGACTTTTGTGATCGGAGTATACAGTAAACTGCACTCCATATAAGTAGTGTCTCCATATCTTTAGGGCAAATACCACTGCGGCCAGTTCTAAGTCATGGACGGGATAATTCTCCTCATGCTTCTTCAGTTGACGTGAAGAGTATGCTACGACCTTTCCTTGTTGCATTAGGACACATCCGAGGCCAATGCCAGAAGCATCTGTGTAGACCTCGAATTTCTCTCCTTCTATTGGTAGAGCTAACACCGGAGCTGTAGTGAGATGATCCTTGAGAGTTTGGAAACTTCTTTCACATTCCTCACTCCATTCATATTGGATCTCCTTACGAGTTAACCTTGTAAGGGGCACGGCGATCTTGGAGAAGTCTTTGATGAATCGTCGATAATAGCCTGCAAGGCCTAAGAAACTTCTGATCTCGCTAGCATTGGTTAGTTTTTCCCAGTTTCTAACAGCTTCGACCTTTGACGGATCTACTAATAATCCATCTTTTGAAATCACATGTCCTAGAAAAGCCACTTCTTCAAGCCAGAATTCACACTTGCTGAGCTTTGCATATAATTGATTTGTCCTCAAGACTTGCAATGCCATCCTCAAATACTTTTCATGTTCTTCCTTAGTCTTGGAATATATCAATATGTCATCAATAAAAATCACCACGAATTGATCTAGATAGGGCCTGAATATGCTATTCATTAACTGCATAAAGGCAGCAGGGGCATTTGTTAGTCCAAAAGGCATAACAACGAATTCATAATGGCCATACCTGCTTCTGAATGCGGTCTTATGAATGTCATCATCTTTGATCCTTAACTGATGATATCCTGATCTGAGGTCAATCTTCGAAAAATATTTGGATCCTGAAATCTGATCAAATAACTCATCGATTCTCGGCAGTGGATACTTGTTCTTGATAGTGAGATGATTCAACTGTCGATAGTCGATGCACAATCTCATGGATCTGTCCTTCTTCTTCACAAATAAGACTGGTGCTCCCCACGGGGAAGTACTTGGTCTAATAAACCCTTTTCGAATTAGTTCCATTAATTGCTCTTTTAACTCCTTGAGTTCAGCAGGTGACATTCTATAAGGTGCCTTTGAAACCGGACCAGCACCAGGGACTAAGTCGATGGTGAAGGCCACTTCTCTTTGTGGGGGTAATCCTGGCAAATCTTCTGGAAACACGTCCGGGAATTCTTGCACCACTTGTATGTCTTCTAGCTTAGTTTCCTTTGTTTCCTTAACTGTGACAAATGCAAGGAAAGATGTACATCCTTTCTTGATGAGCTTGCTAGCTCGGAGGGCCGAAATAAGAGGGGAATTGCTCCGACTCTTGGGGCGAGTAAAGACTAATTCTGGAAAATCTTTGAAAGCAATTTGGCTATTGCGGCAATCAACCGTTGCCTGGTATTTGGATAACCAGTCCGCTCCCAGTATAACATCATACTCCTTTAGGTCGAGGCATATGAGATCTATAGGTAAATTCCTACCTTGAACTATTACCTCACAGTTTTGGTAGTGATGAGTAATATCATTTTCACTTCCAAGAGGAGTAGTTAGAACTATTTTTATCCATTCTGGTTCTAACGGTAACGGGTCGGTAAACTTCTTAGAAATAATGGAATGCGATGCACCCGTATCAAATAGGACATAAGCACTTTTGGAACAAACTGTTAATGTACCTTCTACCAGTCCACCTTCTTCTTGCTCGGTCTCCTTTATTGCATGAAGTCGAGCGTTCTTTGTCACCGGGCGTTTACCGTCACCGGCTTGGTCATTCATTAATGGACAATCGGGAATCCGATGTTCGCGACTCCCACAACGGAGACAAGCTCCTAATTTCCTCCAGCATTCTTCTGTCTTGTGACCAGCCTTGTCACAATGCTTGCATACTATGTTTGAAGGTGTAGTGGTGATAGAGAAGGGCTTGGATTTCTTGAACGTGGAATCTTGAGAGGATGTGTTGTGCCCTATGGTTTTGATGATGGTTTTGTTGATTGATTGTTGGTGTGAGTTAATCAAATGTTCAGTCATCCTGCTGCTCAATTTAGAGTCATTCTTGATGATCAGTCATGCTACATATTAAACTGATGCATAAAGCATTCATTGCTGTGGTTTTTATGATTTATCTGGTTTTGATGATTGGTGTTTGATGGTAATCATTGTGAGTCATCCTGATGAGATGTTCATTCAGGACTTCATATGCTCATTCAGTTTATCTGCTGACCTTGTGCTTTGATGATAGCTTCATGATTGTGATTTGTATATCATCTGGAGAATGCACGTGTATGACTGATATATTGTGTGTATTAGACTTCTGGTATGTGCATGATCTATACATCACCTTCAATCTACAAGTCTATACATTAGACTGTTCTTCAAAGTCTGTACATCAGAATGTACATCGTCTTCGTGCTGTCTCTGTACTTGAGTCTTCGTGTTGTTTCCCCTCACTAACACGAAAAGATCTCGTGTCGTCTGAGCTTACAACACTTCGTGTTGATTTCCATGCTTTACAAGAAAAAGCTGCTAAGAGGTAATACTTCGTGTGTCCGTACTGTTTCTATCTTCGTGTTGGTTTCCCTGAACCTCATGTCATTCTTGCTTCGTGTCCACACCTCGTGTCAGTGTCTGTCTTCGCCTTTGTGTTAAATTCAGCTCGTGTCGTTTTCGTCTTCGAGTTGTTCTTCTACTTCCACCATTTCATCACGTGTAGAGATAACCGTGTTGTCTTTCACTTCGTGCAGCCTATGTGACTGTGTTGTCCCCATGTCATCCTTAGTTCATGTCGTGCTTGTGTATTTCTGTCTTCGAGTCATTTTTCGCTGGATCTTTATGTCGGTCTAGGTTCAAGTGTCGTTTCACTTTCGTGTCGTTCTCCTTGCTGTTTATCTCCTCGTGGTGTTTTCACAATTATGTTTTCGTGTTAGTTTTTATGTTTTTGTCTTCGTGCTGTTTTCTCTTTAGACTTCGTGTCCTTCTCGCCTTGACCACACTCCGTGTCAACTCTTTTCCGTGGTCGTGTTGTTCTTCCTATACCTCGTGTCCTTTTATTTTTGTAACCACACTTCGTGTCGGTTTTACTTCTCTATGTCTCCGTGTTGCTTTTTGTATTCGTAACTTCGTAGTGTTTGTTGTTACAGTAACACTTCGTGTCGTTATTGATTTACTTCGTGTTGTTTTCTTTCTATCTCGTGTCGTTCTCTTTGTAGTATCTGTTTTGTCACCTTTGGACTTCGTGTCGTTTGTCTTGTGACCTCGTGTCGTTTTTGTTCTGTAACCACACTTCGTGTTGGTTACTGTTCTTCTTGTGACTTCGTGTCATGTTTCACAGTGAACCTCGTGTCATTTCTGTGTAAACCTCGTGTCACTTCTCTCTGTCCTCTAGTTGAATCTCGTGTCATTTTTTTTTATTTTTTATGTCTGTATGGTTTTACTTCGTGTCGTTTCTCCGTCTCAGGTCTTCGTGTCGTTCGTATGTTGAAACCACACTTCATGTTGGTTTCTGTTCTGTCTCCATGTATCTTGTGTCGTTCTTTTTTTTACCTCGTGTTGTTTTATAACCTCACTTCTTGTCGTTCTCTTCGTTGTGTCTGTTCTGTCACAGTGTATCTCGTGTCATTCTTTCCTTACCTCGTGCTGTAGTCATCCTGTGTATCTCGTGTCGTTCTCAGTGCATCTAGAATTACTACTACATACTTCGTGCAGATTTAGTTATTGTGGCCCTCAGCTTGTAATGGTTTTCATCTCCTTGCAGGTCCGAGGAAGAAATATTCCCAAGTGACCTGAGCAGCACGTGATCCGAGGCTGGAATGAAGCCTGCTGAGAGACTGCCACGTGGTCCGAATAATTAGGGCTGGAAATGTGGAGGTCACACGTAGTGGCTGATGCTGCTGCTGCTGCTATATATATGACTCTTCTTCCACAGAAGAAGGTTGATCGAGTTGGCGTGAAGAAACGCTCATACAGAGAGCCACGATCCAGATAGAAGAAGAAAAGAGAAAGAAGAAGAGCAGAAGGAGAAGAAGAGAGGTAGAGAGCTCGAGAAGAGTGTGAAGAGAAGAAGAAGCAGAGAGTAAGAGGAGAGCAGAAGAAAGAGAAAGAAAGATAGAGAGTGAGCGAGAGAGCTCGTGGAGAAGAAGGAAGATCTTACCTGAAGATCCGTCTACTGGACCGTGGATCAAATCCAGGCCAGTCAGCTCCGTTGAGAGCCACATTGTGCACTTCATCTTTCAGCTTTCTGTTTTGCTGAAGTCATTTTTCGTTTATTGTTCTTTCCTTTGTTTTCTGGTTTGCTGTGTTTCCGATACTCTGTAGAGTGGTCGGGGTTCCTCCTGTTAGTTCAGGAGAAGGGAGATTGACATCTCCGGTTCCAAGTGGCTGCAGTCACTTGTGGGTTCCTCCTGTTTGTTCAGGAGAAGGGAGATTGCTATCTCCGGTTGCAAGTAGCTGGGTGCTACTTGTTGTTTCCCTCCGGTCTGGAGGAAGGGAGACTTGTCTCCGGTTCTGGGCTTGTGGATTCAAGTCCAGGGGTTCCCTCCAGGTTTGGAGGAAGAGAGACCTTGTGTCTCTGGTTAGCTAGTGACTGGTGTCACTAGTGGTTCCCTCCGGTTGGGAGGAAGAGGGGAGGCTGTTCCCCTGGTCAAGCTGTTTGGCAGCATTTGTTGCAGACTGAGTCTGCGGTTTCTAGCGTGAGCTAGTGGAAGCCACACTCGGTTTGAGTGTGGGGTGGATGTAGGTCTGGAGGACCGAACCACCTAAAAATCCTCTGTGCAGTGGTCTGATTTCTCTATATGTTTTGCTTCCGCTAGATGTTTGCATAGGGGCGCTCCAAGTGGTTGATCAGATCTTGTTCTGAGTGTTTAATCCGTTGAGTGAGCGAAAGTTTATTTGAGTGGAAGAATGGTGCTACTGCTAATTAGTATTTCAGATTTGATACATCTGTCTAGTTAGCACTCTAGATAGTTAGTGAGCATCATAACCTTTTAATTGGGTAAAGGTTTTTAAAGGGTTATATTCATTCACCCCCCCCTCTGAATACTGCACCGAACCTAACAATTGGTATCAGAGCGGGTCTCTGATCTATCAGATCTAACAATCTGCAGAGGATCTTGCTGGTTTGTTTGGTGCCGTTCAGTGTGTGTGCTTTCTGTGTTCGTAGCTTTGATTCTCCGTCTTAGTGCATTGTCTTGCTTATTTGGTTTAGGTGCTTCAGTTTGTTCTGAGCTTTCAGATTGTTTGCAATGGAGCCAATCGTGCTGAAGGCTAGCTCCAGCAAAGCAAACAGATCCAGCCACAGTGGATCATCAAGCAAGAAAAGTAGCCTCTCGCGGTCTGAAATTGATGAAGACCACATTGAAATGATGATTAGTAACTTCAGGAAATTTCTGAGAAAAAGAGAAGGAAAGCTTGACGGTAGCAAACAGCAAACAAGGTATAACTCTAATCCTGCCAAGATTGCTGACACTAATGTTTGCTACAAATGCAGGAAGGCTGGCCACACAAAGGATGATTGTCCAGAGGTATTGAAACTCAAAGGGAACACCTCGGACATTGATAGAGAAGGAAGAAAGTCCATATGCTTAATGGCCAACCGGGGAAGTGATGGTGAGGAAACTTCATCTCAGGTAAGCTCCGAATCAGATGGATACACTTTTGATGAATTGATAGTAATGTATAAAGATCTGTTCAAAGTATCCAAGAAACTAAAATCTGAAAACAAGAAATTGAGAAAAGAAGTGAAAACTTTGAAATCTGAAAAGGAGCACATTAGAGAAGATAATTCTTGTAAAGGTTGTGCCATTCTCGAAGACATAATTAATGAGTTTGAGTCTGATGACATTCTTCAAAAAGAACAAATAAAATCTCTAAAAGAAGAAAATGTCTACTTAAAGGATCAAAATAAAAGGCTAATGGTTCTTAATACTGTATTCTCTGAGAAATGGCTGTCAATTGAAAAAGGAAAAGCTGTTTATGATGAAAATTCAAAAAGTTTGAACAGTCTAGAACAAGAAATTGAGAAGTATAAAACTGCAAACCAAGTTCTAAGCGAATGTGTAAATTGCAGTGAACAGGAAATAGCCAGTTATAAACTTCACATTGCTAACTTGGAAGATAAAATTCATAATCTGGAAAATTCAGCTATTGAGTCTGCCAAGATTAAAGGAAAAATGAAAACTGTTGAGAGGAGGAAGGATGATAACTTTGAAGGGGGAACAAATTGCTGTTCTGATATTAAGAAAATCACTAAAAACCAGCTATATACAACATTTGTCCAAAGCACTAATGTAGCTGGTACTTCAAGGCAATCCCCAAAACAAAATGAAAATCAGAAGTCACCTTCGAAATCTGTCTTTCAGTTTAAAGCCCAGAAAATTGAAAAGCAAACAAAATCTATTGAGAATAATCAGAAATTGAAAAGAAAGAGTCAAACAAAGAAGGCTAAGAATACTTCTGGTTGTACTCTGAAATTTGCTAGTTCTGCTGAATCTGTTGGGCCAATACATAATGCTCATGCTTCTTGTACTCGTTCACATACACCAAGGAACTCACATGATAGAAACCATGTTCCTAGGAAATCTGATGCCTATTGTTACTACTGTGGTAGGCATGGTCATTATATGGATGACTGCAGAGTAATGATAAGGGATGATATGATGCATGATAAAACTCTTCCAAATAATCATCACCACCCCAAAAGAAACATGTCTTCCTCAAACCAACATATCATTTGTTACAATTGTAACAGACGTGGTCACAAAGCTGTTGAGTGTTGGTTTAGGCCTTCATGGGGATTTACTGGCTCAAGAGGTAAGCATTCTAGGTGCATTGAATGTGGTAAGTATGGGCATGTAGTCAAGGACTGCTGGTTTGTTCAGGGAAATCATTTTAATTCCAAATTTGTAAGATTCCCTCCAAACAAAAATCTCTTGGGCAGAAATAAAACTAGTCTTAAAGAAAAGACTCTTGCTTGTTATGAATGTGGAAAACCTGGCCACCGAGCTTCTGAATGCTGGTGGGCAAGTAATGATAAATCACAAATTCATGCTAATTATCATAGGTCTCATGCTGCTGTTGATATGCATCACAGGACCAGAAAATCTGCTGTTTCATGTAGATACTGTGATAAACTTGGTCACTCTATGGATAATTATTTTCTGATGAAATCTGATGACCATGTTGCTAAGAAACTGTTTAGAACACCTGATAGGGGTAGTACAGGACCCAAGACTGCTTGGGTCCCTGCAAGATCATATTGATTGACTTGCCGCAGGTAGGGCCTTGGAAGGAGAAATAAAAGGGGTTAACCAAGGCACTCAAAAAGAAAACCCCATGATTCAATTCAGGTCAGTTCTGAAATTTGTTTTAAATTCATTATCTGAATTTGTGAGTACGAAAAATGAGAATTCCATGCTGATTTACTTGGTTGTTGTATGATCTTCTCTTGTCTAGTTGATCAGTCTGCACTCCAGACTCAACTATTGAATTCAATTCTGCATAACTGATGCTCTTCTCTTGACATATGATTGAACTGAATTTGAATGCTTCTTCAGTGTATATTGTCAATGCATGTGTCTCATAGGTACACATTTCGTCTGCATGACTATCATTTGCCTATTGCTGAAGACTGCATATTTTGTTTTCTGCCTCGAGTTGCATTGTCTTGCATAACCCTGGTATATCAAATGGTAAGTTACTAAAAGGCAAGGAAATCTGCCTAAAGGTTCTTACTATGTGTGAGATGGTCCTTGAGACCAGGTTCTCTGCCAAGTACCAAGGGTCTTGTCTTCATGTAGACCAGTGTACTGCATGTTTTCAGGGGGAGTTAGTTGCATATCTTTGCATAGCAATTAAATGTCGAGTCTTTGCATGTCCCTGCATACATATAGTGCATTGCATATAGGCTGTCAAATGCATACATGGGTCAGAGCTCACTGCATATCCTCTCTTACTGATTTTGTTGACAAACCTTAATCATATTCTGAAAAAACTTTGAGATTCACAATCTCTCTTAACAATTGGTACTTCTACTATCAATTGATATCATTTGACTTCAGAATTCTATCAGTCTTTCATGAAGATTTCAATGGGCTATCTCGATCATAAATCTGAAAAACTCTTGAACTAGAAATCTTCTATTATACATTCTTAAGAATGACTGAAATAACTCATGTGGTTTAAGCTTAATGTATTCATGGAGTTTAACTTCAAAATCTCTTAACATATCTGAATCATGTTTAATAAATCTTAACCAACTGTTTCATGCTATGTCTTGCAAAAACTTCTGAAATCTGCACTTTTGAATACATGACTTTAATTGGTTAAGTACATGAGATTAATATTGTTTTGAAGCAAATGAATGTTTCTGTAATGTCTAAAGGGTAATATCTGTCAGAGCAATGACATTGGTCACTGAGAAACACAAGTCCAAAGGACTGTGTCATGAGGTGCCTTAGTTAACTCTGTAAAATGAGAATTCATTGAAAATCGGGCAGAGCAATGGCATGTACACTGAGAAATACAATTCACTCATTAAAAATTGAGCTGTAGTGTGTCATGATGTGTAAATGCTAACTCTGTTCACATAAGGCATGACAGTTAGTCACACTAAGGGCTTAGGGATATTGGCCTCTGATCAAGGTATATCCTCTAGTTACAAGGTGTGTACTGAACTAGAGTGCACGTAAAATTTGTAGCAAGGAAAATTATGGAATAAATTGAAATATCTGAATATTGATGCCAAAATCAAATTGCTACAACCCTAGACAAAATCATATGACTTCATAATTGCTTGATTTCAATACTAGTACATGTAATTCTGAAAGAAGTCAATAGATTTGATTGTGTAAGACAAAGGGAGGATAATCAAGATAAATATGAGGGCTTGGTTCATTTTTATTAAATCATGGTTTCAGATATCAATACAGAATTTTATTGATAAACTCTACATACATCATGATTAAACCATGCTGTTCAATAAAGTTCATTCATAAGCCCTTATAATGGAAGACTTTGTAATATTCTGATTTGGATTTATGAGAATGATATTTCCTTGAAAATCTGATTGAATTCCTTCTGGTTGAAGCTCATCTGAACTTCTTCTGCTCATGTCATTGGCTCAATGACCTGAACTTCTCCTTGTTTGCCCCTGTGGTCTCCTTCTCATTTATCTCATAAGAGTCCACTTATTGAGGGGGAGCTTCCATGTCATGCATCACTTGCATATCAATTGGCATCTCTTCAGGGGGAGCATTCCTTGTCACACTGAATCATGTTCATATCATTTGTGACCTTGCATTCACATACTTAGGGGGAGTATTACATTACTTGTTGCATCTGCATTTTTGCATTTAACCCTTCCCATGGTTTATTTTGTTTGTATCAAAGGGGGAGATATTGTTTGCCAAAAAGGGAGAATCATGTTCTTGAAAGGAGGAGAAATTGACTGAACTCTTATACATGCTATAATTTCTCAAATTATTTTTCTTTTTGATGAAGTCAAAGGGGGAGAATAATTTGAGTCAGTCTTCAGAATGCCTCAGAATGCCTCACATCATCAGAATGACTCAATATATTGAAAGTGTTGCCATCATCAAAAAGGGGGAGATTGTTGTGCCCTGTGGTTTTGATGATGGTTTTGTTGATTGATTGTTGGTGTGAGTTAATCAAATGTTCAGTCATCCTGCTGCTCAATTTAGAGTCATTCTTGATGATCAGTCATGCTACATATTAAACTGATGCATAAAGCATTCATTGCTGTGGTTTTTATGATTTATCTGGTTTTGATGATTGGTGTTTGATGGTAATCATTGTGAGTCATCCTGATGAGATGTTCATTCAGGACTTCATATGCTCATTCAGTTTATCTGCTGACCTTGTGCTTTGATGATAGCTTCATGATTGTGATTTGTATATCATCTGGAGAATGCACGTGTATGACTGATATATTGTGTGTATTAGACTTCTGGTATGTGCATGATCTATACATCACCTTCAATCTACAAGTCTATACATTAGACTGTTCTTCAAAGTCTGTACATCAGAATGTACATCGTCTTCGTGCTGTCTCTGTACTTGAGTCTTCGTGTTGTTTCCCCTCACTAACACGAAAAGATCTCGTGTCGTCTGAGCTTACAACACTTCGTGTTGATTTCCATGCTTTACAAGAAAAAGCTGCTAAGAGGTAATACTTCGTGTGTCCGTACTGTTTCTATCTTCGTGTTGGTTTCCCTGAACCTCATGTCATTCTTGCTTCGTGTCCACACCTCGTGTCAGTGTCTGTCTTCGCCTTTGTGTTAAATTCAGCTCGTGTCGTTTTCGTCTTCGAGTTGTTCTTCTACTTCCACCATTTCATCACGTGTAGAGATAACCGTGTTGTCTTTCACTTCGTGCAGCCTATGTGACTGTGTTGTCCCCATGTCATCCTTAGTTCATGTCGTGCTTGTGTATTTCTGTCTTCGAGTCATTTTTCGCTGGATCTTTATGTCGGTCTAGGTTCAAGTGTCGTTTCACTTTCGTGTCGTTCTCCTTGCTGTTTATCTCCTCGTGGTGTTTTCACAATTATGTTTTCGTGTTAGTTTTTATGTTTTTTTGTCTTCGTGCTGTTTTCTCTTTAGACTTCGTGTCCTTCTCGCCTTGACCACACTCCGTGTCAACTCTTTTCCGTGGTCGTGTTGTTCTTCCTATACCTCGTGTCCTTTTATTTTTGTAACCACACTTCGTGTCGGTTTTACTTCTCTATGTCTCCGTGTTGTTTTTTGTTCCACTGCGTGCAGAACATTGCAGCACTTCGTGTTGCTTTCTGTGCCACCACCTTGTGTCGTTCTCTGTGTAGTGTGTGTTTTTGTCACCACTATACTTCGTGTCGTTGTTCTTCACTTCGTGCTGTTTTCACCGTCTTCGTGCTGGTCTTTCTCATCAGACCTCGTGTCGTTCTCGCTTTAACCACACTTCGTGTTGCTTTACGTAGACCTCGTGTCTTGCTTGTTTGCAACCACTTCGTGTCGGTTTCTGCTGTCAGCCCATGTTGTCCTCGTGTTGTTTTTCACCTCGCGTCGGTTATTGTTTTCATCTTCTGCGTGTAGTTCTCTTTGTAGTGTTATCTCTGTTACAAGTTGCATATCGTGTTATCATTTATGTCTGTATGGTTTTACTTCGTGTCGTTTCTCCGTCTCAGGTCTTCGTGTCGTTCGTATGTTGAAACCACACTTCGTGTTGGTTTCTGTTCTGTCTCCATGTATCTTGTGTCATTCTTCTTTTTACCTCGTGTTGTTTTATAACCTCACTTCTTGTCGTTCTCTTCGTTGTGTCTGTTCTGTCACAGTGTATCTCGTGTCATTCTTTCCTTACCTCGTGCTGTAGTCACCCTGTGTATCTCGTGTCGTTCTCAGTGCATCTAGAATTACTACTACATACTTCGTGCAGATTTAGTTATTGTGGCCCTCAGCTTGTAATGGTTTTCATCTCCTTGCAGGTCCGAGGAAGAAATATTCCCAAGTGACCTGAGCAGCACGTGATCCGAGGCTGGAATGAAGCCTGCTGAGAGACTGCCACGTGGTCCGAATAATTAGGGCTGGAAATGTGGAGGTCACACGTAGTGGCTGATGCTGCTGCTGCTGCTATATATATGACTCTTCTTCCACAGAAGAAGGTTGATCGAGTTGGCGTGAAGAAACGCTCATACAGAGAGCCACGATCCAGATAGAAGAAGAAAAGAGAAAGAAGAAGAGCAGAAGGAGAAGAAGAGAGGTAGAGAGCTCGAGAAGAGTGTGAAGAGAAGAAGAAGCAGGGAGTAAGAGGAGAGCAGAAGAAAGAGAAAGAAAGATAGAGAGT
The DNA here is from genome assembly GCA_022559845.1 of Amorphophallus konjac. Lineage (NCBI taxonomy): Eukaryota > Viridiplantae > Streptophyta > Magnoliopsida > Alismatales > Araceae > Amorphophallus > Amorphophallus konjac. The sequence continues at coordinate 78,081,018 of CM040117.1, read as the reverse complement.
GAGCGAGAGAGCTCGTGGAGAAGAAGGAAGATCTTACCTGAAGATCCGTCTACTGGACCGTGGATCAAATCCAGGCCAGTCAGCTCCGTTGAGAGCCACATTGTGCACTTCATCTTTCAGCTTTCTGTTTTGCTGAAGTCATTTTTCGTTTATTGTTCTTTCCTTTGTTTTCTGGTTTGCTGTGTTTCCGATACTCTGTAGAGTGGTCGGGGTTCCTCCTGTTAGTTCAGGAGAAGGGAGATTGACATCTCCGGTTCCAAGTGGCTGCAGTCACTTGTGGGTTCCTCCTGTTTGTTCAGGAGAAGGGAGATTGCTATCTCCGGTTGCAAGTAGCTGGGTGCTACTTGTTGTTTCCCTCCGGTCTGGAGGAAGGGAGACTTGTCTCCGGTTCTGGGCTTGTGGATTCAAGTCCAGGGGTTCCCTCCAGGTTTGGAGGAAGAGAGACCTTGTGTCTCTGGTTAGCTAGTGACTGGTGTCACTAGTGGTTCCCTCCGGTTGGGAGGAAGAGGGGAGGCTGTTCCCCTGGTCAAGCTGTTTGGCAGCATTTGTTGCAGACTGAGTCTGCGGTTTCTAGCGTGAGCTAGTGGAAGCCACACTCGGTTTGAGTGTGGGGTGGATGTAGGTCTGGAGGACCGAACCACCTAAAAATCCTCTGTGCAGTGGTCTGATTTCTCTATATGTTTTGCTTCCGCTAGATGTTTGCATAGGGGCGCTCCAAGTGGTTGATCAGATCTTGTTCTGAGTGTTTAATCCGTTGAGTGAGCGAAAGTTTATTTGAGTGGAAGAATGGTGCTACTGCTAATTAGTATTTCAGATTTGATACATCTGTCTAGTTAGCACTCTAGATAGTTAGTGAGCATCATAACCTTTTAATTGGGTAAAGGTTTTTAAAGGGTTATATTCATTCACCCCCCCCTCTGAATACTGCACCGAACCTAACAATTGTTTACAGGATCAAGCCCCTACCGTTGCGCTAAAAGCTCGAGCTGGTAGCGAAGGTTAGACCGTATTTCCTTATGGCAGCGCAGAGCCCCACGTCTATGACGTGCTGTGGGCGGGCATGAGGGGCTTCGCACATGGACCCCATAATCCATGCGACGGGTTGGGCTGCCAAGCACCGATGGTCCCACGTGGGTCCCATACCCCACATGGTACACACCAAATACAAGGAGACGCTGGAAATAAACGTTGGAATAAACCAACAATCTCCCCCCCAGCGGCACCTGGGATTTGAACCCGTGACCTCGCTCTGATACCAGTTTACAGGATCAAGCCCCTACCGTTGCGCTAAAAGCTCGAGCTGGTAGCGAAGGTTAGACCGTATTTCCTTATGGCAGCGCAGAGCCCCACGTCTATGACGTGCTGTGGGCGGGCATGAGGGGCTTCGCACATGGACCCCATAATCCATGCGACGGGTTGGGCTGCCAAGCACCGATGGTCCCACGTGGGTCCCATACCCCACATGGTACACACCAAATACAAGGAGACGCTGGAAATAAACGTTGGAATAAACCAACAGGATGAACCTCCATTATTGGGCCTCTTCTTAAAGTTGGGTTTAAAAGAACCCGAACCTATGACTTGTTCCTTCTTATCTTTCCCACGGATCCTATCAGATAGTTCCGTGGCATCTTCAAGTAGTTGAGCTCGGCGCACGATTTCAGAATAAACTTGGATATCCATAGGCGCCAGCTGAGTGATGTACTGGGGCCTGAGCCCATTAAGAAACCTTTTAGCCTTCATTTTCTCCGTGCTAATCAAGTGTTTGGCATATCTGGACAATCTCAAGAACTGTGCCTCGTAATCAGCTACTGAAAGGGATCGTTGCTTTAATGCAGCAAACTCAACAGCTTTCTTTTCTTGGACTCGGTCCGAGAAAGATTTAGCATTGAAGTACTCTACGAATTCTTCCCATGTAACTTGATTAGGATCGATGGTTGCTTCAATAGACTCCCACCAACATCTAGCTTCCTTTTCTAACTGGAAAGTAGCTAATAAGACCTTGTCTTGGTCCGTGCATTGCATGACACGGAATATACGTTCACTCTCCCGGACCCAATGCTCGGCATCGTCCGGATCGGTTGATCCTATAAACTTCGGGGGATTCATGCTCTTAAAAGCTTGGTGTAGGCTTCCAGCTCGTGGAGCACCACCCTGTGCTACCTGTTGTAGCACTTGAGTCATTCCTTGAAGGGTACGCTGCATGTTGCGCCATTGAGCACGTTCGGCAGCCATTATCCTACAATTACAATAACTATATTAGTACGTGACAACATTTAGAAACCAGTACTCTATTTTTAACTTTAACCCTTGGTTCTACCCAATCTCACTGGTTTAAAGGTTCAAACTTATCCTTGGACTTGGGTTTTTCCTAGGAATTGAATACCCTAGGCTCTGATACCACAGAAACTATCACGCCTCGAGCGCGGAAGATACCCGGATATGCGCGACGAGTTTATATCAATCATGTCAATCAGAGTGGTCATGTATTCGACACAAAGACAGAGATGCGCAAAATAGCAAGATAACCCAATCCTTTATTTCATAATAGACTATTACAAATCCAATACTCTGTTTAATAAAAAGAAAAGTACATAGTCGACTCAAGAAAACTATAGAAACAACTAGACGACACTTGAGCAGCTCTATCACTTTCACTCTTGACCATTCCCATCCGATTGACTTCCATCGTCGTCGGACTTACCTGAAAAGTAAGGGACAAACGGAATGAGCGAACGCTTAGTAGGAAATTATATCTCAAGTACTAGCAAGGGGTTTAAGTAATTACATTTTCATGAATGCAATGAAGCTATGCATGCTCGCATAAAACGACAAGATAGAGAAAATGTAATATCAAGGAATTAAGATGGATAAATCATGAACTTTCAATAAGATAACAAGACATTTGAGATATTCAAGCAAGTACATTTAACAAGTCATGTCAAGAACTTTGGCTATCATGTAGCAAGCAAGTAAATTACCCTTTTTCGGGCCACGCATTTCATGTCAAGTCAAGTACGATTTCAAGCATAAGATTTATGTGGAATGTCCAATCTAGAAAGTAAAGTACTCGGTATAATGCCAGATACCTTATCATTTTAACTCCCATGGGCACAAGTACTTTCGGGTGCTCCTCCCAGGACCAGATCGGGCCCTATATGCGCAGGTATTTATCATGTGTTTTGACATCCACTCTTATATATATATAGCCAATTTTGAATTTCAATAATCAAGCTTATAGACATGTATGACAACTTTGACAGAATGGAGTCAAAAAATATGACAAGGGACATAGAATGGCGATAATAATGGTATAATCACGATATCGATAAAACTAGGTAGAATATGGTTCCCTTAACTTGGGTACCATGACAAATCAATATGGACATTCTTTATATAGAATTGAGGTCCACATGAACAGTATATCAAAGATAATATACCCTCATTCTTATCATAGAATTGAGGTTTACAAGAATGACATGATATGGCATGATATCATCATCCCATTAAGAATTTCTTATGATATACTCTTTGTATAATCATAAGGGCCGGTATACCATGTTTCTTTAGAGTGACATGGCATCAATGGTGTAATGGGTTTTTAGGGTACAACCAGCTCAGTCAGCCTTGAGGGAATCCAAGGCTACGAGGAGTCTTACGGAGGTCTCTATGACTAACTCGCTAGTCCAAAGGAACGGAATGTCCAATGGAGAGCTTGTATGTCAATGAGAATTGAGTGTGATCGATAAAACAATCGTGAAACGTGGGACTATACTCACAGAGCGGAGAATAGTGCCGATATATATATTATATAACATATGAAACCATCGGTTAACAGAAACAGTGGAAAATCAGTTTTTACAGTAAAATAACGACTTAATCAGAGTCGTTTATCAAGTAATTAACGCCTAACAGAAGGGCGTTTACACATGTTTCTATTTTGCAGAATTTTAATATTTCATTAATTTATCTAAAACGCGCCCTGATCAGGGGCGTTTATTCAAGATTTGACGACTACACCAGAAGGCGTCCTTTTATTTTCACTGTTTGACAGAATATCAATATTTTCAGGAATTTATCAAAAACGCGCCCTGGGAAGGGGCGTTACCATTTAATTGTATTTTTTAGAATATGTATTCCAGGATTTTAACAGATACGCGCCCTAGTAAGGGGCGTTTCTTTTCAATTCACGCCCTGTGATGGGGCGTTAACACATGGAAAACGACCTAGGGTAGGTCGTGAATTCAAGAAATATCAGGAAAGCAAGATTTGCACGATAATCAAGGATAACAATCATATAGTCATGACAGGAAAATTGGCAGGAATTCAAATGCAGTATATTAGATTTGATGTTTCATGTTTATTGACTTTTAACCGTTAACAATTATTGATTTCATGTAATTGCATGGATAATCAGTTCTTAAGATAGGTGATTAACATTTACATGAAATTAACGCCTGTGTGCATGGCGTCAAATATGAAATTGACGACCTGGGCAGGGTCGTGTATTGTAAATTAGCGCCCTGGACATGGGCGTCTCTTTCAAAATATTGCAGAAACATAATAAAACCATATTAAACCGTATGCATGTCATGTCAATGCGTATATAAGTCTTGTCTTAATTTATTTGGGCTACAGTAACTTGAGAAAGCCTACCTTTAATGGTTGATTTGGTTTAATCGAAGGGACGAAGAATCCCGCTGAAGTCTTCTGACGGCAGCAGTAATAGGGAGAGAAGGTGATTGCGATTGTTGAGGATGATGAAGATATTGATCTTCTGTCTTCAGGAACTTCACCCAACAATCGATCTGTAGGAAAAAGGAAGGAAGATGAGGAAGATGGGGACATAACCGTAGTTAGGAAAAGTTTTAGAAGAACCTTACCTATGTTCTTCACAACGTGTGCTCTCTTCGACCTGTAAGAAGAGAAGGAGATGAAGAACGTTAGTTCTTCATACACTCGAAACAGGAAAAAAAAGGAATAAGAAGAACAGTTCTGTTCTTACTTACCGTCGCAGAGGCTTGAATCAAATAGGTTTAGGGTTTGTTCGATCAAGACTATTTATAGGATTTTTGGTATTTCTAATAGGGGTAGTGTTTGAGTGAGGGTAATATATCCCTATTAGAGTCCTTGCCCTATTAACCACTTACTAGATTAACATGATCCTTCCCTGGATAAGCTCTGGGTTCGAACGGTTCACGAACTGAATTAACGACCTTGGTCAGGTCGTCGATTCTTGAATTGACGACCTTGTGCAGGTCGTTTCTTAAGAAGCGCCTGGTACGAGGGCGTTCTTTGTTTTAAAACACGCCCATACTAGAGGCGTTACTTGGCCTTGCCCTGTTTGTCGGTTGAAATTGACGCCGTTAGGTGAGGGCGTCACTTCTTTAAGCACGCCTTAGCTAGAGGCATTTATTATTAAATTAACGCCTTTATAAGAGGCGTTATTTGCATTTTGGTTTTATTCACCCCTTTAACCCTCTTCTTATTATCTGTATTACTTCTGTAATATATATATTTTAATTCATTTCAAATATTCATTCATCAGGGTTGCTACAGGTTTCCCGCGTTGTTTTGGCAGGTAGTCCTAGTGCCAACGTGGTCCACTCTGAGGTATGCCCCGTATAGTTGTTCTCTTTTGCTTCCTGTATAATTTTGGACTTGTACTTCTGGACTAATGTATAATTATAACACTCTGGTGATGTAAATTTTGCTTCTGCTTAATGTAATTATTTCTTCAAAATGCGCGTGTGATTGTAGATCTTTATGCACCCACATCTCCTTTTCCAACCCTTTCGGAGCCTCATCAGCTCTTGGGTGGCGTCTCAGGGTCCTTAGTGGTATCGGGTCTCCGGTATCTGGGAAGCTGGGTTGTTACAGTGACCCTGTGGGGAACCCTGAGGGCATCCCAAGTTCCCACAGCGGTTGAAGGCACGTTCAAGGAGTTGTCGTCTGAGAAGTCCAATTCTTCGTCAGAGGAGGCCCCCTACAAGTGGCTCTGCTTCCGAAAGGAAGCCCTGCTGGCACCGGACTAGCCATCGTGGGAAGGCAACAGTGGCGGCATTTCGGAGGAATACAAGCAGGGGTACCTGCAAAGGTGGCGAGACGCCTTGGCGATGGTGAACCACCTGTTTTATAACAAGGGGGTGTTGAGCGTCCAACCTAATAGCATCAATAAATTTTCTTTTTCTGTAACCTTTCTTCATGTGATGGATGCTTGATCTTGATGTGATGTGGTAGCCGTTAATGGGTCCATACCTTCCCTCGATGTGTGAGTCAAATGGAGGATACCATCCCTCGCAGGTAGGGGTTGTTGTGTCTCCCCTGATTTTGATGTCTAGTTTTGATGATGACAAAAGTGCTTTTGATCTTAGTTTGACTCTAGCAACATTGTTATCTTAAAGCTTTTACTTTAGTCAGAATGAGTTCTTGTGCATATGAAGGTCGATGCATGTTGCATATCAAGGTCGATGCAGGTTGATGCATGCTCATAGTGTTGCATATGAAGGTCGATGCATGTTGCATATCAAGGTCGATGCAGGTTGATGCATGCTCATATTGTTGCATATGAAGGTCGACGCATATTCATACTGATGCATGTCATGGTTGATGCATGGTCATATTGTTGAATATGTAGGTCGATGCATATTCATACTACTGCATATTAAGGTCGATGCTAGAGAGCTAGCGACTGAAGGACAAGTCTATGCATGTGTTAGTAAGGTCGATGCTAGTGAGCTAGCGATTGAAGGACAAGTCTATACATGTCTCAGTAAGGTCGATGCTATTAAGCCAGCTACTGCAGCATAAGTCTATGCATGTTAAAATTGGGTCGATGCTTGTTAGTTATTATTCTCAAGGTCGATGTACCTTGCGCATTTACCATAAGGTAAGGTCGATGCATCTGCATTTCAAGTCAGTCTGTCTGACAATGAAAGTCTACATGTATATCTCAAGGTCGATGCACCTTGCGCATTTACCATGAGGTAAGGACGATGCATCTTCTTTTCAAGTCAGTGTGTCTGACAATGAAAGTCTACCTGTATTTCACTATGGTCGATGTTGTTACTCTGACCCACTGCATGTGTTAGCCATACAGGTTGAAACACTTCAATTATGCATCGGTGCATTTAAATAATTTCTAAGCATTCACTTAAATAAATTGCCTGACCTCGTGAAGCATCTGAAATTACATTTGCTAACCACTATTACATGCTTTATTAAAATCATTATGTTTTGAACAGAAACAGGAAGAACCAGCCCAGTTCTATGATCGAACACTTGGGTGGCATAAAGGCTGTCTGCATCATTCTCACGTGGAACTTAAAGAACCAGATTAAAGGCACGTGATCCAAGGTAGGGAGTAGAACTGATATTCTGCCACGTGGATCGTCACAACCTCCACTCCTGACACGTGGCCCATCGAAGTACGACTTCTGGATAATTCTAGTGAGCAGGAGTGTGTCTTCCACGCGCCCAAAATTCAAAAAGTTCAGGGGACCACTTGGCTCAGCCGGCGCCTATAAAAAGGGGATCTCTCAATCGAGAGACAACAATAAAAGAAAAAGAAATAGAGAAAGAGGAATACACGAAGCAGAAGAGCAGAAGAGAAGAGAGGCTAGTCAGAGTCTGAGAGAGAAGAGTCAGAGAGGAGATCGAGAGAAAGAGCCTGCCGCAAAGTATAGAGAGAAAAATAGAGTGTCGTAAGATGGTGAAGATCGTTTGAGTGAGAAGAGAATCTGACTGGAAATATTGTTGTCTTTTCTCCTGGATCAGATCTAGAGTCAATTTGCTCCGTAGTGAGCTATATTGTTTCTTTTCATTGTCATTTTGGTTTTCTATTTATTTTTGACATCATTTGTAAGCTGTGTATCAATGGTCAGCAAGCTATGAAGGTCAGCAGGTTAAGTTGTGAACCAGCGGTCTTAGCAAGCTGTAATGCTCAACGGTTTGTAGGGATTTGATCCCCAAAGCTGTGAATCAGCAGTTCAAGCTATTAGTCAGCGGTAAGCCTTACTCGATTGAGTAAAGGGTGGACATAGATCTCAAGGTTGAGATCGAACTACCTTAAAATTTGCTTTGCACTGTGCTTATGTGATTGCTACTTCATTCTGCTGGTATCCTAGACTTGATTTGTAGTTTTCTCTTGACTGAATTAACTGTTGCAACTAGCTATATCAAAAGAAGTAACTCGAAGGATAGGTCAAGCCAATCGGAAAGGTTGTCTCCCTTGCGTGAGTGACTCCTGAGTCAAATCTCCGCCAAGTATCTCATCTGCAAGTTGTGTGCTTATACATATTCTATCGTATATTACTGCTGTTATTTGAGAAATCCTTGTTTTACATCTTAGGCATCTATGTATCATCTGGTTAATCTCTTACATGTTTCAGCTTGTGTATCTGAATTGGTGGTGTCTGCCTTAGCATTTTAATTCCGCATCTTAAGTTCTTAAACTTCAAAAGAATTTGGGGTAGATCTATTCACGCCCCCTCTAGATCTGCTAGTTATCCGACTCAACAATTGGTATTAGAGCCTAACTCTCCTTAAAGGCTTAACATCCCGGAGAGATCTGGCAAAATGGAAGCTAGAGGTCTAACAATTGAGGGGCATTCTGTAAGTAAGCCTCCATTCTTTAATGTAACTGACTATGCATACTGGAAGAATCGTATGAAGGTCTTCTCAAGAGCTAAGGATTACGAAATTTGGAAGGTGGTCAGCCGAGGTCCTTTCAAACTTCTTGAAGATGAAGATGTCTGGACTCGGGAGCAAATTCGAAAACAGAGTGCAATCAATGCCTTACAATGTGCTCTACATCCCATCGAGTTTTCCAGAGTGTCCTGCACTACAGCAAAAGAAATGTGAGACAAACTTCAGGTAATCTATGAAGGAATATCTCAGGTAAGAGAGACTAAAGCAAACATGCTCATTTTTGAATATGAACATTTTAAGATGAAACCTGATGAAATAATTTCTGAGATGTATGCGAGGTTAATGTTACTTACTAACAGTTTGAAGAGTTTGGGCAAGGTTTATAGTGAGTACGAGCTTGTCAGGAAGATTCTTCGGTCCTTGACACCAATCTGGCGTACGAAGGCCACTATAGTGGAAGATGTTGTGCCCCTGTGGTTTTGATGATGGTTTTGATGATTGGTTTTTGATGTGAGTTAATCACTGTGAGTCATCTTGCTGTGTGAGTCATCATGCTGTTATTCAGTTATTTTCTGATCATAACTCAGTCTATCAAATGTTCAGTCATCTTGCTGCTCAGTTTAGTTTAACATATCTAAAGCATTGCATATTTGATGTTCAGTCATGTTAACTGATGCATAAAGCATTCATTGCTTCACTCTGCTTGTGGCTGTCTGTTTGTGGAAGTTTACACAATTGCATTGAGCATACAGTCAGCACTGCATGCAGTAATGGGTCGACTCCCCTACTAGATGGGTCGACCCCCCCCTAGTCCTCCATGTCTATACAGCCATTTCTTCATTCAAGTCCATACACTCCTCAGTTGGCTTCAATTGAAGTGTGTACATCATAGGCGTTCAAAGTGTGCACTTTGCCTAAGTCTGTACAGCCACTAGTCGCAACAAAGTCTATACATCGCCTTCTGCAAGCATTCTTCAAGTATGTACAGCCTGTGCATTGCTTCACAAAAAGTCTAGACATCCTGGTTGTAGTCTAAGTCTACACATCCTGCTAGGTCGAACTTCAAAGTCTGTACACTGCGCACCACTGTACAAGTCCATACAATGGCTGTTGAACTGTGAAGTCTATACATTGTCTGATCATTCATCTTTGAAGTCTATACAACGTTGCCTTGTCTCTTCAAATCTATACAACGTTGCCTTGTTTCTTCAAGTCTATACAATGTGCACAGTTTCTTCATGTCTATACATTACATCGTGGTCTTCAGCTAAAGTCTATACATCGGACTGTTTGAGCAAGTCTATACAGCGTTTCATTCACACTGGAAGTCTATACATTAGACTGTGGCAAAGTCTATTCATTCGTTTCCAGAAGTTCAAGTCCATACATTGATCGTTTGGGTAACAAAGTCTGTACATCACCTTCAAGGCATCAAGTCTATACAGTGGACTGTGCTTCAAGCATTGGCCAAGTCTGTACATCGACCTGTTCACTCGTATGAGCAAGTCTATACATTGGTCGGTGGCAAGTCTATACATTGCTTTGCTTTACCTACGTTCAAGACCACCAAGTCTGTACATTGGGTAAAGTCTACACATCGCCTTGGTCACTTGCTTCAAACTCTATACACTGTGAACATTCAAGTCTGTACAGACTTCACTTCAATCAAGTCTGTACATCGTTAAGCTGCCTTTGTGCCGAAGGAAGTCTATACAGTGGTCTTCATTTCGTCAAGTCTGTACATTGGTTTCAACTCTCCAAGTCTGTACATCGCTTGCAGCTTCAATGTCCATACAACCATAGCAAGTCTGTACATTGACACCTTACCTTCATTCAGAACCTCAAGTCTATACACTCGTTTCTAAGGCAAAGTCTATACAATCGTCTTCATAGGTTTCAAGTCTGTACAGCATGCCTTGCTATTCACAGCCTTTAAAGTCTGTACATTGGCCTCGCATCGGCAAGTCTGTACATTGGCTTCATATGCTCCTAAGTCTATACATCGGTCCTCAAGCGTTATAAGTCTGTACATTGGTTCAGACTCTTCAAAGTCTGCACATTGGGCCTTCAAGCTTTTGAAGTCTATACACTGGCTTACTCTTCAAGTCTGTACAGCCTGCCTTGATTCAGAGTCTATTCATCGCTGTTGAGTTAAAGTCTGTACAGCCGTTCCTTTGGCTAAAGTCTACACATCGTGTAGTCTATACACTCGACTGCCCTGCTTTGCTTCAAGTCTGTACAGTCTCTCCCTCAGCAAGCCTATACACTGGAGTCGTCAGCTGCAAGGACAGCATGTCTGTACATTGGTTCTCATGCATGTTAACACCAAGTCTATACACTGCATTCATGCATTGTTCTTCACAGGAAAGTCTGTACACTGTGTTCTCTCGCACGCAAACAAAGTGTGTACAGCCTGTGCTTGCATTAGTAAGTCTACACACTCGATTCATTCATGCATTTCACAGAAGTCTATACACTCCTTCCTATTATGATAATGCATTCTTCAGCAAGTATATACACTGAGCTCGCATGAAGACTTCTAAGTCTATACACTCCCTCACACTGTACACACTTGCTGTATTGATATCTATAAGTCTATACATTGCTGAACTACGTACAGCCTGTGTTAATTTTGTCCATCGACTGAACTCCTCAGTTACTCTTGCAGGTGTTCTGGCACGTGAACCAAAGAAATGTCTGGCACGTGATCCAAGGAGCTGAGATGCTGACACGTGGCCAAATACTTGGGCGGGAAATGTGGAGGCCACACGCGCCCAGTGCTGCCCCTGCTCGAGCTGCTATAAAGGGTAGTCTCCGTTGTTTGAAGGAGGTCGATCGAAGCCTTGAGAGCAATAGCAGAAAAGTAGAAGTGCTGAGAGTTCGATCCAGCAGAAGAGAAACAGAGAGCAGAAGAAGAAGAAATAGAAGAAGAGTGAGCCGGTAGAAGAAAAAGAGTTGCAGAGAAGAAGGAGAGAACATCGTGAGAGAAAAGGAGAGCAGAGGAAAAAGAAAGAGAGATAGAGAGAGAGAGAGTTCGTGGAAAAGAAGGAAGAAGCTATTGAAGATCTGTCATCTGGCGTTTGGATTAAATCCAAGCCAGATTTGCTCCTTTGAGAGCTACATTCTTGTTCTTCATTTACAACCTTCCGATCGCTGTGTATTTTCCATTCCTTATTTTTTCCTTTTCATCTGGTTATCCTTGTTCTTCCGATCCTCTGGTCTGAGGTCGGGTTACTCCTGTGGACTCAAGAGAAGGGAGACTTGTCTCCGGTTCTGGGCTTGTGGGTTGCAAGTCCAGGGGTCCCTCTAGTTGGAGGAAGAGAGGTCTTCGACCTGTGGTTGCTGGTGACGGGGAGTCACTGGCGGGTTCCCTCCTGGACTGGAGGAAGAGAGACTTCGGTCTCTGGTTTCCAAGTGGCTGGGAGTCACTTGGGGTGTCCCTCCGGTTGGGAGGAAGAGGGGAGGTTGTTCCCCTGGTCAAGCTGTGTGGCAGCACCTTGTTCGCAGACTGAGTCTGCTTGGTTCTAGCGTTTGCTAGTGAAGCCTCACTCCGGTTGGGAGTGAGGGGTGGATGTAGGTCTGGAGGACCGAACCACCTAAAAATCTATTGAGCAGTGGGTTGCTTTGTGTGTTTGCTTCCGCTAGATGCTTGGATAGGCGCGCTCCATGTGCTTGCTCATAAGTTTAATTGAATTAGTTTTATTCTGTGATTGCGTCTAGCATCTGAGTTTTTATTTGGGCATTATTCGTAGAAGGATACATTCACCCCCCCTCTGTATCCGGGTCTAGCACCCTAACAATTGGTATCAGAGCGGTGTCTGCATACAAGGTCCAGCGACCTGCAGATCCGATCTTGCAGTCTTAGGTGCTAATTTGCTTTTGGTGCATCAATATTCCTGTCGCATTATATCTGTTTGTCTCCATGGGTGAACCACCAGTTTTCAACGGTTCCAATTTTAGTGTATGGTTTGCCAGTCTGAAAAATTATGCTAAATCTGTTAATCCAAACCTGTGGAAAGTGATTTCACATGGTCCTCATGATCTACCAAAGAAAAAGTCCAAATGGACTGACAGTCAAAAATCACTGCATGAAGAAAATCAGATAGCAATAAATCTAATGAAGGCAGCTACTGATAGAGCTTTTCATTCATGTTTCTTTGATTGCAGTTCTGCTAAAGATATTCTGGACATGCTGAAGCGAACTCAGAAGAGGAATGAGGACAGCTGCATGATGGCTGACAGAAGCAATCAAAGCAGCAGCCAAAATGAAGATGATGATGATGAGGTAAATCTCTTCGAGAATTTTTCTCTTGATGATTGGGAGAATGCATATGCTGAATTGTTAGAGTCACATGAGAGCTTAAGAAAACAGTATAAAAAGTTGAAGAAGGGTACTGGGATAGATAGTTCTAGCTCTCCATGTGAAAACTGTTCAAGTACGAAGCAATTTCATGATGCATGTCTGTCTGATAATCATATGTATAAAAATCAGAATGTAAAACTGAAGAAGGAACTTGAATGTGCTTACTCTGAACTAAACAAGCTAAAATCTGAAGATGACTCTCTCAGAAAACTCTCCAAAGAAGATGAAGAAAAATCAGAGAAACTTAAACAGGAGAACAAATTGCTGATTGAAAAACTTAATGCCATAAAGTCTGTAAACATAGAATTACAGAAAGATCTTGAAAATAGTAAAAAGATATGAAGGAAATTGAAAATGGAAGAAAGTATGAAGTCAATTCAGAAGATCAGCTTCTAATAAATGAATTGGTTCAGAATGACAAACTTAAGGAAGAAAATGAGAAATTGAAAATGCTGAACTCCACTATGTCTGAGAGACTTCTAGCTTTAGAAAGAGGTAAAAGTGTTTGCGTTGAAGATTCTGATAAACTGAGCAATCTGGAACAGGAAGTTGAAAAATACAAAACTGCTAACAATGTGTTAACTGAATGTGTGAATTGCAGTGAGCAAGAGATTGCCAGTTACGAGTTGCATATTTCATCTTTAGAAAATGAAATTCAAGACTTAAAAAACTCTTTGTCTAAATTTGTATGTGGGCAAGATAATCTGAACAAATTGCTGGGAACAAAAGTCAATGTCAAAAAGGAAGGGTTGGGCTACAACAATGTCAATAAAAATGCTTTTCAGAACAAGCTAATGACATCATTTGTAAATGCTTCAAATGTAGCCACAACATCAAAAGACAAACAGCCCATTGATCAGAAAAAGCTGGGAACAAAGATTAATTTTAAGAAAGAAGGACTGTGTTACAGTCCAGTCATGAGGAAGGTTAATGGAGTCAACCTGAAAACTATTTTTGTTAAATCTTCTGAACAGGATGAGCCTTCTACTTCATCTCCAACTCAGTACAAGGCTAAGAAAATAGGAAAACAGGATAAAAATCAGAAAAGGACTGTAAATCAGAAAATAAATGAAAAGGGTTCATCAGTGCATATTGATCACAGTCCTCACACACACTCACAGGCATCTAAAAGAAGATTATCTGTCATTACTGTCATAAATTTGGTCATCTGATGCATGAGTGTAAGTTGATGGAGAAGGATGATGAGAATGCTAGGAGATCTCATGATAAAAATCCTTCACCTCAGAAAAGGAGTGTCACATATTCTAATTGTGGTAAATCAGGACACTCAATTGCTCATTACTGGTTTGCTAGTGGTAAGAAAACTTTTTATTCATATCATGCTAAATTCCCTGCAAACCAACATGTTTTTAGTAAAAATAAATCTGTTTCAATGAACCAGCACATCATCTGTTTTAACTGCAACATGATTGGTCACAAGACCTCTGAATGCTGGTCAGGTTTTTTTAAAAGAAATTCATTCAAATGCTCTCACTGTGGAAAGCATGGCCACAGGGCCATTGAATGCTGGCTGAATGCTGGTAGGAGAAACTCTATTTCATGCTTTGAATGTGGAAAGAGTGGCCATAGGGCCATTGAATGCTGGCATGCTTAGGGTAGAAATGAGAATTTTAAACATGCTAAAATCCCTGCAAATAGACATGCTTTTCATGAGAATTTTAAGAGAATGAATTCTTCTCATTTTCTTAACTGTGGGAAGCCAGGCCATAGAGCTGCTGAATGTCGGCTGGCCGGTTTTAGTAAACAGAATTTTAACTTTGTCAACAACAAAAAATTTCATGCATATGCACATGGATTTTATGCTAACAAGAATGTGCATAGATTAAATCTGAAATCTGGAGCATCTTACTATCATTATAGTAAACATAACTCTCTCTCTGCCAATAAACTTCATGACAACAGTAATGTGCATAAGAAGAATTTGAAATCTGCTAATTCATATCATTACTGTGGTCAAATTGGTCATTCAATGAATAATTGCTACTTGATGAAATCTTATGACCATGCTGCTAGAAATGTGCTGAGAAAACCTGCTAGAAGTAATACTGTCATGTCAGGACCCAAGACTTCTTGGGTGCCTGTTTGGGCAAAATAACTTTGCCTTGCAGGTGTGCCTTGGAATGGAATAAAAAGGGGTATTAATCCAAGGCACTCAAGAATGAAAACCCCTTCTGAACTGTTCAGGTAAATTCTCTGCATTTCCTGTTTTGAAACTCATTACATATCTTGGTTGATGTGTCCATGCATAATTGCTATTTTTTCTGCATAGCATATTCACTCTTCATCAGCATTGTCTAAATTGAAGCCTCTGAACTCTCCACAACTGAAATTTATGCTTTGGACACTATGAGTATTCACATCTGATATCCTTTCTTATTGATTTTGTTGACAAACCTTGATCATATTCTGAAAACTTTGAGCTTCACAATCTCTCT
Organism: Amorphophallus konjac; assembly: GCA_022559845.1. Taxonomy (NCBI): domain Eukaryota; kingdom Viridiplantae; phylum Streptophyta; class Magnoliopsida; order Alismatales; family Araceae; genus Amorphophallus; species Amorphophallus konjac. Next base: position 78,065,550 of record CM040117.1, on the reverse strand, counting down.
TAACAATTGGTATTTCTCCTATCAATTGGTATCATTTGGGTTCAAAATTCTATCAGTCCTTCATGAAGATTTCAATGGGCTATCTCGATCATAAATCTGAAAACTTTTGAACTAGAAATATTCTATTATACGTTTTTATGAATATCTGAAATAACTCAGGTGGTTTGAGTTTAATGTACTCAAGGGTTGACTTTAAAATCTCTTAAAAATATCTGAAGCATGTTTAATAAATCTTAACCATCTGTTTCATGTTGTGTCTTGTGAAAACTTCTGAAATCTGCACTTTTGAATACATGACTTCAACTGATTAAGTACATGAAATTATTATTGACTTGAAGCAAATGAATTTTTCTGAAAAGTCTAAAGGGTAATATCTGTCAGAGCAATGACCTTGGTCACTGAGAAACACATGTCCAAAGGACTGTGTCATGAGGTACCATAGTTAACTCTGATTAAGAATTCATTGAAATTCAGGCAGAGCAATGGCATGCACACTGAGAAATACAACTCACTCATCAAGAAATGATTTGGAGTGTGTCATGATGTGTAAATGCTATCTCTGTTCATATATAGCATGACAGTTAGTCACACTAAGTGCTTAGGGATATTGGCCTCTGATCAAGGTATATCCTCTAGTTACAAGGTGTGCACTGAACTAGACTGCTCGTAAAATTTGTAGCATGAAAAATTATTGAACATATCTCAATATCTGAATATTGATGCTAAAATCAAATTGCTACAACCCTAGACAAGATAATATGACTTCATAATTGCTTAATCTCAATACTAGTACATGTAATTCTGAAAGAAGTCAATAAATTTGATTGTGTAAGATAAAGGGAGGATAATCAAGATAAATATGAGGGCTTGGTTCATTTTTATTAAAACATGATTTTAGATATCAATACAGAATTTTATTGATAAACTATGCATACATCATGTTTAAACCATGCTGTTCAATAAAGCTCATTCATAAGCCCTTATAATGGAAGACTTTGAAAACTTATGTTTTTGATTTATGAGATTGATATCTCTTTGAAAATCTGGCTGAACTTCTTGTGTTTGGAGCATCCTTGAAAAATCTGTTAATTGAAACTCTTCTGCTCATGTCCTTGGTTCATTGACCTGAACTTCTCCTTGTTTGCCCCTGTGGTCTCCTTCTCATCTATCTCATAAGATTCCACTTATTGAGGGGAGCTTCCATGTCATATGCATCATGCTGCATAGAAACTCTTAAAGGGGAAGATCTTGCATTCTGGTATCGGCATCTGCATTCACCCCTTCCCATGGTTCATCCTGACTATACCAAAGGGGGAGATTTTTTGCCAAAGGGGAGAATTATGTTCTTGCACGGGGGAGAAATTGACTGAATTTTTATACATGCTTTAATTTCTCAAACTATTTTCTTTTTGATGAAGTCAAAGGGGGAGAATAATTTGAGTCATCAGAATGCCTCACATCATCAGAATGACTCAATGTGTTGAAAGTGTTGCCATCATCAAAAAGGGGGAGATTGTTGTGCCCCTGTGGTTTTGATGATGGTTTTGATGATTGGTTTTTGATGTGAGTTAATCACTGTGAGTCATCTTGCTGTGTGAGTCATCATGCTGTTATTCAGTTATTTTCTGATCATAACTCAGTCTATCAAATGTTCAGTCATCTTGCTGCTCAGTTTAGTTTAACATATCTAAAGCATTGCATATTTGATGTTCAGTCATGTTAACTGATGCATAAAGCATTCATTGCTTCACTCTGCTTGTGGCTGTCTGTTTGTGGAAGTTTACACAATTGCATTGAGCATACAGTCAGCACTGCATGCAGTAATGGGTCGACTCCCCTACTAGATGGGTCGACCCCCCCTAGTCCTCCATGTCTATACAGCCATTTCTTCATTCAAGTCCATACACTCCTCAGTTGGCTTCAATTGAAGTGTGTACATCATAGGCGTTCAAAGTGTGCACTTTGCCTAAGTCTGTACAGCCACTAGTCGCAACAAAGTCTATACATCGCCTTCTGCAAGCATTCTTCAAGTATGTACAGCCTGTGCATTGCTTCACAACAAGTCTAGACATCCTGGTTGTAGTCTAAGTCTACACATCCTGCTAGGTCGGACTTCAAAGTCTGTACACTGCGCACCACTGTACAAGTCCATACAATGGCTGTTGAACTGTGAAGTCTATACATTGTCTGATCATTCATCTTTGAAGTCTATACAATGTTACCTTGTCTCTTCAAATCTATACAACATTGCCTTGTTTCTTCAAGTCTATACAATGTGCACAGTTTCTTCATGTCTATACATTACATCGTGGTCTTCAGCTAAAGTCTATACATCGGACTGTTTGAGCAAGTCTATACAGCGTTTCATTCACACTGGAAGTCTATACATTAGACTGTGGCAAAGTCTATTCATTCGTTTCCAGAAGTTCAAGTCCATACATTGATCGTTTGGGTAACAAAGTCTGTACATCGCCTTCAAGGCATCAAGTCTATACAGTGGACTGTGCTTCAAGCATTGGCCAAGTCTGTACATCGACCTGTTCACTCGTATGAGCAAGTCTATACATTGGTCGGTGGCAAGTCTATACATTGCTTTGCTTTACCTACGTTCAAGACCACCAAGTCTATACATTGGGTAAAGTCTACACATCGCCTTGGTCACTTGCTTCAAACTCTATACACTGTGAACATTCAAGTCTGTACAGACTTCACTTCAATCAAGTCTGTACATCGTTAAGCTGCCTTTGTGCCGAAGGAAGTCTATACAGTGGTCTTCATTTCGTCAAGTCTGTACATTGGTTTCAACTCTCCAAGTCTGTACATCGCTTGCAGCTTCAATGTCCATACAACCATAGCAAGTCTGTATATTGACACCTTACCTTCATTCAGAACCTCAAGTCTATACACTCGTTTCTAAGGCAAAGTCTATACAATCGTCTTCATAGGTTTCAAGTCTGTACAGCATGCCTTGCTATTCATAGCCTTTAAAGTCTGTACATTGGCCTCGCATCGGCAAGTCTGTACATTGGCTTCATATGCTCCTAAGTCTATACATCGGTCCTCAAGCGTTACAAGTCTGTACATTGGTTCAGACTCTTCAAAGTCTGCACATTGGGCCTTCAAGCTTTTGAAGTCTATACACTGGCTTACTCTTCAAGTCTGTACAGCCTGCCTTGATTCAGAGTCTATTCATCGCTGTTGAGTTAAAGTCTGTACAGCCGTTCCTTTGGCTAAAGTCTACACATCGTGTAGTCTATACACTCGACTGCCCTGCTTTGCTTCAAGTCTGTACAGTCTCTCCCTCAGCAAGCCTATACACTGGAGTCGTCAGCTGCAAGGACAGCATGTCTGTACATTGGTTCTCATGCATGTTAACACCAAGTCTATACACTGCATTCATGCATTGTTCTTCACAGGAAAGTCTGTACACTGTGTTCTCTCGCACGCAAACAAAGTGTGTACAGCCTGTGCTTGCATTAGTAAGTCTACACACTCGATTCATTCATGCATTTCACAGAAGTCTATACACTCCTTCCTATTATGATAATGCATTCTTCAGCAAGTATATACACTGAGCTCGCATGAAGACTTCTAAGTCTATACACTCCCTCACACTGTACACACTTGCTGTATTGATATCTATAAGTCTATACATTGCTGAACTATGTACAGCCTGTGTTAATTTTGTCCATCGACTGAACTCCTCAGTTACTCTTGCAGGTGTTCTGGCACGTGAACCAAAGAAATATCTGGCACGTGATCCAAGGAGTTGAGATGCTGACACGTGGCCAAATACTTGGGCGGGAAATGTGGAGGCCACACGCGCCTAGTGCTGCCCCTGGTCGAGCTGCTATAAAGGGTAGTCTCCGTTGTCTGAAGGAGGTTGATCGAAGCCTTGAGAGCAATAGCAGAGAAGCAGAAGTGCTGAGAGTTCGATCCAGCAGAAGAGAAGCAGAGAGCAGAAGAAGAAGAAATAGAAGAAGAGTGAGCCGGCAGAAGAAAAAGAGTTGCAGAGAAGAAGGAGAGAACATCGTGAGAGAAAAGGAGAGCAGAGGAGAAATAAAGAGAGATAGAGAGAGAGTGAGTTCGTGGAAAAGAAGGAAGAAGCTATTGAAGATCTGTCATCTGGCGTTTGGATTAAATCCAAGCCAGATCTGCTCCTTTGAGAGCTACATTCTTGTTCTTCATTTACAGCCTTCCGATCGCTGTGTATTTTCCATTCCTTATTTTTTCCTTTTCATCTGTTTATCCTTGTTCTTCCGATCTTCTGGTCTGAGGTCGGGTTCCTCCTGTGGACTCAAGAGAAGGGAGACTTGTCTCCGGTTCTGGGCTTGTGGGTTGCAAGTCCAGGGGTCCCTCTGGTTGGAGGAAGAGAGGTCTTCGACCTCTGGTTGCTGGTGACGGGGAGTCACTGGCGGGTTCCCTCCTGGACTGGAGGAAGAGAGACTTCGGTCTCTGGTTTCCAAGTGGCTGGGAGTCACTTGGGGTGTCCCTCCGGTTGGGAGGAAGAGGGGAGGTTGTTCCCCTGGTCAAGCTGTGTGGCAGCACCTTGTTCGCAGACTGAGTCTGCTTGGTTCTAGCGTTTGCTAGTGAAGCCTCACTCCGGTTGGATATGAGGGGTGGATGTAGGTCTGGAGGACCGAACCACCTAAAAATCTATTGAGCAGTGGGTTGCTTTGTGTGTTTGCTTCCGCTAGATGGTTGGATAGGCGCGCTCCATGTGCTTGCTCATAAGTTTAATTGAATTAGTTTTATTCTGTGATTGCGTCTAGCATCTGAGTTTTTATTTGGGCATTATTCGTAGAAGGATACATTCACCCCCCCTCTGTATCCGGGTCTAGCACCCTAACAGAAGAGTCTAGGAACCTAGCGACTACTGGTGTCGACGAGCTAATCGGATCCCTCATGACGTATGAGCTAAATCTCAAGAGGGTAGATGATTTTGAGAAAAAGAAGAAGCCACTGGCACTTAAGGTAAACTCCAGCTGCAGAGGGTCTTCTAGCGAACAAAACTCATCCAGTTTTGAAGAAGATTCAGGTGAGTTTGCCATGCTGACCAGAAAGTTTAAGAAATTTCTGAAGAAAGAAGGTAAACATTTCAGACGCAAATACTCATCTGGTAGAAGACATTCTAAATTTAAATCTGACAATGTTAAAAAGTCTGACAACATAGTTTGTTATAATTGCTGGAAGTCAGGGCATTTAAAAGTAGACTGCCCAGAGCTGTAAAAAAAGAATCAGCCCAGATAGAAAAATAAGAAGGCAAAGGCTATGGTGAGCACCTGGAGCGACGACGATGAAGATAGTCATAGAAGCTCCTCTGACAGTAGTGAAGAAGACAAACTATGTCTGATGGCTAGAAAAGAGGATGAAGAGAAAATTGATGATGAGGTAAATTCTCCCTTTGAAGATTACACTCATAGTGATTGGGAAGATGCATATGCTGAAATCCTAGATAAATATGATAATATGCGTAGGGAGAACATACATCTTAAAAAGAAAATTAATTCTCTTGTTTGTGATACTTCGTTAAAAGGATTGCATGCTTAGAGAAAGAGAATTCTGATTTACAAAACTCTATTGCTGAAAAAGATGAATCTGAAGATGTTTTGAAAGAACTAAGATGTGAAAATGAAAACTTGAATAATGTCATTGATGAATTGAAAATTAGAATGCAAATGTTTGAAGAGGAAACAAAAACAGCTAACAAGAAATATGAGGCTGTGAAATGTGTGAATGAAGAATTGAAGAAAACTGTTAACAATCTGAACATGGAAGTAAATGATAAGCAAAAATCTCTTGAGGCCATGACACAAGGAACTGAAAATCTGAATGTCATTCTTGGAACAAAAGTGAATTTCAGGAAAGAGGGATTAGGATTTAATCCAACTGGCAAGAAAAGCTTTGAAGCTAAAATAATTTCATTTGTTGCTAAAAAGGGAAAAGGAAAATACAATCCCTTGATAAAAATGAACATTGAACAAAATAGAATAAGTGCCAAGGACAAGGGCAAAGGAAAAATGAATGTTGTTAGGGAAAGTAGCACACACTTCACTGCACCTAAACCCAAGGGCCAGGGTCAGAGTCAAGCTACTAGAACTCAAATCCTAGGAGGTCTCAAGACCAAGATAACCCAGCCTCAACAGAAAGGTCAAGGCACTAGCCATACTGCACCAATGTACATTCCTTCTGGACTCCAGTTCTTCACACATAAAGCTCAGAGCAGGAGTACTTCAGGTCACTGGGTACATCGATGCAATCCTTGGGATATTTCAACACAGCCTAGGCCTTGGTCATCTAGAAACCAGAATTTCTATGGTCATCTTAGAAATACTCAATCTAGGCTCTCTGATGCATACCCACATCCTAATACTTCTCAGACCAACAACTGGCACGGAAATTTTAATATTCTAAAAACTCAGAAAGTTGCTCAAAAGCAAAACAATCTCCAGAATAAGCACAATAACCAGACAAATAAAAATTCTAAATAACTAAGTCAACAAAGCAAATGTGGATCCCAAAATTTTTGTTATCTTGCCTGCATGAGTTGACTGCTGAAATGGGGCCCAAACATTCTTGGGTTCCAAAACTTTCCACTTAATTGATTTTGCAGGTATGCCTAGCAGCCCACCACAATAGATGGTTTCTTGATAGTGGTTGCTCTAGACACATGACTGGGGACAAAGAAAAGTTCTGTATGTTAACTAAAAAGAATGCTAGTTATGTTACTTTTGGTGGAAACACGAAGGGAAAAATCATAGTGAAGAGGGGTGATCTCGCGCTGCTCTTGAGCGGGGAAGAAGATGACCATGTACCCTTGAAGTATAAACTGTAAGAAGGGAAACCAGTCAGAGGTGCCTAGGGATAGATCTCCGGGGAAGACCCTCCGATGCTTAAGTCAGCACATGTAGTAGAGCACAGATGCGAAGAAGAGAATTAGGAGGAAAGTGGGAGGGCGAGATTCCTCTCCACCAAAAGGTGAAGTGGTTCCTGCTCAGGCTTACTTGGGTGTGCTTAAGGTTACTTAAGCTCTTCCATCGCAGTTGGGCATGTCCTGTTTAAATAGTGGCCGGTGGTGCGAATTGATCCCTGTAAGCGGAGGGGTTCCAGGGGGGGTTACGTCCTTCATGCGGGCTCCTTATGGCACGCGAACTCTTGGTTTCCCTTGTCCCCTTGAGCTTCCTGCCATTAAAGGATTCGCAATGGCTGAATCATTAAGCTTCCATCAGTGAGCCCGAGCGAATGTCACTTGTTCAGGAGTGGTCTCCTGAGGGATAAGTGCTGGGTTGGGACAAGGAATAGGGGACTCCAAGGGAGCTTTCCCGATTGACTGATACTCAGACTTCCCAACCCGAAGGCCGCCTAGGAAGCGCTTGTACCGAGTGAATTTTTGAGCTTCATAATAAGTGGGCCCGAGGGCTATCACTCTGGGGAGTTGAGCCTTGTTCGGTCCAGTTTGGACCTCGTTTGGCCTCTCCGTGCGGGTGGTGAGATTTCCCCTCTCCACATAGGATCAAGTAAGGTAGGTAAATGTTCTTCCTATTACATTGATGATGTCTTATTAGTAGAAGGACTTGCATATAATCTGCTTAACATCATTCAACTGTGCGATAAGGGGTATAAAGTTATTTTTGACTCACTTGTTTGCACCATTTTTGAACCTAATTCTGAAATTGAAAAATTCACTGGAAAAAGAGTCAATAACATATACATGGTTGACTTGGATGATGAAGTCCACATAAACATGTGTCTGTCTATAAATAAAGATGGCCTTGCATTTATTTGGCATCGTAGGCTAGGTCATGCTAGCTATAGGATTTTGCATAAGTTGAATAAATTTCTCATGGTAAAAGGATTACCTGAAATATCATTCAAAGAAAAGAATAAAATCTGTGAAGCTTGCACTCAAGGAAAACATACTAGGAAATATCTAAAATCCAGAACTGAAAGCATGTCTTCTAGACCATTTGAGCTGATTCACATGGATTTGTTTAGACCAACTAGATCAGCTAGCTTAACTTGTAGAAGATATGATTTTGTCATTGTAGATGATTTCTCTAGGTTTTCTTGGGTTTTCTTTATAACTCACAAAAATGAAGCGTTTGGTGAATTTCAGGAATTCTTCTACTGAATAAAACAGGATGGTAAGTTTTTCATATCTAATATTCTGTCTGACCACGGTGGTGAGTTTGAAAACTCACAATTTGATATTTTCTGCAGGGAAAATGGAATAAAACATAGGTTCTCTTCACCAAGGAATCCAGAATAAAATGGAGTAGTTGAAAGAAGAAATAGAACCTTGGTAGAAATGGCTCGAACTATGCTGGTTGAGAGTGGATTACCTAGAAGGTTTTGGGCTGAAGCCGTGAATACTTCATGTTACATCATCAAGAGGGCTTTGGTAAGACCTTCTAGTCAAAAGACTCCTTATGAATTACTAAAAGGTAAGAAACCCTCACTAGCTTACTTTAAGGTTTTTGGATCAAAATGTTTCATTCATGTTAACTCTAAAAGAGATCTTGATAAGTTTGAGGCAAAGAGTGAACCTGGAATTTTCCTAGGATATTCTGAAATATCAAGAGCTTCTAGAGTCTATAATAAGAGATCTGAAACTGTTGAAGAGACACCTCATGTAATTTTAGATGAAACAACTAACAGGTCTGAAGATGACTTTTGTAGGAATAAGGCTGAATGAGAAATTTTAGAGAATAAGGAAGAAGAAAAAGCAGAACAAGGGACTGAAGACGAAGTTGAAGAGCCAGAAGTTCAGGGGGAGGTAAATAGGGACTCAGGTAATCAGCTTATCAATATCAAAAATCTTAGAGATCACCCATTAGATATTATCATTGGTAATATTAATGAACCCCCTAGAACTAGGTTTCACTTCAGGATTGAAAATGAGCTTAACTCTTTTGCTCTTGTTTCTCAAATAGAACCCAGAATTATTGATGATGCTTTAAAAGACAATCATTAGATAAATGCCATGCATGAGGAACTTAGTCAGTTTGAAAGGAACAAAGTATGGCACCTTGTTTCCAAACCTACACATGGCTCCATCATAGGTACAAAATGGGTTTTTAGGAATAAAATAGATGAACAAGGAAAAATTGTTAGAAACAAAGCTAGGCTAGTTGCTCAAGGGTATAATCAAAAAGTTGGGGTAGACTTTGAAGAGTCTTTTGCCCCTTTGGGCAGACTTGAAGCTATTAGGATTCTTCTTGCATTTACATGTAGGTTAGGAATAAAGCTTCAATAGATGGATGTCAAATCTACTTTCTTAAATGGCTTAATAAAAGAAGTTTTTGTTAAACAACCTCCTGGCTTTGAATGTATTGATTTCCCTGATTATGTGTACAAGTTGGATAAGGCCTTATATGGATTGAAAGAGGTTCCCAAGGCCTGGTATGACAGGCTGACATTATTCCTCATAGGTAAGGGCTTCACAAGAGGTGAGGTTGACCAAATTTTGTTTACTAAAGTAGATAACAAGGATATTCTTGTTGTTCAGATTTATGTAGATGACATTGTATTTGGTTCAACCAAACCATCTATGTGTGAGGAATTCTCTAATCTAATGATTGACGAATTTGAAATGAGTTTAATTGGTGAGTTGAAGTTTTTCCTTGGACTGTAGATTTGCCAAACCTCAGAAGGAAGCTTCATCACACAGGAAAAGTACATCAAGGATCTCTTGAAGAAATACAAGCTGCAGAATCTCAAGGAAATTGCTACACCAATGGATACATCAACCAGTCTTGATGCTGACCCAGAAGGTAAATTGGTTGATTCCAAAACCTATCGAGGTATGATCAGATCCCTGTTGTATTTAACTGTATCTAGACCTGATATTCAATTCTCAGTGTGTTTGTGTGCTAGATTTTAAGTTAGTCCTAGGGATTCACACATGAGTGCAGTCAAAAGGATTTTTAGATATCTATCTGGCACCCTAGATTTAGGTCTGTGGTATCCTGCTAGGTGTGAGTTAAACCTTGTAGCTTACACTGATGCAAACTATGCAGGGTGTAAGATAGACAGGAAAAGTACTAGTGGATATTGTCAATATCTAGGTGGTTGTCTAGTGTCTTGGGCATCTAAAAAATAGCATACTGTTGCTCTCTCCATAGCTGAGTCAGAGTATGTTGATGCAGGGAACTATGCAGCCCAAGTCCTTTGGATTAAGCACCAGCTTATTGACTATCACATTAAACTTGGTTGTATTACTATTCTATGTGACAACACTAGTGCCATATCTCTAACAAAAAATCATGTTCACCATTCCCGGACTAAGCATATTGAAATAAAACACCACTTTCTTAGAGATGAAGTTAATAAAAAAGAAATTGAATTAAATTTCATTGAGTCTGAAAAATAGATTGCTAACATCTTCACCAAGCCTCTTAATAATGAAAGGTTTAAATATTTGAGAAGAGAACTTGGCCTGTGTAAATTCTCAGCATAAATGACTATCTCCATTTGCTTAAACACTTGTTTCTGTCAATAAATGTTGTATATGGAACTGTCAGTGTCTACATGGTTGTGTGTGCTGCTCTTCACACTCTGACCCATAGGTATATCAAATGGTACGCTGGGAGAAAGACAGATTATATCTGCCTGGAAACCCACATCATGTGTAGAGGTTCACCTCCACCTGGTACCATGGGTCAATTGTGCATACATCTATATTTTGCATATCACTCCATTATGCATGTAGTAAGGGGGAGTTCATGTTTGGCATGCATGTTCTTGAGTTTGTGTATTCAATGTTGTGTCAAGCAGTAATGCATATAGACAGGGGGAGCTTGTGTCAAAAACATTCTATTTCATCAAGGCAGTTATGTGTCCTATTTGGTTGGCAACAGCTTTGTCTGCTGTATTTTTATACTGCTCTCTAATCCAACCTGAATATAATAACAATCTGGTCTTCAATTCATTATTCTGAGCTCTGAAATTCAAAAATCTTCTCCTATAAGAATCCTTGATGCACCATAAAAGTTTTTTGGTTTAAGACTAATGAATCAAAGAATCTAAAGTTTGAACTCAATGAAAAGGCTGCAGTTCACATTTAATAGTCTTCAACCACATTTTTCATGGTATGTTTTGTAAGGTCTCTAAATATGAAATTTTAACATTCATGATAATCTTGGTCGAAATCTTGAATTGTGTATTATTTTTAAACATAAAATCTTCTGCAAAACGAAAGGGCAGCTATGTTAAAAACTATGAATCTACTTCCATGTAGGCAGAGCAATGGCATATTACACTGAGAAACTAGGCTCTTCATCAAAGAAATGAAGATAACCTATGTCATGAAGAGTACTGCTATCTCTGATTAAATAGATTGCTGAATGATTGAAAATTTTATAGGCAGTGCAATGACATTATATGTGGTGAGTAACTAGATCACTTCACCTGAGACGTGTTCTACCTCATGTCAAAAATCACTCTAATGTTATCTCTGTTCAAAATGGCACAGAATGGTGAATTCTACTGAGTAAGTAGGGGTACTGGCGTCTAATCAACGTGTATCCTTATGTCAAAAGGTATGGATTACACCTGACTGTTCTAAAAAATTATGAGCAGAAATGAAATAAAAATCATACTGTCACCCTGTGGTAAATGGAAAACAGAAATGTCAAAAGTGTTTAATCCCAATACATGTTATGAGAATATCCTAAGAATTTCATTGGGTTTGAATGAGTAAGATGAAGTGAGATTGAACATAACATCACTATGTAGGTCTGATTTATTGCTATTAAATGCAAATGCAACATTATTCAAAGAGTTTGGATACTGAATTCTACTTTCATTATTCTTAAACCAAATCTCTATCAGAGTTGCATTATGTGAAATCTTATAGTCAGAAGAATCTACATTTTTTATGCTAAGCGAATGAAGGATGAATCAGATTGTGGTTATATTCATACTTCTGTTCCTCTCTTTTTGATCTTGTCTTATACCCTTCATCTCCAATTTCTGTCATTTCCCTGTCAAGCACGACTTCTCACTATCATTGTTTGTTTGCTGATGGCAAAGGGGGAGAGATCTTGATGGTAGAATTAGATCTTCTTGATTCTATATAGCTAGGGGAGAACTCTTGAGAGAGTTTGCCTTGGGAGAGAGTCTGCCTTGTTTCTATCTATGCATATGGAGATCTTGATGACAGAATTAGATCTTCTTGATTCTAGCTGGGGGAGAACTCTTGAGAGAGTTTGCCTTGGGAGAGAGTCTGCCTTGTTTCTATCTATGCATATGGAGATCTTGATGGCATAATTAGATCTTCTTGATTCTAGATGGGGGAGAACTCTTGAGAGAGTTTGTCTTGGGAGAGAGTCTGCCTTGTTTCTTTCTATGTATATGCATGTCTGTCAATGCATATCTGTCGCTTATTGCACTTGACTGTGATATTTGCATATTCTGACTCATAAAGTAATAGGTGTTGTCATCAAAATATAGTAGCATTGCCATCATCAAAAAGTTGGAGAATGTTGTGTCTCCTCTAATTTTGATGTCTAGTTTCGATGATGAAAACATTGCTTTTGATCTTAGTTTGACTCTGGCAACATTGTTATCTTAAAGCTTTTACTTTAGTCAGAATGAGTTCTTGTGCATATGAAGGTCGATGCATGTTGCATATCAAGGTCGATGCAGGTTGATGCATGCTCATAGTGTTGCATATGAAGGTCGATGCATGTTGCATATCAAGGTTGATGCAGGTTGATGCATGCTCATATTGTTGCATATGAAGGTTGACGCATATTCATACTGATGCATATCAAGGTCGATGCATGGTCATATTGTTGATTATGTAGGTCGATGCATATTCATACTGCTGTATATTAAGGTCGATGGTAGTGAGCTAGCGACTGAAGGACAAGTCTATGCATGTGTTAGTAAGGTCGATGCTTGTGAGCTAGCGACTAAAGGACAAGTCTATACATGTCTCAGAAAGGTCGATGCTATTAAGCCAGCTACTACAGCATAAGTCTATGCATGTTAAAATTGGGTCGATGCAAGTTAGTTATTATTCTCAAGGTCGATGTACCTTGCGCATTTACCCTAAGGTAAGGTCGATGCATCTTCATTTCAAGTCAGTCAGTCTGACAATGAAAGTCTACCTATATATTTCAAGGTCGATGCACCTTGTGCATTTACCATGAGGTAAGGATGATGCATCTTCATTTCAAGTCAGTGTGTCTGACAATGAAAGTCTTCCTGTATTTCACTAAGGTCGATGTTGTTACTCTGACCCACTGCATGTGTTAGCCATACAGGTTGAAACACTTCACTTATGCATCGATACATTTAAATAATTTCTAAGCATTCACTTAAATAAATTGCCCGACCTCGTGAAGCATCTGAAATTGCATTTGCTAACCACTATTACATGCTTTATTAAAATCATCATGTTTTGAACAGAAACAGGAAGAACCAGCCCAGTTCTATGATCGAACACCTGGGTGGCATAAAGTCTGTCTACATCATTCTCACGTTGAACTTAAAGAACCATATTAAAGGCACGTGATCTAAGGTAGGGAGCAGAACTGATATTCTGCCACGTGGATCGTCACAACCTGCACTCCTAACACGTGGCCCATCGAAGTACGAGTTCTGGATAATTCTAGTGAGCGGGAGTGTGTCTTCTACGCGCCCAAACTTTAAAAAGCTCAGGGGATCACCTGGGTTAGCCGATGCCTATAAAAAGGGGATCTCTCAGACGAGAGACAACAACAAAAGAAAAAGAAATAGAGAAAGAGGAATACACGAAGCAGAAGAGCAGAAGAGAAGAGAGGCTGAGAAGAGTTAGAGTCTGAGAGAGAAGAGTCAGAGAGGAGATCGAGAGAAATCGCCTGCTGCAAAGTATAGAGAGAAAAATAGAGTGTGGTAAGATGGTGAAGATCATTTGAGTGAGAAGAGAATATGAGTGGAAATATTGTTGTCTTGACTCCTGGATAGAATCCAGAGTCAATTTACTCCGTAGTGAGGTATATTGTTTCTTTTCATTGTCATTTTTGTTTTTCGTTTGTTTTTGACATCATTTGTAAGTTGTGTATTTGCGGTCAGCAAGCTGTGTAGCTCAGCGGGTTAAGCTATGAACCAACGGTCTTAGCAAGTTGTAATGCTCAGTGGTTTGTAGGGATTTGATCCCCAAAGCTGTGGATCAACAGTTCAAGCTGTTAGTCAGCGGTAAGCCTTACTCGATTGAGTAAGGGGTGGACGTAGATCTCAAGGTTGAGATTGAACCACCTTAAAATTTGCTTTGCATTGTGCTTATGTGATTGCTGCTTCTTTCTGCTGGTATCCTAGACTTGATTTGCAGTTTTCTCTTGACTGAATTAACTGTTGCAACGAGGTATATCAAAAGAAGTAACTCGAAGGATAGGTTAATCCTATCTGAAAGGTTGTCTCCCTTGCGTGAGTGACTCCTGAGTCAAATCTCCGCCAAGTATCTCGTCTGCAACTTGTGTGCTTCTACATATTCTATCGTATATTACTGCTGTTATTTGAGCAATCCTTGTTTTACATCTCAGGCATCTGTGTATCATCTGGTTAATCTCTTACCTATTTCAGCTTGTGTATCTGAATTGGTGGTGTCTGCCTTAGCATTTTAATTCCGCATCTTAAGTGCTTAAACTTCAAAAGAATTTGGGGGTAGATCTATTCACCCCCCTCTAGATCTGCTAGTTATCCGACTCAATAGGGGTTACCTTTAGGAAAGGGAGTTCTTCCCCTATAAGTAGCAAGGTTTGTCGATGGTTCTAAGGCATCGTGTGCCTTCATCCCTCTTTGTCTTTGTCACTTCCATGTCCCAGTGATCTCCCAAGTTCATAGTGGAAGGGGAGCCCCCAAATGTCCCTGATGCTCCTACTATTGTCACGGCATGGAAGGACGTTCTTTCTGCAGGGAAAGTGGATGAAGCTCCAGCAATGCCAGCGTCACCTGTGGTCTCTGAGTCAGTGGGAGGTGCTGCCGCTAAGCCTGCTCTGGCCCCAGCTACTTCCCATGAATCGCTCAATCTGGACAGCGATTTTGAGCGGGGTTGGATGGAGGGCCACCATGATGGTTTTAATACTACTATGGCCTTAGTGTGTCCAACTCATTACCCTGACTCTCCACGCTAGTCGAGTGAATATCTCGAGAACGACTGAGGGTTTTGCACCCGTAATAAAAGCATGATCTTTTCCTTCTACTGTGTTCTTGTTGTTTTATTCTTACGTTCTTAGGGTCGCCACACGATTGTTGTATGGACTTTGGAAAAAATCATCCGTGTGTGGAGTGTTCATGAGAATAGGTAGACTCGTCATCAAATCCACCTTTAACGCACGCGAGTCAGGTGTACGTCCTTCTTCTTGGAAGACCAGGACTCTTAGCCACCCTGAGGGGTTGCCTGGTCACGCTATCTTTGAACAATCGTAGACAGGTGTACGTCTTTTTCCCGAAGGGGGGAGGATTCTTGCTTGTCTTTGGCTAGGTGTACGTCCTGCTTCCTGAGAAGGCCAGGACTCTTACCTTCCTTTAAGGGCTTAGAAGCCACCTTTGGACGATCATGGAGAAGCGTACGTCCTCCCTGAAGAGGAGAGGTTTGTTGCTTGCTCTAGGGGACTTAGGAGTCACCCTTGACCATATGGAGGTGAGCGTACATCTTTCTTCCTAAAGAGGAGAGGATTCTTGCTCATTCTAGGGGACTTAGGAGTCACCCTTCATTTCTGAGAAAGTATGAGTGCTCGTCTCTTGGAAGCTCAGAAGCTACCATCATTTCTAAGGGGAGCATGTGTGCTCGCCTCTTGGGAGCTCGGAAGCTACCATCGTTTCTGAGGGAGCATGAGTGCTCGCATCTTGGGAGCTCGGAAGCTACCATAGTCGGGCTCGGTGGGCGACTGGCAATGATTCCCTTAATCAGGTCTTGGAATGGCGAGGAGGAGCAATAATTTACTAATAAAATGTTCTGAAATTTATAGAATTCCAAGTTTTCGGGACTTCTCGCCCATCCAGCGTTGTCAGCCTGTATGCCTTTTTGCCGAGCACTTCCATCACCCGACAAGGGCCTTCCTAGTTTGGGGCCAGCTTCCCCATCGTCATCCTGGGGTCCGCCATGCTAGTTTGTTGCAACACGAGGTCTCTAGGCAGAAAGTGGCGCTATCTGATGTTTGCATTGTAGTATTGTGCTAGTCTCTGTTGATAGGCCATGAGTCTCAACTGCGCGCGCTCCTTGCTTTCCTCGAGCCGGTCCAGGTTTTCTCGCATCACCTGATTGTTTCTTGCTTCGTCAAACTGGCTGACCCGTAACGACGGGTTGGATATCTCGATTGGAACTACTGCTTCCTCTCCGTATGCGAGGTTGAAAGGCGTTTCACCCGTGGTGGTCCGAGCAGTAGTTCGGTGTGCCCATAGGACGCTCAGGATGGAATCAACACAAGACTCGCCAGCCGGCTCCAAGCGGGTCTTGATACCATGAAGGAGCAATCTGTTGGCATTCTCTACTAGGCCATTCGCTTGGGGGTGGCCTACAGACGTGTAGTGATTCCAAATCCTTAGCTCCGAGCACTTTTCCTGGAAGAAAGTGCTTGCGAATTGCTTGCCGTTGTCGGTTGTAAGGACGCGTGGGATCCCAAACCGACAGATTATGTTCCGCAGGACAAATTTCCATGTCGCCTCGCTTGTGATTTTCCCCAGTGGTTCTGCCTCGACCCATTTGGTGAAGTAATCGATGGCGACGATGAGAAACTTCTTCCTCCCTTGAGCCTCCGAGAAGGGGCCTAGTATATCTACCCCCCACCGAGCAAATGGGCGAGGCTCCATTAGCAAGTGCAACTGTGTCGCTGGTTGGTGATGTAAATTCATAAAATTTTGGCACTGGGGGCAGCTTCAGACGTAGTTGAGGCAGTGCTGCTATAGCGTCGGCCACCAGTATCCTTGACGGATGAGGCTCCTTGCGAGTGCTCGCCGACCAATATGGCTTCCACAGTGTCCCTCGTGGACTTCTTGGATCGCTTGCTTGGCCTCCGTGGGGAATATGCACTTTGATAATGGAGTCGAGAGTGATCGCCTGAATAAGCGGCCATCGATGACTGTGAAGTGTGCCGCACGTGCTCGCGTGCAGTGGACATCGGCATGATCATTGGGGAGTTGTTGTCGCATGAGGAAATACAAGATCGGATCCATCCACAATGGCTCATAATCGATGGCGTTCACCTGGGGACTCGACTCCTTGATTCTTGGTGCCAGTAACTCCTCTATCAGGATAACTCTTGAATTAGAGGCAGTTGTCGATGACGCCAGGTGGGAGAGAGCGTCTGCTCGGGTGTTCTCTTCCCTCGGGATATGCACCATTCGAAGTGGGAGAATGTTGATGTGGCTTCCTTAGCCTTTTCAAGGTACTTCACCATCGTCGGCTCTCGGGCTTCGAACTCTCCCCTGACTTGGCTAGCAACGAGCAGAGAGTCATTGTAGACTCATAAGTTGGTCGCGTCGAGGTGCTTTTCCATCCATAGGTCTGAAAGTAGTGCTTCATATTTGGCCACGTTATTGGTGGCCGAGAAATTGAAGCGAAAGACATACTGTAGCTCTACCCCTTCTAGGGATAATAGGACTAGGCATGCTCTATTGCCAGTGGCACATGACGAACTGTCCATGTAGAGCTCCCATGTTGGCCCCGAGGATTGCTCGGGTGACTCTTCCTCCGGAAGCGTGCATTCGGCGATGAAATCGGCGAGGGCCTAGGCTTTGAGCATGGTTTTCGAGTGAAACTTGATGTCAAACTCCCCTAGTTCGATGGCCCACTTAATGAGTCTGCCCGATGCAGCTGGGTTCTGATGAATCTAGCGTAAGGGCTGGTCAGTAAGAACTACGATTGGGTGAGAGAGAAAGTATGGTCATAGCTTTCGTGCGGCCGTGACTATAGCTAGCGCGAACTTCTCTATCCATCAGTACCGGAACTCTGGACCTTGGATTGCTCAGCTCACATAGTATACCAGCTTCTCACCCTGTCTTCTTCCTGGGTGAGTACAATGCTCAGAGTGCTCGGGGTTACGAACAAGTATAGGAGTAATTGATCCCCCTTCTGGGGTTTGGAGAGCAAGGGAGGGGAAGTTAGGTACCATTTGAGCTCCTCGAATGCCTTCTCGCACTCCTTATCCCAGTCGATCTGCCCCTTCCTCTCTGGTGTTCGGTTTGCCTGTTTGATGAGCCGGAAGAAGGACAAACATCTCTTCGCGATGCGAGATAAGAACCGAGTAAGGGTAGCGATGCGGCCGGTGAGGCATTGCACGTCCCTCACCTGCTCTAGGTGTTTCATCTCTAGCACTGCTCGGATCTGGTCGGGGTTTGCCTCAATTCCTCTATGGGTTACAAGGAAACCGAGGAACTTACCCGACCTAACTCTGAATGCGCATTTGCTAGGGTTGAGCTTCATGTTATACTTCTAGAGCGTCGTGAATGTTTCTGCCGGGTCTTCGAGGTGCTAGGTCGCTCTAAGGCTCTTGACGAGCATGTCATCGATATAAACCTCCATATTGCGGCCGATCTGAGTATCGAACATATGATTGACCAAGCGTTGGTATGTGTCTCTGATGTTCTTCAACCCGATGGGTATTCGTGTGTAGTAGTATAGCCCATGGTCGGTGATGAAGGTCATTTTATCCTTGTCGGGCTCATGCATGCTGATCTGATGGTACCTAGAGTCGGCATCCAAGAAGCTCATCATCTCATGCCCGGCCATGGCATCGACTAACTGGTCGATTCATGGCATAGGGAAGCTATCCTTGGGAGCGGCTTTATTGAGGTCGGTGTAGTCCACACACATTCACCATTTCCCATTGCTCTTGGGCACTAGGACCACGTTGGCGACCCAGTCGGGGTACTGGGTAGGTCACAGGAGTCCCGAGCGTAGCTTCTTGCTTACCTGTTCCTTGATGATGGCCTATCGATCGGGATGGCAACATCTCCTGTGTTGCTGTACCGGGCGGAAGGTCGGGTCCAGCTTTGTCACGTCCTAAGCGTGGAAGATACTCGGATGCGTGACGCGTCTATATAGATCGTGTCATTAGAGCGATAAAATTTTTGATATACATAATTACGGAGTGCGCAAAAGACTAATAAAATATAATAATCCCAATAGTCCAAGTTATGTTTATTTGATTAACCAAAGGAAATAAAAATAGTCCATGACAATTTCAAATTTAAAAAGACAACACTAGGCTAAGTGCCTTAACATGGTTCGGATAAGTAAACTAACATACTGGAATACAATGTAGGACTCAAATAAAATTCAAGGACGCGACTAGCTAATGATAGGTGACTGACGTTCTAGCACTCTTCACTGGGTTTCAACCCCATTCTTGTCGCTATCCGAATCACCTAAAAATGTTAGGAAGCAACTGGATGAGCGAATCGCTCAGTAGGAATTATATCTCAAATTCGAGCAATCTTTACGTGATTTACAATTTACATGTATTATCAGTATGGCTATGCATGACGTACGTATAAGAAAATCAGGTATACAGATAAATCTAGGCATGATAAATAATAAGAGATCAAGAACTGTATAAAGAGAGTATATCAAGATTTCAAGTATTTGACAAGCAGTATTTCAAGAATTTATAGATGTAAATGCCACTTCGGGGAAAGCAGGGATTCATGTACGATTATGAACTCAAGTGCAAGAATGAACTCATGTACATGTATATCTCAGGTACGAGCACGTAAAAATTCAATTCAAGCAAGGAATGTCAAGTACGTATCAGTAGAATTGGTTATTATCAAGCAAGTGTTTCGCCCTTTCTCGGGCCACAAGTCAAGTATTGCCCGTTTCGGGCCACGCAAGTCAAGTCAAGTAAATAGAGAGTAGGGGTTGAGTGTCTCAAGTCAAGCAAGTACTCCGGTGCAATGCTAAACACCGTGGTCAATAAACTCCCATGGGCACAAGTACCTTCGGGTGCTCCTCCCAGGACCAGACCGGGCCCTATATGCACAACATTTCATGTATTACCTTTGACATCCACTCTCATTTATAGCCAATGTGGAATTTCAAGAATTAAGAAACATAGTATTACAGACGAGATTAACTAGTCATTTGGTTATGGAGGACTCTAGAGGTGGCCCCTACAGGCTCTAGAGGTGGCTCCCGTTGTGTAGCACTTTGCGCCGTACGGCCTCAAGAGGTGGCTCCCACAATGTAGCACTTTGCCCTGCATGGCATTTAGCTCCAACACTCTCAAATGATAGTTTAAGAGCACTACCAAAAAAAGTGGGATTTCAGACGGATATTTCAGACGGATATTTTTCGTCTTAATATCCGTCTGTATTTGTGACGGATTAGATTCTGTCACAAATTCCATCTCTATTAACGACAGACTATACTCGCTCTGAAGATCCGTCTATAATTATAGACGGAATATATTCTATCTTTATATCCGTCATAAATTTAGGACGGATATTCAGACGGAAGTAATCCGTCTGAAATTTCAGACGGAAATAAGTTCCGTCCGAATTTCCATCTCAAAATTCCGCCTTTCCCGCCACCGTCGGCCCCTCCCTCCCACCCCTTCCACCCGACCCCATTTCCACCCCCCCACTCTCCCTCTCACTCTCTCCTTCTCCTCTGCCCTCTGCTTCCGGTCGTCACCGCCGGAGCCGCAGGAGCCGCAAAGCCGTCAGAAGCCGCCGTCGCCATCCTCGCCGTCCTCAACGTCGACGTCCTCGCTATCATGCCCACTGCCATTCATGGTAGCTCGCAGCCGTGCCCACCTTCCTCGCCGAAGCTCAGACGATCACCACCGGTATGTCCCCCCTCACCCTCTGTCTTTTTTTTAACCTGCATTTGTTCTTGCTGGGGGTGTGGGAGGGGTGTCGATGGGGAAGGGGAGAAGAGGGGCGTCGTTCCCATGGCGGCGGCTGGCGGTGAGGGGACGGGGGGGTCGGTTGGGGAGGGCAGTTGGGAAGGGGATGGGGGTTCCCGTGGTGGCCGGGGGTGAGGGGATGGGGGTTTGGGAAGGGGAGGGGGGCCGGCGGTGAGGGGACGGGTGTTTTGGAAGGAGAGGGGGTTCCTGCGGCGGTCGGCAGCGAGGGGACGAGGGGGTCGATTGGGGAGGGCAAGGGAGGGGAGGGGGGTTCCCGTGGTAGTCTTGTGTTTGTGTTCTCTCCTCATTTCACTCCTAAAAGATTCTGCCTTTGTTCAGATGTCTTGTGTTTGTGTGTGTGTGTGTGTGTGTGTGTGGTAGGGGGGAAGCTTTCCGGACTCTTCTCCTTGAGCAGGGGCCACTGGATCATGTTGCCAGCAATGGCAAGTACGCCAACTGCCGACAAGGGTGGCCCTTGGGGTCTCTGTTGCCAGGTTGTCCAGAATGGAAGGTTCCTCTCAGTTGGGGTGGCGTGCCTGTGTTTGTGATGCCATTAACAGTGCATGTCTATGATATGTGTACATCGGATCCTAATTCCCTGGGCGGGTTTGGCCTTTCCACTTTCTTATTACCGCTCCATTTCCTGGCACTTGCCTTCTGTGAGGGGAGGGTCCAACCCAGATGGCTGCTTCACCCCGGAGAGGCGCGTGGACGACCTCTTTAATTGCGCACTCTGTTGGCCGATGAGATATAGATAAACAGCCCATTTTTTGCCGTTTGGTGAGGGTTTTACGTAGGGGTTGTTTGGTTTGACGGAAAATATCCTAAAATACTGTATCTTTTGTGTCATACAGGTGTGGTATTTCACAGTACTTTATGATGAAACAAACAACTCGTAAAATGAAATTAGTTGAAAATTTTGGTTATTAGAATGATCATTCATCTCACTTTACCTCAGCACCTGAGTTCCTTCGACATCCAATCGACATGGCATGTTCCGTACAGAAAAGAAACGTTATCGCTATTATTGTTGAATTTATAGAAAATAAAAGGAAATCTTTCCTTAAAAATCTGAAGCTAGAAATCAAGTGTTTGAGGTTCCAAGTGGGTGATAAAAATGGGTCACCATCTATTATTAAAAAAAGATTAATCAAACTTTCTAGGTAAAAACAAAGTGTCTTGATGACACCGATGGTATTTGACGTCAATTAAGCTTGAAGCTTACAAGTCAAAGCTTAATTGCGACCTACATTACGATCCACCTGTCACCCAACTTGATGTGACATGAGGCAGCCTCCAGATCTTCTGTATCTTGGATTGGGCATTTGGCAACAACATCAAATTATTGCATTCCTCCCACTTCAAAAGCGTTCCCGCACCACTACCAAGAGGTTGTTTCCAGACATTTTTAAATTTATGAGGTTAATAAGTATAGAAAGTCGAAAATGACACTATATTTAAAGTTCAAATACTGACCTAGTTACAATCAAACGATAATATTTTTATTCAAAATTTGTATTATTTAAATGCTATTTTCCCTCTGTATGCAATGCACCTGACAATAAAAAAAGGTGCCACATTAATGCGGTTGACCTGATACCCTTGACTTGGGGAGTCGTTAACAGCGACGCAGACATATGGGCTCTAGACTTCTAGACTGCGTCGAACATTTTACCTGTTCTGCAGGGGCTCGGCCCAGCACATGGGTTTGAGGGCCTCTGATCAGAAAGAAAGGCAGAGTAAAAACTACATCAAAGGTAAGTTTACATCTCGTACACCAATCGTACTTAAGAATAAGAATAAGGGTAAATTAATACAGAATGACTTACGTCTATTTTTCTCAAAACTTATTCCGATACCAAACGTGCCCTCACATTTGAAGGGGGAGATAGCCAATACACGTGGTGCCGCCATATCACAAAACCTGATAATTTTCCCTGGTTAATTGATGTGACTCAAGAGTTATATTTCCTAAACATGGTCAAGCATCACTTTTATGCCTCGGATTAAGTAAAGCTTCTACATTTATCAACAATGGACGTAGATCTCCATTGGCTTGTAGGAGATCCCTTTACTGCGCCAATAATGTTTTGCTGCATCACCTTCTAGCATGGCTGGTTGAGATCCCCATTCGTGCGTGCACCAATAAGACACTCATCTTATGGGTGGGTGACATGAATGCCCAACCAATGGGGGGTTCTTAAGGGAGGTAATAAAGGAGCATGGATGAGCAAGGGAGAAGCTATGAATGTCGAGTGGACGATGGGGGCAAAGAGGTGGGTGGGGAGGTACCGAGGGCTGTGCACCACAGTAACTCTTTTGGCAGTTATTTTTAATTGCATGTAAATATATTTTTAAATCTGATTTTAATAGAAATTTGATGTTAATTTGACTCAAAAATGTAGATTGTTTAGCTTCGATGTTCTTCATTTGAAATTTTTTTTAATTTGGGTGTTATTTAATTTGATATGTGCATAATGATAATTGCGTTGTTATTTAATTTTATGTCATATAAATGCATGGGGTATTCCCTGTGAGCTGAGGTGCGTGGGTGCGACCTAACATTACACGCACCTCAGGAGAGCGCGTTAAAACCGTGTCAATGTGCCTTCCCGTTCAAGACTTTGGGATTGATGTGTATGTTCTCATTTGTTTATGAGAATGTATATATCTACCTCAAAGTCTTGAATTGTCCCGTTTGGACAGTCTGTGAATGTTTGATCGCACTTAGGCAGTCATTTACTATATGTGTTTATATGGTTTGTTGAGAATTTCGGTTGCGTCTCCTCACTCTTCTCTGATATACCATTATTGATTTTGAGTGTTTTCTTAACCACTTACTTGTAAGTGTTTAAGAAAATTTCAAAATCAATAAATATATTTGGTATATTAGAGAAGTGTGGGGAGATGATGCCGAAACCTTTAGCAAATCGTGCAGCACATATAGTAAGTGATTGTGCGATCAAACCTTCATGGATGGGTTAAAAAGTGATAATCTAATCAATATTCCTCTTCCAACTGCAAATGGTCTATGATGAACGATGTGAGGAAAGGGTCGGGTGTAATATTATGAGTAATGATTTGAAAGTTAGGATGTGTATTGTCATTTATTGGGTGCATGCAAAATGTCGACAGATCGTTCATGGATGTATCGTAGAATAGTTGACCGGGTGTTGTCAGATGACTTTAAGCTTGGGGTTGAGAGTTTCATTCAATTTGCATTGGGGAATCCAAATGCAGCAATAGATCGCGACGGTCACATTCGATGCCCTTGTTCAAGTTGTAGAAACTTGAGGTGGTGTTCAACA
This sequence comes from Amorphophallus konjac, assembly GCA_022559845.1. Classification (NCBI taxonomy): domain Eukaryota; kingdom Viridiplantae; phylum Streptophyta; class Magnoliopsida; order Alismatales; family Araceae; genus Amorphophallus; species Amorphophallus konjac. The sequence goes on along the minus strand of CM040117.1, from coordinate 78,041,408 downwards.
TGGGATGTGCAACATCATTTGTACACGAAAGGGTTCGTGGATGGTTATACGAATTGGACGTGTCATGGTGAGAAATTCTTGAGGTATGAGCCCGACAATATTGCAGGCACAAGTGGGTACGTGGATATAGTTGTAGATGCTGCTGGTCCTAGTTTTAATATTCACGATGTAGCGCCGAATAAGACAGCCAGAAGATTTTATGAACTACTTAGGGATGCCGATGAGCCACTGTGGGATGGTTGTGAAAAGCACACTCGATTGTCTGCAGTGTCACAGTTGTTGAACTTGAAATCTGAATTTCACATCAGTGAGACTTGTTTTGACCGTCTCCTCCTCTTGATCAAGAGTATGTTGCCTCGAGACGAGAAGTTGCCAGAAACTTTTTACCGTGTAAAAAAGATGGTCAATGACTTAGGACTTGGATATGTGAAAATAGATGCATGACCGAATCATTGTATGTTATATTACAAAGATGATGCAGATAAGATATCATGTTCCATTTGTGGCCATGACAGATTTAAACCTAAGGGGTGGTCAATTCAAAGGCAAAAGATGTACCTTACAAGGCGTTGCGATACTTCCCTCTTGTGCCTAGGCTGCAGCGACTGTATATGTCCTCAAAGACGGCTCGACATATGACATGGCACATCGAAAGAGTACGTCGTGCCGATGATATAATCAGTCATCCTACCGATGGTGAAGCTTGGACTTGTTAGGGTGCTAGGCCCGGATACAGAGGGGGGTGAATGTATCCTTCTAAGAATAATGCCCAATTTAAAAACTCAGATGCTAGGCAAGTTCCGGAATTAAGCTAATTCGATTAAACAAAATAACAAGCAGATGGAGCGTGCCTATTCAAGCATCTAGCGGAAGCAAATCAAACAATCAAACCACTGCTCAATAATTTTAAGGTGGTTCGGTCCTCCAGACCTACATCCACCCCTCACTCCCAACCGGAGTGAGGCTTCACTAGCAAATGCTAGAACCAAGCAGACTTAGTCTGCGAACAAGGTGCTGCCACACAGCTTGACCAGGGGAACAACCTCCCCTCTTCCTTCCAACCGGAGGGACACCCCAAGTGACTCCCAGCCACTTGGAAACCAGAGACCGAAGTCTCTCTTCCTCCAGACCAGGAGGGAACCAACCAGTGACTTCCAGTCACCAGCAAACCAGAGGTCGAATACCTCTCTTCCTCCAACCGGAGGGACCCCTGGACTTGCAACCCCCAAGCCCAGAACCGGAGGACGAGCCTCCCTTCCTCTAACCAGAGGGAACCCACAAGTGACAACCTGTCACTTGCAATCCGGAGATCAGATCTCCCTTCTCCTGAACCAACAGGAGGAACCCGATCCCCAACAGGGCAATCGGAAGAACAAAGCTAACTAGAGAAACAAAATGAAAAATAAGAAAACATAAAAGGAACAACGACAAAGGCTGGAAATGAAACACAATAGTCATTCTGGATTTGATCCACGAACAGACTGAACAGGTCTTCAATAGAACTCTCCTCTCTTCTTTTCTTCCTCTTCTTTCTTCTTCTCAGCTCACGCAGTCTTTCTCTCTTTCTTCTACTGCTCTCACTCTCTATTTTCTTTTCTTTCGCAGGCTCTCCCTATCTCTTCTTTTCTTTTCTTCTTCTGCTCTTTTGATCGTTGCTCTCTTTCTTCTTCTTCTCTTTTTCTTCTTCTTTTCTTTTTCTGGATCTAAGGGCTTTCTGCTCTCCAGGCTTCTTCTTCGATCAGCCTCCATCTGAAGACGAAGGCTTCCTTTTATAAGCAGCAGCAGCTGGCACACTGGCGCGTGTGGCTTCCACATTTCTGCCCTGAAAATTCGGATCACGTGGCAGCATCCAGGTAACTCGTCCACCCTTGGATCACGAGCCAGGCACCTCGGTTCACGTGCCCTTCATTAGTACGCATTTTAAATTTATCCCACTGCGTCGACCCTGCTGTGGATAGCGTTGACGCGTTGAAGACAGCCAAACAAGATGGAAGGAATGTATATACTTAGTTAGTTCAGGCTCTTATAACAGCGAGTGTACATACATTTGAACAATTAGCACATGGACAGTGTATACACTTTACCGTAAAGGACAATGCATGAGTGCAGTGTATAGACTTGGTGTAATGACGCCAATGTACAGACTTGCAAGATGTGAGGCGTTGTGTAGACTTTGCGTTCAACTGGATGTATAGGCTTGGAGGGTTCACTGATGGCTGTACAGACTTGGGCGTTGTATAGACTTGGAACGGCTTCAAGGTAACAATGTACAGACTTTGAAATAAAGAGTGTACAGACTTGAAAGTTCAAGGCCACGATGTACAGACTTTGCCCAAGGAAACGAATGTATAGACTTCAAAAGAAGCAGTCCGATGTACAGACTTGCTGAATCGATAAGGCAGGCTGTACAGACTATAAGAAGGTTGAAGCACTGTGTAGACTTGGTGAAGATTTAGGCCGTTGTATAGACATGGGGTTTAGCTGAAGATGTATGGACTTTGACGAAGTGAAGCAGTGTACAGACTTGATAAGTCTGAAGGCGATGTATAGACTTGAAGCATGAGGCCAATGTTCAGACTTTGATGCCCAACGGCGATGTCTAGACTTCGACAAGCTTGAGCCAGTGTATGGACTTTGCGAGAGTGAGACGATGAATGAGACGCTGAAGGACCGATGTACAGACTCTGAATATGATATGCCAGTGTACAAACTTAATGATATGAACACTAAGGCATGCTGTACAGACTTACTACGATCAAGCTGATGTACATACTTTGATACCCAGACAGGCAGAGTTCTGATGGGTCGACGCATCAGTAAGGGTGGGTCGACCCACTACTGTTCATTCTAACTAAGCAGAGTGTAGACAGAATCAAGATAGCATGCTTATCTGACAACCATATGAACTGTACTCACTCACATGATAAAACAGCATTATGATCAGAGAATGACTGAATAATAGCATGATGACACACACAGCAAGATGACTCACAGTGAATAACTCACTTCAAAGGCCAATCATCAAAACCACCATTAAAACCATCATCAAAACCACATGGGCACAACAATCTCCCCCTTTTTGATGATGGCAACACTACACAGTGAGTCAGTCTGATGACTCAAACTATTCTCCCCCTTTGACTTCATCAAAAAGAAAATAGTTTGAGAAATTAAAGCATGTATAAAAATTCAGTCAATTTCTTCCCCTTGCAAGAACATGATTCTCCCCCTTTAAGAGTTTCAGCAAAAGCATGAGTTAGAGATAATCAAAAAGAACATGCATGCAATGATTGAATCATATTCTCCCTCTTTGACAAACAATCTCCCCCTTTGGTATAATCAAAATAAACCATGGGAAGGGGTATGAATGTAGATGCAGATATCAGAGATATGAATGCAAGTGCACAATTCTTCTCCTTCTATGCAGCATGATGCATATGACAAGGAGGCTTCCCCTCAATAAATGGAACCTTATGAAATGAATGAGAAGGAGACCACATGGGCAAACAAGGAGAAGTTCAGGTCAATGAGCAGAAGAGGTTCAATTAGCAGATTTCTAAAGAGGCTTCAACTACAAGAATTTCAGTCAGATTTTCAAGGAAATGTCATTCTCATAAATCCAAATCAGAATATTTCAAAGTCTTCCATTATAAGGGCTTATGAATGAATTTTATTGATCAGCATGGCTTAAACATGATGTATGCAGAGTTTTTTAATAAAATTTTGTATTGATATCTAAAACCATGGTTTAATAAAAATGAACCAAGCCCTCATATTTATCTTGATAAATCTTCCTTTCTTTACACAATCAACTTTATTGACTTCTTTCGAATTACATGCATCAGTATTGAAATCAAGCAATTTTGAAGTCATATGATTTTGTCTAGGGTTGTAGCAATTTGATTTTAGTATCAATATTCATATATTTCAATTTGTTCAACAATTTTTCATGCTACAAATTTTACGAGCACTCTAGTTTAGTGCACACCTTGTAACTAGAGGATATACCTTGATCAGAGGCCAATATCCCTAAGCACTTAGTGTGACTAACTGTCATGCTTATATGAACATAGATAGCATTTACACATCATGACACACTGCAAATCATTTCTTGATGAGTGAGTTGTATTTCTCAGTGTGCATGCCATTGCTCTGCCTGATTTTCAATGAGATTTTATTCTGCAGAGTTGACTAGGACACCTCATGACACAGTCTTTTGGACATGGTTTCTTAGTGACCAAAGTCATTGCTCTGACAACAATTACCCTTTAGACAATTCAGACAAATTCATTTGCTTCAAACCAATAACAATTTCATGTACTTAACCAAATAAAGTCATGAATTCAATAATGCAGATTTTAGAAGATTTTACAAGACACAACATGAAACAGATGGTTAAGGTTTATTAAACAAGCTTCAGATATTTTTAAGAGATTTTAAAGCCAAACTCATTGAATACATTAAACTTAAACCACCTGAGTTACTTCAGATATTCATAAAACCGTATAATAGAAGATTTCTAGTTCAAAAGTTTTCAGATTTATGATCGAGATAGCCCATTGAAATCTTCATGAAAGACTGATAGAAATCTGAAGCCAAATGATACAAATTGATAGGAGAGATTTTGAAGCTCAATGTTTTCAAAAAAAATATTCAAGGTCTGTCAACAAAATCAATAAGGAAGGATATGCAATGAATTCTCACATGAGTATGCATTTGACAACCTATATGCAATGCATTGACTCCCCCTGACAACATGCATTTAGGCAATCTTTTTGGCATTTTCAATCTAAGGAAATGCAATGCAATTAACTACATGCATGCAAAGACTCAACACTGAATGTTATGCAAAGACATGCAATTAACTCCCCCTAAAAATATGTAATGTTTGCACTGAAAACTGAACATATGAAATCAAATGATATTGTGACTTGTGCACAATCAGACTGTCCTATCAGATTTTTCAACATGGGCAGCATGCATGGATCAATTTCAGCTTATCAGATTTTTCAGGATGTAATGGACATATTTTCAATGAACTGTGCAATAGACAAATTTCAAGCCACATACATAAGCAGTTCAGATTATTCAGAATGCAATTTGTTTTCAGAATTTATGCATTTCAACAATTGTCAAACAACTACAAATGGCAGATATGCAGGAATACATCAAATCAGATATGCAATGAGTTTCAAAATAGGAAATGCAGAGAAATTACCTAAAAATTTCAGAAGGGGTTTTTCTTTGAGTGCCTTGGTTTATTTACCCATGTTTATTCTTCAGCTTCTAAGGCACACCTCCAGGTTAGCAAACTATATTGCACAAATAGGCACCCAAGAAGTCTTGGGTCCTGAATTAACAGTGACACTCCTAGCAGGTTTTCTCAATAATTTTTGTGCATGAAGGTCTTCAGATTTCATCAAATAGCAATTATACATTGAATGACCAGTTTGTCCACAGCAATGGCATGAATTAGCAGATTTCAAATTCCTCTTATGCACATTACTGTTGCCATTAAGTTCATTGGCAGAGAGAGAGTTCTGTTTACTATGATGATACCATGCACCAGATTTTAGATTTGATTTATGCACATTTTTATTTGCATGAACTCTATGTGCATATGTATGAAACTTTCTGTTAACAGAATAGAAATTCTGTTTACCAAGACAGGCCAGCCAACATTCAGCAGCTCTATGGCCTGTCTTCCCACAGTGATAGCATGCATGAGACTTTCTGTTAATGGCAGGGAATTTAACAGTTTTAGAATTGAATTTTCTACCCTGAGCATGCCAACAGAAGGCAGCAATGTGACCAAACTTCCCACAACAATAGCATTGAATTTTCTTTTCCTGATCAGTAGAATGTTTCCTAAGATGATTTCTAGGATACTTTCTAACAGCATTTCTTTCATCATTTATCAATGCTACACAATTATGCATAATATGGCCAACTTTCCCACAATAGTGACATGTTATAGCCTTTTTATTCACATTCACTTGTTTGACAAGATTGATATTCTCATGAGAGTGTGAATGTGTGTGTGAGCAGTGAGCAGCATGCACATGTAAATCAGAGACATATTTGGACTTATCCAAATCAGCATTTTTCTTTTGTTTTTGAATCTTTTTCTGTTTCTTATCTGAATTTTCAGCCTTCTTAGCAGTGAATTGAAAAATAGAAGAACTAGATTGATTAGCTTGTTCAGAGCTTTTCACGAATACAGTTGACTTCTTCTTTTCATTCACTTTCTTATTAACATGCACATACCCAAGTCCTTCTTTCTGAAAATTCACTTTAGAACCAAGCAGCTTATTCAAATTGTCTTTTCCTTTAACGAATTTTGACAAGGAATTTTTCAGATCTTCAATCTCAGAATTCAATGAAGCAATACTCACTTCATACTTGGATAGCTCAGATTCACAAACAATCAGCTGTTGTTGCAAAGCATCATTCAGGTTCTTCAGAGTTTCATTCTCTTGTTGAACCATTATTTCAATGTTGTTCTCATTTTCCTTCACAACAGTTTTTCCTTTTTCAATTGACAACCATCTTTCAGAAAAGACAGTATTAAGAACCATTAGCTTTTTATTTTGATCTTTCAAGTAGACATTTTCTTCTTTCAGACTTCAGACTTCAGAATTTTTCTCTTTTCTTAATTTTCTCTTTTCTGATTTAACTCTTTCATATTTTTCCAGTAGATGCTCATGCATGGCAACTAAATCATCATGACTAATATCCTCGGTCTCAGAGTTTGCCTGGGATGAGGACTCATCTGATTGATCACTCCTTCTTGCCATGAGACATTCTTCTTCCTGTTCCATATGTGTTGTAGTCACTCTATCAAACATTTCCTTTGCAGTGCTACAATCTGAGATAAAAGGAAAATCGTCAGAATCAATTGCAGCGTTCATTAGGTTAAGAGCTCTCACATTATCATCATTTTTCAACTTGTGAACATGAGTCCACTTGGACTTATCCTTAGGAAGTTCATGTGGACTGTGAGAGATAACCTTCCACAATTGTGGATTAATAGAGTTAACATGCTTGTGCATACGATATAGCCAGAATTTAATATTTGAACTACCGAATAGTGGAGGATGAGCCATTAGGAACAAATGGCAAGCAGATTCAAAGCAATAGGAATATTGATGCACTAAAAACAAATTAGCACCTAAGACAGCAAGATCGGATCCGCAGGTCGCTGGACCTTCTAAGCAGACACCGCTCTGATACCAACTGTTAGGGTGCTAGGCCCGGATACAGAGGGGGGTGAATGTATCCTTCTAAGAATAATGCCCAATTTAAAAACTCAGATGCTAGGCAAGTTCCGGAATTAAGCTAATTCGATTAAACAAAATAACAAGCAGATGGAGCGTGCCTATTCAAGCATCTAGCGGAAGCAAATCAGACAATCAAACCACTGCTCAATAATTTTAAGGTGGTTCGGTCCTCCAGACCTACATCCACCCCTCACTCCCAACCGGAGTGAGGTTCACTAGCAAATGCTAGAACCAAGCAGACTCAGTCCGCGAACAAGGTGCTGACACACAGCTTGACCAGGGGAACAACCTCCCCTCTTCCTTCCAACCGGAGGGACACCCCAAGTGACTCCCAGCCACTTGGAAACCAGAGACCGAAGTCTCTCTTCCTCCAGACCAGGAGGGAACTAACCAGTGACTTCCAGTCACCAGTAAACCAGAGGTCGAAGACCTCTCTTCCTCCAACTGGAGGGACCCCTGGACTTGCAACCCCCAAGCCCAGAACCGGAGGACGAGCCTCCCTTCCTCTAACCAGAGGGAACCCACAAGTGACAACCTGTCACTTGCAACCCAGAGATCAGATCTCCCTTCTCCTGAACCAACAGGAGGAACCCGATCCCCAACAGGGCAATCGGAAGAACAAAGCTAACCAGAGAAACAAAATGAAAAATAAGAAAACATAAAAGGAACAACGACAAAGGCTGGAAATGAAACACAATAGTCGTTCTGGATTTGATCCACGAACAGACTGAACAGGTCTTCAATAGAACTCTCCTCTCTTCTTTTCTTCCTCTTCTTTCTTCTTCTCAGCTCACGCAGTCTTTCTCTCTTTCATCTACTGCTCTCACTCTCTATTTTCTTTTCTTTCGCAGGCTCTCCCTATCTCTTCTTTTCTCTTCTTATTCTGCTCTTTTGATCGTTGCTCTCTTTCTTCTTCTCTTTCTTCTTCTTTCTTTTCTGGATCGAAGGGCTTTCTGCTCTCCAGGCTTCTTCTTCGATCAGCCTCCATCTGAAGACGAAGGCTTCCTTTTATAAGCAGCAACAGCTGGCACACTGGCACGTGTGGCTTACACATTTCCTGCCCTAAAAATTTGGACCACGTGGCAGCATCCTGGTATCTCGTCCACCCTTGGATCACGAGCCAGGCACCTTGGATCACGTGCCCTTCATTAGTACGCATTTTGAATTTGTCCCACTGCGTCGACCCTGCTGTGGATAGCGTTGACGCGTTGAAGACAGCCAAACAGAGATGGAAGGAATGTATATACTTAGTTAGTTCAGGCTCTTATAACAGTGCACATGGACAGTGTATACACTTTACCGTAAAGGACAATGCATGAGTGCAGTGTATAGACTTGGTGTAATGACGCCAATGTACAGACTTGCAAGATGTGAGGCGTTGTGTAGACTTTGCGTTCAACTGGATGTATAGGCTTGGAGGGTTCACTGATGGCTGTACAGACTTGGGCGTTGTATAGACTTGGAACGGCTTCAAGGTAACAATTTACAGAGTTTGAAATAAAGTGTGTACAGACTTGAAAGTTCAAGGCCACGATGTATAGACTTTGCCCAAGGAAACGAATGTATAGACTTCAAAAGAAGCAGTCCGATGTACAGACTTGCTGAACCGATAAGGCAGGCTGTACAGACTATAAGAAGGTTGAAGCACTGTGTAGACTTGATGAATATTTAGGCCGTTGTACAGACATGGGGTTCAGCTGAAGATGTATGGACTTTGACGAAGTGAAGCAGTGGACAGACTTGATAAGTCTGAAGGCAATGTATAGACTTGAAGCATGAGGCCAATGTTCAGACTTTGATGCCCAACGGCGATGTCTAGACTTCGACAAGCTTGAGCCAGTGTATGGACTTTGCGAGAGTGAGACGATGAATGAGACGCTGAAGGACCGATGTACAGACTCTGAATATGATATGCCAGTGTACAAACTTAATGATATGAACACTAAGGCATGCTGTATAGACTTGCTACGATCAAGCTGATGTACATACTTTGATACCCAGACAGGCAGAGTTCTGATGGGTCGACGCATCAGTAAGGGTGGGTCGACCCACTACTGTTCATTCTAACTAAGCAGAGTGTAGACAGAATCAAGATAGCATGCTTATCTGACAACCATATGAACTATACTCATTCACATGATAAAACAACATTATGATCAGAGAATGACTGAATAATAGCATGATGACACACACAGCAAGATGACTCACAGTGAATAACTCACTTCAAAGGCCAATCATCAAAACCACCATTAAAACCATCATCAAAACCACATGGGTACAACAGGACTCACTTTAGTCGTACTCATCTTGCCTTTTCAAGTGAGTCACGTAATGTTCGATTGGGTTTATGCACAGATGGCTTTAATCCATTCGGTGGTTCAGTGGCAGCTTATTCTTGTTGGCCAGTGTTCATGACACCATACAACATTCCGCCGCACATGTGCATGAAGCGAGAAAATCTATTTTTGTCCCTAGTAATTCCTGGTCCAAAAAGTCTCGGAAAAAATTTGGACATATATCTCAGGCCGTTGATTGATGAGCTCAAATTTTTATGGACTGATGGAGTTGTTACTTATGATGCATATAGGAAGCAAAATTTTATTATGAAGACTGCACTGATGTGGACAATAAGTGACTTCCATGCATATGGAATGCTATCTGGTTGGAGCACACATGGGAGGCTAGCATGTCCTTACTGTATGGAAGATACCAAATCATTTGTATTGAAACATGGGGGGAAAAGCTGCTGGTTTGATTGCCATCGGCGGTTTCTACAAAGTGACCATCCTTTTCGAAGGCAAAAAGACTCGTTTAAAAAAAATACTGTTGAAATGGATGAAGCTGACTTGCAACGGGTGTCGGGTCTACATATGGCGTCACGGGTGCACAATTTACCAGATGTAGTTCAATTGTCTGGTAGCACACGTCAACTCTCTAATTTTGGAAAGGATCAGAATTGGGTCAAGAAAAGTATTTTTTGGGAATTACCTTATTGGTCAACTCTTCTTGTACGACACAATCTGGATGTCATGCATACCGAGAAGAATTTTTTTGATAATGTGTTCAATACGATCATGAATGTTAAAGGGAAAACAAAGGACAACGCCAAAGCACGTATGGATTTAAAGATGCTTTGTAGACGTCCAGAACTGGAACTACAAAACGTAAATGGCAAAACTGTGCAGCCTAAAGCAACTTATGTGCTTCATGATACACAGATCAAGGAAGTATGCCAGTGGTTGAAACAGCTAAGATTCCCAGATGGATATGCATCCAACATAGCCCGTTGTGTGAATGTTAATGAGGGGAAAATATATGGTATGAAAAGTCACGACTGTCATGTGTTCATGGAGAGGCTACTGCCCATTGCATTTCGTGATTTGTTGCCAAAGCAGATATGGGGAGCACTAGCTGAGATGAGTCAATTTTTCAAGATTTTATGTGCATCTGAACTCAGACTTCGAGATGTACAAACTATCGAACAAGAAGTTGTCACAACTATTTGCAAGCTAGAGAAGATATTTCCTCCGGCATTCTTTGATTCGATGGAGCACCTGGTCGTTCATTTGCCATATGAGGCTATCGTCGGAGGGCCAGTACAATTTCGATGGATGTATCCATTTGAGAGGTATGTGACAATTTTTGTTAACTTATAAGTCGTCCATAGTCGCTACATATCGTTGCCATCTGACTTGTTGTTGTAGGTGCATGCATGAATTAAAAATGAAAGTTCGCAACAAGGCACAGGTGGAGGGTTCGATTGCTGAGGCATACATTCTTGAAGAAATTTTGAACTTCTGTTCTATGTACTTTGAGCCAGAGATTCAAACTCGTCGTACTCGACCTCCACGTAATGATGATGGGGGAGTGGATGAATCTTCCGATCGGCTCTCCATATTTAAACATCCTGGACGTGCGTTCGGACGTTGCTTGACTCGCACGCTCGAAGATAGAGAGTTGCATGCCGCTGAGATATATATTCTTTTGAATTGCCTCGAGATTGAACCTTATGTTGAGTAAGTTCTTAATTCACATTTCCAGCAACTCCATAAGTCTATACATCCTCAAAGTCTATACAACATTGACTTCACAAAGTCTATACATTGGCTTCCTCAAGTCTATACATTGGCTTCCTCAAAGTTTATACATCCTCAAAGTCTATACATTGGCTTCCTCAAAGTCTATACATTGGCTTCCTCAAAGTCTATACAACATTGACTTCACAAAGTCTATACATTGGCTTCCTCAAAGTCTATACATCCTCAAAGTCTATACATTGGCTTCCTCAAAGTCTATACTTCCTCAAAGTCTATACATTGGCTTCCTCAAAGTCTATACATTGACTTCCTCAAAGTCTATACATTGGCTTCCTCAAAGTCTATACAACATTGACTTCACAAAGTCTATACATTGGCTTCCTCAAAGTCTATACATCCTCAAAGTCTATACATTGGCTTCCTCAAAGTCTATACATTGGCTTCCTCAAAGTCTATACAACATTGACTTCACAAAGTCTATACATTGGCTTTATCAAAATTTTTAATCATTTTTTATACGGGGTGCTATATTTATATTGCAGACAATTTGATTCAGAATTAGCTGAAAAATGTCCAAATATCCAGGATGTGGAGATTGAAAAAGAACGCGAGAAGTTTTTTTCCAAATGGCTAAGAAACCGAGTTAGTGTGAACTCTGAATATATATGTTTGTATTTACGTATGTTGAGGTAATTGTTATTATTTTAACTACTCTAATTTGAATATAGGTTGAACAAGGTCTCATTACTGATCAAAGAGTACAACAGATAAGTTATGGCCCCTCGAACCAGACACGTGCCTATCCGGGATATATTGTGAATGGATACAAATTTCATACAAGGGATTATGGGCGAAATAAGTCTACGATGAACAGCGGCGTATGTGTGAAGGGAAGTTTATACAATGAAATGGAATTGGACTACTATGGTATTCTTGAAGAAGTCTTAGAACTTCAGTATTTGGGACAAGACAATCATGTATACATATTTAAGTGTCAATGGTTTGATCCTAATTCTGTTCTACATGACACAAATTATGGGATTGTCAATGTCAAGCATAGGTCTAAACTTAAGACCTATGAACCGTTCATTTTAGCCGCACAAGCCCAGCAAGTGTACTATTCAAGCTATCCATCATCCAAGAATAGAGATTGGTGGGCAGTTTGCAGGGTTAATTCAAAACTCTTTCCCACTTATGAGTTAACTATGAGTGGAGATGTCTCAGAGGTTGCTCGTGCTGAATATTATCAATCAGACGAAGTTGGCGTTGTCGGTTCCTCTAGGTTTAATCTGGACGAATCTGATGAGCCACTGTCATTACGTACGCGAGATGGAGTGGAAGAAGTCGATCCGACGGAGCTAAATGTTGATGTTAGAGGGGAGGAAGAATCAGATGAAGACGAAGATTTTGAATCTCATGAGACTACTATGGATGACGAAGATGATGAAGTTGAGCTAGATATATCAACATGAGGGAGGCATGTTTTGATAATTTAGTAAGAAGATTCTTACTTTTAAGCATAATTTTAAATAACATTTGTCTAGCCTTATATAATTGTGGATTAATATGTATTAATTGTTTTGTTATTAATAAGGAAATGGTGCGAGGAGGTCGTACTAGGGGTGGGAGGAGATCTAGCAGTGAGAGGGGTGCTACTCCCTCCTCGCTACCATCTTCTTCAGACACAGGTATATTTGATCAATAAGTTAGCTATATAAATATTTTAATTATTTACAAACTTAAAAGAATTTATTTATAGGTGCAAGTGTCGGCTCACCACCACTTGTACATACGCCACCACCTCCCGCTACAGGTATGTATATTTTAATTTAAATTCTTGAACATTTGTTCTACTTATGAAAATAAATTCTTACAGGTCTCAGTGGCCTCCCACCTGTTGTGCATACGTCACTCCCACCACCTCCCGCTGTAGGTATGTATATTTTAATTATATGTTCGTAATATTTGTATCACTCCACATGACAATAAATTCTTGCAGGTCTCAGTGGCCTCCCACCTCGAGGATCATGTATGTATATTTTAATTTAAATTCTTCAATATTTGTTCTACTTATGAAAATTACTTCTTGCAAGTCTCAGTGGCCTCCCACCTGTTGTGCATACGCCACCTCCACCACCTCCCGCTGCAGGTATGTATATTTTAATTATATGTTCACAGTATATGTATCACTCCACATGACAATAAATTCTTACAGGTCTCAGTGGCCTCCCACCTCTTGTGCAGACGCCACCCCCACCACCTCCCACTGCAGGTATGTATATTTTAATTATATATTCACAGTATATGTATGACTCTAAATGACAATAAATTCTTGCAGGTCTCAGTGGCCTCCCACCTCGAGGATCATGTATGCATATTTTAATTTAAATTCTTCAATATTTGTTCTACTTATGAAAATTACTTCTTGCAGGTCTCAGTGGCCTCCCACCTGTTGTGCATACGCCACCCCCACCACCTCCCGCTGCAGGTATGTATATTTTAATTATATGTTCGCAGTATATGTATCACTCTACATGATAATAAATTCTTGCAGATCTCAGTGGCCTCCCACCTTTTGTGCAGACGCCACCCCCACCACCTCCCGCTGCAGGTATGTATATTTTAATTATATGTTCGCAGTATATGTATCACTCCACATGACAATAAATTCTTGCAGGTCTCAGTGCCCTCCCACCACCTCCCACTTGTACAGGGCCCACCCCCACCAGTCAGCCCCTTGACGATGCCGGCAGTTGTCACGAGGGAGGCACGACCCATGATAGACGTCGCCCGTGTTGGGTATCCGGGTAAATCTATAAGGTTATATTACATTAATTAGCCCTCAACTGTCTAATATGAATATTTTGACATTTGCAATTGCAGTATGAAATTTGAACCCCACAGCGCTGTCCATCATTCCACCGAACTCATGTTGGCACATGTGCCCGGGGCAGCTTCCACTTTCAGAGATTTTTCGATGTCCGTCCGCGATTCATTGTACAACATGTTCTTAGTAAGTAATTACGTCATTTAATTCAAGTATTTCCCAAAGTCAATTTACAACTTTATACTAAGTGTGAAAAGCAATTGATTTACAGCGGTCTTTTCAATTCACATGTGGACATGACGCGGCGAGATGTCGTCGTGCCTGGGAGTCTACTATGCTCTCAAGTTACAAGAGGAAAATACATGAGGCCCGAGCACACGCTAAAAAATTGAGTGGGGGGAGTGAAGACCGACAATTGTGGAAGGCGCATCGCCCTCTATGGATGAGGCAGGAGATTGGGAGATATCTTGTGACCATTTTTCCGACCCCAAGTGGATAGAAAAGTCTGAAAAAGCCAAAGCAAACAGGGCGTCAAAACCAGGTTCAAATTTGCATACGAGTGGGTCCATCTCTTATGCGGCTCATAAACAAAAATTGGTAAGTAATATACCAATTTATCTTCTTACAATTTATCCCAATATTTGACTTTTTTTACTATGAATTGTATAACAGGCTGTGGAGCTTAATCGACCTCCGTCGTTCCTCGAGGTGTTCGACAGAACACACAAAAAGAAGGGGACTAATGATTTTGTGAGTGACACAGCTAAGTCAGCAGCGGTAAGTTTATCTACATATGTAACTTGTACCGTTCATTTAAATCGGCATGTAATTCATATGAAATTGACTAGTTATTTTATTCAATTTGTAGGAAACATATAGCAAAGCAGTGACAGAGAAGTACGGGGAGGGAGACACGCAGCAGCCGGAGTTCGATCCGGTGGAGTGGGTGGTAGCAGCTGGCGTACCGAAGAAAGGCCGACTATATGATTTTGGGGAGAGCCTAGACGCAAGCGCGGTGACAGTTCTAGCTATACTTCTTCCAGTGGCAGTGCCTTCACTATACCTTCCGTTGCCCCCAGCGCTTCTGCCAGCGACATGATGGACATGGTCCGATCGCAGATTTCTGATATGCAGCGGCAGCAGCAGCATTTCCAGCAAGAGATCTCTAGCCAAGTGTCAGTATTCTTGCAGGCAATCAGTGGCCACCTCTCCCAGAGCGGAATGGTCCCTCAGCAATCCACCACCACCACAGCACAGGCCGCACAGGTGAGTGTTTACTATGTTTTTATTTTGATGGAATTTCTTAATTATGTTCATTATTAATTTTAAAACTCATTTACTTTAGAAGAGATGAGAAAATCTGGGGTCCGGGGGTCTAAAACTTGAAATATCGGCCGGATGCCCATGCCGATCATTACAACACGACCGGGGAGATGAAAGTGACTTGTCAGAACTGACGGAATCCAAATCGGATGCCCGGTTTGAGATCGGCGCTCAAAGTTCATTTCTAAAATACACATAGTTTAAATGAACTGCCAGGTCGCGGCCGGGGGTCTAAAACTTGAAACTCCAGCCGGATGGCCATACCAATCATTCCAACACGACCAGGGAGATGAAAGTGACTTGTCAGAACTGACGGAATCCAAATCGGATGCGCGGTTTGAGATAGACGCTCAAAGTTCATTTCTAAAATACACATAGTTTAAATGAACTGCCAAGTCGGGGCCGGGGGTCTAAAACTTGAAATACCGGTCGGATGGCCATGCCGATCATTCCAACACGACCGGGGAGATGAAAGTGACTTGTCAGAACTGACGGAATCCAAATCGGATGCCCGGTTTGAGCTCGGCGCTCAAAGTTCATTTCTAAAATACACTTAGTTCAAATGAACTGCCAGGTCGCGGCCGGGGGTCTAAAACTTGAAACACCGGTCGGATGCCCGTGCCGATCGTTCCAACACGACCGGGGAGATGAAAGTGACTTGTCAGAACTGACGGAATCCAAATCGGATGCTCGGTTTGAGATCGGCGCTCAAAGTTCATTTCTAAAATACACATAGTTTAAATGAACTGCCAGGTCGGGGCCGGGGGTCTAAAACTTGAAATACCGGCCGGATGGCCGTGCCGATTGTTCCAACACAACCGGGGAGATGAAAGTGACTTGTCAGAACTGACGGAATCCAAATCGGATGCCCGGTTTGAGCTCGGCGCTCAAAGTTCATTTCTAAAATACACATAGTTTAAATGAACTGCCAGGTCGGGGCCGGGGGTCTAAAACTTGAAATACCAGCCGGATGGCCGTGCCGATCGTTCCAACACGACCGGGGAGATGAAAGTGACTTGTCAGAACTGACGAATCCAAATCGGATGCCCGGTTTGAGCTCGGCGCTCAAAGTTCATTTCTAAAATACACTTGGTTCAAATGAACTGCCAGGTCGGGGCCGGGGGTCTAAAACTTGAAATACCGGCCGGATGCCTGTGCCGATTGTTCCAACACGACCGGGGAGATGAAAGTGACTTGTCAGAACTGACGGAATCCAAATCGGATGCCCGGTTTGAGCTCGGCGCTCAAAGTTCATTTCTAAAATACACTTAGTTCAAATGAACTGCCAGGTCGCGGCCGGGGGTCTAAAACTTGAAACACTGGCCGGATGCCCGTGCCGATCATTCCAACACGACCGGGGAGATGAAAGTGACTTGTCAGAACTGACGGAATCCAAATCGGATGCCCGGTTTGAGATCGGCGCTCAAAGTTCATTTCTAAAATACACATAGTTTAAATGAACTGCCAGGTCGGGGCCGGGGGTCTAAAACTTGAAATACCGGCTGGATGGCCGTGCCAATCATTCCAACACGACCGGGGAGATGAAAGTGACTTGTCAGAACTGACGGAATCCAAATCGGATGCCCGGTTTGAGCTCGGCGCTCAAAGTTCATTTCTAAAATACACATAGTTTAAATGAACTGCCAGGTCGGGGCCGGGGGTCTAAAACTTGAAATACCGACCGGATGGCCGTGCCGATCATTCCAACATGACCGGGGAGATGAAAGTGACTTGTCAGAACTGACGGAATCCAAATCGGATGCCCGGTTTGAGCTCGGCGCTCAAAGTTCATTTCTAAAATACACTTAGTTCAAATGAACTGCCAGGTCGCGGCCGGGGGTCTAAAACTTGAAACTCCAACCGGATGGCCATGCCGATCATTCCAACACGACCGGGGAGATGAAAGTGACTTGTCAGAACTGACGGAATCCAAATCGGATGCCCGGTTTGAGATCGGCGCTCAAAGTTCATTTCTAAAATACACATAGTTTAAATGAACTGCCAGGTCGCGGCCGGGGGTCTAAAACTTGAAACTCCGACCGGATGGCCATGCCGATCATTCCAACATGACCGGGGAGATGAAAGTGACTTGTCAGAACTGACGGAATCCAAATCGGATGCCCGGTTTGAGCTCGGCGCTCAAAGTTCATTTCTAAAATACACTTAGTTTAAATGAACTGCCAGGTCGCGGCCGGGGGTCTAAAACTTGAAACTCCGGCCGGATGGCCGTGCCGATCATTCCAACACGACCGGGGAGATAAAAGTGACTTGTCAGAACTGACGGAATCCAAATCGGATGCCCGGTTTGAGCTCGGCGCTCAAAGTTCATTTCTAAAATACACTTGGTTCAAATGAACTGCCAGGTCGGGGCCGGGGGTCTAAAACTTGAAATACCGGCCGGATGCCCATGCCGATCATTCCAACACGACTGGGGAGATGAAAGTGACTTGTCAGAACTGACGGAATCCAAATCGGATGCCTGGTTTGAGCTCGGCGCTCAAAGTTCATTTCTAAAATACACTTAGTTCAAATGAACTGCCAGGTCGCGGCCGGGGGTCTAAAACTTGAAATACCGGCCGGATGGCCATGCCGATCATTCCAACACGACCGGGGAGATGAAAGTGACTTGTCAGAACTGACGGAATCCAAATCGGATGCCCGGTTTGAGCTCGGCGCTCAAAGTTCATTTCTAAAATACACTTAGTTCAAATGAACTGCCAGGTCGGGGCCGGGGGTCTAAAACTTGAAATACCGGCCGGATGGCCGTGCCGATCATTCCAACATGACCGGAGAGATGAAAGTGACTTGTCAGAACTGACGGAATCCAAATCGGATGCCCGGTTTGAGCTCGGCGCTCAAAGTTCATTTCTAAAATACACTTGGTTCAAATGAACTGCCAGGTCGGGGCCGGGGGTCTAAAACTTGAAATACCAGCCGGATGCCCATGCCGATCGTTCCAACACGACCGGGGAGATGAAAGTGACTTGTCAGAACTGACGGAATCCAAATCGGATGCCCGGTTTGAGCTCGGCGCTCAAAGTTCATTTCTAAAATACACTTAGTTTAAATGAACTACCAGGTCGCGGCCGGGGGTCTAAAACTTGAAACACCGGCCGGATGGCCTTGCCGATCGTTCCAACACGACCGGGGAGATGAAAGTGACTTGTCAGAACTGACGGAATCCAAATCGGATGCCCGGTTTGAGCTCGGCGCTCAAAGTTCATTTCTAAAATACACTTAGTTCAAATGAACTACCAGGTCGCGGCAGGGGTCTAAAACTTGAAACTCCGGCCGGATGGCCGTGCCGATCGTTCCAACACGACCGGGGAGATGAAAGTGACTTGTCAGAACTGACGGAATCCAAATCGGATGTCCGGTTTGAGCTCGGCGCTCAAAGTTCATTTTTAAAATACACATAGTTTAAATGAACTGCCAGGTCGGGTCCGGGGGTCTAAAACTTGAAATACCGGTCGGATGGCCGTGCCGATCGTTCCAACACGACCGGGGAGATGAAAGTGACTTGTCAGAACTGACGAATCAAAGTTCATTTCTAAAATACACTTAGTTTAAATACTGTTTCAGGCTAGTAGTTGATTTATAAAATATGCAGTTATCAATTTGATATGTTTGCTTTCAATTTATGCTAATTTCTTCGCACTAATTTTTTTATCTATGAATGAATGTTATTATTTTTTTAATGTAGGGGATCCTTCTGCGGGCGGCGACAGAGGAGATGAGCAGGGCGGTGAGGATACGGACGATGAGGATATGGACGATGTACCAGATATTTCTTGATATTTGATGATATTCAGACGGATCAGCAGGGTTAATGTCTTTTTTTGTGGTATTTATTTGATCAGAATTTTATTTTTCGGTGGTGTTTATTTGATTAGCAGGTTCCCAATATTTTTTTTTCAACATGTAGAATTTCTTGATGTTTATGTATGATTAAACAGGTTTTGTAAAATAATTTAAGATTTATAAAAAAAACGTAGATTTCAGACGGATTTTTAGACGGGATTTGCGACGAATATTGTCCGTCTATCAGCCGTCGTAAAATCCGTTTGGAATATAGACGGATTTCAAACCACATTTCGGACAGGAGTTGAGTTGAATTTCAGACGGTTATTATAGCCGTCGTAATGTCCGTTTGAAATAGCGACGGATTTCGGACGAGTTTTCATACGGTAACATGATTTGGGACTAAGAGTTGGGCTTCATTTCAGACGGTAACTATATTCCGTCGTAATATCCGTCTGAAATTTTAGACGGAATTTCAAACGGAAAATATATCCGTCGTAAATTTCAGACTGAAAATTTCAAATTTCAGATGGAAATGTCTCGTATGAAATTCAGACGGAATTTGTGACTGATTAAATTCTGTCTTATTTTTAGACGTAATTTCGACGGAAACATAAACTGTCACAAATTTGTGACTAAGAATTTCAGACGGTCGGTTTCAGTCTGAAATATGTCGCAAATCCGTCACAAACGTGGTTTGTGACGACTTTTCAGACGGATTTCAGACGGATACTGGCCGTCTGAAATCCCGCTTTTTCTGGTAGTGGAGGTTCAAGGTTTGACCATGTAGGACATACACAAGTAGATTTTTCATGGAATGGAAGTTTAAGAACTAATAATACGCAGGAGTATGGATTAGGGTTGTGTTTGCACAAATTACGAGATAGATCAAGATCAGAAGCTGTAATCAATGAGTTGGCATCTGGGAGTTTGCCAATCTTTCAAATTTTCAAATTTTAGAATTTTATATAGGGATATATCAAATTGGCACCTCCCAGGGTGTCTTCATTTAATTGAAGACGTCCTGGCCGTCGCTATTTAAGCAATTGGTGCCCTGGCTTGGGGCACCAATTACAGGGGCTATTTTTTTTGAATATATATATATAAAGAATTGGCAACCCTATAAGAAGTCTTCAATTAATTGAAGACTTACTGGCTACCGCTATTTAACAAATTGAAGACTTGCTGGCTGTCACTATTTAACAAATTGAAGACTTGCTGGCTGCCGCTATTTAACGAATTGAAGACTTGCTGGCTACCGCTATTTAACGAATTGAAGACTTGGGAGTAGTCTTCATTTAATTGAAGACTCTCCGGGGTGTCTTTAATTTAAGTACATGTTCAACTACTGTGAGTCACCAATTGAGTTGTGCTTCGCACCAGAATTGTAAGTTCTGTGATACGAGTTACTATACATTTCTCCAAAGTTTCTCCGAATCAGAATCCGAAGACATGGTCAGGTGGAGAAAAAACCCAGGGTTATAGAAGTATATTCAATCAAAATTTTTGTGGTCCAGTTTATGAGTTATAGATTTTTGAATGCGTTGATTTACTGATTTCTTGAAATTCCAGAAAATGGAATTGACGTCAAGGCACAAGCCTTCATTTAATTGACCACTCCTCGCGGAGTATTCAATTCTGTAATTGGCGCCCTGGTTAGGGGCGCCATTTACAGGTGAGTGTGCACTATTCATCAGTATCAAAATGCTCCGAATCGGGAAGTAATGGTACGAGCAGGTTGAGATAAATGCCAGGATTCTAGAAACATGTTCATGTCAAAATTTCATGTTTTAGTTTGATAGTTATGGATTTTTGAATGTGTTGCATTATTAATTACTAGAAATTTCAGAAATGGAAATGACGACATGGAACATGTCTTCATTTAATTGGCGCCCCCACACGGGGTCTTCAATTGTGAAATTGGCGCCCCGTGAGGGGTCTTCAATTTTGTAAGTGGCGCCCAAGTCTGGGGCGCCATTTACCTGAGAGCTGGGACTCTCGGGTTTTCAAAACATGCAAGTATTTGATGTACAGAGATTCTATACTAAGGTTTAAAACATGGTTATTAAGTCTGTAAAACTTGTGTAATAAAATATGTTCAAAAACTCATGAAATCATGCTTAACAGACTATGTTCAACTCATAAAGATCATGGTAACAGTATGTATAAAAAGCATATGCGATAGGTGAAACAGGCTATTAAAATATATATAACATGGTATATACATGATTATTTTGTGATCATGGTAAAGTCAGGGGATATATAGCATGGTTGACGAGTTAATCAAACTCTAAGCATGCATCAGTTAACCTATTTAGCTACTAGTTAGGCAAGGATTTGAGAACACCTACCTTTTGACGTGTGATACGGGGTTCAGAAGAAGCTACAGCATGATCGCAGTAGGACGTAGACTCGAGAAGAAGACGCTCCTTCAGCACTACGGTAGTAGCCTCTGTCAGTGCTACGGAGGGGATTAGTTATAGGGAATCGTAAGACATTGGGTAAATGCCTTGCGGGTCCTGCTGAGTAGGCATGGGGTTTGCCAGCTAAAATGAGGTTATTCGTGTCTCAACCTTCTAGAAACATAGGTTTAAATGACGCCCTTGTAAGGGGTCGTTCATTAATCTAGGTGGTACTATTCACATAAATGATGCCTTGCATGAGGACGTCATTAGTTTAGGTGACATTATTCATGGGAATGATGCCCTTGCAAGAGGGCGTTAATTTTTAGACAATTCTGTCACATTCACGTGTTAGCATTCAAGATGTACACATATATATTAATGTTATAAGGGGATGGGGTCCTATTGAAAATGGCGCCTCCATGCATGTCTTCAATATTGTAAATGGCGCCCAGGTGTGGAGTCTTCAATTTGGAAGTTGCAAAAGGTGGAAAACACTTACGTACAACCCATGGCCCATGTGTTAAAGTTTGTCTTGTACATTTATATAATAACCCTCTCATGATTTGTTTCTTTGTACAAGACCTCCCATGTAAGATTTTTTACCCATGTGCATAAAGTTGGATTGTACATTTGTATGCTAGTCCTCCTATAGTTTAGTTCTTTAAACAAAGCATAGAATTCTTTTAAGAAGAGTAGATTATGTATGTATAAAGTGATGGGTTGAAATTTTATATACTAACCCCCTAAGGTTTTGCTCTTTACATAAATCCCTCATGATTCTTTATGGCATAAAGTAAGGTTGGCTTGTATATTTATGTTATAGTCCTTGTGAGGTTGGGTTCTTTATGTAAGTCCTTCAAGTATGATTTCTTTTAGGAAGAAGTTTTAAATTTACTCAATGGTATTTATCAGGGGTGCTACACCCTCCCCCACTTAAAAGAATTTGGTCTCCAAATTCAACTATATTATGCGGGAATAGGAAGAGTGCATAGTACTCACAATTTGAATAACTCCGGAAATCTCCTCTTCATAGATTCTTCAGTTTCCCATGTAGCTTCTTGTTCTAAGCATCGATTCCTTTAGATTTTCACCATAGGGATCGTCTTGTTCCTTAGAACTCGAACTTCTCAGTCGAGGATCTTCATTGGCTTCTACTCGTAGGTAAGGTCCTTCTGTACCACTAAATCATGGTGGTTAATGCCATGAAAAGGATCGTGCACGTATTTCTTCAACATAGAAACATGAAACACGTTGTGCACTTCTGACAGTTGCGGAGGTAGGGCGATGCGATAAGCCACCTCGCCTACCCTTTCCAGCACTTCGAATGGACCAATAAACCTTGGTGTTAGTTTTCCCTTAACACCGAATCTTCTAATACCTCGGCCGGGAGATACCTTGAGGAAAACATGATCTCCAACTTGAAATTACAGGTCTCGCCTTCTGTTATCAGCATAAGATTTCTGCCTGGACTGTGCTATCCTTAACCTTTCTCTAATGAGGTATATCTTCTCGATGGAATCTCTTACCATGTCTGGGCCTAGAATTTGTTTTTCACCAACTTCATTCCAACATATTGGAGATCGGCAACTCCTGCCATACAGTGCCTCAAAAGGTGACATTTGTATACTGGCTTGATAGCTGTTGTTATATGCAAATTCGGCTAGTGGTAAGTGGTCATGCCAGCTTCCGTCGAAGTCTATAATGCATGCTCTCAACATATCTTCCACAACTTGATTAGTCCTCTCGGTCTGTCCATCTGTCTGGGGTGGAAAGCAGTGTTGTAGTTGAGTTTCGCCTCCTGAGAGTGTTGTAGACTCTTCCAGAAATGAGAGGTGAAGCGCGGGTCTCGGTCGGATACGATCGAGACGGGAACTCCATGCAATCTAACCATCTCCTTAATATACAGGGCAACAAGTACGTCGACTGACCATCGGCTTTTGATGGGTAAGAAATGGGCCGATTTAGTTAGCCGGTCGATAATTACCCAAATTCCATCATATCCGCCCCTAGACTTGGGCAAACCCATGATAAAGTCCATGCCAAAATCTTCCCACTTCCACTTGGGAATATCCAGCGGATGTAGCTTTCCGACGGGTTTTTGATATTCCGCCTTCACTTGTTGGCATGTAAGGCAACGAGATACAAAGTCTGCTACCTCCCTTTTCATGTTAGGCCACCGGAAAGTTCTTTTCAAATCTTGGTACATCTTAGTGGCTCCAGGGTGGATCGTGTACCTTGATCGATGAGCTTCTTCAAGAATCTTTTTTTTCAATTCGGGACAGTCGGGCACACATGTCCGTTAATGAAATAACAGTCTGCCATCAGGTGCCAGCTTGAAATCAAGTCTCTCGTCCAGCTTGCTCTTTATCTCCACTAGTGAGTGATCTTCTTTCTGTAGCTTCTTGATATCAGGTAGCAAATCTGGATGTAGGCTCATATGATATAGAGTAATACACATGTTCTTCTCATCTGTGCTGATATCAAGCTCAGAGAATTTCTCCAGCAACTTTCATTCTTGTATCATACAGTTGGCCAATATTATTCTCGGCTTTCGACTAAGGGCATCAGCTACGGAATTACCCTTACCAGGGATGGTACTATATAATGAAGTCGAAATCCTTGAGATATTCGAGCCAACGCCTTTGCCGCATGTTCAGCTCCTTTTGGGAGAATAAGTACTTGAGACTTTTATGATCGGAGTACACAGTGAATTGTTCTCCGTAAAGATAGTGCCTCTAGATCTTCAAGGCAAATACTACCGCGTCTAGTTCTAAGTCATGAACCAGGTAGTTCTCTTCATGTTTCTTCAATTGTCGGGAAGAGTATGCAATGACTCTTCCATTCTACATCAATACACATCCGAGGCCAATACCCGAAGCATCGGTATATACCTCGTATTTTTCTCCTTCAATTGGTAATGATAAGACTGGAGCAGTGGTCAAGAGATCCTTTAAAGCTTGGAAACTCTTTTTACAGTTTTCATTCCACTCATAAGGCACTTCCCTTGTGGGTTAACCTGGTCAGAGGAACAGCAATTTTGGAGAAGTCCTTGATAAAACGCCGGTAGTAACTAGCTAGACCCAAGAAGCTTCAAATTTCTGTTGCATTTATGGGTCGTTCCCAGTTCTTCACGGTTTCGACCTTTGATGGGTCAACATCAATTCCGTTCTTCGAAATGATATGGCCTAAGAATGATACTTCCTCGAGCCAAAACTCGTATTTGCTGAATTTGGCGTATAGCTTATTTTCCCTCAATATCTACAGTTCCTTCTTGAGATGTTCTTCATGATCCTCTTCGGTTTTGGAATAGATTATAATATCATCAATAAAGGCCACAATGAATTGGTCTAAGTAGGGCCTGAATATGCTGTTCATTAACTGCATAAAAGTTATAGGGGCATTTGTTAGTCCGAAAGGTATAACAGTAAATTCGTAATGCCCATACCTGCTTCGGAATGCAGTTTTATGAATGTCTTCTTCTTTGATCTTCAATTGGTGGTAACCAGAACAAAGATCAATCTTGGAGAAATATGAAGCTCCTGATAACTGATCGAACAGCTCGTCAATCCTCGGCAGCGGGTATTTATTCTTGATTGTAAGGTGATTTAGCTGCCGATAATCGATGCATAGTCTCATCGATCCGTCCTTCTTTTTGACAAATAGCACGGGTGCTCCCCAAGGGGAAGTACTCGGCCTGATTAAACCTTTTTTCAATAACTCCATTAGTTGCTCTTTTAGTTCTTTCAGCTCAGTAGGGGACATTCTGTACGGTGCCTTGGAAACAGGACCAGCACTAGGGACAAGGTCGATTGTGAATGACACTTCCCTTTCCTGGGGTCAGCCGGGTAAATCTTCTGAAAAAACATCGAGAAAATCTCGAATTACACGGATGTCTTCAAGTTTAACCTTCTCGACTTCCGTGGCAGTCACGAATGCTATGAAAGCCATGCATCCTCTATCCTTAAGCTTTCTAGCTTGGAGTGCTGATATAAGAAGTGATTTACTCCGAGAGCTTTTGTAAACTAGCTCTGGGAAATCCGTGAAAGTTACCTTGCCATGCCGGTAATCTACAGTTGCTTGGTATGTGGATAGCCAGTCGGCACCTAGTATGACATCATAACCCTTCATATCTAGGCATATCCGGTCAGCAGGTAAATTGCTTCCCTTAATCATCACTTCACAATTTGGATAATGATAAGTGATATCAGACTCATTTCCAAGAGGTGTAGATATGACCAAATCTAATAGTTCATGTTTCTTAGAAAATGAAGCAGCAAAGTTCTTGGAAACGAATGAATGAGTTGCTCCGGTATCAAATAAAACTTGAGTA
This sequence comes from Amorphophallus konjac, assembly GCA_022559845.1. Lineage (NCBI taxonomy): Eukaryota > Viridiplantae > Streptophyta > Magnoliopsida > Alismatales > Araceae > Amorphophallus > Amorphophallus konjac. The sequence continues at coordinate 78,015,405 of CM040117.1, read as the reverse complement.
ATTTTTGAACAAATAGTGAGAGTACCTTCCACAATTTCGCCTTCAGTGGGTTCCGTCTCTCGGAGAGCTTGCAGACGGCCTTGTTTCTTTACCAGACGCTTCTCATCTTTGGTGTCTTGCTCCTTCATCAGTGGGCAGTCTAGGATTCGATGTTCTCGGCTCCCGCATCGAAGACAAGCTCCTAACGTCCTCCAGCATTCCTCGATCTTATGGCCAGCTTTATCACAATACTTGCAAATTTCCTTTGAGGGTGTGGTGGTGGAGAATGGCCTGTCATTCTTCTGGAACTTCTTTGCCTTGAAGGGCTCCCCTCCCATGAAGAACCTTTTCTTGTTGAATGATCGTTTGAATTTTCCTGGGTTTGTGACAGGTTCCTTCTTGTCTCTTCCTTGGATTCTCTCGGATAATTCGGTGGCATCTTATAGCAGTTGGGCACGCCGAACTATCTCCGAATAGGCTTGGATGTCAATCGGTGCAAGTTGTGTAATATAATGGGGCCGAAGCCCGTTGAGGAACCTTCTCACCTTCATCTTTTCCGTACACACCAAGTGAGGTGCATACTTTGACAATCTTGAGAACTGGGCCTCATACTCGGCCACTTTCAAGCCCCGTTGTTTTAGAACGGTGAATTCCGTGGCCTTCTTCTCCTGGATATGGTCGGAGAAGTACTTGTTGTTAAAATGCTCCATAAATTCATCCCATGTGACATGGTATTCTGGCAGTATAGCTTCTATGGATTCCCACCAGCATCGAGCGTCACGCTCTAGTTGGAATACGGCCAGTAAAACCTTCTCCTCGTCCGCGCATTGCATTATACGGAAGATTCGTTCCATCTCCTTTAGCCAATTCTCGACATCCTCGGGGTCAGACGAACCCGTGAACCTCGGTGGGTTCATGTTACGGAAACTCCTGTGGAGATCACCCGCTCCACGGTTAGCTCCGTCTTGGGCCACTTGGTGTAGTGCCTGTGTAAGGCCCTGTACGGTGCGCTGCATCTCGTGCCATTGTGCTCTTTCCGCAGCCATGATCCTACAAAAGAGTTTAAGTATGATAAAGATCGGGTTTTCTTATAAGGTCAAAAGTCATTATAGAACTTATCCCATGGAACTATCCATCTCACCGGGTAAGGTATATCTATCCTTGGACTCAAGCTTTTACCAAGATTTCAATCATGACCGTAATTTTTCCTAACCTCTTATTTCTTCTAGTTTCCTAGATTTGAAAACCTAGGCTCTGATACCACGAAGACTGTCATGTCCTGAGCGCGGAAGATACTCGGATACGTGACACGCCTATATATATCGTGTCATTAGAGCGATAAATTTTTTGATATACATAATTATGGAGTATGCAAAAGACTAATAAAATATAATAATCCCAATAGTCCAAGTGATGTTTATTTGATTAACCAATGGAAATAAAAATAGTCCATGACAATTTCAAATTTAAAAAGACAACACTAGGCTAAGTGCCTTAACATGGTTCGGATAAGTAAACTGACATACTGGAATACAAAGTAGGACTCAAATAAAATTCAAGGACACGACTAGCTAATGATAGGTGACTGGCATTCTAGCACTCTTCACTCAGTTTCAACCCCATTCTTGTTGCTATCCGAATCACCTGAAAATGTTAGGAAGCAACTAGATGAGCGAATCGCTCAGTAGGAATTACATCTCAAATTCGAGCAATCTTTACCTAATTTACAATTTGCATGTATTATCAGTATGGCTATGCATGACGTACGTATAAGAAAATTAGGTATATAGATAAATCTAGGCATGATGAACAATAAGAGATCAAGAACTGTATAAAGAGAGTATATCAAGATTTCAAGTATTTGACAAGCAGTATTTCAAGAATTTACAGATGTAAATGCCACTTCGGGGAAAGTAGGGATTCATGTACGATTATGAACTCAAGTGTAAGAATGAACTCATGTACACGTATATCTCAGGTACGAGCAATTACAAATTCAATTCAAGCAAGGAATGTCAAGTACATATCAGTAGAATTGGCTATTATCAAGCAAGTATTTTGCCCTTTCTCGGGCCACAAGTCAAGTATTGCCCGTTCCGGGCCACGCAAGTCAAGTCAAGTAAAGAGAGAGTAGGGGTGGAGTTTCTCAAGTCAAGCAAGTACTCCGGTGTAATGCTAAACACCGTGATCAATAAACTCCCATGGGCACAAGTACCTTCGGGTGCTCCTCCCAGGACCAGACCGGGCCCTATATGCACTACATTTCATGTATTACCTTTGACATCAAATCTCATTTATAGCCAATGTGGAATTTCAAGAATTAAGAAACGTAGTATTACAGACGAGATTAACTAGTCATTTGGTTATGGAGGACTCTAAAGGTGGCCCCTACAGGCTCTAGAGGTGGCTCCCGTCATGTAGCACTTTGCGCCGTACGGACTCAAGAGGTGGCTCCCACAACGTAGCACTTTGCCCTACATGGAACTTAGCTCCAACACTCCCAAATGATAGTTTAAGAGGTTCAAGGTTTGACCATGTAGGATATACATAAGTAGATTTTTCATGGAATGGAAGTTTAAGAACTCATAATACGCAGGAGTATGGATTAGGGTTGTGTTTGCATAAATTACGAGATAGGTCAAGATCAGAAGCGGTAATCAATGAGTTGGCATCTAAGGGTTTACCAATCTTTCAAATTTTCAATTTTTAGAATTTTATATAGGGATATATCAAATTGGCGCCTCCCAGGGTGTCTTCATTTAATTGAAGACGTCCTGGCCGTCGCTATTTAAGCAATTGGCGCCTTGGCTTGGGGCGCCAATTACAGGGGCTATTTTTTTTTGAATATATATATATATAAAGAATTGGCGCCCCTATAAGCAGTCTTCAATTAATTTAAGACTTGCTGGCTACCACTATTTAACAAATTGAAGACTTGCTGGCTGCCGCTATTTAACAAATTGAAGAATTGTGGGCTGCCGCTATTTAACGAATTGAAGACTTGCTGGCTGCCGCTATTTAACGAATTGAAGACTTGGGAGACTCTTCATTTAATTGAAGACTCTCCAGGGTGTCTTCAATTTAAGTACAGGTTCAACTACTGTGAGTCACCAATTGAGTTGTGCTTCGCACCAGAACTGTAAGTTTTGTGATACAAGTTACTATTCATTTCTCCAAAGTTTCTCCGAATCAGAATCTAAGATATGGTCAGGTGGAAAAAATCTCAGGGTTACAGAAGTATATTCAGTCAAAATTTTCGTGGTCCAGTTTATTAGTTATAGATTTTTGAATGTGTTGATTTACTGATTTCTGGAAAATCCAGAAAATGGAATTAACGTCATGGCACAAGTGTTCATTTAATTGACCACTCCTCGTGGAGTCTTCAATTCTGTAATTGGCACCCTGGTCATGGGCGCCATTTACAGGTGAGTGTGCACTACTCATTAGTATCAAAATGCTCCGAATCGGGAAGTAATGGTACGAGCAGGTTGAGATAAATGCCAAGATTCCAAAAACATGTTCATGTCAAAATTTCGTGCTTTACTTTGATAGTTATTGATTTTTGATTGTGTTGCATTATTAATTACTAGAAATTTTAGAAATGGAAATGACGACATGGAACATGTCTTCATTTAATTGGCGCCCCCACACGGGGTCTTCAATTGTGAAATTGGCGCCCCCTGAGGGGGTCTTCAATTTTGTAAGTGGCGCCCGGGTCTGGGGCGCCATTTACTTGAGAGTTAGGACTCTCGGGTTTTCAAAACATGCAAGTATTTGATGTACAGAGGTTCTATACAAAGGTTTAAAACATGGTTATTAAGTCTATAAAACTTGTGTAATAAAATATGTTCAAAAACTCATGAAATCATGCTTAACAGACTATGTTCAACTCATAAAGATCATGGTAGCAATATGTATAAAAATCATATGCGATAGGTGAAACAAGCTATTAAAATATATATAACATGGTATATACATGATTATTTCGTGATCATGGTAAAGCCAGGTGATATATAGCATGGTTGACGAGTTAATCGAACTCTAAGCATGCATCAGTTTACCTATTTAGCTACTAGTTAGGCAAGGATTTGAGAACACCTACCTTTTGACGTGTGATATGAGGTTCAGAAGAAGCTACAGCAGGATCGCAACAGGACGTAGACTCGGGAAGAAGACGCTCCTTCAGCACTGCGGCAGTAGCCTCTGTCAGTGCTACGAAGGGGATTAGTTATAGGGAATCGTAAGACATTGGGTTAATACCTTGTGGGTCCTGCTGAGTAGGCATGGGGTTTGCCAGCTAAAATGAGGTTGTTCGTGTCTCAACCTTCTAGAAACATATGTTTAAATGATTTGTAAGGGGTCGTTCATTAATCTAGGTGGTACTATTCACATAAATGACGCCTTGCATGAGGACGTCATTAGTTTAGGTGGCATTATTCATGGGAATGACGCCCTTATAAGAGGGCGTTAATTTTTAGACAATTCTGTCACATTCACGTGTTAGCATTCAGAATGTACACATATATATTAATATTATAAGGGGATGGGGTCTTATTGAAAATGGTGCCTCCATGCATGTCTTCAATATTGTAAATGGCACCCAGGTGTGGAGTCTTCAATTTGGAAGTTGCAAAAGGTGGAAAACACTTACGTACAACCCATGGCCCATGTGTTAAAGTTTGTCTTGTACATTTATATAATAACCCTCTCATGATTTGTTTCTTTGTACAAGAGCTCCCATGTAAGATTCTTTACCCATGTGCATAAAGTTGGATTGCACATTTGTATGCTAGTCCTCATATAGTTTAGTTCTTTAAACAAAGTCTAGAATTCTTTTAAGAAGAGTAGATTACGTATGCATAAAGTGATGGGTTGAAATTTTATATACTAACCCCCTAAGGTTTGGCTCTTTACATAAAGGCCTCATGATTCTTTATGGCATAAAGTAAGGTTGGCTTATATATTTATGTTATTGTCCTTGTGAGGTTCGGTTCTTTATGTAAGGCCTTCAAGTATGATTTCTTTTAGGAAGAAGTTTTAAATTTACTCAATAGTATTTATCAGGGGTGCTACAAGCTTCAACTAGTGGGTTATAACCACTAGCGGGATTCTGGGGAGCTCGTCCTCGAACCAGGCGAGCACGTCCTGGTTGGCTACCAAGAAACTCTTGTAAGCCTCCTTCTCCTACTCAGACAATGTGGCACCAATGCGGAGGGTCCTATTCGGGTCCTCCCCCACCAGGATGAGGTACAGGTCCTCAGTCGGGGTACTCCCGCTAGGCCCTGGGTCCTCTGTGCTCGCCTTTTTCTCGGGGGGAGTCTCCTCGGCCTGCCTATCTCAAGTAGATATCAAATATGTTGCATCCCCTAGTTGATTTTGGTGGTTGGGTTTTAATGATAACAAACCGAGTGTGCTTGTGTGTGTGAATCATTGAGCAACATGTTTGGAACTTGTTTAATGAGTTAAGGATGGCTTCAAGGTAAGTTTATGTGAAGATAGCTTGCTTAAGTATTTGTCATAAGACTTGAGGTAAATTGCTTGAATGATGCTCATTCATTGTATGGATGCATGGCTGTTTGGTTTCTAGTGTTAGTTGTAGAATATGGTGCTTAAAAGGGGCTTAAAACTCATTGTGTATTTTCCAACACTGGGTGCTGGTTTTGGTTTTGGCAATACAAGTCAATGTGCTTAGTGTGCTTGAAATGCAAACTTGATAAACCTGTGATTGTGCAAGTCCTTTATGTTTGAATTCAAATTTCATTGTTGAGATCATGGCTTTGGGGATGATTTTGTTCTAGGCTTGAACTACATGTTAAGTTGTGTATTTTCATTTTGGGAATGGAAGTTACAAAGGCTAGAAATGTTGATTTGCAAATCAAACCATTTTTCTCTTGGAGCCTTTAAGCTTGAAACTTGATTAAGTCAATTCATGTGAATCTTGGTGAAATTGGTTCTTGGTGTTGGAAATGTGGTTGATAATGTTTAATAGGCTCCCAAGACATCAAGAGTTTGATCAAAAGTAAGGTGGCATCAATGTATATGAAAAATCACTAATTTTACCTTATTTTTCTATTTTGTAGGTTTTTCGATCGACCAAAGTAGAGGATCGGTCGACCAAAGCAGACAAGTTGACTCCCTATGAAGGCAGCGTCGACCTGCAGTTGCATCGATCAGATCTGTCTAGATCGATCGACCGTAATGGCTGGATCGGTCGACCGATTCCGTCGAGCGCTCTGGATACGACTTTGTGAATCTCATCTGAAACCCATCAAACCCAATCCAAATGAACCCTATTTTGACCCCTTTTCCCTTAGGGTTCTAATACACATATGTGAGGGGTTTTGCAAGGGTTTTGTGAGGGCTATATGGGTCTTATGCAATCTCATATATATACATATACATGAGCTACGAATTTGATGAGAGAACTCCATTTAAGCTAATATTTCTTATCTTGTAGGTGAAGAAAGGGGAAAAGAAGAAAAGGGGAAGAAGAGAAAGAGATTTCATCTCCTCCAAGGCATTTCTGGAGATCGTGGAAGAAAGAAAAGAGAAGCAGAATGAAGAAAGGATCAAGAGGATGTTGAAATCACGTTCATTCGTCTTCCCTCCGACCTGAGCTTCAAGCAATGTCATCTATCGGCCTTGGAAATCAAGGGGGATAAACTCTACATCCTTTATCTGGTTATGTGTGGTGTTCTTCATGAGTTATATTTTGATCTGAGCATGTTTTGAACATTTGTCTTAATTTTTTGAACTCAAAAATATTGTGTGTGGTTTGATCGTATGCGTGCGATTGTGTGTGTGGTTGGTGCTGCGACTGTTGCAGTGAGTGTGTGTGTGTGCTGTCGGATTTAAGATCCAGAGTGTGTGGGGTTCATCCCCGTTGTTGCTGTGCTAACAGTGTGAGGAGAGTTCTCCTTGTGGGGAGGTTCTTCCCCGTGTGTGTGTAGGCATCGTTTTGCGTGTGTGTTGGAGCTTGACTCCGTGTTGGGGAGTTATCCCCCTGCTTATTTTCCAGCGAGTGAAGCCTCACCTGTTTGGTGAGGGGTGGACGTAGGGAGCCCGTCGTGGTCCGGAACCACCATAAAATCTCTATGTCTTGTGGCTTGCCTTGTGGTTGTGTTTTTGATCGCTTATTCTTTCTGTCATGATCTAGTGAGCTTGGAGAGATTGAGAGAACTTAGTTTACTCTGTTTAGTTTATTTTCATCAATCTCATTAAACCTATTAATTGTTCTAAGTAAGTTTTAAATTTGTCATATCGCATGGGGGACAATTCAACCCCCCCTTCTTGTCCGCTCGCCAACTGGGCCAACAAAATAGCACCTCCTCGATTTGCCTTGGTCTCCTACGGAGTGGGAAACTTTAGCTTCTGGTGGTAGGACGAGGGGACACCCCTTAGGGTTCCTAGGATGCCTCGTCCTATTATGGCGTTATACCCGATCATCCCACCCACAACCGTGAAGTCTGCTAGGAACGTCATGCCTCTGGGCGCGATTCCGAACGTGATCAATAATGAAATACGCCTTTCGGGGAGGGTGGTCATGCCAGGAAAGCCATACAGAGGTGTGTACAGTGGCGTTATTCGTAATAAATCCACACCCATAAGTACGAGACAATCGTAAGAAATCATGTCGGGCCCGCTTCCATTCATGACAAGAATTCGTCGCACAGTACATTAGTTGATGGTCATTGAGACCACCAAGGCATCAGAATGAGGGGTGGTTACACCTTCAAGATCCTCATCTAAAAAGACAATCGGATCTTTGAGGTGCTCCCGGGTGGCAGATTCATGGTGGCGACCATCGCCGTGATCCATGGAATTGACTTCTGACGTGTACCGGCGGCGTCTCCTAGAGCTGTCTCCGCTCGATGTCAGCCCTCCTGAGATTATCATGATCTCCTTCCTGTTGGGCCGGTTGTTGATGGGCGTAGGGGTTCGCTCGCGTTGTCGCTTTTCTGCGGCCTTGGCAACGAACTTATCGTGGAGTCCTCATCGGATGAGATCCTCGATGGCATCCTTGAGTTGGATGCAGTTGGCCATGTCATGTCCATGGTCCCGGTGGAAGCGACAATACCTCCTTTTGCTCCTAGTCCTTGGACCAGACTTCATTTTTCAAGGCCATTAGAGGTAGGGCTCTTCACGGATCTCCATGAGGATATGCTCTGGCGGAGCCGTTAGGGGCGTGTAGTGTCGATACTGGCCCCTTTCTCTGGTCTCCGAGCGGTCACAATGTTCTTAGTCTCACCATTCTCACTTGTTCTGCCCCACCCGAGAAGAGTCAGCTAGTCTTTTTCGGTCGGGTTGACCAGTCCCAGCTGTGTGGCCTAGGGCCGCGGTGTTCTCCTCGCAACTGGCATCCTTCTGGGCCAGGGCGAGGAGGTCCATTAAGGTCACAATGGCTTCGACTTCAAGAGATCGTCGGAGGATGGGGTCCCAGCTCCCTTGTGTCAAGGCGGTGGTGGCGATGCTGACATCCAGGTGGGGGATGCGGAATTCCTCCACCCAGAAATGGGACACATAGTCCCAGAGGGTCTCCTCTCGCCCCTACCTGATGGCGAGTAGGCTCCCCACCGATTTGGCCTCCTTTCGGCAGCCTATGAAGTTTTCTTTGAACAGCTTCTTCAGCTGTTGGAAGGGGGTGATGGTCCCAGCCGGCAGGGACTCGAACCAAGTCTGGGCATTCTCCAGGAGGGTGGTGACAAAGGCCAAACACTACATAGTGTCCGAAGCCTAGTGAAACACCAAGTTGGACTCGAAGCTGTGCATGTGGTCAGCAGGATCGGTGGTGCCGTTGTAGGGGGTAAATGATGGCAATTGGAACTTTGGAGGGATGGGGGCCTCCATGATCTCTCTGGACAATGGAGCATGGAAGTCCGTGTCATCGTCGATGAGGCCGTGGGTCCTTACGGCGTGTAGGACATCGTCCAAATATCAGACTTTGCCCTCTATCTCACGTTCCACCTCTTCATAGCGATGTAGTCGCTGGGCCATCTCCGGGTTAGAGTGCAGCGGGCTGTGTGGCCTTGGTGCAAGTGAGCTGTGCAGATGCCGGGCCTGTGTGACGAAGGCATGGGAGGTCTCCCACACTTGGCGAGAGTCTGCTACGGTAGGAGCCCCCCCATTCAAAGGTTGCTCCATTGGGGCACGCTCCTGCCCCGTTGGTCTGTTGAGGTGGCCTTGGCAGAGGTCTGTCAGGGCTTGGAGCTAGCGGTGCACATCTGCCAGCTCATCGGCGGTGACGTCTCGATGTGGCCGCATGGACGAGGATGCCTGATGTGATCCCCAACGGGAATTGGGGCCCTGGTAGGACCCTCAGACGCGATTGCTGGTGTTGCGGTAGCTTCCATGGGGTGCCATGGCTTTCTGTTCAATTTCCCACAGACGGCACCAAAAAGTGTAGAGGTGAGAAAATGGTCTCCCGAACCTTGTACCACACTTTTAATATTTGTTTGTTGGGGAAGATCGTCTAGTAGAAGCCTGTAAACACCAAAAGAACGGCGTCAGAAGGAGCCTTGGGCGTTATCCCAGGGGACAACCCTCCGATGCTTAAGTCAAAACCTTGTTACATGGGGATCAAGGGAGGATGGAGGAGAGAGAGAGAACTGAGAGCCGATTGATCAAACCTGGAGTGGGGATCAGACTTCCGAAGGAGTGCTCGCCACGACCAGCGAGTGCTCGCTAGGCTGTAAGAGTGCTCAGAAGCTGACTGGGGCTCTCCTCTGTAGAAGGCGCTCTTTGTAGCTATCGGTCTGTCTTAGTATGCGTGTGTGGCTATCTCATCATGTCTATCTCAGACTCTTTTTCTATGTGTCCCCCACTGTCCCTGGTCAAAGGTCCATTTATAGGGGTTGTCCTAGCGGTGGAGATCTATCCCTTAGCAGGGAAAGGCATGAGTCGTGGGGTAACGTCTCTCCCCGATCGTGAGGAGTTTCCCGTTGTGCACCTGTCCCTATGGGGTCAGGCGATCTTCAGGCGAGTCTTATGGCACCTATGGGACGTGCTCACCTTTACTGAAGTCAAGACCGATGATGGCCGGAGTAACGTTCTATCATTGGAGGGTCATCCGACGTCCGATATGCCTGGGTCGATGCCCCTCGTGGGATGGTGAATCCTGTGGCTAGCCTTATTAGGCCGCCTGGCGTGGGCCGTCGATTGTCGGGGGCCCGCTACATGTGTCACAGACCCTGGGCCAATGCGGGCCTGGCATTAACGGGCCGTTCATGGGCCGTATGGGTTTTACCCTCCTCATTACTGATACTCAATGATGACAGAAAGATCAGATAGAAATGGCTGATAAATGAACTACTTGAAAAATAAGAAAATAAGAAGAACATATCTTAGGCACAAACATAAATTTAACTTAGGCGCAAACAACATATCGGTGCAACTTCGCCTATCTCAAATGAACAAATGAAACATAGGTGCTATAGTTCACTTAGGTGTCACTTCGTTTATCTGTATCACCTATCTTAGACACATAGGCGATGTAACCCACTTAGGTGCTTCTTCACCTAACCTTTTCATCTATCGTAAACCTTCTACTTATGACTTAGGCGATATCCAATTTAGGCGCAAAATCGCTTATCTTCTTATAAGACTCAACATAGGCACAAGATCATCTATATAATAAAGACAAATTTCGTTAGGCGCAAGCACTTCGTGTATCCTATTTGAAGAGGCGTGATGTCGCGCTGGTCTTGAGCTGAGGAGATGATCACCGGATAGTGAACTGCAAAGAAGGGAAACGGATCAGGGGGCCCAGGGATGGTTCCCTGGGGCAAACCCTCCGATGCTTAAGTCAGTAGAGTAATGGTGGAAGCTATGTAGGGAGGAGAAAGGAGATGCACGAGATCCCTCTACACTAAGGTGGTGAAGTGGTTCCTACTTAGGGAGTTTAGGCGTATGTTTGCCCTTACCTTTCGTCGGAGGTAGCCCCAGGTTTATATAGTGCATTAGCTTCATGAGTCCCGTAAGATGAGGGGTTTGAGACGGGAGTTATGTCCTCAACGTGGGCTCTTTACGTCCTCATCGTGGGATCTTTATAGCCTTGAGGGATCATGGGTCCCTTATCCTCATAAACTCTTACTTATAAAGGGTTCTCAACGGCATCATGGATTAGCATTCATCGGTTGACTCAAGCATGAAGGGTGCCAACCCTGTTCGGGTGATAGGCATAGCTCGGATGAAGATAGGTCGGAGTGGGCGTTGTGCGCCTGCCTTTATCCTGGCGAGGGGATAGATCGGGCGTGGGTCTTTCTCTGACCTGACCGATGTTCGGGCCTTCCGAGCGTAAGGGCCGTCGAGGAAGGTTGTGATCCCGAGTGATCTTATTGGGCTTTTTAGCCTAAGTGGGCCCTGTGGGGCTGTCACTTGGATGAGCTGGGCCTCATTTGGTCCTGATGGACCAAGTTTGACTACTCTTTAGATGGGCTACAGAAATCCCCTTCTCCACTTGTCCCCCTCCTACTCCCGAGCCTTAGTAGGCTCGGAAGAGTAGCCGTTAGGGTTTTGGACCAGCGTGGCTCGGGTGGGTGGAGATCTGGCGGTGTTAAGACGCCACGTGTCATGGTCACCTGGGCCCGTAATAATGATAATCCTGTCGGATTTGAAATGAAGGGGCCCCCTTTTTCTCGGAGGTCAGAACGGCGCGCCGCCTCCCGCGTGGGGATAAAGGTGTTGGGCGCTTGTTGTCATTCCAGACTCCCTCCGTCTTTAGGGTTTGGCTCGCCTTCGTGCTTGCTTTAGGCTCTTTGATGCGTCGTGAGGACACGACGGAAGAGTAGAGGCTTGAAGCGGCATTCGCGGAGTTGGTGGAGATAACCGTAGAGGCAGTCCGGCGGCTTCCTCTTCCTCCGGAGTCTTCAGGGTCCCGAGAGCATCTTTCTTCAAGCTCTTCTCCGGATTCCATGGCAGATCAGCGTCCGGATGCTGAAGAGTGGGAGGATGAGCCTGTGGTGAAGGTGGCGGTTCCAAACTGCAGTGAACTGGGGGAGGCAGAGGTGAGAAGGCTGGAGCACCAGTTTCGCCTCCCCCGCAAGTTTTGCTTTGCTGTGGCTGCTCCGCACGAGACGAGCTTGGACGCTCATACTGGCCATATTTGTACCTTCTTTCTATCGTGGAAGGGCAGGTTCCGCCTTCCCTTTGAGCCCTTTGTTCTTAAGGTTCTCAATTTTTTCTAGTTGGCACCCATTCAGTTGGTAGCCAATTTCTATCTTCTTCTTTCCCCCTTTCGCATCCTCTACCGCCAATGCGGGGTTCCTCCTTCCTTGGACCTCTTTCACTATTTTTTCGAGTTGAAGGTGCATCCCTCGGCCGGAAAGGGTTTCTATTTTATCCAGGCGAGGTAGAATAGGAGCTGCATCTCCTTGGCTACGAAGGATTCTTCGCATAAGGGGTGGAAAACTCAATTCTTCTGGGTGGGGATCTGCTCGGTGGAGGAGACCTGGAGGTGTCCCGTAATCCCCAATTTCCATCCGAATATCCCTCCCAGGCAAGATGAGTTCCCTCCACACGTGGAGGAGTACGCGACTATCTTGCTGAAGCGCCGCCAGTCAACAGAAGAGCTGGTTACTCCAGAGAACATCGAGCAGTGTCTTCTTTCGCGGCTGCATCCGTCGGGTTCAGGTGCCACAAATTAGACTCTTCTTCGGATGTTGAGACCATTTTTTCTTTTTCTGACTATATCTTTGTTCTGTGCAGACACCAGGCGACCGGCTTTGGAGGAGACGATAGAGGTGATCGATCTCGACAATGACTCGGCCACCGACGAGCCGTGATCTCCCGAGGGGCGCACCCGAGCCCAAGGTAAGGGCAAGAGGGCGGCCCAGGAGGGGTCTTCCAAGCCGCGGGGTGCCAAGCGTAAGGATCCCATGGAGGGCATGATATAGGATGCCGTGAAGGCCAAGAAGCGGACCAGGAAGGTCGGAACCATCTTCGTCGTTGAGGGCAGGGACAGGGCCGACCTTGTTAGGCCGGCTCTCCCATCTGCCGAGCAAGAGAGGACCGAGGAGATTGGAGCTGCTCTTGTGGTTGGTGATGATGCTGGTTCGGCTCTCCCCTCAGTTAGAGCCAAGGGGGCCGAGGCTGCTTCTGTGATTGGCAGCGGCACTGGCCCGGCTCTCCCCTCGGCGGATGCCGAGGGGGCCGTGGAGGAGGCAGGTGACGTTGGGGCCGCGGCAGAGATTGGGGTGGGCGACGCTCCAGGTGGCGGTGCAGGTGCCGAACCGGTCCAGGTCGGAGGGTCGCAAGAAAATCCGACCAAGGCACGAGAGGCGACTGAGGCCATGGCTCGGTCTGGGCCGACCGATGGGATACCGACCGAAGGGGGGATCTCCATTCCGGTGGCCTTGGAGAGGCTTGGCATCCAGGGCCCTTTGTATCAGGTGTGTCGCGACATAGCTGCGAAGGTGAGGAGGGGAAGCAGGCAGCACTCCCCGTCTGTAGCCCTCGAGGCAATTATGGAGGGAGGCTTGGTCTTGGCCCAGATGGGGGACACTCTGATGGAAGCATACGCTCGGTTGGAGTCAGAGCGGGCGACCTGGCCTGGACCCTCGGTGGGTCGGACATAAAGTTGGCTCGGCTTGCCGAGGAGCATGATGGGATTCGGCGGGAGCTTTCCTCAGTTAGGGAGCTAGTACGGTCGAGCCAGGTGGAGGCCCGGGCGCTAACCGAGTAGCTAGCTAAGGCCCGCGAATCGCTCGAGAGGAAGAGCATGCTTCTTGAAGAGGAGCGCCTTGTTTGCGTCGAGCTGGATGGCCGGTGAGAGGCCGAGCGCTCCGAGCTGGTGGACCGAGCGGAGGAAGCTAAGCGCCTTTGGGGGGAGGCCGAGGCCGATCAAGCCGAGGTGGAGAAGCGGGCGGCGGAGGCCAATGAGCGGATGGCTGAGGCCAAGCGGAAAATAGCTGAGGCGGAGCGGGAGAAGGCCGAACTCGTTGGTAGGGTGGGATTGGCCGGGGCGGAGGCGCTTGAGCAGTACAAATGCTCGGAGGCCTACCGGGTCGATCTTAAGGAGGCTGCCCTCCCCTGCTACGAGTCAGCGCTTCGCCGAGGCATCCACAGGGGGTTCAAGCAGGGCAACGACCGGGCCGTATCTTATACCGAGAAGCAGGCGTTCGGGATAATTGAATTCCCGTCCGGACAATGCTACGACTCGAATCTGTCATCCTTCGACTCCTCTGCTTCGGCGTCGGAGGAAGAAGATCAGGAGGGACTTCGCCTGAGGGGTCGCCAGCTCCGGATGTCTCGGGAGGGCACGCAACCGAGACAGTTCCCACGCCGGTGGGGTCAGTGCTAGGGTCGACCGTCGCCAAGGGTGCTGGGGGCAAACCGCCTGAGCCTTCCACTTCCGAGCTTCAAGGTGGGCCAGAGGCCTAATGTATCTACTTTGCTTCCTTTTTTTGTATGTCTTTTTCCTTTTGAACAAAAAACTTTCTCTGTTGTGTAGGAAAATAGATAAGGCAATGGTATTATGATGAAGACTTAACTATTCCGTATCGCCATTGCCGTATTTTGTTCAGCGTATCTGCAGTAGTTGGAAAGTGCCGATACTTTCTGCGTGGTTTTTGCGCGATGGTTGGGCGAGCCTTTGACACATGTCTTTCCATTTTCTCATGCTTTGAATGTTTGGCCGCTTCGTGTGTCCCGCTGGGGCAGAAATGAGGAGTTTTGAGGTGACCGTTCGTAGGAAGAGGTTCCTTTGGCGTGTTTTCGAGGGGAGAATCATTTAAGGCAAATAGCCTCCCTTCGCCTATAAAAGGTCTGAAGGGCGTCCCTTCCTCTCCACGGCTTAGGGTTTTCCTCAACAATCTTTTCTCATTCCTTCTTCACGTAGCGCTGTGCCAATATATTCGAAACATGGAAGATACTCTGGAAGATGAGGCTGTCGATGATGGAGGGCAGAGAGTCCTTGCTGCTTCGGGTTTAAAGAGGGCTCGACGGCTGGCGGGCAAGGTTAAAGAGGTCTCGACGTGTGAAGGCACGTCGTCCTCTTTTATCAGTTCCAACGGTGCTTGTAGGGGTGGGGCGTGATGGCGGACGGATGGGGGCATCAGGCATCCCTGCCGCCCATCCCTTCCCGCTCGTTCCCTGGAGGGGATCTCTCTCAAGATTCCTCTCCACTTCCTGCTTCTCCTCTCCTCTTCTACAGCCTCTTTCTCTCTCTTCTGCCCTCCTCATCATTTCTTTTACTCTTCGGAGGGTGCTTACACTCTCTGCCTTCC
Source organism: Amorphophallus konjac (assembly GCA_022559845.1). Lineage (NCBI taxonomy): Eukaryota > Viridiplantae > Streptophyta > Magnoliopsida > Alismatales > Araceae > Amorphophallus > Amorphophallus konjac. The sequence continues at coordinate 78,000,205 of CM040117.1, read as the reverse complement.
AAAGAGTTGGCAGATTGGTAGAGAGGAGGCCTTCATATGCGTTCCCTCTTCCCCTTCCTTCATCTCTGTCAACTTGGAAGGTAGCCTTCCTCTCCTTAGTCCCTCTGTCACCTTTGTTCCGAGCTACCCGAGCCAACGGGGTCGACTTCTCTTTATCCGAGCCAATTTCTGCACGAGACAAAGTCAGTGGCTGGACGCAGGAAGGTCAACCGAGTCAACCAAGCGATGGGCTCATACGGCGGCGTCAGATGAATTTTTTGCTTTTTTGACATGTATTTTCTTGGCTTCGGCCTTCCTGATGTACAAGCGAGTTGTTTGGATAAAGGAAAGGGAAACCTTTTGTTTTATTCCATGTTGCTTACACAATGTTCGATATTCAGAAGAAGAACTTCCATAGTGTAGTCGCATTCCAGGTCCGAGGGATGGGCTCTCCTTCCATCGTAGATAGCCGGTATGCTCCTTTCCCGAGCGTCTCGACCACTCGGTAGGGGCCTTCCCAATTAGGGGATAGCTTGCCCGCCCCCTCAAGTGGTCGAGAGGCTTCAGCTTTCCTGAGAATGAAATCTCCCGGTTGAAAGTGTCTATCTCGGACTTTGGCATTGTAGTATTGAGTGAGGCGGCGTTGGTATTCCGTTGCTTGGATGCCGACAATCTCTCGGAGTTCATCTGTTAGGTCAAGGTTTTCGAGCAGTTTTTGATCGTTTGCCTCAGGAGAGAAACATATGACTCGGAGGGAGGGATTAGCAATCTCCAACGGGATGATGGCCTCTGCACCGTACACCAACTTAAAAGGACTTTCACCGGTTGCCGTTCTGGGAGTCGTTCTGTGTGAGCAAAGTACATTCGGTAATTCCTCAAGCCAGCTGCCCTTGGCTTTGCTGAGCCTGGTCTTGATGCCTTTTAAGATAGTCTTTTTGGCATTTTTGACCAGCCCGTTAGCTTGAGGGTGGGAGACCGAGGTGAAGTAATTGCGAATGCCCAGGTCGGCACATCTGTCTCGGAAATAACGAGAATCAAATTGCCGACCATTATCGCTTACTATCACCCGGGGGATACCGTAACGACATATGATCGACTTCCAGACAAAATTCCAGACGAATGTCTCGGTGATGCTTGTTGTCGCTTCGGCCTCGATCCATTTGGTGAAGTAGTCGATGGTGACGATGATGAACTTCTTCTGGGCCTGGGCCGTGGGGAATGGCCCGAGGATGTCGATTCCCCAACGAGCGAAAGGATATGGCGCGGCTAAGGTGATGAGCTCCGTTGCTGGTTGATGGACCAAGTGGTCAAATCACTGGCATCAGTCACAGTGTTGTATGTAAGTCGAGCAGTCGTGCTGCAGAGTGGGCCACCAGTAACCTTGCCGTAGCAAGATCCTGGCGAGCGACCTTCCTCCTAAATGCATTCCGCACAGACCTTCATGAACTTCTTGAATCGCTCGGTTGGCTTCATCAGTGCTGAGGCACTTCAGGAGGGGACCGGAGAAGGATCTCAGGTAGAGAGTGCCATCCAGAGTGACGAATCACCGAGCTTGGTACTTCAATCTTCGGGCTTCCCGAGGGTCGGGAGGCTCGGGAGGCTCTTGAGAATCTTGGAGCCACGACAGGTACGGGGTACGCCAGTCGCTTGGGGAGGCCGAGTCAACAGCCAGGAGCTCCGAGTCGATGCTCGGTCGCTCCAGCTCTTCGAGGAGGACCGATCGAGTACCCTCGGGGTCAAGAGAGGAGGCCAGCAAAGAGAGGGCATCCGCTCGGGAGTTTTCCTCTCGAGCTATTCGGACTACCTCAAATCTCTCAAACTGTTGTGCCACGGCTCTGACCAGCTGGAGGTATTTGACCATCAGTGCTTCTCGAGCTTCGTAATCACCGTTGACCTGCCTAGCGACCAGCTGGTAGTCAGTGTGAATTTTGACTCGCTCAGCTCCCAGCCGTCGGGCCATACGGGCTCCCGAGATGAGAGCCTCATACTCGGAAGCATTGTTGGATGCTTGGAAGTTGAACTTCAAGGCATATTGTAGCTCTGCTCCTTCGGGGGACTTCAGGAGGATTCTAGCGCCGCTTCCGGCCATGTTGGAGGATCCGTCGATGAACAGTTCCCAGGTTGGCCCGGGCGTGGATGGAGATCTTTCTTCAGTCGGGATGGTGCTCTCAGCGATAAAGTCAGCGAGCGCCTGGCCTTTGATAGCCGAGCGAGGCTGTTACGACATATCGTAGGCCCCAAGCATGATGGCCCACTTGACGAGGCGTCCTGAGGCTTCAGGGTGAGCAAGGACCCTCTTCAATGGTTTGTCGGTCAGCACGGTGATGGAGTGCCCTTAGAAAAAGGGTCGGAGGCGCTTGGCCGAGGTAACCAACGCTAGCACGAGTCTCTCGGTTGCGGGGTACCTCCTTTCAGCCTCGTTGAGCACCTTGATGGTGTAGTAGACCGGTCTCTCAACTCCCGAGTCATTTCTGAGTAGGACCGAGCTAACTGTCGATGGGGTTGCCGAGAGATAGAGATGTAGGGCTTCGCCTAGGACAGGCTTGGACAGCACTGGAGGCGAAGCCAGGAACTCTTTAAGCTCAACGAACGCTCTTTGGCATTCCTCATCTCATGTGAACGTAGCAGATGCCAATTTGGGCCCCCTCAATAGCTTGAAGAAGGGTAGGCATCGTTCGGCCGCACGGGACAGTAATCTCAGGAGGGTGTCGAAGGTCTCAGCTAGGTCGATGAAGTGGTCCTCGGCCTTGGGGGTCTTGACGAGCATGTCGTCAATATAGGCCTTGACGTTCTGGCCGAGCTGTCCCTCGAACATATGGTTGACCAACCTCTGGTACGTGGCTCCAACATTTTTCAACCCGAAAGGCATCCGGGTGTAGCAGTATACGCCGAAGTCGGTGATAAAGGTGGTCTTCTTGATGTCTTCTGGATTCATTCTGATCTGATGGTAACCTGAATAGGCATCCAGAAAATTGAGTATCTCATTGCCTAAGGTTGAGTCAACCAGTTGGTCGATGCTCGGCAGTAGATAGCAGTCTTTAGGGGTGGCCTTATTCAAGTCGGTGAAGTCCACGCACATCCGCCACTTTCCCGAAGCTTTCGGCACCAGGATGATGTTGGATAGCCACGTTGGGTATAGGACCGGTTTAAAAAGACTAGTCTTTTACCCCTTGGTGACTTGCTCCTTGATGATCGCCTGCTTCTCTGGCGCGTGCTTCCTTCTCCGTTGTTGTACGGGTTTGATGATCGGGTTGAGGTTGAGCTTATGCATCGCCGTCTCCTCTGGTATCTCGGGGAGCTGATCATCAGACCATGCAAAGACTCAGATGTACACGGAAAAAAACTCTTTGTATTGCTGTTGGACCTCAGATGGTAGGTCCGCTCCAATCTTTACTCCTAGGGTCGGGTCGTCGTTTAGGAAAACCACTAGCAATTCGCCTCCAGGCTCGGCGGTTGCGGATTTTTTCTCGACTTCCCGGGGGCCTTTGTTCTTCCTGTCCGACCTTGTGACTTCAACTGAGATATTATAGCACCTTCTAGCCGTGGCCAGGTTACCTCGGACTTCCCCCAACCCATTTTTCGTGGGGAATTTCATCTTTTGGAGATAGGTAGAAGGCACCGCTTTCGTTCGGCTGAGGATTCCTCGGCCAAAGATTGTGTTGTATGCTATCGTACCTTTGATCACTATGAAGTCCACCATGACCGTAACGGTTTTGGGTGGGGTGCCGAGAGTAATCGGCAGGTTTAGGGCTCCCTCGGGATAAGTGGCCTGGCCATTGAACCCGCAAAGGGGGGTTCGGATCGGGCGGAGTTTAGACGGATCCTCCCCCATCTTAAGGAAACATTCGTAGGATAATACATCAGGGGCACTTCCATTGTCAACTAGAATCCTGTCTACGTTACAGTGGTTTATCGTGGCCGATATGACTAGAGCATCGTCATGCGGGGTGCTTAGCTCTTCCAGGTCTTGGTCGAAGAAGACTATGACCTGGGGCTCACTTGGTGGGGCCCTGGGAGGCTCGATGGCTCGGCTCGCCCGCTCAGCATGACGCTTCCTTCCTCGGCCACTGTCTCCTCCTGATACAGCTCCTCCAGCAATGACGTTGATGTGGACCCCTCGGGGGGTGTTGTCGATTTCCTCTAGGGCGCCTCGGTCTTCCTTGTGCCCGGCCAAGAACTGGGATATGTGTCCTTGTCGGATGAGGCGCTCGATCTCATCCTGGAGCTGGTGGCAGTCGCCGGTGTGGTGCCCGTGATCGCTGTGGAATAGGCAATGGTTGCTGCGATTGCGGTTCTTCGACCTCATTGGCTCAGGCTGGCGAGGGAGGCCCGAGCCTTTGATGTCCTCATAAATCTCATAAATCGGAGTGGTTAAAGGAGGGTACCGCTCATACTTCTGTGACGGTTCCTTGTGTTCCCCGTCTCAGTTCCGCCTTTTTCCTAGACCCGAACTTGGCTCGGGTTCCCGCTTCTTGTCCCCCTCCCGACCCGAGCCAGTTACGTCTCGACATGCGCTGAGCACTTCTTCGCACTCGGCATGGTGCAAAGCCAGAGTCACTAGCTCGGCAAGGGTCAAGGGAGGGTGGAGGACAAGTTCGCGGTGGAGGTTCTCATCACTGGTGCCCCCGGTCAATGCGGTTATGGCCGAGGCGACGTTCAGGCGGGGGATCCTCAGGGCTTCCGATTTAAATCGGGTAATGTAAGCCCGAAGTTTCTCCCCTTGCGCCTGTTTGAGGGCCAAAAGCCCCGCTACCGACCTTGGGGGACCGCTGTCGGCGAAACTCTTCTTGAATACTCGCCCGAATTGCTTGAAGTCCCGGATGGATCCGGGGGCGAGGGCCCAGAACCATGCTTAGGTGCCTTGGACCAGGGTGGTCACAAAGGCTCGGCATTTGATGGCGTCGGACGCTCCATGAAGGGTCATCAGGGCGTCGATACTGCCGAAGTGATCGACCGGGTCGCCCTGGCCGTCATAAAGCTTGAAGGTCGGGATGGAGGTTCTGGGAGGTACCTCTACCTTCAAGATATAGTCAGAGAACGTGGATTTCTCCTCGTCCTCCATGGAAGATACTTTCTGCAAGGCGCGTAGGGTGCGCTCCTGTTCTGCGAAACGCCTCTCGAATTCTTGCAGTCGGAGGGATAGCTCCAGCTGTCGCTGCGCCGTGGGGCTGGGGGGGCTGTCTTGGCGTTCCCCAGGGACTTCAGTCTCTGGGTTCAAATGGCGTGCCCCAGGTTTTCCCCTTTTTGGTGTAGAGGAGGCTTCTTGTTCCAGAGGGGGGCTTGTGAAGGTCCTCATGACCTGTTACGGATGATCTGCCGGCCTCGGAGGGTGAAGCGGCCTCCGACGGTGTAATAGGACACGTTCTCACGGGGAGGGCTCTCCGGAGGGGCGCGTGACCTTCCATCCCTGGCCGCCTGGGTCCTCATGAGTTCCACGAGGACATCCAGTTTTTCATTGAGGGCTTGGAGGGCATCAGCGCCGCTGTTGAGTGGTAGCCCTACCGCCGAGGGGGGAGGGGGTGGGAGCCCTACCGCCGCGGGGGGAGGAGGCGGTCCGTCGGTGGGGGTGCTGGCATTGGAGGGGGGATTTTGTGAGGCTTGAGAGGGGCCTTCTCCCACCGTCACCATGGCCTTTCCCCTATCACCGGCGGACCTCCTCCCTGAACTTCTTCGCACCATACTGGCTCTGAGGCGCCAGATGAAGAGGCGTGATCTCGCGCTGGTCCTGAGCTGAGGAGATGATCACCGGATAGTGAACTGCAAAGAAGGAAAACGGATCAGGGGGCCCAGGGATTGTTCCTTGGGGCAAACCCTCCGATGCTTAAGTCTGTAGAGCAATGGTGGAAGCTATGTAGGGAGGAGGAAGGAGATGCATGAGATCCCTCTACACCAAGGTGGTGAAGTGGTTCCTGCTCATGGAGTTTAGGCGTATGTTTGCCCTTACCTTTCGTCGGAGGTAGCCCCAGGTTTATATAATGCATTAGCTTCATGAGTCCCGTAAGCTGAGAGGTTTGAGGCGGGAGTTACATTCTCAACGTGGGCTCTTTACATCCTCATTGTGGGATCTTTATAGCCTTGAGGGATCATGGGTCCCTTATCCTCATAAACTCCTGCTTATAAAGGTTTCTCAACGGCAGCATGGATAAGCATTCATCGGTTGACTCGAGCATGAAGGGTGCCAACCCTGTCCGGGTGATAGGCATAGCTCGGATGAAGATAGGTCGGAGTGGGCGTTGTGCGCCTGCCTTTATCCCGGCGAGGGGATAGATCGGGCGTGGATCTTTCTCTGACCTGACCGATGTTCGGGCCTTCCGAGCCTAAGGGCCACCGAGGAAGGTTGTGATCCCGAGTGATCTTATTGGGCTTTTTAGCCTAAGTGGGCCCTGCGGGGCTGTCACTTGGATGAGCTGGGCCTCGTTTGGTCCTGATGGACCTAGTTTGGCTGTTCTTTAGATGGGCTATAGAAATCCCCCTCTCCACTATTCACTTAGGTGTTACCGTTCAACTTAGGCAATATTACGCTGAAACTTTGCTTATCTTTACAAGCAGACTTCGCCTATCCTACTCATAACGCCTATCTAAATTAACAAGAAATGCACTACTCCATCTACTGCCTTGAGCTTTATCTCTTTATCTTCAATAACTGATTTAACACAATTATTTGATAAAATCTTTTTGGGCTTAAATATTTATTAACTATAATTACATTTTTCTATCATGCATAATAGTTGTTATACTCAAGAAACTACATTTGCAATTTGTCTTGAATTCTTTACTCTTAAGATAGATATTATTGTGTCCGTATGGTTTTGATGATGACAAACTATGACTCACTCTTGAGTCTTTATGTTTTTGATGATGTCATGATTTTGATGATTATATTACACATATGTAGAGATACATCGTTAAATACTGAAAAGAACAGGTTAAAAAGTTACAGTTCATGTGACCAAGGAAGAAGCTCCAAGAATTCTGAAGCTAATCCAAGAAGAAGATTAATCAAGGCAGAAGTCGACTTACAGAACCATATTGATGAAAGTGTCATGAAGTACTTCAAAGCCTACTGATATGAATGTGAAGTAAAGTTTAGAAGAGCTCAAGGTCAATGCACCCAGGTGCTACGTCGATGCCACATAACATGATGCTGCAAGATCAAGTCGAAGCATCAAGTCGATGCCTCGATGCAGAAGTGCTACCATGAAGCGTTGTTATATGTTGAAGTTAGATGGAAGGCTCTATCACCACAGGATGTGGATCTAGAGGGGGGGTGAATAGATCAACTGGCTATTTTCAAATTAGGCCTAGAATCAACTGCGGAATTAGAAGAACACTAAACGAACACAGCCAATGCACAGAATGAAACACACAAGATCTGCTGAACAAGCAATCAAACACACGAGAGACACAAAGACTTTTAGGTGGTTCGGTCAATCTGACCTACGTCCACCCCACATTCAACTCGAATGTGGATTACTGCTGATGCACAGCTTCAATCTGCTGGGCACTACAGCTTGCCAACAACGGCTGGGGCTTACAACTTATCCCGACAAGAGGAACACCCTCTGCAACAGCTGAGCTTCACAGCTTGCTCTGCTGGGCACTACAGCTTAGCCGACCAGAGGAACATCTCTGCAACCCGCTACCTCACAGCTTGAAATCGCTGACTAACAGCTTGATAGAACAAGAGTTTTCAAAGAGAAAATAGCAAGACTAAAAACAAACAAAACACACAATCGAATGAAAGAAAACCAAAACGACTGTAGCTCAAAGTTGAGCAATATCAGCTCTGGTAACTGGACCAAGAGACTGATTCACAAGCTCTCATATAACTCTCTCAACTCATCTCTTCTCACTTTCTTCTTCTCTCCTTTTCTTCTACTCTGCTTTTCTTCCTCTCACAGTGGATCTCGGTGGCTGCTACTTCAGGCTGGATGAATAGACTTCGCCAACTTCGATCGGCCTTTTGCAGAAGATGAAGACTGCTATATATAACAGCAGGAGGTGGATAAGGGCGCGTGGCTTCCACGTTTTCCCCCCCAAAGAATTCTCCAGATCCGAGGCAATTCCATCCACGTGTCAGCATCTGCACACCTCGTCCTCCTAGGATCACGAGCCATGTCAGCAATCTCAGTAGAGAATCCCTGTCAAATAGAGTATCGGATGATCAGATTAAATAACAACTCTATATAGACTTATCAAAAGAACTGCGTTGTATAGACTTCATATAAGTGAAAGCGATGTACAGACTTGCTGTATGAAGCAACCGCCGTACAGACTTAGGTGATATGAAGACTGTCAATGTATAGACTAAGTGAAGATCAATGCAATGTACAGACTTCGCAAATGAAGATGCAATGTGTAGACTTCATGAATGAAGATGCAATGTGTAGACTTCAGTGAGAAGATGCAATGTGTAGACTTCAGTGAGACTCAAATGAAGACAGACGATGTATAGACTTCAGAACTGATGCACGATGTACATACTTCATGAGACTCGAATGAAGATAAGCGATGTATAGACTTCACGACTAGTGAATGCAATGTACAGACTTTGCAAGATGTGAAAGAGTTGAGTGTATAGACTTCATGATGTGAACACTTGTCAACAAAGGACTGTACAGACTTGAGGTGAAGACCGATGTATAGACTTTCTAAAAGAACGGCTGTATAGACTTGAACTGCAACGTAGGTAAAGGCATCGATGTATAGACTTCGAAGCTGAACGTAGGTAAATAACCCAATGTGCAGACTTTGAATCGCAATGAAGGAACAGATGCCAATGTACAGACTTTGGCAAACAGCGATGTACAGACTTGGCCAAACAGTCCAATGTATAGACTTGAGGCATGGAGGCCAATGTACAGACTTTACCTTAGACTCTAAATGAGACGGACAGTGTATAGACTTAGCCAATGCAATGAGTTGATGCTTCAGTGTATGTCAATGCAATGAGTTGATGCAGTCCAATGTATAGACTTTCAAGCCTGAAGGCCAATGTGTGGACTTGCACAGTAGCTTCAAAGTATAGACTTGATATGTGTGCTTCGGCTGTACAGACTTCACTCTAGCAGGTAATGTAGCAATGTATATACTTTGATCTTGAACGTGCAGTGTATAGACTATGCAATGCACTGTGAATGTATGGACTTTTCAACGATGGGCAATGTGTAGACTATGCACAGACAGATGAGTCGACTCATGAGAACAGGGGGTCGACCCATAACAATGTATAAACTTTGACGCCTGCATGCTATGCAATGTACACACTTGGTGACTTCGCATGTTGTGCAATGTGCAGGCTTGAAGTTTCACATGCAGTGCAGTGTGTAGACTTTAAAATGCCTGCAGCTGTGCAATGTGCAACCAGTGTATGGACTTGTCGTGCCTACACTGGGCGTTGTACACACTTGCTGCCTGATGCTAATGTGCAGACTTTGATGCCCAACAGCGATGTATAGACTTTGAGACTTTGAGTGTGTGTTCAGTGTGAAAATAAGATAAAATACATAGAACACACAGACAATCTGATAAAAGGAATTTCATCAAAACATAAACAGTGTTGCCAATCAATCAAAACAATGTGTTTCCATATGAAGTAAAGTTACATGTCAACACTATCAACACAGAGGAGTCACAACAATCTCCCCCTTTTTGATGATGGCAACCCCCTATCATATAGAGTAGCAACATCCTGTCATACAGATGCATTTTTTGATGAACGACATGATTTGTTATTCAGATTGTTATGCAGATGCATGTAGATGCTATGAATGACATGCTACATGCTACAAAATGTAAGCAACTCCCTGCTAACAAAATTTCCCCCCTTTGCCATACCATGATGCAGATGTATACACTCCCCCTGAATCAGAATTCTCAATTCAGAATTCTCCCCCTGAACTGAAGGAATGAATTCAGACAATATTCTCCCCCTTTGTCATCAACAAATAGGAGGGAAAGTGAGTGCAATGGAAGGAAAAAGAAAGTTCAGCTGACTGGCATTCTTAGCAAGTAGTTCAGAAATTAAGCAACTAAAGCACAGAACCTTCAGTCATATGAACTGAGAAATGGCTTAGAAATTGAAATTCTGGTTTAAAGGTTATAAAAATGAGAGTTCATGCACTACATTCATTGGATAAGGTAGATGTGCATGATAAAACAATAAACCCGAGTCATATTTACATGAGAGATTCAGTTTCAGAATATCTTACTTTCATAGACTCAGTAAAATGTGTTAAGAGAAACCATGTCTTGTATTGAAATTAAACAATTGACATCCATGAAATTTTTTTGAAGGAACAACATTTTCAATATTAGTTCATTTAGGGTATTCAGGTACCAAAAGTCTTTTTGTGTAAGGGTATACGTTTATCAGACACCAGTACCCCTAGATACTCAACATGATGGACCATCTTGCCTATGATCAAACTCAATAGAATTGATTGACACCTTTTTATGTGAGGGTACACGTTTATTAGACGCCAGTTACCCCCAGGTACTCAGTGAAAACAACCTACTGTTTTGATCATTTTATACAGAGATAGCTGATACACCTCATGACATGAGTGGTGTCCACTTCTTTGATGGATCACTCAGTTTCTCAGTGATTTACCAGTCAATGCTATTTTTTAAATAATTTTTAATATTTTTCAATATCTTTCTTAGCCGCCTTTTATTTGTTTCAGAATGACTTGTTTAAGGACAATACACATACTTAGCTTCTTTAACATGATTTCAGATGAGTTTTTTGATTTCAGATATAATTGGCTTTGTCTGACATGTGATAAGATAAAGGTTGAGAGCTTTATCAATTTTCAGCATCCTTATTTACTGATTGTAGTCTTTCAACTCTAAAGATTATAAACTTTAAACCATTACGTCAGTCTTTAAGCAATTAAAGTTCTTATGAAGGAAGAAATCTGTTTTCTATTGCTTAATATTAGAACTGACTAAAAGATTGCCATATTGTCAGACTCAACTCTGAATCATATGCAATACTCCCCCTGACTATGTGCATGTGGTTTTGCGAATAGTGACTGAACAAATGATTTTGAAATTCATGCTTATTCAGACCTATTATGCTATATTATGCAGAGAAATGTAGTGCAATACAATCATGCAGAAATATAGACATATCATGCATCTAGACATATATATGCAATGATGATCATGAGTGCAATAAAAAAATATGAGAGTCATGCATTATCATAAGTCTGTTGCACAATGTTTATTCAATCTATCAACAGCAAGTCCAAATCAGAAGTTTATTCAAAGCAGCTCAAAAGTTTTATTCAAGTCAACAAAGAGTTCATTCATTATGCTGAAATTTACACAAGCCAAGTTCTCTTCTAAAAAAATTAAAATTTTCATTTCCAAGTGGCTTAGTAAAGATATCAGCAACTTGTTTGTCTGTTTCAATGAAGTCCAGTTCAATTTTCTTTTTGTTCACAGCATCTCTTAGAAAATGATGTTTTATTTCTATGTGCTTAGTCCTAGAATGATGAACAGGATTTTTAGCAAGGCATATGACACTAGTATTGTCACATAGAATTGGAATACATTCCAGTTTTATCTGATAATCATCTAATTGGTGCTTAATCCAAAGTACTTGGACAGCACAATTACCTGCTGCAACATATTCAGCCTCAGCTGTAGACAAGGCTACAGTGTGTTGCTTCTTAGATGCCCAAGATACTAGACAGCCACCAAGGAATTGACAATAGCCACTAGTGCTTTTTCTATCTACTCGACACCCAGCATAATCAGCATCAGAGTAAGCTAGAAGCTCTAGCTCACACCTAGCAGGATACCATAATCCTAGCTCTTTGGTGCCTAGCAGATATCTAAAAATCCTTTTCACTGCTTTAAAATGAGTTTCTTTAGGACTGGCCTGAAATCTAGCACATAATCCTACAGCGAATTGAATATCAGGCCTAGATGCTGTCAAGTAGAGAAGGGATCCGATCATACCTCTGTATAACTTCTGGTCAAATGGGTTACCTTTAGTGTCTTCATCCAAGCTTGTAGAGGTACCCATTGGAGAAGCTATCTCTTTAAGGTTATCCATCTTGTATTTCTTGAGTAGATCCCTTGTGTACTTGGACTGAGTGATAAACATTCCATCCTTTGTTTGTGTAACCTGCAGTCCAAGAAATAATTTGAGCTCACCCATTGAGCTCATTTCAAACTCATTAGTCATTGTTTTAGAAAATTCCTCACACAATTTGGGGTTAGTTGACCAAAAAATGATATCATCCACATAAATCTGTACAATAAGAATTTCAGAATGACTCACCTTTGTAAACAAGGTCTGATCAACTACTCCTCTAGTGAAATTTTGATCAGTGAGGAACTTGCTCAACCTGTCGTACCAAGCTCTGGGAGCTTGCTTAAGACCATAGAGAGCTTTATTTAATTTGTAAACATGATTAGGGAAATCTAGACATTCAAACCCAGGGGGCTGTCTAACATAGACATCCTCATTAATTTCCCCATTCAAGAATGCAGATTTTACATCCATCTGCTGGAAGATTATACCTAGGGAACATGCATAAGCTAATAAAATTCTAACAGCTTCTAATCTAGCTACAGGGGCAAATGACTCTTCAAAGTCAATACCAAACTCCTGGTTGTACCCCTGAGCAACAAGTCTGGCTTTATTTTTAACAATATTCCCTAATTCATCAGATTTATTCCTGAAAACCCACCTAGTCCCTATGACTGTTCCATGATCAGGAGGTGGGACCAAATGCCACACCTTGTTCCTGTCGAACTGATTAAGCTCCTCATGCATGGCATTAATCCAATGCATATCCTTGAGGGCACAGTCAATGGACTTGGGTTAAATTTGAGAGACAAGAGCATATGCATTTAATTCATCCTGAATTCTAAAGTGACCTCTAGTTCTAGGGGGATCATTCAGATTGCCAATGACATTATTCACAGGGTGATCTTTAAGATATCTAATATTAACAATCTGAGTTTCAGGAATTTCACTTACCTCCCCCTGAACTTCAGGTTCTTCTTCATTTTGCTCTTCTTTATCTTCCTCACCATCAGACTGGTCTGCAGAGTTTTCATCTTTCAAAATGTTCCCATCTTCGTTCCTGCAATAACCATGGTTAGTTTCCATCAAGGTTTCATCAAAGATAATGTGTGGAGATTCTTCAACAATTTTTGAGTTTAAATTGAACACTCTATAAGCCCGGGTGTTTTCAGAATAACCGAGGAAGATTCCTGGTTCACCTTTTGGCTCAAATTTATCAAGGTCCCTCTTGTCATTTATATGTATAAAACATTTACAACCAAAGACCTTGAAGTGGGCGATTGAAGGTTTCTTACCTCTCAAAATCTCATAAGGGGTTTTCTGGGTGGAAGGTCTTACCATTGCCCTATTAATTACATAACAGGCTGTGTTGACTGCTTCAGCCCAGAATTTTCTTGGCAGTTGACCTTCAACTAAGAGAGTTCGGCCCATTTCCACTAGAGTTCTGTTCCTCCTCTCGACAACACCATTCTGCTCAGGTGTCCTGGGTGAGGATAACTTATGATGAATCCCACTTGACCTGCAAAATTCTTCAAAGTGTGAGTTTTCAAACTCACCTCCATGATCAGTCAAAATATTTTCAATTTTCTGATTTATTCTTATACAGAACTCCTGAAATTCTGAGAATGTATCATTCTTATGTGAGAGAAAAAATACCCAAGTATACCTAGAAAAATCATCTACTAAGACAAACCCATACCTCTTCCTTGATAAACTAACAGACCTGGTTGGCCCAAATAGGTCCATGTGTATTAGTTCATAAGGTTTAGTGGATAGGTTTTCTGTCCTAGATTTGAATGATTTTCTAGTCAACTTGGACTGAATGCATGCATTACAAAATTTATTTTCCTTTTTAAAAGAGACTTCAGGGAGTCCTCTAACCATGCTATGCTTGTTTAGTTTATGCAAAATAGTATAACTCGCATGGCCTTACCTATGATGCCATAAAAATGCTAAATCTTCTCTACTGGCAGTAAGACATAGGTTAGAATGTTGAATATCATCTAAATCTATCATGTATGTGTTATTTATTCTTTTTCCAGAAAATTTGACAATTTCAGAATCAGGTTCAAAAACCTTGCAGCATTGAGAATCAAATAAGACTTTATGTCCTTTATCACACAACTGGCTGATACTAAGTAAATTATAAGCTAACCCTTCAACCAGCATAACATCATCAATGCAGCAGGTAGAACACTTACCTACCTTACCTGATCCAATGATCCTACCCTTTGTGTTGCTTCCAAAGGTGACAAGGCCTCCTAGCTTTTCAGTTAGCATGCAAACTTGGCCTTATCTCCTGTCATATGCCTAGAGCAGCCACTGTCCAAGTACCACAAGTTGCTCTTGGCTGCCAGGCATACCTGCACACACAATTAGGGCAAAGAGTTTGGAACCCAAGACTGATTGGGCTCTAGAGAAGATGAAAAGCAGTTAAAACAAGAAAGCAGATTTTTAGGAATCCACATTTGTTTGAAGCAGTTCTGTTCAGTGGAATTTCCAGATTTCTTTTTATTTTGCCTTTTCTTGTTTTTCTTGATTTTCTTTTTATTTGCACCAACAGAGTTATTCAGAGAATTATTATTGTTATGCCAATGCTTCGGCCAGGTTGCATTCATAAAGTTTTGACCATAGTAGTTCCTGGGCTGGCTGTGGAAATGTTGGTAATTCCTAGGCATCCGACTACCATACCCATTTTCCCAATTTCTGACATAGAGTCTGTAAAAGTGTGTAGGTTGATGAACATACCCTGTATACATCCCTTGAGTTCTAGTCCACCCAAACCCATTAGGATAGATTGGCTGTGTGGGGTAGTAGGACTGAACTCTAGGTGGATTGAATTTGTTGGGCTGACTTCTAAAAATATTTTATCTTCCCTGCACCCTTGACCGTGCTGACCTATTCATAGGTTTTGGTTGGGTCCTTTTCTGTGATGATGGTGGTGAAGACTTTTTGGCATTGACATGGGTTTGTTTACCTGAGCAGGCTGACCCCTAACCTTGGGTTGAGCACTAGAGCTAGGTTTGGAAGTCCCAATTCTACTAGACTCACCTACTTTCTGTTTGCCCTTCTCCTCTGCATTTAGCCTTTTCAGATTCAAATTTGTCTTTACAGCATTATTAGAATTCATGTTGATCAGAGGTCCTTTCTCCTTTTGTGCAACAAAGGAAATAGTTTTCATTCCAAAGCTTTTAGTTGCACTAGAGTTGAATCCTAGGCCCTCTCTTCTGAAATTTACCTTTGACCCCAATAATGCATCTAAATTTTTAGATCCTTGGGTCATTTTCTCAATTGTTTTTAACTTATCCTCATTATCTTTCTGAACTTCATCAATAGATTTTTTCAACTCATTATTCACATTGAGGACAACTTCATATTTTTCAGAAACAATTTTTATCTCATTTTCATAATTCTGAATTTTCAATTTCCATGCATCAATTTCATTGTCTAATCTCACATTTTCTTCCTTAGAAATTTTCAGTTCTTTATTGATTTCTTCAAATTCAGAACATGTGAGTTTCAGCTTACTGTTCTCAGTTTCTAAGCAGGCAATTTTATCAGACAATGAAGTATCATTTTGCATGATTTTAATTTTTCTTCGTAGATGCCCGTTTTCTTTTCTGACCTCATCTACTCTATCAGTAAGTTCATCATAAGCAACCATCCAATCAGTAATAGTAAAATTTTCATAGCGAGAGGATACCTCATCAGATTCTTCCTCTCTATCTTCTGAGCTGGTTGCCATGAGACAGATTGGCTTCTCAGCTTCAACTTCACTGTCCGAAGTGTTGCTCAAAGATCCCTCGTCCTCATCACTCCAGGTAATCACCATAGCTTTCCCTCTTGTGTTCTTTTTCTTGGACTTGTCCTTGAGGTTCTGATTTGTCGGACATTCAGCTTTAAAGTGACCAGCCTTCCTGCATTGATAGCAAACATTAGTCTCAGCTTTCTTTACAGGGTTTGATTTATACCTTGTGTCTCGGCGGCCACTGTTGGGATTTCTTCGGCTGAATCTTCTTCCTTCCTTCTTGAGAAATCTCCGGAATTCCCTAGTAATCATGGCAATATCAGCATTTGCCACTTCTTCTTCAGACAAGCTCTCTTCAGTTGATGATCCGTTGGGGCTGGATCGACTGGATCTGCTAGCACCAGCCTTCAGAGCTTTAGGCTTCCTCTTTCCGTCAGCCTCCTCTATCTTCGGCAGATTCATCTCATAAGCCATTAGAGATCCGATCAGCTCATCTGCCTTAGTATTGTGCAGATCTCTTGACTCTTCCATAACTGTGGCCTTGGTGTGCCAAATTGGAGTCAAGGATCGCAAGATCTTCCTGACTACATCATACTCAGAATATTTTTTCCCGAAGCCTCTGAGACCATTTGTGATAATAGTCAGCCGAGCATACATTTCTTTGATCGTCTCATTAGGCTTCATCTTGAAAGCTTCGTATTCTGAAACCAGTAGATTAGTCTTAGTCTCTCTGACTTGTGAAGTCCCCTCATAGATGACTTCAAGTGCATCCCACATTTCCTTCGCTGAGGAGTAGGCACATATTCGTGAGAACTCGGTGGGATGCAGAGAGCACTGGATTGCATTGATTGCACTCCAGTTGAGCGTGGACCTTCTAATTTCCTCCTTGGTCCATACATCTTCATTTGGGGACAGCTCGAAAGGTCCCTTGCTAACCACCTTCCAAATTTCATAATCTTTAGCCCTCAAGAATACCTGCATACGGTGCTTCCAGTATGCGTAGTTGGTTCCATCGAAGTACGGGGGCTTGGATGTGGAGTGTCCTTCAGCTATCATCCCTCTTTCGTCAATCTGTGCTTATCCTCTTCGGGCGGTAAGTCCCTGTAGAAGAGTCTAGCTCTGATACCAAGTGTTGAAGTTAGATGGAATGCTCTATCACCACAGGATGTGGATCTAGAGGGGGGTGAATAGATCAACTACCTACTTTCAAATTAGGCCTATAATCAACTACGGAATTAGAAGAACACTAAACGAACACAGCCAATGCACCGAATGAAACACACAAGATCTGCTGAACAAGCAATCAAACACACGAGAGGCACAAAGACTTTTAGGTGGTTCGGTCAAGCCGACCTACGTCCACCCCACATTCAACTCGAATGTGGATTACTGCTGATGCACAGCTTCAATCTGCTGAGCACTACAGCTTGCCAACAATGGCTGGGGCTTACAGCTTATCCCGACCAAAGGAACACCCTTTGCAATAGCTGAGCTTCACAGCTTGCTCTGCTGGGCACTACAGCTTAGCCGACCAGAGGAACACCTCTACAACCCGCTGCCTCACAGCCTGAAACCGCTCACTAACAGCTTGAAAGAACAATAGTTTTCAAAGAGAAAATAGCAAGACTGAAAACAAACAAAACACACAATCGAATGGAAGAAAACCAAAATGACTGTAGCTCAAAGTTGAGCAATATCAGCTCTGGTAACTGGACCAAGAGACTGATTCACAAGCTCTCATATAACTCTCTCAACTCATTACTTCTCACTTTCTTCTTCTCTCCTTTTCTTCTTCTCTGCTTTTCTTCCTCTCACAGTGGATCTCGGTGGCTGCTGCTTCAGGCTGGATGTATAGACTTTGCCAACTTCGATCGGCCTTTTGCAGAAGATGAAGACTGCTATATATAACAGCAGTAGGTGGATAAGGGCGCGTGGCTTCCACGTTTTCCCGCCCAAGGAATTCTCCAGATCCGAGGTAATTCCATCCACGTGTCAGCATCTGCACACCTCGTCCTCCTGGGATCACGAGCCATGTCAGCAATCTCAGTAGAGAATCCCTGTCAGACAGAGTATCGGATGATCAGATTAAACAACAACTCTGTATAGACTTATAAGAAGAACTGCGTTGTATAGACTTCATATAAGTGAAAGCGATGTACAGACTTGCTGTATGAAGCAACTGCCGTACAGACTTAGGTGATATGAAGACTGTCAATGTATAGACTAAGTGAAGATCAATGCAATGTACAGACTTCGCAAATGAAGATGCAATGTGTAGACTTCATGAATGAAGATGCAATGTGTAGACTTCATGAATGAAGATGCAATATGTAGACTTCAGTGAGAAGATGCAATGTGTAGACTTCAGTGAGACTCAAATGAAGACAGACGATGTATAGACTTCAGAACTGATGCACGATGTACATACTTCATGAGACTCGAATGAAGACAAGCGATGTATAGACTTCACGACTAATGAATGCAATGTACAGACTTTGCAAGATGTGAAAGAGTTGAGTGTATAGACTTCACGATGTGAAGACTTGTCAACAAAGGACTGTACAGACTTGAGGTGAAGACCGATGTATAGACTTTCTAAAAGATCGACTGTATAGACTTGAACTGCAACGTAGGTAAAGGCATCGATGTATAGACTTCGAAGCTGAACGTAGGTAAATAACCCAATGTGCAGACTTTCAATCACAACGAAGGAACAGATGCCAATGTACAGACTTTGGCAAACAGCGATGTACAGACTTGGCCAAACAGTCCAATGTATAGACTTGAGGCATGGAGGCCAATGTACAGACTTTACCTTAGACTCTAAATGAGATGGACAGTGTATTGACTTAGCCAATGCAATGAGTTGACACTTCAGTGTATGTCAATGCAATGAGTTGACACAGTCCAATGTACAGACTTTCAAGCTTGAAGGCCAATGTGTGGACTTGCACAGTAGCTTCAAAGTATAGACTTGATATGTGTGCTTCGGCTGTACAGACTTCACTCCAGCAGGTAATGTAGCAATGTATATACTTTGATCTTGAACATGCAGTGTATAGACTATGCAATGCACTGTGAATGTATGAACTTTTCAACGATGGGCAATGTGTAGACTATGCACAGACAGATGAGTCGACTCATGAGAACAGGGGGTTGACCCATAACAATGTATAAACTTTGACGCCTGCATGCTATGCAATGTACACAATTTGTGACTTCGCATGTTGTGCAATGTGCAGGCTTGAAGTTTCACATGCAGTGCAGTGTGTAGACTTTGAAATGCCTGCAGCTGTGTAATGTGCAACCAGTGTATGGACTTGTCGTGCCTACACAGGGCGTTGTACACACTTGCTGCCTGATGCTAATGTGCAGACTTTGATGCCCAACAGCGATGTATAGACTTTGAGACTTTGAGTGTGTGTTCAGTGTGAAAACAAGATAAAATGCATAGAACACACAGACAATCTGATAAAAGGAATTTCATCAAAACATAAACAGTGTTGCCAATCAATCAAAACAATGTGTTGCCATATGAAGTAAAGTTACATGTCAACACCATCAACACAGAGGAGTCACAACATTATGAAGGACAGGTCGACACACCAAGGTCATGAACTCGAAGCTAGTTTGCCTAAGAGCTCATTAGTTACACTGCATCGACGCAGCAAGAGGGCACGTCGATGCACCTTTTCCCAACCTTCATAACTGAAGTTCAGGGACTGACTTAAGAGTTTAAAGGTGAATAATGGATGATTAAGGATACAATTTAGACTATTTTCCTGAAAAATGGATTATGAAGACTCAGGAGTGTCTAAAGATCATGAGACCTGAAGTAGATCACGTAAGGTCGTTCTCAAGTCTTGGCGCGAAAGTTTCAGTCCACGTGGCTGAGTTCTGGAAAGATAAAAAGTGACAGAATATTCTCTGCCACCTGGACCAATGAATTATTGTTGCTATGGATCAGTATTATTCTGAAAAGGGAGATTTCTAGGCTATAAATAATAGCCGATCAGAGCAAGAGAAAGGGGCTGCAATTCCGGCGAACTCAAGAGAAAAAGGGTGCCTTCATTGAGAAAATAGAGAGAGAGAGAGCCAAAGAGAAAAATCAGAGAGAAGAATTCAGAGAAAAAGATGAGAAGAGAGAAAAAAGAGCAAGGAGAAGGAAGAGAGAAAGATTGAGAGCAATTGGGTACATCAAGTCGAAGAAGAAAGGCGAGTGAGATTTGTGAGAAAAAGACGAAGAGAGATGCAGCCTGTTCATGAGAGATAGAGTGCAGTCAAGCTTATAATTGAAGATCTGCTTGAAGATTGCTCTATTGGATCAAATCTAGAGCCACCCTGCTCATTTGGAGATACATTTTTTCTTTGGTTTTCGTTGTGTCTTCTTTCATCATTTTCCATTTCCCTAGTGTTCTTTCGATACCCTATTGGGGATCGGGCTCCTTCTGAGTGATCAGAAGAAGGGAGACTTAGATCTCCATGTTCCCTCTGAAGGTTCAGAGGAGGAGAGGATCGTCCTCTGGTTGTGAGCAATGGGGTGTTGTTCACTGATTCTCTCTGTGCTTTCTCAGAGGAAGGGAGAGTAATCTCTGGTGTCCCGTCGGCTGGAGCTGAGGAAGAGAGGCTTTGACCTCTAGGTTCGTGAGTGGTTGGGTGCCATTCACGGGGTTCCCTCTGTGCTATTAGAGGAAGGGAGACTTGGGTCTCCGGTTGTGAGTGACTTAGTGTTACTCACAGGTTCCCTCTGAGGATTCAGAGGAAGGGAGGTTGTTCCTCCGGTCTCTATTTGAAGTAGAGGAGTTCTGGTTTTGTGGGTTGGAAGATCAGGTCAGAGGGATTTATCTCCCTCAGTCTTAAGCTGTGTATCAGCAGTTGTTGTAGACTAAGTCTGCGATCTTGCATTTGTAAGGAGAAGCCTTACTCATTTGAGTAAGGGGTGGACGTAGGTATGCTTGGTGCAGACCAAACCACCTAAAAATTGTCTGTCCTGTGGTTTGCTTGGTGTGTGTGATCCTTCTCTTCTATCTATCCTCGTAGGATGGTTTGTCGATTGAATGCATTACTGTTTTAGTTGTCTTGCTGTAGTTATTTATAGAATTCTATGTTCATCTTAATCTGATTGTTTAAACAAGTATATCAAAAGGTGTGATCTCACATCTTGCGTGAGGAGAGTTTCTGGACTCAACCCTCTACTTAGTACCAGTTCATTTGTGTAATTACTCATGGATGTTTACAGCTAAATGATAACCTAGTTAATCTCAGTTTAATGTCTGTTCGGTTAAACTTAATTTGCCATGTGCTCAACAGTTGTTCTATCTGAATCATTAACTATTAAACTGATTTCTATTTGAGCAGTTTTGTGAAGGCCATAACTTGTTTGAATTAATTTCAGTTTGAGCAATGCATTACTCACAATATTCTGTAGTTATTTTTAGTTTAGGTTAAGTTGTTGTTGTGAGGAGTTTGCAAGTTCTATCTTCCAATTGCTCATTGAATTCTAGTTTCTGTTTAATTTCTTATCTCTAGTGATCTGCGAGCTTACTGTTAGCTCAGTATCTCCATGTTCCCTCTGAAGGTTTAGAAGAGGAGAGGATCGTCCTCTGCTTGTGAGCAATGGGGTGTTGTTCATTGATTCTCTCTGAGCTTTCTCAGAGGAAGGGAGAGTAATCTCTGGTGTCTCGTCGGCTGGAGCTGAGGAAGAGAGGCTTTGACCTCTAGGTTCGTGAGTGGTTGCGTGCCATTCACGGGGTTCCCTCTGTGCTATTAGAGGAAGGGAGACTTGGGTCTCCGGTTGTGAGTGACATAATGTTACTCATAGGTTCCCTCTAAGGATTCAGAGGAAGGGAGGTTGTTCCTCCGGTCTCTATTTGAAGTAGAGGAGTTCTGGTTTTGTGGGTTGGAAGATCAGGTCAGAGGGATTTATCTCCCTCAGTCTTACGCTGTGTATCAGTAGTTGTTGTAGACTAAGTCTGCGGTCTTGCATTTGTAAGGAGAAGCCTTACTCATTTGAGTAAGGGGTGGACGTAGGTCTGCTTGGTGCAGACCAAACCACCTAAAAATTGTCTGTCCTGTGGTTTGCTTGGTGTGTGTGATCCTTCTCTTCTATCTATCCTCGTAGGATGGTTTGTTGATTGAATGCATTACTGTTTTAGTTGTCTTGCTGCAGTTATTTATAGAATTCTATGTTCATCTTAATCTGAATGTTTAAACTAGTATATCAAAAGGTGTGATCTCACATCTTGCGTGAGGAGAGTTTCTGGACTCAACCCTCTACTTAGTACCAGTTCATTTGTGTAATTACTCATGGATGTTTACAGCTGAATGATAACCTGGTTAATCTCAGTTTAATGTCTGTTCGGTTAAACTTAATTTGCCATGTGCTCGACAGTTGTTCTATCTGAATCATTAACTGTTAAACTGATTTCTATTTGAGCAGTTTTGTGAAGGCCATAACTTGTTTGAATTAATTTCAGTTTGAGCAATGCATTACTCACAATATTCTGTAGTTATTTTTAGTTTAGGTTAAGTTGTTGTTGTGAGGAGTTTGCAAGTTCTATCTTCCAATTGCTCATTGAATTCTAGTTTCTGTTTAATTTCTTATCTCTAGTGATCTGCGAGCTTACTGTTAGCTCAGTATCTCCATGTTCCCTTTGAAGGTTCAGAGGAGGAGAGGATCATCCTCTGGTTGTGAGCAATGGGGTGTTGTTCACTGATTCTCTCTGAGCTTTCTCAGAGGAAGGGAGAGTAATCTCTGGTGTCCCGTTGGCTGGAGCTGAGGAAGAGAGGCTTTGACCTCTAGGTTCGTGAGTGGTTGGGTGCCATTCACGGGGTTCCCTCTGTGCTATTAGAGGAAGGGAGACTTGGGTCTCCGGTTGTGAGTGACTTAGTGTTACTCACAGGTTCCCTCTAAGGATTCAGAGGAAGGGAGGTTGTTCCTCCGGTCTCTATTTGAAGTAGAGGAGTTCTGGTTTTGTGGGTTGGAAGATCAGGTCAGAGGGATTTATCTCCCTCAGTCTTAAGCTATATATCAGCAGTTGTTGTAGACTAAGTCTGCGATCTTGCATTTGTAAGGAGAAGCCTTACTCATTTGAGTAAGGGGTGGACGTAGGTCTGCTTGTTGCAGACCAAACCACCTAAAAATTGTCTGTCCTATGGTTTGCTTGGTGTGTGTGATGCTTCTCTTCTATCTATCCTCGTAGGATGGTTTGTCGATTGAATGCATTACTGTTTTAGTTGTCTTGCTGCAGTTATTTATAGAATTCTATGTTCATCTTAATCTGATTGTTTAAACTAGTATATCAAAAGGTGTGATCTCACATCTTGCGTGAGGAGAGTTTCTGGACTCAACCCTCTACTTAGTACCAGTTCATTTGTGTAATTACTCATGGATGTTTACAGCTGAATGATAACCTGGTTAATCTCAGTTTAATGTCTGTTCGGTTAAACTTAATTTGCCATGTGCTCGACAGTTGTTCTATCTGAATCATTAACTGTTAAACTGATTTCTATTTGAGCAGTTTTGTGAAGGCCATAACTTGTTTGAATTAATTTCAGTTTGAGCAATGCATTACTCACAATATTCTGTAGTGTTTTTTAGTTTAGGTTAAGTTGTTGTTGTGAGGAGTTTGCAAGTTCTATCTTCCAATTGCTCATTGAATTCTAGTTTCTGTTTAATTTCTTATCTCTAGTGATCTGCGAGCTTACTGTTAGCTCAGTATCTCCATGTTCCCTCTGAAGTTTTAGAGGAGGAGAGGATCGTCCTCTAGTTGTGAGCAATGGGGTGTTGTTCACTGATTCTCTCTGAGCTTTCTCAGAGGAAGGGAGAGTAATCTCTGGTGTCCCGTCGGCTGGAGCTGAGGAAGAGAGGCTTTGACCTCTAGGTTCATGAGTGGTTGGGTGCCATTCATGGGGTTCCCTCTGTGCTATTAGAGGAAGGGAGACTTGGGTCTCCGGTTGTGAGTGACTTAGAGTTACTCATAGGTTCCCTCTGAGGATTCAGAGGAAGGGAGGTTGTTCCTCCGGTCTCTATTTGAAGTAGAGGAGTTCTGGTTTTGTGGGTTGGAAGATCAGGTCAGAGGGATTTATCTCCCTCAGTCTTAAGCTGTGTATCAGTAGTTGTTGTAGACTAAGTCTGCGGTCTTGCATTTGTAAGGAGAAGCCTTACTCATTTGACTAAGGGGTGGACGTAGGTCTGCTTGGTGCAGACCAAACCACCTAAAAATTGTCTGTCCTGTGGTTTGCTTGGTGTGTGTGATCCTTCTCTTCTATCTATCCTCGTAGGATGGTTTGTCGATTGGATGCATTACTGTTTTAGTTGTCTTGCTGCAGTTATTTATAGAATTCTATGTTCATCTTAATCTGATTGTTTAAACTAGTATATCAAAAGGTGTGATCTCACATCTTGCATGAGGAGAGTTTCTGGACTCAACCCTCTACTTAGTACCAGTTCATTTGTGTAATTACTCATGGATGTTTATAGCTGAATGATAACCTGGTTAATCTCAGTTTAATGTCTGTTCGGTTAAACTTAATTTGCCATGTGCTCGACAGTTGTTCTATCTGAATCATTAACTATTAAACTGATTTCTATTTGAGCAGTTTTGTGAAGGCCATAACTTGTTTGAATTAATTTCAGTTTGAGCAATGCATTACTCACAATATTCTGTAGTTATTTTTAGTTTAGGTTAAGTTGTTGTTGTGAGGAGTTTGCAAGTTCTATCTTCCAATTGCTCATTGAATTCTAGTTTCTGTTTAATTTCTTATCTCTAGTGATCTGCGAGCTTACTATTAGCTCAGTATCTCCATGTTCCCTCTGAAGGTTCAGAGGAGGAGAGGATCGTCCTCTGGTTGTGAGCAATGGGGTGTTGTTCACTGATTCTCTCTGAGCTTTCTCAGAGGAAGGGAGAGTAATCTCTGGTGTCCCGTCGGCTGGAGCTGAGGAAGAGAGGCTTTGACCTCTAGGTTTGTGAGTGGTTGGGTGCCATTCACGGGGTTCCCTCTGTGCTATTAGAGGAAGGGAGACTTGGGTCTCCGGTTGTGAGTGACTTAGTGTTACTCACAGGTTCCCTCTGAGGATTCAGAGGAAGGGAGGTTGTTCCTCCAATCTCTATTTGAAGTAGAGGAGTTCTTGTTTTGTGGGTTGGAAGATCAGGTTAGAGGGATTTATCTCCCTCAGTCTTAAGCTGTGTATCAGCAGTTGTTGTAGACTAAGTCTGCGGTCTTGCATTTGTAAGGAGAAGCCTTACTCATTTGAGTAAGGGGTGGACGTAGGTCTGCTTGGTGCAGACCAAACCACCTAAAAATTGTCTGTCCTGTGGTTTGCTTGGTGTGTGTGATCCTTCTCTTCTATCTATCCTCGTAGGATGGTTTGTCGATTGAATGCATTACTGTTTTAGTTGTCTTGCTACAGTTATTTATAGAATTTTATGTTCATCTTAATCTGATTGTTTAAACTAGTATATCAAAAGGTGTGATCTCACATCTTGCGTGAGGAGAGTTTCTTGACTCAACCCTCTACTTAGTACCAGTTCATTTATGTAATTACTCATGGATGTTTACAGCTGAATGATAACCTGGTTAATCTCAGTTTAATGTCTGTTCGGTTAAACTTAATTTGCCATGTGCTCGACAGTTGTTCTATCTGAATCATTAACTGTTAAACTGATTTCTATTTGAGCAGTTTTGTGAAGGCCATAACTTGTTTGAATTAATTTTAGTTTGAGCAATGCATTACTCACAATATTCTGTAGTTATTTTTAGTTTAGGTTAAGTTGTTGTTGTGAGGAGTTTGCAAGTTCTATCTTCCAATTGCTCATTGAATTCTAGTTTCTGTTTAATTTCTTATCTCTAGTGATCTGCGAGCTTACTGTTAGCTCAGTGAAAAGGTTCTACAATCTTATTTTCAGTAAGCAATTGAGTCTGCTATTTCTATTTACTTCCAGTCTGAATTAGGTGGTTTTTTAATAGGGCGTAATTGTGTAAAAAGGATCTATTCACCCCCCCTCTAGATCCAGCTGTGCACCCAACAATTGCTATCAGAGTGGGTCTCTGATCTATTTTTAGATCTAACAATCTACAGAGTAAAGATCCGAGTGCTCTATTGCTATCTGATTTTATCATTCTGAATTTTATCCTGATGGATTCTTTACCTGTGTTCAATGGATCCCACCTTGAGAAGTGGCTAGGTAAGATCTGCACGTTCATTAATGTTGTTAATCCAAAACTTTGGCTCCTGATTTCTCATGGTCCACATAGATTGCCCAAGGACTCATCCAAATGGACCAATGCTCAAAAATTGAAAGATGGTGAAAATTGTAGAGCTCTCAATATATTAAGAAATGTTGTTGATCATAATGTGTTTCCTTTTGTTTCTGATTGCAGGAGTGCCAAGGAGATCTTGGACAAGCTCACTGCCATCTATAAGAAGGAAGAACGACATGAGTGTCTCATGGTTAACAGCATACAACTCAATGAAGGTGAAAATGAGGATGAAGAGGTAAGCTCTCCATTCGAGAATTTTTCTATAGAAGATTGGGAAGAAGCATATGCTGAATTGATAGATTTGAATGAAAAATTAAGAAAAAAATAAGTCTCTCAAAAAGAAAATGCATGATGTTGTTGATTCTGGTTCTGAAATTGAAGTTTTTAATGTTCTGAAATATGAAATTGATTGTCTTACAATATAATTGAAAAGTCTTGACAATGTTAGTTCAGAACTAAATAAATTGAAGTCTAAAATTGAAGTTCTCAGAAAACTTGAAGAAGAAAACCAACTAATTTCGGAGAAACTTGAAGCTGTTAGTGTGGTAAATGTAGAACTTCAGAAAAACACTGAAAGACTCAAAGCTGAAAAAACATGTTCTGCTAAATCAGCTTGCAATGATTGCTCATTTCTGAAAGAAATAAATGAAAGTTTTCACTCAGATTTAGAATGGTAGAAGGACATAATTGTTTCTCTAGGGGAAGAAAACAAAAGTCTATTAAACAAGATTTTGGAAATTGAACAAAGAGAGGAGAAGTTGAGTGAAAAATTGAGCTCTATGTTTGATGATGATAACATTGTTGAACAAATTGAAAAATTGAAACTAGAAAATGAGAACCTGAAAGAATTGAAAACTGCTATTTCTGATAGACTGCTTGTGTTGGAAAAAGGAAAATCTGTTTGTTCAAATGAGTCTGAAAAATTGATAATTTTGCAAAAAGAAAATGATGATTACAAATCTGTGAATGAAGCTTTAAAAATTAGAGTTGCTGAGTGGGAGGAAGAAAGGGCTGATTATGAGCTTGATATCACATCCCTTCAACAAGAAATTGATGATCTTAATGAATCTTTGTCAAAATTTATTAATGGGAAGAACAACTTAGATAAGCTTCTTGGAACTAAAGTGAATTTTCAGAAAGAAGGGCTGGGTTATAACCCAAGAAACAAGAAGAGCTTTGGAAGTAAACTCTACACATCTTTTGTTTGCAGCTCAGAATCAAAAGGTATTCCTAATCCGCCAATCTTTCAGTTTACTACACAAAAACCTGTGAAACAAACGGAAAAACTGGAAGAGAAAAACAATTTGAAGAAAAAGTAAAAAAACATCCCTGCTACCACTATGCATGTTGTCCATAAATCACCTACACATACACATACACACAAAAAGAGAATTTCTTGCCACTATTGTGGTAAAGTAGGTCATTTGATGCACGATTGTAGGATCATTAAAATTGATGATTCAAATGCATGCAAGAAAGTGATTGAACATAAAATTGTCAAAATGCATTCAAACCAAAATAATTCACTTCTGAATTCTCATGTGCAGCTAGAAAAGCTCATGTTGAAACTCATGATGTTCAGAAATAGAAAATTCATTGTTTCCATTATGGAAAACTAGGTCATACAATGTAAGAGTGTTTTGCTTTAAAAATTAATGAATTGAAGGCCTACAGAAAGGCCAATGTCCCAAGAAGGCCAAAGAAGTTCTCAATCAAACGGCCTTACTGTCATCACTGCAAGAAGTCCGGCCACACAGTCCAGGACTGTTGGCAATTAAAAGGAAATCACAATGTCAATGGTAGAAATAGAAGAATTTCTACTCACCCACAGAAATTTCATGCACACCCTGTGAATAAGAACCTGAATGCTTCTATGCATTGTCATTATTGTGGGACATTAAGACATGTCATGGAAGATTATTATATTTTGAAATCTGATAATTTTAATGCTGTAAGAATGTGGAAAGCACCTTTCAGAAGTGCAACTGACCTTTCAAGACCCAAGAGATCTTGGGTACCTTTGAAAAAAATTGAGAACTTTATCTTGTAGGGTTGCCTTGAAGAAAGCAAAGAAGATGAACCTGCTTGACCAAGACATCCATAGCTTGTCCTTTTGCATTTCACCCTAGTTGTAGAATCACAAGGAGATGAACCTGCTTGACCTGCCAGCAATACAAAGGCCATGTTTAAAGTCAAAGTCGGTCAACTGACTCGCTTCTCTTGGACGACCGAAAGTCCCAGCAAGCCAATTCTTCAGCAGCCCAAGGTGATTGCGTCAACGCAGTAGCTCACTGCGTCAACGCAGCTACGATCCCAGCAGCAACAGAATCCAACTAATGGAGGTTGCATCGACGCACAAGCCACACGGCGTCAACTCACACCCTGCAGACAGAAAACCTGAATAATTCTGCTATCATGAAGAGTAAAGTGCAAATCTGAAGTTTGATTTCCATGCTAAACAATTGCTTTCAATATCAAAACTTGATGCAGAAATTTCAATGCTTGCTTATGTTTGCATATGCATATCATTATGTGATCTTATGCTGAAAATTGATGAATCTGCTTTAATATGAAATTGCATTGCATTCATGATGCATTCTCATGCATGTCCCAATGATATATAAAATGATGTAGGGAGAAGGACAAATCATGTATGTCTGGAAACCCACACTATGCTTGAGGTGGTCTTCGGACCTAAGTGCTCAGCCAGGTAATAAGGGATATCTGTAAAGCTAACCTTGAATTATAATTTGAATATCTGCATATATTCACCTGCATTGTCATGCATTGCCATATGCATAAAATTGAAATCAATTTCCCATGTTGAACAATTGCATATATTTCAAATCTGTTGCATGAAACTTCAACAAATGCTTGTGTTTGTTTTTACGTATCACTCCTCAAATCACATGTCTATATATGCATATCATTTCATGATCATGCATAAATTTGAAATAAATTCTTTTCATGCTGAACAATTGCATTTGCTTCAAATCTGCTGCATAAAGTTTTAACTCATGTTGGTATCTGCATGTGCATATCATTCCCTGAATTACATGTTGAAATTTGACAATTTTGCTGTCATAGGAAATTGCTTTGTTGTCATAAATCCCTCAATGCACTTAGATAGGGGGAGCAAGTGTCTCATGCAAAATATGCATATATTTAGGGGGAGCTAGTGCATATCTGATACCTTTAGACTGCCTGTCATTTGTGATTAGAAAATTCATGCATTTCTTGCCAGTCTGTTACTTCACCTTGGTACTAGACATCTCTGATTTCATGTCCTGCATTGACTGAACAAGTTATCCTCTGGAGACATTGATTCTGAAAAATTCATTCCTTGGTATCACAAATTCATTTCCTTCATTCACTCTTCTCAAGTTTTATTGCATTTGCTGAAATACTTCAGCTCTGAAATCCTTGTTGCTGAAATTTTATTTCCTTCAATTCTGAAAATTTTGATTCTCAGCATTTATTGAAAAAGTGACTTATCTGAAAATTAGTCGATCACTGAAATTATGATCTCTCTTAAAGCTTCAGCTCTGAAAAGTCTTTGAAAAATCTGAAAATCATGTTCTTAAACTCCAACATTCTTTGAGGGGAAGCTTCTCTAAGATCTTTAGTTCACACACTCTCAAGAGAAGTCTCTTTCCATTGGTATCAGACATCCTCAAAACTGAAACTTCTGTCATCTCCTTTTTGAAACTATCCTGCATGAATAACTACCTTGAAAAACTCCTTCACTGCACAATCTTGCTGAATTTCATTGAAATTCACAGTGATTAGAATAATTTCAATCTGTATAATAATTCATTAATCTGAGCAAACTTATTGAAGAATCTTCTTGCAAAAGAATCTATGATAGTCAATAATTAAACTGTCAGTTTAAGCCCAATGAATTCAAGAGTTTAAAAATTGAATTCCCTGAAAAAGGTTGTATTCGGACCTTAATATATCTCAACCAACTCTCGCATGTTCTGCCCCTGTGAAAACTCCCAGAACCTAAAAATTTTAAATTTAAGACAACCTTGGTTGAGAAACTCAGATTGAGTATTATCCTTAAACATGAAACAATATGAAAAACTTTTATGGGCAGCACATGATAAAAAGTCTTAAATAATGCTCAAGGCAGAGCAATGGCTAAGAGTCTCTGAGAAACTAAGCCGTTCATCAAAGAAATGAAGGTGACTCAGTCATGAAGTGCTTGTACTATCTTTGTTCAAAAATGAAGCAGGATAGTTAGCCTAACTGAGTAACTAGGGGTGCTGGAGTCTAAACAATGTGCACTCTTATGTAAAAAGGTGTGTGTAACACCCGAGAATTTTTTAAGAATTTTTTAGGATTAAAATATAATTATTAAGTATTTTAAAGGCTTAATGGATAATTAAGAAGAATTAAAGATTTATTTAATCTATTTAAAGGCCCTATATTTACCAAAGGGCTAAGCCCAACTTAAATAGGCCCAAAAATCCAATTTCAAGACTTTTAGACCCAAGCCCATTAATAGAAATGTAAATTAGGTAAATTACGGATTTAAAATGGGATAAATACATCAATTAGGGGATAAATGAGAGATAATATGAAAATTCAAAACTTTTAGAATCTTTTGAAGCCTGGCGGACTATTGCGCGACCGCCAGACCCACCCTAGCGGTCCTACTATGACTGCTAAGCAACCCCAGTTCCGTGAATGGAAGAAAATGTGAAAAGCTTGATCTTGGTCGATCAAACACCTTAGATCGAAGCTACCTGGCATGGAAGACTCTCTAGACCTCTCTAGGGATTAACTCTACTCCAATTTAGGACTCTAGGTTCGATCTAATCCCTTAAACCTAGGTGAATCCTATAAATAGACCCTAAATTTGACTCATGCGAACCCTAATGTTGGCTCGCATATTGCGAAGGTAAGGAAACCCTATCTCAGGTTGGTTATTTTGAACTTTATGATCGTCTTAGTCTTGTCTAACTTCCCTCAAATTTTTGTGCTAGAAGACCCAGCCGTTGGAGAGTTAGAGCCTCTACAAGTTGCTAGTTTGCAATAGACTGCATAAGGACTAGTGCGACGGTCCAATGAAGATCTGGAAAGTAGAAGCCCAAATCAAGGTATTTAGAAATTAGTCCTTTAGAACTTTCTGTTTCCCTTCGTATCTTCTATCTACCCTCCAATTTTTATGGATTTAGGTCAAGAGGATCGGGAGATAGAGGGATGGGAAATTACTGGTTTGGCACAAGACGTATAGGAACCAGGGTTTACTTCCAGTCAGAAATACAAAGTCTAGGGAACGAATCAAAGGTAGGTTATCTCATGAAAAGGCTAGAATAAAATGTCAAGAGTAAAAGCCCTTTGATTTCATGAAATTTCTAATTTTCTACATGGAGTATTTAATATTTTACTATCACTGTGCATCTGTGCTATTTCTACATGCATAGTTCCTACCCTTAATAACGAAAATGATAATTCTAGCTTAAATCATGACTACCCATGCATCTCCATGTTTTAATATGGTTTTATTAAGCCATATTTACCTAGTGACATGTTCTATCATACATCTATCTGCTATAGTTTAGCCTATATTTCAGTTCAAAGCTGTTTATAGTAGACAGGAAGAAACGGTCTTCCTGAGACCACATGAGACCCTTAGCGGTCCTACGATAGACCGCTAGCGCCCATAAAACGGTCCTCCTGAGACCGCTTTCATTTTTTGAGTTCTGTATTATTGTTAACCCGAAACTTAATGTAGAACAATCCTATTTATCATATGATAAGCCTAGCTAATTAGGTGTTACTGCTATTTTAAATACTATATTCTTATACTTGGTTATGTTAATCAATCATCCTAGTAGATTTCATGTTTGTTATACACTTTGGACTTATTTTAAACTTATGTTAATTTCATGCCAAAAACCATATACTCTTGTATTAATGATCATAGTTCATAAGATTCATGGACTTGTAGTGTGGTTTTGATCGATGTCTTTCACGATCTCACTCTCATCTTGAGTCTTTTCTTAAGTACATGGCACGTATTCCGGTACGATGTCATTAGATACACTTTGCACATTAAGCACACAATCTTGGACTTGTGATCCTCTCCGTTGGATATTCATTCCATCGGACTAGGTGATCTATTTCAAGGCCTCCATAAGACTCCGCGATCCTAGGATTCCCACTAGGACGCCGAGCTGGTTGTACCCTCAAAACACAAATTGTATAGAAATCACTTTATCGGTGTTTTGTGTTCTGGACCTTAGCGGCCCTATGGACGACCGCCAGAGGTACCTAGCGGCCATTTACCTGGCCGCAAAGGACACCTAGCGGCCCTGCCTTGACCGCATGGTTCAAGTTCAGGTGTTTCATTGACTCTGTTTCTAAACGGTCCGGTAAACAACCGCTATTTCTAGAAACGGCCCCGATGTGACCATTTTATACCTAAGTATTGATGAACCCAAGGTTTATCCCAAGGGTTGTTTTTCCTATGATCCTAGATGGTCTATTGATTATCTAGAACCTCACACTTTGTTTCAAAAAGTTATCTAATGAATTATGGAATTTAAAGAATATGTCGTTATGTTGTCAATTTTTCTCCATGGCATAACCTTGTTTTAAATCAATCTTTGAATTCTCATATTCTAAATTGAAGCATTCTTACCTTGATATTTGTTATCATGGAACCATAGTTTGAATTTGTTACATTATTGGCCATATTTATATTTCTCGTGAAAGTAGCTTGATTTATAACTTGAAGATGCAAGAGCGGGCACGGACAGTGTCCAAGGGCTCAACTCTAGTCCCCTCGGCAGATAGCCGGAAACATACTATAAACCATGGGGTATGATGAATACTAGCGTGGCATTACGCCGGGAGTACTTTTTTTATAAACAGGTGAAATCCATGAATTATCACGAGACAATCTTGTGAAATTACATGATTGCTAGTACATTCTCGTTACATGACTTTCTAGTGCATAGCCTTTATGGTTATGAAAAAGTATATTCTTGTTCATGAAAGGCCAAACTTACATTCTTGTTATATATCTGTTCAATCATGCTCTCATATCTCATTCTTTATCATATCATGCTACTTGTGTTACTTTAGTTTTACACCGCATGTTTTACCATATTTCATTTATCTTTACTCTAGAGCTAAAATGCTAATTACTTAAACATTGCCTTCATGTTGATACAAAGATACCTACTGGGTATGTGTGTTCACTCCCTACTTTTCCAATCTTTTTTAGGAAATTCTAGCGGGTCAGGTTCATATTATTCAAGTGATGGATCCGAGAGTGATTAAAGAAGGAGCGGAACCTTAGATTGTCATTAGTTGATAGTCAAGAGTCGCTATGTAATTTTCTATTTTTATTGAGTCAAGTTAGTCAAAGAGTCAAGAGTCATCTTATGTACTTTTGGATCATTATTTAATAAAGTAGAGATTTTGTCAAATATTGTGCCTTCATTTCTTATGTGTGAATGTGTTAGCGCTCTGATAATGCTGCTCGCTTGAGACGTACTAGCCGACTGTCCGTGTTCCCGAATATCTTCCACTGTACACAAATCTCGGGACGTGACAGTTAAAGTGGTATCAGAGCCTAGGTCATAGGACTTACTTACTCCCAGGAAAATGTCGTGTCATAGGCTAAGTCCAAGACATAAGGACCCCTACCTATGAAATTAGGAAAGAAATTTCCAACCCATGAGAGAAATTGGGTAGAACCCGTGATGAGATAGTAATAAGAAGTTATCTCTAGGATTAACCCCATCAATTCCATTGGAGTTGACAAATTTATTACTCTTCTCAGGTACCTCATTCTTACAATGGCTCACCGTGTTGATTGGGGTGGAATGCGACAAACTGTTGCGGGTCTCACCTTGGCCTTGCAAAATATGGCCCAAGCCGGCGTGAGGGCTGGTGCTGGGGATCTGCACCGCTATTTTCGGAGTCTAAACCCTTCACGATTTTTTGGTTCCTCCAACCCAGATGAAGCTGAGAACTGGATATGATGAAATGAACCGTATATTCGAGGTCATGCAATGTGCCGACCAAGAGAAGGTTTGTCTCGCCACGTTCCAACTCAACAAGGATGCGCATACTTGGTGGAAGTCTATTCCGGCACCGCCCAAAAAAGTACCACACACTTGGGAGGGATTCCTCACCCTCTTCCGAGCAAAGTACTTCTCCGAACATGTCAAGGAGAGGAAGGCGGCGGAGTTCGCTTCTTTACGTCAAGGCATGATGACGGTGGCGGAGTATGAGCCACAATTCTCTCGCCTAGCACCCTATGCTCAACATTTAGTGAGCACAAATCTTCTCAAAGTTAATCGTTTCATGGATGGGCTGCGGCTTATCTTCATCCAGCAACTAGGCCCACAAAATATTCGAACCTATGCAGAGATGGTCCAACGGGCACACTTATGTGAACGGACCTTGGAGAAGGTCGATAAACTCAAAGGCAAAGGGGAGGAGCTGAGCCGAAAGTCTGATCAACGAGGAAGAAAAGAGGAAAAATTCAGCATCACTTACAACTCTCAGGATAACAAGAAGAGATCCCGGAATGGGAACGGCAAGGATGATCGCAGGAACAAGAAGGCTAAAGAAGAAGATAAGCAAGTCATGACGGCTTACTTATTTTGTGAGAAGTTCGACCACTCAGTCGAAGAATGCTGGAAATGCCTAGGGGTGTGTTTGCGATGTGACAGCTGGGAGCACCGCATGCCGGATTGCCCCCTCATGAAGGATCAATCCTCCAACAGTGGACGCAAGCGACATGCGCGTCTTAACATTGTTATGGATGATAATGAAGCGCCCAAGGATGATGGGCTAATGGAAGGTACTCTTCAAATCTATTCCCATCTTGCATTCGTGTTATTTGATACTGGTGCTTCTCATTTCTTTATATCTACTGCTTTTGTAAAAACCTTGCCAGTTTCATCAGTTCCTCTACCTTCGGACCTAGCTATCACTACACCCTTAGGTCCTGAAACTAAACTTACAACCCACTACCCCGATAGTGAGGTAATGGTAGAAGGGCATAATCTTCCTGCAAACCTCGTATGCCTTGACATGGAAGGCTACAATGCTATCCTAGGTGTAGATTGGCTTGTAGACCACGACGCCTACATAGATTGTTACAATAGGAGAATCTCTTTTCGAAAACTAGGTCTCCTGCGATTTTCTTTCCTTGGTATCAAATATCGGAAGCATCCTACCATTATTTCATCCCTTCATGCTTGTAAACTCATTTCGCAAGGATGTGAAGCTTTTCCTGCCTCCGTAATCATCACTGAATCCAAGGAAATCATCTTAGTGGATATTCCTATTGTGAATGAGTTTCTCGATATGTTCCCATCGGATTTACCCGATTTACCACCCGAAAGGGAAGTAAATTTCTCCATTGAACTCGTTCCTGGAGCAACACCTATTTCAATAGCTCCCTACAGGATGTCCCCTACAGAACTCAAAGAATTAAAGAAGCAACTTCAGGAGTTATTAGACAAGGGCTTCATTCGACCTAGGACATCTCCTTGGGGTGCGCCAGTTTTATTTGTCAAAAATAAGGATGGATCCCTCAGGCTATGTATCGACTCCGGCGACTAAATCAACTCACTATCAAGAACAAATATCTGTTGCCGTGTATCGACGAGCTCTTTGATCAAATTTCGGGAGCAGAATATTTTTCCAAGATCGACCTCAGGTCGGGTTATCATCAACTCAAGATCAAAGACGAAGACATATACAAGACTGCTTTCCGGAGCAGATATGGGCACTATGAATTCGTGGTAATGCCGTTCGGGTTAACCAATGTCCCGGCATCATTTATGCAACTTATGAATAATGTCTTCAGGCCTTACCTCGATCGATTTGTGGTCATCTTCATTGATGATATTCTTATATACTCCAAGACTAAGGAGGAGCAAGAAGAGCAACAACTCTACGCAAAGCTTAGCAAGTGCGAGTTCTGGCTAAATGAGGTTTCTTTCCTTGGCCATATTATTTCAAAAGAAGGTATCGCTGTCGATCTTTCTAAGGTTGAAGCTGTTAAGAATTAGAGCCGGCCGACAACCGTGTCTGAAGTTAAAAGTTTTCTGGGTCTGGCTGGTTATTATAGGCGATTCATTAAAAATTTCTCTAAAATCGCCATCCCTTTGACTAGACTTACAAGAAAGGAGAATCATTTTATATGGTTAAAGAATTGCGAAGAAAGTCTCCAAACTCTTAGGTGATGTTTGGTATCGGGATAATTTAAGTGAAGAATAGGTATAAGTCATTCCGGGTTAATTTATTCTTATTCTTATTCTCGTGTATGTTTGGTATGCGAAGGGATAAATACGAGAATATTCCTATTCTTCGTTTGGTAAAAAATGAGGATAGAAATGAGAATAAGTACTGAATAATTACCATATTGTCCTTCTTATTCCGGGTTAAAATATATGATGCTATTCTTTGTTTGGATGGGATTAGAAAATTTAAAATTTAATTTGTTTTAGTAAAAATTGATACTTAATTAAACTTTACATTCATGATTACGACTAATAAATACCTTATAATAGATTTTAATCGATAAGTTTTATTAATATTATTAAAAATATTACAAAAAAATTCATATTAATCTTATAAAATAAAAATAAAGATATTAATTAAGATAATATGTATTAAAAATTTGTTAGTAAAATAAAATTAATGAATAATAATTATTTTATTTATAATTATGAGTAATTAAATAGTATACCTCAATTTTAACATATTTATGTAATATACTAATTAATAATAAAAATATTCAATTTAATATTAATATCATACTATGAGAAATGTAATTGAAACTCTACTTTAATTATTCTTTACTAATAACAAAATTTGTAATTAAATATTTTGATTATATAATTATCCATTAGTAATAATGAGACTGCAAATATATCTATTATTTTCTACATTTAAAATAATTAGCACTAATGATGTTGACTTTTTCCTCTTTTAAAAGTATATTAATGATAATAATACATTTCAATAAGTAATTATTATTCTTAATTAATAGGATTTTTTGCATGGAAACCATTGTTAAAAGTGAATTTGTAAAAATACCATTCCTAAAAATGCATTAGTAGGTATATCACTGTGTAATCTGAATTGTGCAAAAATGCCATATTTATTTGCATGCATATGACTTCTTTTTACCAACAACTTGCAAGAAAACAATGCTTAAATGACATTTATGCACTATGTGAATTAACTCAGTGATATATCTGCTAAAGCATTTTTAGGAATGATTTTTTTGTAAATTCACTTTTAATAATGGTTTTCATGCAAAAAACCCTAATTAATATCAATATAATTATTTAGTGTAGTGCTCTATGTTTTAAATATTTGTAATTCATCGTCAACGTACATCAAAAAAATATATTTTAATCTTTCTTTTCCTTTTTTGCCTATCTTTGATTTGACTTATATAAAATATAATTAAAAATTAGAATAGTTCTTTATAATTAAAGATATTATATGATCACTCAAAATATGACCGATGCTATAACTATTTATAATACTTTTAGATTGTTTACTTTGGTTAAAATAGTGTGTTTTATAATATTTTATAATATTCTTTGTTTGGATGGGACGAGAAGATTTAAAATAATTAGTTTAGTGAAATTACTTAACTAATTAGATTTTACAATCATGATTATGACTAATAGAAAAAAATATATTATTAGTAATTTATTTTAAGTGAAGATCTAAGATAATACAAATAAATATATTAATGACAAAAAACCTTTTAAAACTATTTACTAAGAATGATAATAATGATAATAATTATATTTTCGTAAATATGTGAGTAAATAAATAACTTAACTTAACTTTTACATATTTATGTAATATAATGTAACGAATAATATTTGTTAATAAATGAAATGATAAATAGTATATCATTAAAAATATAAATCAAATGATATTAATTTAAATTAGTGATAAACACACTTCGAAATAAATTTTTTATTTCAACTTATTTGTTAGTGATAATGAGACTTTTCTTAATCAATCTATTTTCTTACACACTTCTTAATCCCACTCTCCGCTGCTAAAATGAGACTTAAAACTGTCTTAAATAGGACCAAAATCAAACAAAATTTGATTACCTATTTTTTGAATTTTTAACATTTTGATCACTCAAAATAACTACTATCATATTTTACAGTATTTACTTTGGTAAAAAATTAAACTTTATATATAATTTACACATGCGCATAAAAGATGAATAATTCACCTGTAATCTAAATAATGAGTACGGGTGGCCCAAATAATATACGCACACGTACAATCCACACGAACAGTTAGGAAACATAAATTAATTAGAAAAAAATTATAACAATTCAGAGCAGACTACAAAAAGATAAAGTTTTACAAAAAAATTTCCAATTGTACATGGCCTAACAAATGATAGTCCAAAAAAATAAAATCATATCACTTATTATTACATAATTTCAATTGATCAAACTTTGCCAACAAAGTTTCACATAACTTCACAGTTCGATCGACTGCAAATTTCTCCATCTCGATTGTTCTTCTTAAATCTTCCACAAGTGCATGCTCTTCAATCTGTCCTCCTGTTGTAGATATACTAGACATTTCTACTGTCTGCTCATTCGAAATCTGTTCCTGAAAAAGGTGAATGATCTAATCACAAAGTAAAGAATTAAGTGCAAAATATATGAAATTGATAAGAGTAAGGGATATGAGGCTCAGAACAACATGATAACGTAATCACATGGATCATATTCTATCAAATTAGTTGGGGGTTACCGTGTGGCCATCCACCCAATCATCATTGCCTCGTTTATACCTGGTAAGACCGAGAGTTTGATATTGGGAAGGAGTTTGACACTAACAGGGAACAATGGGAGCACTTGAATAATGGGAAGGAGCTGTCTCCACTGTCTCTCTCTCTCTCTCACACACACACACACACACACACACACACACACACACACACACACACACACACACACACACACACACACACACACACCATGTGGGAAGGAGCTGTCTCAGTGAAACATATGGTAGAGAAAACTGAAATGAATGTGCCGACTTACTTGGCACTTCTACAAAGAAAATAATATATGCTATATTACAATTTTCTATCACTAACATGAAAGCAAATAAGCATGGTTTTCTCTAGGAAAATAGAAATATTGTATCCCCCCTGAACACACACACACACACACACACACACACACACACACACACACACACACACACACACACACACACAGAGAGAGAGAGAGAGAGAGATGTCTCCCCTGAACACACACACACACACACATTGTATCCCCCCTGAACACACACACACATGTTAAATTGAACACACACACACCTGGGAACACACACACACACACACACACATTGTATCCCCCCTGAACACACACACATGTTAAATTGAACACACACACACCTGGGAACACACACACACACACACACACACACACACATTGTATCCCCACAGAACACACACACACCAAATTGAACACACACCCACCTGGGAACACACACACACACACACACACACACACACACATTGTATCCCCCCTGAACACACACACACACATGTTAAATTGAACACACACCCACCTGGGAACACACACACACACATTGTATCCCCCCTGAACACACACACACACACATGTTAAATTGAACACACACCCACCTGGGAACACACACACATTGTATCCCCCCTGAACACACACACACACATGTTAAATTGAACACACACCCACCTGGGAACACACACACACACACACACACACACACACACACACACATTGTATCCCCCCTGAACTCACACACACACACATGTTAAATTGAACACACACCCACCTGGGAACACGCACCCACACACACACATTGTATACCCCCTGAACACACACACACACACACACACACACACACACACCATGTGGGAAGGAGCTGTCTCAGTGAAACATATGGTAGAGAAAACTGAAATGAATGTGCCGACTTACTTGGCACTTCTACAAAGAAAATAATATATGCTATATTACAATTTTCTATCACTAACATGAAAGCAAATAAGCATGGTTTTCTCTAGGAAAATAGAAATATTGTATCCCCCCTGAACACACACACACACACACACACACACACACATGTTAAATTGAACACACACACACACACATTGTATCCCCCCTGAACACACACACACACACACACACATGTTAAATTGAACACACACCCACCTGGGAACACACACCCACACACATACATTGTATCCCCCCAGAACACACACACACACATGTTAAATTGAACACCCACCCACCTGGGAACACACACACACACATTGTATCCCCCCTGAACACACACACACACATGTTAAATTGAACACACACCCACACACACACACATTGTATCTCCCCTGAACACACACACACACACACATGTTAAATTGAATACACACCCACCTGGGAACACACACACACACACACATTGTATCCCCCCTGAACACACGCACACACACACACACATGTTAAATTGAACACACACCCACCTGGGAACGCACACCCACACACACACATTGTATCCCCCCTGAACACACACACACACACACACACACACACACACACCAAATTGAACACACACCCACCTGGGAACACACACACCTGGGAACGCACACACACACATTGTATCCCCCCTGAACATATAGTCAGCACACAAGATCATCAGGAAGTGACTTTCGAACAATGTTGGTGTCATATTTTTCCCCATCTTATTTTGAAGTCAGTCATCATTATGTACTCATACTTAATAAATATCCAGTATCAATGTTAAATACCCCTGTTTGTGTACACCCCTTTAGAGGGTTTTTTTAATATTCCATGACTAAAGCACAACCAACAATGAACAGGTAAGGAAAAAATAAATTACAGAAGATAATTAATACAATTCCATGCCATTACTATCATGTGCAAAGGCCTGGAAATGATAGCAAGCTGAAATATGTTCACAACTGCACAAGAGTGTCAGCAGAAAATATGTTCTCATATCAGAATCCATTACCTCCAATACCATAAACATTATCATTCAACAGTCTGCAATAGACTCCATTCGAAGCAACAAGCAAAGGTACTAATCATTGTTAGCAGACACATAGATAATGTGTGAAAATTAACTAGTTCTAGTATTAAGAAAAGGTAAGAGGAACCTTTAACTCATTTCAGAAATATTGAAGCAACCCTATTATGTGGCTTATTCTATTGAACCAGCACCCAATCGGCTGTAAAAAAAGAAGAAACAGCACACAACTAGAGTTTGACATTGGGAAGGAGTATAATAAGATATTGAACTTTGAGAGCACTGAACAATGGGAAGGAGCAATTCACACACATTAATGTGCCTTCACTGAATTCACACAATGGGAAGAAGCATTAAATCTCATGCACATATATCGCATGCACATGCTGGCATTGGACTATGGAAGAACTTAAAAAAGAATTCAGTCAAATAGATACTTTGCATGGATGCGAGTATTCGACAAAGCATTCATCACTAAAGTAGATCAGTAGGGTGATGTACAAAGTACATCACTTGTCCTTCAATCATTCATATAATTCTCATATATTACCTGCTACGACAACAGAATATAGTAGCTAATTGTACTGTAAAACCCAGCCCAAAGAACAAAAATATATCTGAATCAGTCATGGGTCAACAGGAACATGAGCAAATTTACCTCAGAACCCAGCCCATAGGCTTATCCCGAGTCAACAATAAATCTTCACGCAATTCAGAAGTTCATTTGCAAGCAGACAGACAACAAAGTTTGATCAAGTACAACACCTAGAAGCCAATAGCATTTGTTCCCACAATATAGAGTAGGTCACATAATTGGGTTGCCCCTTGAATAGTACAGAATTAAACTTCCAGCAATAAATAGCAAACGTTCTCATATTTCAGAACTACATGAAGACTTCCAAAGTAAGAGGCAGCTTGCTAATGGCGAGAATCAAATTTGCGCAACCATTAAATTAAGAAGCACAAAGACTCACCTCAAAGAATGAAATTGTATTAATTAAAAGCCTTCTTGTTCCGTGATAGAATCATTGTTTAACCCACTTATGACCTCGACCAACATCTGTGTGTATTGGGGTCCTAGGGATACATATGTCGGAGGACAACATTTGAATGAGAACTATATGTTCAACTTCGTCCCAATAGTTCTCCTCATCCATCATAAACTTAATGACCGTGTCAAGTGATGGACCGGTGCCAATAGTTCCCAAGTCCATTGATAATGGAAAATAAAATATCCTACAAAACATAAACAAGCAGCATTTATAAGTGTGCAATAGCGTACGAAGAACCAATTCATGGAAATTAACCATCATTAAAGCTAAAGCTAGTTTCATTAAATAAGTAACTGTGAATAAATAAAACTGCACATGTAATTGTAAGTTTAAAAAGGATATCAATGAAGATTTCATTAGTATCCCAGACAGGTAAATATCCATCCTAGTTTCAAATCTTCTGGAAGAGACGTGAAGATGGAACGATCCTCGGTAGACTTGATAAGTTCAATAGCTCTATAAATATCCTGATGAGGAAGTCCAGGTAAGTTGACGAGCATATTAATTGCCTCATCCATCAGTGGTATAGTTTTTTTCTGAAGTTGGAGCATCTCTCTTGCCAAGGTCAACCTTTCATGACCCAATTCTACTAACTTGTCAATGGAATCCTCATTACCCTGAGAACTCCGCTTCCTCTTCCTACTTATATTACTAGATGAAGGAATGGTCTTGGCCATAGAGGGACTGACCACTAATGTCTCAACATTTGGAGGTTCACTTTGCGATGGTTGCCGATTATTTTCCGGGGTATCAGTGTCATTGAAGAAAGTGTTAATATTGAAATGTAGCCCTGATTCTTGTTCCGAAGTTTGCTGCTCCTCATCACCAGGGTCACTACGTGTGTCTAGGTAAGAGGAACCTTCATTACATACGGCATCATCCCCTCTTGACATGGAACTTGAGCAAATCACCTCCATTTGATCGAAAATCACGAAAGGCTTCCCTTGAATTGATTTGTACTCTTTATTGGTCTGAAAAATAAACAGACATGTTGATCAAATTAAAGAAAGTCAAGTTAAACAATTAACTATGCAATACGTATGTTACATACCGCTGTGAGATCATCCCAAGTTTCCTATGTGCCTGGTGTTGGCATTTTCTTGTCATCATCCCATCCCCATCCTGACCTATTCTTTATAGTCACAATTAAATAGTATCTTTTCTTCAGATTTTTAAACCGATTTTTCAAATTCTCCATTGAGTATCCTAACTTGGTCAACTCATTGAATTTTTTTACTGTTTCCTTCCATGCCTCCTTTGTGAAATTTCCATTAGCGAAACCGTCGTTGCTCACCTTGTGTTCTACCAAGAGATCTACAAAAATCAAATCTGCTTCGTTGCTCCAATTCGCCACTCTACTTTCCCATCTTTAGATGCACTCATACTTATTTAAAAAAA
This sequence comes from Amorphophallus konjac, assembly GCA_022559845.1. Lineage (NCBI taxonomy): Eukaryota > Viridiplantae > Streptophyta > Magnoliopsida > Alismatales > Araceae > Amorphophallus > Amorphophallus konjac. The sequence continues at coordinate 77,956,647 of CM040117.1, read as the reverse complement.
CATAATTAATCATTAGGAAAAGAGAACTGAGGCGAATCCAAATACAACACATGACTGTGAAATAAATTTCAGGCTAACACGACCACAGAGAAGGAGCCAACACACCACCGGGGAAGGAGCAATGAAGGGGAAGTAGACGTCAACAGGAAGGAGCAGTCCGGAGTAGAAGACAATTAATCATAAGAACCCGGAAATGAGGCCAATGCAAATGAGCCCAAATGACTGTTAAATGAAGATAATATGAAGCACCCAAAGAGCTGAAAACTGTAGAAGATAATATCCCCTAACCAAAATTATTAACATGGACTAAAGTATTCATATGACAATAATATGAAGCAATCCAACATCATAATCTGAAGTATCTTATAACATGTCAACATCATAAGTTGGCAACGCCCCACAGAAAATTACACATGATTGGCAGGAGGGTGGAAGTGTCACCATTATGGGCATACGGAAATGAAGGGCTAATAGATAATTAGTGTGCTAATTTAGAACTAAGGTTGCTTCCCCTAACGTGCTCTTTCCTTAGCCCAAACAACATAACAATGTTTTTAAGTGCTTTACAAAAAAAATATTACAATTGCAATAAATGACATAACTAAATGCGATGAAGCAGTGATGGGTTCTAACTTCTAACAGGTGACTGGAATGGCTGATTTCAAAAGGACCTTGGGTTGGATAGCTTGGACCAAGTAGAGCTTCTTATGGATTTTGAGCAGGAGTTTTATGTTTAAATTCCTGATGAGAAAGCAGTTAAGTGGCTTGCTGTGCTAATGTGGCTAATTACAGACTCACATTACAAGGTCATGAAAAAAAATTGCAAAGTACATGTGTAACTTGGAGAAGTACAGGAGTATAATGGGACACTGAGCTTGGATTCTGTCACTATATGCTCCTCATCACTCAAATAGGGAGAGTAGGCTGAGTTTGTTAAATGGGTTTAGCCAATGATGCATACTTTACTTTATTGATGTTGACAGAGGTGATCAACATATAGAAACCTCATTCCACTGCACAGAGAAATTTCCTTACATCAGCTAAGCCAAATTGCATCAGATAAAGATGTAATTCCATAAATCTACATTTTTATTCTAAGATAATATCAATTACTCATGTAATATTTTGGGGCACACAGTAGTTGCTGAATAGAAGCTTGCTAATAGAAGCTATTGTACACAAAAGTGTTTAAAAGATATAACCACTGTCATTCTATTTTTATACACAGAAGTTGCTTAATAGAAGATTGCTAATATCAGAGTTTCTGCCACCCCTGTAATGCAATTACTCAGTTAACCACTGTCATTCTATTTTTTTACACAGAAGTTGCTAATAAGACATAACATGACTACTTTTAAACACCAAAAAGGATAACAACTAATAAGATCCATATGACAATAAAGTAGTCTGGAAATACTTTTATTAGCATGGACTATTGTATTCAAATAACAAGAATATGAAGCAATATCCTTTAGGTGTTGAGATCTTTGTGTAAGTGGGTGGCTGTTCATTCCAATGTTCCCTTCCCCTTCTTCCTCACCCTCTGTTCTATGGCATGGGCTGCTCAATACCCCTCTCAGTGTAATTTTTTAAAAAGAAATGAAGTGAAGGGCTCTGATCCCTGACTTCCTTTTATGAGTTTGGTGCGTATCTTCCTACTGTGTGCTTATACGGATGTAGCATGCATGTATATCTGCTGTGTCCTCTCTTGCATTTCTCTGCTACATTTTATCTGCCCCTCAGACTTGCTCTTACAAGTGTGGAGTATATATATATATATATATATATATGCATATAATAGCCATATGCTCATTACGTCTGCTCTGATTCTATCCTATCTTTCCATATGAGTGTATGTGACTATGGTACGTACATACACTCATATGTGTCACTGAGCCTCTTACATTTCTTTACCCCATCTTATCTGTTCCTCAGTTTTGTGAGCATGGTGACTGTCTATAAAGTCTCTTTTACAGTGATGTCTATGCATCCTGAAAACCCCATTTCGGTGTTTGGATGGCTCCACCACCATGATATTGAGAGGGGATGAGGCATATGGGGCTCGCCCCAGACTAAGCATTCTCATTAACCTCTCCTCACTTTCATAATTTTCTGCAACTTCACTTTCTCGAAATTCTGGTAACTCTTGGATCACGGGGGCTCATTCCCTTAATAATGTGGACCCCGGGTGATTCACTTTAATGAGTGAACATTGGCGACATTATGCTTTGGTAGAAATTTATAATGTGAAGTACCCGAATATCTTCTGAATTATATGTGAAGTACCCGAGTATCTCAATAAATGCAAAATATGATATCCAACATCATACTAACAATAACATGAAACCTCTCATGCCCTAAACAAAATTATTAGCATGGCACAAAGAATACTTGTGAATATTAAGCATGATATATATCAAAATAGATTCATAATAAATAGCCTTCCAAAAGACATTGATACACATTCAATCAAGACATTCCCAGTAGAGTGGTATGACAAATACCTTATACAGGGAAGGAGCAAGCCCACAAATCGGAAGAGAAGGAGCACTAAAGGGGAAGGAGACGTCAACAGGAAGCACCAATCCATGGCGTTGGGGGAAGAGGCAACCTACAACCTCTTTTTACAAAATAGAAGTTAGCAGTAACACACATGCATAGACGACAATGGGAACACAGTGTTAGGGGGGGTCGTCTCCGGCTAAGAGATCGAAAGCCATCACCAGTAAGCGTAGTTAATCACAAGAGAGGGAGATAGTTGAGAGAGAGGTCAATCCGGGGTCTAGGGTTTGCGAAGGGCGCGCAGTTAATCACAAGAGAGGGAGATAGGTCGATCTGGGGTCTAGGGTTTGTGGAGGGCAAGCGTATCTAATCACAATAGAGGGGAGGAGATGATCGAAAGCCAACACAAGCATGAAAGGGAAGCTGAAGAATGAAGGGAATAACAAGAAAAACCAGAATCAAATCAAACTAGATGAGGAGGGGAGAGAAGTGACCGATCTGCCCGGAAAGGATGACGCCGATGGAGGATGCTGAACTCAAGGAGTGAGGGAGGACTTTCCCATGGCGACCTGGCCCGAATGCGATAGTGAGAGGGGGGCTTGATACTCGATCGACGGTGAGCTCCCTCGCGGATGGCACGAGCCTAAGCTGGTGGCGGGAGGAGCTAAAACGGCCAGGAAGAAGTCATCTGTAGTCGATCAACGGTGAGCTCCATCGATCGCGCCTGCAGACCACAGAGGCGAGAGACGGACCCCGCATGCAGAGCACGGAGGCGAGAGAGGGACCCCGCCTGCAGAGTACGGAGGCGAGAGAGGGACCCCACCTGTAGAGCACAGGGCACGGAGGCGAGAGAGGGACCCCGCCTGCAGAGCACAGAGCACGGAGGTGGGAGAGGGACCCCGCCTGCAGAGCACAGAGCACGGAGGTGAGAGAGGGACCCCGCCTGCAGAGCACGGAGATGAGAGAGCTCTGGCGAGGGATGATGAACAGTGCGATCGGCGAGGGCACGGCGCGAGGTAGTTCAGGGGATAGGAACGAGGATGAGAGGGTGAGAATAACTCATTCCACCTTTTACTTGGAATGAGTTATCCTCACAAATAACCCCATTTTTTGCTTAACCCGGGTTCTGCTTAACCCAGCATATCCTTGCGTTTTTTTGCTCTACCAAATGGTGAACGCGGGATATCCTTGTCATATCCCTCTACCAAACGACCCCTTAAAGATCATCTCACCATGGCCCCTATTTTAGCACTGCCTGTTGAGGGTGGTGGCTTTGAAGTCTATACCGATGCATCTGGCATTGGCCTGGGATGCCTTCTTATGCAACATGGAAAGGTAATTTGCTATTCATCAAGGTAGTTAAAACGTCATGAAGAAAACTACCCTGTGCATGATCTGGAACTAGCTGCGGTTATATTCACCTTGAAAATTTGGCGACACTACCTCTATGGGGAGAAGTTCACTATATTTTCAGATCATAAAAGTCTGAAATACCTCTTCACCCAAAAGGAATTGAGCATGAGGCAACGCAGATGGTTGGAGTATATCAAGGACTTCTACTTTACTATCCAATATCATCCAGGCAAAGCAAATGCTGTAGCTGACTTTCTTAGCAGAAGACCAATGGCAACTCTAGCAAGCCTCAAGAAAGGTACGACTTGTATTATTGAGGATTTTGCTCGTTTAAATCTTGATGTTGATAAAGAAGAGGAAGGATGTATGATTGCTAATATAAGGTCACAACCTACATTGATTGAGGATCTAGTCAAATTATAAGAAAATGACCCTACATTGATGGAGATCAAGGCTAATATTGATCAAAGGTCAAATTTCTCCATTTCAACTGATGGAAGACTGTTGTTCAAAGATCAAATCTGTGTGCCAAGTCATGCCGACACTAAGAAATTGATCATGGAAGTAGCTCATAAATCAAGGTATGCTATTCACCCTGGTGCTACCATGATGTACCAAGACTTAAAAAGAAACTTATGGTGGCCCAATATGAAAGGAGAAGTAGTAGACTTCGTATCTCATTGCCTCACTTGTCAGCAAGTAAAGGCAGAACATTTAAAGTCCGTCGGGAAACTACATCCGTTGGATATTCCCAAATGGAAATAGGAAAGTATAGGGATGGATTTCATCATGGGTTTACCTAAGACGAAAGGTGGACACGATGGTATATGGGTGATTATAGACCGATTGACTAAATCTGCACATTTTCTACCAATCAAAAGTCGATGGTCGGTAGATGTATTTGCAACACTATACATGAAAGAAATTGTCAAACAACATGGTGTCCCTGTCACCATTATATCTGACCGAGACCCTTGGTTCACATCACAATTCTGGAAGGGTCTACAGCATTCATTAGGGACCCGACTCAACTTTAGCACTGCGTTCCATCTATAAACTGATGGTCAAACTAAAAGGACAAATCAGGTGGTGGAAGATATGCTCAGGGCATGTGCTATTGATTTTGGAGGGAGTTGGCACGACCACTTGTCTCTAGTGGAATTCGCCTACAATAATAGCTACCAAGCTAGTATACAAATGGCACCATTCGAGGCACTGTATGGAAGAAGCTGTCGCTCACCTATACGTTGGAATGAAGTAGGAGAAAGGTAATTTCTCAGCCCCGACATCATCAGGGATACTACCGAGAAGATAAAGCTTATTCGGGAGAGACTCTAGATGGCTCAAGATAGGCAAAAATCTTATGTTGATAACAGAAGGCGCGACCTGAAATTCCAAGTAGGAGACCACGTATTCCTTAAGATTTCTCCGGGTCGAGATATTCAAAGATTCGGCATCAAAGGCAAGCTTACTCTAAGATTCATTGGCCCCTTTGAAATTCTCGAAAGGGTTGGTGAAGTCGCATATCGAATAGCTTTACCCCCTCAATTGGCTGGAGTCCATGATCTGTTTCACGTCTCAATGATCAAAAGGTACGTCCCCGATTCATTCCATGTCATAACGTATGACAACCTGGAGATTAAAAAGGATTTGATGTATGAGCAAAAGCCAATCAAAATAATTGAACGAGAAGTACGTCAACTTCGGAATAAAACTATTCCCATGGTCAAAGTCCAATGGAGTAAATCTTGACCGCACGAAGCAACATGGGAAACCGAAGAAGCCATGCACAAAAGGATTCCAGAGATATTTGAATGTAAGTACACTCTCATTACCAAATCTTATTACGATGAATTTGGGGACCAAATTCTGTTTAAGTAGGGGAGGGTGTCATGCCAGAGAATTTTCTAGAAATTTTTTGGGATTAAAATATAATTATTAGGCATTTTAAAGGCTTAATGGATAATTAAGAAGAATTAAGGATTTGTTTAATCCATTTAAAGGCCCTATATTTACCAAAGGGCTAAGCCCAACTTAAATAGGCACAAAGACCCAATTTCAAGACTTTTAGACCCAAGCCCATTAATAGAAACGTAAATTAGGTAAATTACAGATTTAAAATGGGATATATACATCAATTAGGGGATAAATGGGAGATAATGCGAGAATTCAAAAATTTTGGAATCTTTTGAAGCCTGGCAGTCTATCGCGCGACCGCCAGACCTACCCTAGAGGTCTATCGCGCGACTGCCAGACCCACCCTAGCGGTCCTGCTATGACCGCTAAGCAACCCCAGTTCCGTGAATGGAAGAAAATGTGAAAAGCTTGGATTTTAGTTGATCAAATCACCTTAGATCGAAGCTACTTGGCTTGGAAGACTCTCTAGAACTCTCTAGGGATTAACTCTACTCCAATTTAGGACTCTAGGTTCGATCTAATCCCTTAAACCTAGGTGAATCCTATAAATAAACCCTAACTTCGACTCATGTGTGTTGACACCCGTTTTATAACCAATAAGTTGGGTCATCTCCTTGTTTATCCATATGATGCTCCGAGTTGTTCACTCTTTATCGAGTCTCCTTCATCAGTTTGAAGCCTGTTTCTTGGGTCTTCTCCTTGGTTGGAGTGTGGTTTATTGTGGCCTTTTATTTGATGAGCTTAGCAAGCTTTGCACTTTTTTTTTATCCTCATTGTTAATAACGGTCCTCCCTGGGGGCGTTACTTCCATATAACGCATGATCCCTGGGCCGTTACTTATTGAAGAGTCCTAAAGTTTGAGGCCTTTGTTCTAAAGCTTATCCTCTTGCTTATCCATTGAATCTAACGGTCTGTTGTGCAGCCGTTATTTATTCCAACGCGTCCAGCCTTGGCCGTTACTTTCCTTCGAGAGTCCAACTTGTTTGATCTTCTTCCCGTTGATCTTATCTCTTTTGAGATAAGGTTGAATGTAACGGACGTTGCATGGCGCGTTATTTTCATGTAGCGGTATGTCGACCAGCCATTACATCCAACAGAGAGTCCTGGCAGTTCAGGCCTTTTCTATGCTACTCCGTGGTCGAGATAAGAGCTTGAATTGTTGATTTCTCTTCCAAATCTGATCCTCAGAACCTTTTGTTTGTTTCTATGGACTCTTGGTGATATTATCTTCAGGGATTTGCTAAGGGTTATCCTTTTATCTTGCTGGATTATCCTCTGCTCGACCAGAGAGTTTGAGGGCCTATAAATAGCACCCTTAACTTCATGGCCCGGGGAGGAAGATCTGGAGTTCGCGTCGAAGTGCTGCCGCATTCTGGAGTCACATCTGACCAAGGAGAATTGTCTTTCACGTTCATCTGCTTCACGGTGAAGGGAGTATTCGTTCCATTGGTTTTCAAAGTTCATCATTACATATTGTGTTCTTCCTCATCTCCCTTTCATCAAAAGCATTGTCCCTCTTCTTTTTCCACGTTCTCCCTGGTCTTTCATCATCTAAACATCCTCCTATCTTTTTAAAATGCCCAGAGAGGTTAAAAAACCAAAACCTCCCCGGTACTTTCCTTTCCTTTTGCATGCTACTGAGTTTATTGAAGAATTGATGCTATATTGTTTAAAGGGCTAATCTGGGTCTTTTTTCTGGTGTTTTCATGTTCTTTGGCAGGTTTAAAGGTTCACCACACGAGGCCCAAGTCTTTTGACCGGCTGGAAGAGTTGGAGTTAAAAGAATCCACAAGCTATTACTGCAGGTTATTTGACGGTCTTGTGCAGGCGCGTCAGATTCATATAGCGGTTCATCGAGCGACCGTCACTTCCCAGTGATGCGTGGGCTTTCGACCGTTACATTCCGTTGATCTGCAGATTTCCCTGATTTTCTCTCTCCCGTGGGCGGGTGCTTCATCCACCTATTTCCAAGGTATTTTCAAGTCTTTGGCTTGTTTCTACTTTGGTGGCGATCACGTTCTTTCTTGGTATTGGGCATTAACTTTTTCTCTCCATCTCATATCTCTTATCCTCTTTGCTTGCTCCACCCTTGCAGTGTGTTTTATTTACTTTTGCTCCACGCCCCGGTGTGTGTTTTTCTTTATTTCCTTAGTTTAGTTTGATGATTGAGATAGCATGCCCATGCTAGAGCTTGTTCTGGTTGCCTAGGTTCATGGTTCACATGTCCTTGGGTTGATTGAGATCTTTGATTTTTGCTTATCATCTTTATTGCACATAAAACAAAAAAGAAGAAGAGAAGCAAAACAAATCAACTATGTGAACCCTAATGTTGGCTCACGTATTTCGAAGGTAAGGAAACCCTATCTCAGGTTGGTTAGTTAGAACTTTATGATCGTCTTTGTCTTATCTAACTTCCCTCAAATTTTTGTGCTAGAAGACCCAACCGTTGGAGAGTTAGAGCCTCTGCAAGTTGCTAGTTTGCAACAGACTGCACAAGGACTAGTGCGATGGTCCAGTGAAGATCTGGAAAGTAGAAGCCCAAATCGAGGTATTTAGAAATTAGTCCTTTAGAACTTTCTGTTTCCCTTCGTATCTTCTATCTACCGTCTAATTTTCATAGATTTAGATTAAGAGGATCGGGAGATAGAGGGACGGGAAGTTACTGGTTTGGCACAAGACGTGCATGAACTAGGATTTACTTCCAGTCAGAAATCCAAAGTATAGGGAACGAATCAAAGGTAGGTTATCTCATGAAAAGGCTAGAATAATATGTCAAGAGTAAAAGCCCTTTGATTTCATGAAATTTCATGTTTTTCACACGGAGTATTTAATGTTTTACTATCACTACACATCTAGGCTATTTCTGCATGCATAGTTCCTACCCTTAATAACGAAAATGATAATTCTAGTTTAAATCATGACTACCCATGCATCTCCATATTTTAATATGGTTTTATCAAGCCATATTTACCTAGTTGCATGTTCTATCATACATCCATCTGCTCTAGTTTAGCCTACATTTCGGTTCATAGCTGTTTATAGTAGACAGGAAGAAACGGTCTTCCTGAGACCGCATGAGACCATTAGCGGTCCTCCGATAGATTGCTAGCGCCCATAAAACGGTCCTCCTGAGACTGCTTTCATTTTCTGAGTTCTATATTATTGTTAACCCGAAACTTAATGTAGAACATTCCTATTTATCATATGATAAGCCTAGCTAATTAGGTCTTACACTTGTTTTAAATATAGTGTTCTTATACTTGGTTATGTTAATCAATCATCATAGTTGATTTCGTGTTCTTTATACACTTTGGACTTATTTTAAACTTATGTTAATTTCATGCCAAGAACCATATACTCTTGTATTAATGATCATAGTTCATAAGATTCATGGACTTGTAGTGTGGTTTTGATCGATGTCTTTCACGATCTCACTCTCATCTTGAGTCTTTTCTTAAGTACATGTCACGTATTCTGGTACAATGTCATTAGATACACTTTGCACATTAAGCACAAAATCTTGGACTTGTGATCCTCTCCGTTGGATATTCTTTTCACCGGACTAGGTGATCTTGTTTCAAGACCTCCATAAGACTCCGCGAGCCTAAGATTCCCACTAGGACGCCGAGCTGGTTGTACCCTCAAAACTTAAATTGTCTAGAAATCACTTTACCGATTTTTTATGTTCTGGACCTTAGCGGCCCTATGGACGACTGCCAGAGGTACCTGGCGGCCATTTACCTGACCGTAAAGGACGCCTAGCGGCCCTGCCTTGACAGCATGGTTCAAGTTCAGGTGTTTCATCGACTCTGTTTCTAAACGGTCCAGTAAATGACCGCTATTTCCAGAAACGGCCCCGACATGACCGTTTTATACCTAAGTATTGATTAACCCAAGGTTTGTCCCAAGGGTTGATTTTCCTATGATCTTAGATGGTCTATTGATTATCTAGAATCTCACACTTTGTGTCAAAAAGTTATCTAATGAATTATGGAATTTAAAGAATATGTCGTTATGTTGTCAATTTTTCTCCATGGCATAACCTTGTTTTAAATCAATCTTTGAATTCTCATATTCTAAATTGAAGCATTTTTACCTTGATATTTGTTATCATGGAACCATAGTTTAAATTTGTTACATTATTGGCCATATTTATATTTCTCGTGGAAGTAGCTTGATTTATAACTCGAAGATGTAAGAGCGGGCACGGACAATGTCCAAGGGCTCAACTCTAGTCCCCTCGACAGATAGCCGGAAACATACTATAAATCATGGGGTATGATGAATACTGGCGTCGCATTGCGCTGGGAGTACTTTTTTATAAACGGGTGAAATCCACGAATTATCATGAGAAAATCTTGTGAAATTACATGATTGCTAGTATAATCTCGTTACATGACTTTCTAGTGCATAGCCTTTATGGTTATGAAAAAGTACATTCTTGTTCATGAAAGGCCAAACTTACATTCTTGTTATATATCTGTTCAATCATGCTCTCATATCTCAATCTTGATCATATCATGCTACTTGTGTTACTTTAGTTTTACACCACATGTTTTGCCATATTTTATTTATCTTTACTCTAGAGCTAAAATGCTAATTACTTAAACATTACCTTCATGTTGATACGAAGATACCTACTGGGCATGTGTGCTCACTCCCTACTTTTCCAATCTTTTTCAGGAAATTCTAGCGGGTCGGGTTCAAATTATTCAAGTGATGGATCCAAGAGTGATTAAAGAAGGAGCGGAACCTTAGATTGTCATTAGTTGATAGTCAAGAGTCGCTTTGTAATTTTCTATTTTTATTGAGTCAAGTTAGTCAAAAAGTCAAGAGTCATATTATGTACTTTTGGATCATTATTTAATAAAGTAGAGATTTTGTCAAATATTGTGCATTAATTTCTTATGTGTGAATGTGTTAGCACTCTGATCATGTTGCTCGCTTGAGGCGTACTAGCCGACTATCCGCATTCTCGAATATCTTCCGTTGTACACAAATCTCGGGGCGTGACAGTGTGGGCTACACTTGAATACTCTTAAAAATTATGAGCAAAAAGAAAAATCTGAAATAAGACCAAAGGTCAGAAATGCTAAAATGTTTAATTTCAATACTAGTATTTAGTCACACCTAAGGGAGCCATTAAGTTTAAATGAGTAGGGCAAAGGGAGATTAAATAGGATCTGAACATGTAACTTTGGTTTATTTGTATTAAGCCTGAATGCAAAATACTTCAAGAGTTTAATTAATGAACTCTAATTTCATTTCTCTTAAACCAGGCAGAAAATAAGGGCTATGTCATAGAGAATCTTATAATGGAAGAATCTGAAAACCAAAAGCTTGGTTAATGAACGTGCTTCAGAGTGTGATTCTTCTAATCTAATGTTTTTTCTTGAACTTCTTGAACACTTCATTTTTTCCTTGAACTCTCTCCTGAAACTAATGTGTCCAATTTCAGCTTGGTATAAAATTCCACTTGTTGACTTTCACTGCTTCATAGATTTGCATTCCTGGTTCTAATCATAGTTGAAAATATTTCCTTACTGACTGTGTTTCTAAAGTCTTTCACTACCATAAATCCTTCCTTGTCTCAATCATCTCTCTGCTGAGCATTAATTCATTTTGTTTTTGCTGATGTCAAAGGGGGAGGAGAATTTTATGAGTCACTCATTTAAAGAGATAGTCATTCCTCATTCATTTAAAGAGATGGTGTGAATGTATGAGTGTGCATTCATTTAAAGAAACTTGAACTTTGTCTGGTTTATACTGTTCACGATGACTCATAGTTGCCATCATCAAAAGGGGGAGAATGTTGTGTCCCTGTGATTTTGATGATGACAAACTATGACTCACTCTCGAGTCTTTATGCTTTTGATGATGTCATGATTTTGATGATTATATTACACATATGTAGATATACATCGTTAAATGCTGAAAAGAACAGGTTAAAAAGTTATAGTTTAGGTGACCAAGGAAGAAGCTCCAAGAATTTTGAAGCTAATTCAAGAAGATGATTAATCAACGCAGAAGTCGACTTAGAGAACCATATTAATGAAAGTGTCATGAAATCCTTCAAAGCCTACTTATATGAATGTGAACTCAAGTTTAGAAGAGCTCAAGGTCGATGCACCCAGGTTCTACGTCGATGCCACAGAACATGATGCTGCAAGATCAAGTCGAAGCATCAAGTCGATGCCTTGATGCAGAAGTGCTACCATGAAGCGTTGTTACAAAGGACAGGATGACGCCCCAAGGTCATGAACTCGAAGCTACTTTGCCTAAGAGCTCATTAGTTACACTGCATCGACGTAGCAAGAGGGCACGTCGATGCATCTTTTCCCAACTTTCATTACTGAAGTTTAGGGACTGACTTAAGAGTTTAAATGTGAATAATGGATGATCAAGGATACAATTTAGACTGTTTTCCTGACAAATGGATTAGGAAGACTCAGGAGTGTCTAAAGATCAGGAGACCTGAAGCAGATCACGTGAGGTCGTTCTCAAGTCTTGGCGCAAAAGTTTCAGTCCACGTGGCCGAGTTCTGGAAAGATAAAAAGTGACAGAATATTCTCTGCCACCTGGACCAATGAATTATTGTCGCTATGGATCAATATTATTCTGAAAAGGGGGATTTCTCTGCTATAAATAATAGCCGATCAGAGCAAGAGAAAGGGGTTGCAATTTTGGTGAACTCAAGAGAAAAAGGGAGCCTTCGTTGAGAAAATAGAGAGAGCCAAAGAGAAAAATCAGAGAGAAGAATTCAGAGAAAAAGACGAGAAGAGAGAAAAAGAGCAAGGAGAAGGAAGAGAGAAAGATCTAGAGCTAATGGGTACATCAGTTCGAAGAAGAAAGGAGAGTGACATTTGAGAGAAAAAGAAGAAGAGAGATGCAGCCTGTTCGTAAGAGATAGAGTGCAGTGAAGCTTATAATTGAAGATATGCTTGAAGATTGGTCTCGTTGATCAAATCTAGAGCCACCATGCTCATTTGGAGCTACATTTTTTCTTTCGTTTTCGTTGTGTCTTCTTTCATCATTTTCCATTTCCCTAGTGTTCTTTCGATACCTTATTGGGGATCGGGCTCCTTCTGAGTGATCAGAAGAAGGGAGACTTAGATCTCCAGGTTCCCTCTGAAGGTTTAGAGGAGGAGAGGATCATCCTCTGGTTGTGAGCAATGGGGCGCTGTTCACTGATTCTCTCTGAGCTTTCTCAGAGGAAGGGAGAGTAATCTCTGATGTCTCCTCGGCTAGAGCTGAGGAAGAGAGGCTCTGACCTCTAGGTTCGTGAGTGGCTGGGTGCATTCACGGGGTTACCTCTGTGCTATCAGAGGAAGGGAGACTTGGGTCTCTGGTTGTGAGTGACTTAGTGTACTCACAGGTTCCCTCTGAGGATTCAAAGGAAGGGAGGTTGTTCCTCTGGTCTCTACTTGAAGTAGAGGAGTTATGGTTTTGTGGGTTGGAAGATCAGGTCAGAGGGATTTGTCTCCCTTAGTCTTAAGCTATGTATCAGTACTTGTTGCAGACTAAGTCTGCGGTCTTGCATTTGCAAGGGGAAGCCTTACTCATTTGAGGATGTTGGTTTGCTTGGTGCGGACCGAACCACCTTAAAATTATCTGTCCTGTGGTTTGCTTGGTGTGTGTGATCCTTCTCTTCTATCTATCCTCACATGATGGTTTGTGGATTGAATGCATTACTGTTTTAGTTGTCTTGCTGCTGTTATTTACAGAAGTCTATGTTCATCTTAATCTGATTGTTTAAACTGGTATATCAAAAGGTGGTTTCTCACATCTTGCGTGAGGAGAGTTTCTGGACTCAACCCTCCGCCTCGTACCAATTCATTTGTGTAATTACTCATGGATGTCTACAGCAGAATGATAACTTGGTTAATCTCAGTTTAATGTCTGTTCGGTTAAACTTAATCTGCCATGTGCTCGATAGTTGTTCTGTCTGAATCATTAAGTGTTAAACTTATTTATATTTGAGTAGTTTTGTGAAGGCCATAACTTGTTTGAATTAATTTTAGTTTGAGCAATCCATTACTCACAATATTCTGCAGTTGTTTGTAGTTTAGGTTAAGTTGTTGTTGTGAGGAGTTTGCAAGTTCTATCTTCCAATTGATCATTGAATTCTAGTTTCCGTTTAATTTCTTATCTCCAGTGATCTGCGAGCTTACTGTTAGCTTAGTGAAAAGGTTCTACAATCTTGTTTTCAGTAAGCAATTGAGTCTGCTATTTCTATTTACTTCCAGTCTGAATTGGGTGGTTTTTTAATAGGGCATAATTGTGTAAAAAAGATCTATTCACCCCCCTCTAGATCCAGCTACGCACCCAACAGATATACTCCTCAAGATAGCTCATTGTGAAAACAAAAGTACAAGGTGATCATTGAATTAAATCTAGTCAGCTATTTGTCCTGAACTCTCATTTTCCAGTAGTTGCATCTTTGAGTTGATTTAAAGAGTATAACCAGCTATCTGATCACTCATCATTTTTTAATACATATGATATCTGCATTTCTATAAATCTACATTCAATAGATATCAGCTAAAATATCCTAAAATCTTTAAAATACTCTGCATTTCTCATACCACCTTATTCTCATGATAGCTGAAATATCCTAAAATCAAATTAGTCAGCATAATTGAAATAAATTCTTTCACTGACTAAAAAAATGATTAAACAATTTCATACATCTAATTGTCAAGATATCTAATGATCGTTTTTACCTTTTGATAGTTGCAATACAAAACATTTCTTGATAACTGTTGTGCATTGCATAAAGATAACTTAGCTGCTATAATAGGTTGCCTATGATATTATTAACATGATGATCTTTCAAGAATTTAACATTAGTTAAGGACTCACTTGTTTAAGCTGGGCATACTTGACTTGGAGCAGTTGAAGCTTCAGGTGGTTCAGGTTCTTCCTCCACCATCTCCTCTAGAAAGTTTCCATTATGCCTTGAGCTCCTGTCATCATCATCCAAGTCAGTTATACCAGTGTTTGATTCATCGAATATAACATGAGGAGATTCTTCTACTGTTTGGTCTGAAACATTAAACACCCTATATGCCCTAGTTGTTTTAAAGTATCCTAGAAGAATTCTAGGGCTACTTCTTACATCAAATTTATCTAGGTCCTTTTTATTATTGTTATGAATGAAGCATTTTGAACCAAAAATCTTAAAATATGAGACATTTGACTTCTTACCTTTCAAGAGTTCATAGGGGTTTTTCATATGGACGGGTCTTACCAAGGCTTTGTTGATGATGTAGCTAGCGGTATTAGCTGCCTCTGCCCAAAACCTTCTAGGAAGCTGACTCTCCACCATCATAGTTCTTGGCATCTCAATGATTGTGCGGTTTCTTCTCTCCACTATGCCATTTTGCTCCGGAGTCCTAGGAGAAGAAAATCTGTAAGTTAGTCCTTCATTGTTACAGAATTCAAAAAATATAGAGTTCTCAAACTCTCCTCCATGGTCAGATTGAATCCTGGAAATACTGTGAGTTCCTTCTTGTTTGACTTTATTAAAGAAATGTTCAAACTTCTGAAAAGCATCACTTTTATTTGCTAAGAAGAATAACCATGAGTATCTAGTAAAATCATCTACAATCACAAACCCGAATCTCTTCCCATTAAGACTCTGAGTCCTGGTTGGGCCAAAGAGATCCATATGCAAAAGCTCCATTGGCTTGGAGGACAAAGGTTCAGATCTGAGCTTAAATGATTTGCGGGTTTGTTTGCCTAGAGCACATGCATCACAGACTTTTAAAATGGAACTGAATTTGATCTTAGGCATGCCTCTAACTAAATCATGCTTGACCAGTTTATTCAATGTAGAGAAACTAGCATGACCTAAATGTCTATGCCAATTAAATACATTGTTTTCAAGATCAGTAGTCAAACAAAGATTTGATTCAGATTGTTCATTTAAATCAACAATATAAACATTATTGACTCTATGTGCTTTAAACTTGACCTTGTCAGAATTTATTTCAAGTATTTTGCATGAATTATCATCGAACACAACTCTGTGACCCTTGTCACATAGCTGACTAATACTTAGAAAATTGTGTTGAAGACCCTCTACAAGCAAAACTTTTTCAATGGAGTTGGTGGAGGACTTACCAACAGTTCCTATTCCAACAATCTTACCTCTATTCTTTCCTCCAAACTTGATCAGACCTCCTACCTTCATTTCCAGTTTGCTGAATTTGGATCGATCGACCGTCATGTGCCTCGAGCAGCCACTATCTAGGTACCACCTATTGTGCTTGGCTGCAAGGCTAACCTATGGAGGATAGATCAAGCAGAATAGTTTAGAAACCAAGATAGATTGGGTCCAAAGGCATTGTTCAAATCTCTAAGCATAAATTTAGGAATCCAAAACTATTTCACAGTATTTTTCTTTTCCATGTTGTTGACAGTTTTGTTGAAATTATAACTATAGCTATGTCCATCTGGTCTAAAGGTGTGGAATCTGTTCCGATTATTGGACTGTTCATTCTTTGGGTATCTTTTGTACCCATTCTATCTAGGATAGACATACTCATTAAAGAATTTCTGTGGAACATGATTTCCCCAATTTTTCTTATATTAACCTATGTTTTGATAGAAGAAAGAATTTTTGTTCTGGGTCATGTGTCTTGACTTGTGAAATTTCTTGTTCTGGGGGTTACTCGCATGGGCTTGCCTAGGTGTGTTCTTTCCTATTTTAGGTTGTTGTCCGGCAAGATTTGATGAATCATTTCTTGGTGGCTAGAGATCCAGAGCACTTTTGGAGCTTGATGGTGTGTCAAGCTTTTCCTTCCCTTTTTCTGAACAGAATGTTACTGTTGTAAACTCAAAAGATTTCTTGTGTGTAGGGTCATAGCCTTAACCCTCTTTGTTGAAATTGATCCTAATACCTAGAATGGTATCCAAGTTTGTTTTCCCTTGAACAAATTTTTCTAGGGTCCTTTGTTTGTCTTCCAGTTCTTTATGCAATGTTTCACAATTTTCCTGAAGTTTAGAGTTCACCTTCCAAACAGCTTCATACTTTTCAGTGATTAAACTATTCTGTAATGCCCTGGATCCTTAATGGATCTTTGCTGGATCCTTTCCAGGTCTTGTTGGATCTTTGTTGGATCTTTCGGATCTGTTTCGGATTGGTTTCGTTGAGTTTCGGTTCGCTTTGGTGGCTTCCGAGTTGAGTTTGACGAGCCGTGTTGGTTTTTCGCACGTACTAGTTACGGAACCCTACGGTGAGTTTGTTTGTCAATTCTTGAACTCGTGGATGCTACAGCGACGATGTACTCTTCGAGCCGGTCGTTTCGGCTATTTTTGAGTATTTTTCTGAATTTGTGCATTGTCGGCGCATTTTCAGAATTTTTGGAAATTAGGAAAATTTCCTAATTTCTTTTCTTTTTATTTTCTTTTCCCCTCTCTCTCTCCTCACTCTCGCCGTTCCTCTCTCTCTCCCGTTCTCTCTTGTTCTCCCTCCCTCTCGCCTCCGGCTGCAGACGGAGCGGTGCAGGGGCTGGGTGGCGACGTGGCGGAGCTGTCGAGGTGCGCGATGGGGCGAGGATCGGATCGATTCTGGCGCGATCCCGAACGGTGGATTCAAAGCCGGTGAAATCGGTTCGCGAGTGGTTTTCGGCATGGTTTAGTCCCTTCGGGGCATGGTTTCTTCGGTGGAGGTAGGGTGACTGATCCTTACTTCGTCCTCTTCATTTTCCCTGCCATTGCACGGCGTTCGGCTAGGAAACGGTCGAGTTTTGGCTTGGTTTGCCTAAACCATGATTTTCGTGGTTTTTAGGGTCGGCCGGTAAACAGCGACCATTTGCGGCGTAGTTAGTTTCTAACTGACCGCTGGGATGTCAGGATCCCATCCACGTTGATTTCGTGCGGTTTGGTGTTCATTCGAGGCCGGTAGAAGCCCGGGAACCTCGGTGACCCACTTTGGGTGGATTTGATGAAATCGCCCGGATCTTGCGTTTTTGAGCTTGCATGCGGGGTTTTTAGTCCCCTGATGTTGTTATTTGTCGTTTGGGTTTGTTTCCCCTGCGCTACGGCGTGAATGGGGCGTGGAACGGGCCGGTTTGGCCATTCCTATGTTTTCCCGTCGTAATCGATGTAGCGGTCGTGCCAGCGACCGTCACTTGTCTTTGACGGCCCCACGACTGGCCGTTACATTGGTTGACGTTTTTGGGTTCTGCTGGCTTTGGGCGTGTGATGGCCCAATGGTGGCGCGTCACAAGCCCTGTAACGCGTATGGCTTGACGCGTTACATCCGTTTGTCATTTTATGGTTTGAGTATGGCGGTTCCTCTGACGGCCTGATCCTGGCGTGTCAGAGTGTTGTAACGCGCCCAGGTTGGGCCGTTACATTGTGTCTGACCGAGTTTGGCTGGGCGTTGACCATTTAAGGCTGTTGATGTAGCGGTCGTGTCCCCGTGCGTCACAGCGTTGTAACGCGCCGTGCTTAGGCCATTACATGCTGTTTGGTTGAGGGCTGGGTGGATGTGTGCTATCTGGTGTGTGACGGCCTTGCCCCCTTGCGTTATTTGGATGTAACGCGTCCTCGTGGGACCGTTACATGGCCTAGCTCAACCTTTGTTTTCTATCTTCGGGTTGTGTTAGTAACGCGCCTGCCCCTGTGTCTCGTTTGATTCTGACGCGTCTCCCTTGCCGCGTTGTTTGCTTGTAACGCGCCTGGCGTTGTGCGTTACTTGGCTTTGGTTGTGGTTGTGGTTGTGTTGGCTCTGACGCGCCTGGTCTGGTGCGTCGGGTGGCTATAACGCACTTGCTCTCGTGCGTTATTTCGTCGTGACGTGTCTCGTTTAACGCGTTACATGCTTCGTGTGTTTGTGTTTTAGAGTGGTTATGGTGGTGTGAGTGACGGCCTATCGTCCGACCGTCACTTGGGTGTAACGGCCCAGGTCTAGACCGTCATATGCTTGTAGCGGTCTAGGGATGGTGCGTTACATGCCTTGTGCTCCGATTTCCATGATTTCAGTTTCGGCTTGTATTGGCTTGTCCTTGTGGTCAGCCCGTTGTCCCGTGGATGTCTCCCGACATCCTATGAGGGCTAAGACTACGTTGTAAGGTGGCCAGGCGTCTTCTTGCTTGAGGTAGGATTTCCTATCCTACTTTTGCTTGTGTTTGGTCTAGTTCCAGTCAACCCGGGGTGACCCAGGGGTTGACACGCGACCTTGTGTGTGGGTGTCTTGGCGGTTCCGTCCAGCCCGAGACACTGGTTCTGGATGCCTCGAGGTGTTGGCTTACCTCGGTTTGCATGTCCAAGTGTGCTGAGGGTTCTTGGTGCTTCCCTCAGGTCTCCGTGTGTCATTTTCTGCGGAGCGTGGTTTCTTCTGGCTTAGGATTAGACCGATTGGCGGCTTGTCTCGCTGCTTGTGACGATCTTGCCTTTGAGTCGTTCGACTCAGGGATCGTTACGTTGTAGGTCTAGTTGCCTGATCCTGAGTCTGTTTGCGGTTGTTCGACTGCCTGGGTGCTTTGCTGTGTACGAGACAGGGCTTTTCTTAGACTGTATGTGCTTTAGCACCTGTGTTTTGGAGTCTGTGCCTTGTGAGCCTCCCCTAGTTGTAGCCCTATGCTTTTTGGCCGACCCACCGAGAGTGGTGGAGGGGTTTTTCCTGTTGCGTTTGGTACGTACGATTTTTAAGCTAGTTCCGTAGGCCCCGGCCAGCGGTAGCATCCTACCGAGGGGAATACTAGCTAGAGGCCTGACCTAGGTAGAGATCGGTGTGTGCACACGTGGTCAGGGACTGGGGACTTGCGCCGACGGGTGTGGCCCTGACTAGTCACTCGTAGTTGGTGCTGTAGTTTCGTGCTGTAGTACCTTGTTTCCTTGGAACTGTTGTTCCTTGGACCTGGTTCTTGGTGTGTCTTGTCCTTGAGAGACTTGACACTTGGGGCGCAGTGTAAGACGTCAGTGGACGCATCTGGCTGTTCTTCTGGGAGGAGGGTGCTCCTGTCACTTGGTGCGGTGACTCTCGGCGTTTTCTTGCGCGCTGTGACCTTTTCGAGTTGCCTGCTCGTGGCCGTACTCGAGGTCGGTGTTTTGTCATTTGCATGACATTCTTGTCATGCACGGGGCTGCATGCACAACGTCTCCTATTGTGTTTTATCTGTGTTTTCGGCGTGGCGTCTGCCTTCGCCTTTCTTTTGGCTGACGGATTGGGTTACCCTACTGCGCGAGTTTGGGGTCGACCGTCTGTTGCCGTTTGGAGTAGCTTATGGTGCCGAGTTCTCCTCGGTGGCCGTTGTTCCGTGTTTTACGGCCTCGCTCTTCTTTGTTGTCAAGCTCCCCTTGCTCTTAGCCTGTTCCCTACTCCTGTTGTACCCTGTCTGTTTACAGCTTTGTAGTGTAGCTTTTCCTGCTTTGCTACACTCGTTGTTTTGTTGCTTCCGTTGCACTGTTCATTTTTCCAGTGGGGATCCGCGTGACCCCTACTGAGTTTCTGTTGAGACTCACCCCTGCTTTTTAGGTGGGTTTTGCCGTCCGCCTCTGCTGCTCGTGGAGGTGCTCGTTTGCTGTACCTGCCAGCCGTACCTGCGTCGGGCTTCTCCCAACTCCTGTGTACGTTCTTTTCTGTCAGACTGTACTTGTTGTTTTCCTTTGGACTAGACTCTGGTGTATAATTGTAGGATTTGAATTATTAATGAAAAAGTAATTTTATTTCTGCTACTTTAGCAATCCAATCTAATGAAATTTAATTACTTACTGTTATATCTGCTGGCTTCAATGTATTCCACACACTCCTTTTTCCCTTCGGCGCTTTCCCACGCTTGGGAGGCCTCGCGGGTCCCATGTGGTATCACGTGTATTCTGTATTTATACCGGGTGCACCGGGTATCCGGAATCCGGGTCGCCACAGATGGTATCAGAGCAGTGTTCTAAGATGTTCGGAGTTCTTTTCTGAGCTATCTGATCATTGTTGATGAGGACATCAAGAGCTTATGAGTTGTATTTTGTGTATTGGCTTGGATTGGTGTGTATTATGGGTTGTATTGGCTTGAAGTGTATGTAATTTTTGATTTCTTTCATTTGGGCCATCCTTGTAAGGCTTATATCAAGCCAATGGGCCATTTGTTATGTCAAGTCCAAGGTTAGATTGCCATTAGTAGAGTCCATTAAGAGTGTTACTTCATATTGGGTCATTAGGCTTCAAATGGGTCATTAAGGCACTTAAGGCCCAAATTAGGTTCCACTCTCTCATGGGCCATCTAAGTGGGAGTGGCCCAAGTCTAGCATGATCTAATGGGAGGCTCTTGGCCCATGAATGGCCTTGGCCCATGGAAGGGGGCGCAAGGTTCCTTGTCTTATTAGGCAAGGTAGTTGTGTATTAGGTGGTGTTTGAATAGATCTAGTCCAAGGTTGAATAAGTATGGTCAAATTAGATTAAACTAATGTATTAAATGTGTGATTCACATTGTATCCCAGCCCTTCAATCCTAACCCCTAGATCCAAGGGTTGAGGTTGAGTTTGGTTGGCATCCTATATAAGGTTGTATTTTTCATATTGAAGGAATTAATGAAGAGAAAATAGGCATTTGCCCCAAGTGAGATTTGCGCCCCTCCCCTCTCTCTACCTGGTTCCTCCACCCCCTCTCCCCTTTCTAGAGTGTAATCCCTTCCCCCTTGATCCCCTCCAGCATCTGAAGCAACTCCGGTGATCGCCGCCGCCATCGTCTCGCCGCCGACGCGTCGTCGCCAACGGTTTCGGTGTTCTGTCCACCCGGGATAGACCCTTCTTCTCCGAATTCCTGCTATCACTCCCTTTATCTTATGAAGCTCAAAATTTCAGGGTTGGTTCCCCTCTAGAACCCTTATCCCCACAAAAAACATCACGTCAAAATTCATCCTTTAGCTATTTTTTGATTTTCGTCCAAGTCCAAGTCCCAGATCTGTCCTGGTTCTGTTTACTGTTCATCAGCTCTGAGTTTACCCCATTCGAACCACCTTTTGATTTCTGTTGGGTCGCCCACATTTACTGGGATCTCTGTCCACATACCTCTACCACCAGGAATTTTCTTAATTTTTGGTTCACCCTCCAAGTATTTTTCAAATTTCGTCCAAGTTCCCAAGAACAGTCTGCCCACAGTTTCCTAGATCCGACCCAGGTCTAGGAATGAAATCCCAGAAAATCCATTTCGTCTCCAATCAGAAAACCAAAAATAGTCCCAGATTCCTCTCTCAGAGATCTTCAACTTTGCTGAAGAGATTATTTCCAGATTCGGAGGTCTTCTCCCCGGTCAACGTCGATCTTCAGAGAAGTCAGAACCTGCCCCTGCAGTTCTGGCCAGATTCCAGAAAGCTTGTAAAATACATGATCAAAAATACAGATCTGATTATTTTTTTTGAAGACCCCTACGTCGAAGTACTCTAAGTCAGCTTTCCAACGGCGCTAACCTCGTCGCATTCCGATGACGGGGCTGATCACAGCAGCAGTTTTCTCCGAGTCGCGCGCCTGCAAACAGAACTTTCAGGTTCGTGGCCGAGTTCCCAGCGAGCGTCGTCCGAGGGCCGCCCGGCGTCCGACGGTCGTTCCAGAAGCTCGCCATCCCAGGGGAACGCTTTCCAGGTGTCTCCACAACAGAGGAGTCATCAGGCCCCACACGACCCCTCCGGTCAACACGTGGGCCCCCACTAGCACGAGTACGCGTGAAGCCGAAGCATTGCCCGAAACCGCCCGTCAACCCGAACTTGGTCCTCCCGGGCCCACTTGTGTCGCCCTTTACCTCCCTGCGTGGAGTGGGCTTATTTGTACTGCTGTAAACATAATGTACTAAGTTCCCGGGAGTACGAGCTTCGACCGGGTGCCATCTTCGCCACGCCGAGAGCGTGGAGGTATCGCCTTCACCCTTACACTTGGCATTAGCTTAATTCTTTATATGCTTTATATGCCGCTGCTAGAGAGCATGTGTAGGGATACCTAGCTCGCCTTCAATTTATAATATCACTACTGCGAGAGAGAGCGAAGCCGTCCCGTGACCCGATCCGGGCGCAAAAGAGAGCCGACCACCCTAGCTCATTGCCGGTTTCTCAACCGCGCACATCCGACGCTTCCCTCGTTAAGGGATGATCGCGAGCTTGTCGTGTCCGTGGTCCCGTCCCGCATCAATTGTCATGTGAGATACATGGAAATCCAGATATACAGTTACCAGAGTCCTTGAGGTCCAGTACAGTCTCTTGCTGGCGTAGGTGTTGCGATGTTTGTCGCGGTGTTTTCCATGTGTGGTCTTGTGCGTGCTTTGTTGGCACTATACGAGATGGTTTTGCTCTCGTTTGGGTGTGACGAGGTGCTTCGTTTCGGTTTTAATGTTGGTCTCGATCGTGTTGCACTTGGCAGTGTTTGTCGGCTGGCATGAACCTGCAGTGCATTGGTTGAGCTGTTTCTATATTTTGCTCAGGTGGCTTATGACTTTTAGCATTGGTGTGATGGCCATGCACGTTCTTATGTTACTTTGGTTGCCCCGGCTTGAGTCTGTGTAGCTCCTGATGTGTTTTGCTTCTATTGAAGTGCTCGATTAGATCCCGTGTTAGAGAAGTTGCTTAGGCGAGCTTGGATTCCCCTTCCTGGCGAGCTTTTGTGGTTGAGCTTCTTGCTTCTTGTCCCTTCTGGTGGAATCTTTTCGAGTGTTGCTTTGGAATTGCTGTCTTAGTGATGCCTTTTATCCTGTGTCTGCTTAAGTGTGGACAGCTTTGTTTTGAGCCTGATCTGCTCCTTGTTTTACGGTTGCTTGGCTTTGGACTCCATAATGGTGTTAAGAGCTGTTGTGCACCGTGCTTGTCGTGCTGCGTTCGCTAGCCGATGTGTTGTGAGGGCTCATTTATTGTGTCAGGACGTGAAGGTAAGCAGAGATTGCTGCTTCCCTTGTGCTTTGTGCTGAAGCTGATGCTCTTCTCTTATGCACTTAGACTCCTGGTGATCGGTTGTTTGCTGGATCGGTGCTCGTGGCGTGCTATATTGCGATCTTTGCTGATTGCGATGGCACCTGGTATGTGCTGAGGTGCGACTACCGAGGTTGTTTTGTTGCCGTGTGCATACTGTGTTGTAAGAGTACGCAGCTGAAGTGTGTGGGTTGGCTACCCATTTGTCGAGATGTTTTGTTCCTTCTCGATGTGGCTTCGTCTTGGCTTCCTGCGCCTTGACTTTGCCCGTGGCCGTGCCGTTGTTTGTGGTTTTCTGGTGTTGGCATTGGCATGTGCGAGTGTTGAGGAATTTGTCGGCATTCCTTGCTAATTGAGTACCCTTTGCTCTGCATTTTATTTCTTGGGTGTTGTGCTCTCGAGGCATGTTTTGTAGTCCTTGAGGTACGTTCCCCGAGATTATTATCGTTTCTCGTTGTTGTGGGTCTTTTTCTTGGTGAGCAGTCTGATGCGTGACCCGTTCCCGAGTGGTCGTGTGCTCAGCTGTTTCTGTGCCTTGATGTGACCCTGCTTGCAGATGTGTTCCTTGGCCCTGTGTGTTGTGCGGAGCTGGAATTCTGCAGGTGCTGCCATTGTGTTGTTTTTGTAAGCGCTGTTTCTTTATGATTTTGTGTCTCTATCTTGGACCATTGTCGTGTCAGTTGGCTTTGCTATGCTCCCTTTCCTCCGGTGGAGTTAGCTTGCGACTCTATCAGATGTGATATCTGAGTAAGGACTGACTTGATGGTGCCTGTAGTCCAGTGGTGTTGTTGTCGTCGGTGTCCTGTGTGCCAGGTGTTCCCTGTTACCTTTGGCACTGGAGCCGATGATGTGGTCGAGCTGTCAGCTGTGAGGACTGTGTCTCCTTGGGTAAGCTGCTGCTTGCCGTGTTGTTGTTGGTTTTTCGATTGTCTGTTGTTGTGGTAGTCGTGTCTCCGTTCCTGGTGAGACGTAAACGACGTTGCCTTTGCTTCGGAGGTGTCAGATGTGTTCACTTTGGTGTCATGCTCGTGCTGTGGACTTGTTGTCTTGGAAGCTAGAGTGTGTACCTGTAATTGTGGTCTGACGATGTTCCTCTGAGCTGTGTTTTTCGAGATTTGTGTCATTTTATCGTGATTGCGTTGTTGGGTTGTTCTTCCCTGCTTCTCCTTTGTTAGTCCTTAATTTCGAGGGTGAAATTTCTTAAAGGAGGGGAGGATGTAATGCCCTGGATCCTTAATGGATCTTTGCTGGATCCTTTCCAGGTCTTGTTGGATCTTTGTTGGATCTTTCGGATCTGTTTCGGATTGGTTTCGTTGAGTTTCGGTTCGCTTTGGTGGCTTCCGAGTTGAGTTTGACGAGCCGTGTGGGTTTTTCGCACGTACTAGTTACGGAACCCTACGGTGAGTATGTTTGTCAATTCTTGAACTCGTGGATGCTACAGCGACGATGTACTCTTCGAGCCGGTCGTTTAGGCTATTTTTGCATATTTTTCTAAAATTTATGCATTTTCGGCGCATTTTCGGAATTTTCAGAAATTAGGAAATTTTTTCTAATTTCTTTTCTTTTTATTTTCTTTTCCTCTCTCTCTCTCCTCACTCTCGCCGTTCCTCTCTCTCTCTCTCCCGTTCTCTCTCGTTCTCCCTCCCTCTCGCCTCCGGCTGCAGACGGAGCGGTGCAGGGGCTGGGTGGCGACGTGGTGGAGCTGTCGAGGTGCGCGATGGGGTGAGGATCGGATCGATTCTGGCGCGATCCCGAACGGTGGATTCAAAGCCGGTGAAATCGGTTCGCGAGTGGTTTTCGGCATGGTTTAGTCCCTTCGGGGCATGGTTTCTTCGGTGGAGGTAGGGTGACTGATCCTTACTTCGTACTCTTCGTTTTCCCTGCCATTGCACGGCGTTCGGCTAGGAAACGGTCGAGTTAGGGCTTGGTTTGCCTAAACCGTGATTTTCGTGGTTTTTAGGGTCGGCCGGTAAACGGCGACCATTTGCGGCGTAGTTAGTTTCTAACTGACCACTGGGATGTCAGGATCCCATCCACGTTGATTTCGTGCGGTTTGGTGTTCATTCGAGGCCGGTAGAAGCCCGAGAACCTCGGTGACCCACTTTGGGTGGATTTGATGAAATCACCCGGATCTTGCATTTTTGATCTTGCATGCGGGGTTTTTAGTCACCTGATGTTGTTATTTTTCGTTTGGGTTTGTTTCCCCTGCGCTACGGCGTGAATGGGGCGTGGAACGGGCCGGTTTGGCCATTCCTATGTTTTCCTGCCGTGATCGATGTAGCAGTCGTGCCAACGACCGTCACTTGTCTTTGACGGCCCCACGACTGGCCGATACATTGGTTGACGTTTTTGGGTTCTGCTGGCTTTGGGCGTGTGACGGCCCAATGGTGGCGCGTCACAAGCCCTATAACGCGTATGGCTTGACGCGTTACATCCGTTTGTCGTTTTGTGGTTTGAGTATGGTGGTTCCTCTGAGGGCCTGGTCCTGGCGTGTCAGAGTGTTGTAACGCGCCCAGGTTGGGCCGTTACATTGTGTCTGACCGAGTTTGGCTGGGCGTTGACCGTTTAAGGCTGTTGATGTAGCGGTCGTGTCCCCGTGCGTCACAGCGTTGTAACGCGCCGTGCTTAGGCCGTTACATGCTGTTTGGCTGAGGGCTGGGTGGATGTGTGATGTCTGGTGTGTGACGGCCTTGCCCCCGTGCGTTATTTGGATGTAACGCGTCCTCGTGGGACCGTTACATGGCCTAGCTCAGCCTTTGTTTTCTATCTTCGAGTTGTGTTAGTAACGCGCCTGCTCCTGTGCGTCGTTTGATTCTGACGCGTCTCCCTTGCCGCGTTGATTGCTTGTAACGCGCCTGGCGTTGTGCGTTACTTGGCTTTGGTTGTGGTTGTGTTGGCTCTGACGCACCTGGTCTGGTGCGTCGGGTGGCTATAACGTGCTTGCTCTCGTGCGTTATTTCGTCGTGACGCGTCTCGTTTAACGCGTTACATGCTTCGTGTGTTTGTGTTTTAGAGTGGTTATGGTGGTGTGAGTGACGGCCTATCGTCCGACCGTCACTTGGGTGTAACGGCCCAGGTCTAGACCGTCATATGCTTGTAGCGGTCTAGGGATGGTGCGTTACATGCCTTGTGCTCCAATTTCCGTGATTTCGGTTTCGGCTTGTCCTTATTGTCTGCCCGTTGTCCCGTGGATGTCTCCCGACATCCTATGAGGGCTAAGACTACATTGTAAGGTGGCCAGGCGTCTTCTTGCTTGAGGTAGGATTTCCTATCCTACTTTTGCTTGTGTTTGGTCTGGTTCCAGTCAACCCGGGGTGACCCAGGGGTTGACACGCGACCTTGTGTGTGGGTGTCTTGGCGGTTCCGTCCAGCCCGAGACACTGGTTCTGGATGCCTCGAGGTGTTGCCTTACCTCGATTTGCGTGTCCAGGTGTGCTGAGGGTTCGTGGTGCTTCCCTCAGGTCTCCGTGTGTCGTTTTCTGCAGAGCGTGGTTTCTTCTGGCTTAGGATTAGACCGATTGGCAGCTTGTCTCGCTGCTTGTGACGATCTTGCCTTTGAGTCGTTCGACTCAGGGATCGTTACGTTGTAGGTCTAGTTGCCTGATCCTGAGTCTGTTTGCGGTTGTTCGACTGCCTGGGTGCTTTGCTGTGCATGAGACAGGGCTTTTCTTAGACTGTATGTGCTTTAGCACCTGTGTTTTGGAGTCTGTGCCTTGTGAGCCTCCCCTAGTTGTAGCCCTAGGCTTTTTGGCCGACCCATCGGGAGTGGTGGAGGGGTTTTTCCTATTGCGTTTGGTACGTACAGTTTTTAAGCTAGTTCTGTAGGCCCCGGCCAGCGGTAGCGTCCTACCGAGGGGAATACTAGCTAGAGGCCTGACCTAGGTAGAGGTCGGTGTATGCACACGTGGTCAGGGACTGGGGACTTGCACCGACGGGTGTGGCCCTGACTAGTCACTCGCAGTTGGTGCTGTAGTTTCGTGCTGTAGTACCTTGTTTTCTTGGAACTGTTGTTCCTTGGACCTAGTTCTTGGTGTGTCTTGTCCTTGAGAGACTTGACACTTGGGGCACAGTGTAAGACGTCAGTGGACGCATCCGGCTGTTCTTCTGGGAGGAGGGTGCTCCTGTCACTTGGTGCGGTGACTCTCGGCGTTTTCTTGCGCGCTGTGACCTTTTCGAGTTGCCCGCTCGTGGCTGTACTCGAGGTCGATGTTTTGTCGTTTGCATGACGTTCTTGTCATGCGTGGGGCTGCGTGCACGATGTCTCCTGTCGTGTTTTATCTGTGTTTTCGGCGTGGTGTCTGCCTTCGCCTTTCTTTTGGCTGACGGATTGGGTTACCCTACTGCGCGAGTTTGGGGTCGACCGTATGTTGCCGTTTGGTGTAGCTTAGGGTGCCGAGTTCTCCTCGGTGGCCGTTGTTCCATGTTTTACGGCCTCGCTCTTCTTTGTTGTCGAGCTCCCCTTGCTCTTATCCTGTTCCCTACTCCTGCTGTACCCTGTCTGTTTACAGCTTTGTATGTAGCTTTTCCTGCTTTGCTGCACTCGTTGTTTTGTTGCTTCTGTTGCACTGTGCGTTTTTCCAATGGGGATTCGCGTGACCCCTACTGAGTTTCTGTTGAGACTCACCCCTACTTTTCAGGTGGGTTTTGCCATCCGCCTCTGCTGCTCGTGGAGGTGCGCGTTTGCTGTAGCTGCCAGCCGTACCTGCGTCGGGCTTCTCCCAACTCTTGTGTACGTTCTTTTCTGTCAGACTGTACTTGTTGTTTTCCTTTGGACTAGACTCTGGTGTATAATTGTAAGATTTGAATTATTAATGAAAAAGTAATTTTATTTCTGCTACTTTAGCAATCCAATTTAATGAAATTTAATTGCTTACTGTTATATCTGCTGGCTTCAATGTATTCCACACACTCCTTTTTCCCTTCGGCGCTTTCCCGCGCTTGGGAGGCCTTGCGGGTCCCATGTTGTATCACGTGTATTCGGTATTTATACCGGGTGCACCGGGTATCCGAAATCCGGGTCGCCACATATTCTCACTTTGGCTTTCTTGAAGTTTTAATTTGAATTCATCAAGTTGTTTTTGAACTTCCTGGTTTTCAGACTTAAGAGTTTCATTTCCCTTTCTAAGAGAATTCATCTCTTCTAATTCTTCCTTGTTAGTTTGAATTTGTTCTTCATTAGCAGCATTCAGTTTTCTCTTTAACACCCTATGATCTTTACTCAAGGCATTAAACTTAGCTAACAGTTCTGCATAGGCATCTTCCCAGTCATCAATAGTGAAATTTTCAAAAATGTTGGTTACCTCTTCGTCATTGTTAGCCATAAGGCATATTCCTTGGTCATCTTCTTCTGAAGAGTTGGCCTCTGGGTCTTCTTCCTCATCACTCCACGTGCAGACCATAGCCTGAGGTTTCTTCTTTTGCACCTTGGAGCTTTTCTTTTGGAGATCGGGGCAATCCCCCTTCATGTGTCCTGGCCTCCTGCAATGAAAGCATGTAATTTTCTTAGCATTCCTGTTTTTATCATTGTTAGAATCAACATGCTTACCAGAAGGATACGACCTTTTCCTTCTAAATGTTTTTCCCTTAGTTCTCAAAAACTTACGAAATTATCGAGTCAGCATAGCTTGGTCCTCTTGATCAAGATCTGAGAACCCATCAGACTCCCCACTACTACTGCTACTGCTACTACTGCTGCTCCGGGACACCTTGAGAGCAAGGTTCTTGCCCTTCTTGTCACTTCCTTCACCATTTCTCCTAAAATTCATTTCATATGTCATTAGGGATCCTATCAGCTCAGTGGCTGTCAGTTTTGACAGATCCCTAGACCCCTCTATCACTATGGCCTTGGTGTGCCATGCGGGGGTTAACGACCTAAGGATTTTCCTGATTAGATCCCCTTCTGAAACCTGTTTCCCCGACCCTCTAAGATTGTTAGTGATCAGCGACAGCCTAGCATACATTTCAGTAATATTCTCCTCGGATTTCATCTTAAATAATTCATACTCAGAGGTGAGCATATTTACCTTGGTGGCCTTGACTTGAGATGTACCTGTTGACACTCATTTTTTGCCGATAAGTTGAGTCATTTCTCTTACTCCCATTTATTGATGTCTCGAGTTGTCCATCACTCGTTGGGCTATTTTCTGGCATGTTCTGGGACAATTTTATGGGTAGCCTCCCTCCCTGGCTATGTCCGAGTTGATTCAGGGCTTAATGGGCCTTGATTTTAGTTGATTGAGCTTTTCTATGAATTTCAAACGCCCATATACATGTGCGGTCAACCTCCAGCCGTTCAACCATTTGTGCGGTTGATAGTGGGCTGTCAAAACATTTAGTGGGCATATTGGTTAATTATCTGAATTATCACCGACAAACATATATACGGCCCAGGTTTAGCCGCATAAGTCCATTGTGCGGTATCTACTAAGCCGTTTATCTCTCAAGAGTCCTAACGCTGGTTGACTGTTTAGATAATTACTTATTTATCTTCTTATTTGTGATTTATCATCGATAGGCTTGGGCGGTTTCCCAAGAGCCGTTCAACCATGAGAGAGTCTAGCGGCGAATTTATCGGTCAGTTCAGTGGATAAATTAATTATCTCATGATTTATTTGAATTTCCACCGACAGAGATGGACGGTCCATTCCTGGCCGCTCATCGTTTGTGCGGTCTATCGTGAGACCGTTTATCATCTCGGACCAGAAAGTGGTTGAGGCTTTTTCCTATCATTTGTGGCTTTTCTCCCAAACTTTCTCCGATGATTTCTCCACGAATCCTTAACCATTTTGAGCGCCGTTTCTTCTGGTTGAAAGATAATTGAATTATCTTCATCTTTTATTTGATAATCTCGACCTGAAAATGGATAGAAACCCTAATTTTGAGCTAGGACTTTAGGTGCTCTATAAATAGACCCTAAGGCCCAGCTTTGAAAGGGGGGGAGATTTTTGGTCGACGGCGAAGCCCTGCCGAACCTTTGAGCGACCTAGCACCAAGGAGGGAGGCCTTCTACGTCCATACAGGCCTCCGGTTCAGGGAGTAGTCTTTGTTTTGAGTCTCTTACACTTGATAGTCCCGTCTCCTCTAGTTGCATGCTTGTTTCTTCATATCCGTTCTCCACGTTTTTCTTCATTTGCACTGCCATGCACACATCTTCCTACGTTTTCTGACACCCCCAAGGGTTTAAAAATCCCCAGGTATCCCCCATTTCATTTAGTCATGTTCATTTCCATCTGTTTGACTATTTACTACACTTTCTAGTTCTAACTTGGGTTTTCCTTTGTGGTCTACACGTGGTTTTGCAGGTCAGCATCATACTAACGCGAGGCCCATCCTTTCTGGCCGGCCGGAAAGGGTGGAGGTTGGACTCTTACAACTTCTAGTGTGGTGGTCTTGCGCGGTTCACATCTATCCGTTCAACGAGACATGCGGTGCCACCTGGGTCGTTCTTCTTCATCCTACGGTTGTGTTTGAGCCGTTCATCTGCCAGTAGTTCTTCATCCTGCGTCCTTTGCAGTGCCCTTAGACAGTCTGTCGTGTGGCCGTTTGCCCTTGTAGGCGGTCCCTCTTGAGCCGTACATCCTCTCAACGCTGCTCTTAAGGCGAGTACCTCTTTCCTCTTCTAAGATATGGCGTGTTCATCATGTTCGGCATCTTGGTGGCGATCACAGGTTCATACTCCTCCATCCCCTCCTACATTTCTTTATTTCTCATAGTTGATTTGGTAAAATGGGTATGGGAGGGCATTAAGACGGAGGAGGAAAAATATATCTACACCCATTTTTTGGCGATCACGGTGGGACACCTAGTGCCCATCGTGTTAGTGGCTTGCTGACCCTCTCTTTTGCTTTGTTAGTACTTTTTCTTTAAGTGGTTTCAGGTTGTTCTTTGCTGGTCGTGTTCTCTGTCCTCTCGAACTTGAGCAGTTCCCCCCGAGCCGTTCAACTTTTGTGCGGCTGAAAGTTCACCATCCTTCTCCGCGAGCAGTGCCATCTTTTCTGCAAGCCTCCTTTGGTAAGCAGTCTCCTATCACCCGTTCATCATCCTTACGGCCTGTGTGTGCCCGTCCATCTTGCTGGCACAGGTACGCCTCTGCCTTCATACTGTTGGTTTGGTTGCTGTCACACGGTTGTTGTAGGTCCATTCCAGAACTTAAGCGGTCTGTCAGTAGACCGCTCATCCGGGTACGCTTTTCATTTCTATCTTCTTTCATTCCAGCATTTTCTAATTTTCTTGTTACTTTGTCGTTACTCCCTGGTTTGAACGGTTCAACCAGAACCATCTATCTCCCTGAGCGGTCTTCCAGAGGCCGTCCTTGTCGTGCTACAGTGCACCCGTTCTTCACTTCGATTGACATGTTATTTGATTTTCATGATACTTGGTGCTGATTGTTGATCTCCCCCTGCTCTTATATCATTGTTGCATACTCGTTGTCATGTCTTACATAGTTGTTTGATTATGAATTGCTAGTTGCTAGGCTAGATCTTGCATGCACTCCGGTGCACATAGGATCATACACTCTCATTAGTAGTTACATTCCTATCGAGGTAGGGTTTCCTCTCGTCTCCATACTCCTTGGAGCCGACTAGGGGACCTTGCTGAGGACCTCCGTAAGCCCCCGTGAGCCGTGGATTCCCCCACGGACGTCGGGCAGGTTGTACCGTTACCACCCCCCAATCTAGGGTTTGCATCAGAGAGAGAGAGAGAGTCCTCTAGTGTCAGCTAGTTGCCCTATTCCCTGCCTTGGCTAGGAACCCTTTGGTCGAGTGAACTTAAATCTTAATTAATTCACCAAGGGCCAAAAGGGAGACCTTATAAAATCCTGCGCGCATCATTTGAAAATTGGTTGCATTGATTGGTTGATTCTCTTCTCATCTCTCCCTCCATTGTGTGCATTTCATTTGAGTTGTTTGTTTTAGCTCTGTACTTAGGGCTGTTTGCCTACCCCCCCTTTCCCATTATCATTAGTGCATGTGGAGTTGTTTCTTCCCCTCAGGATCATCTCCTAGGGTCAGTTCTGTTGTGCCCCCTAGGCACAAGCATGTGCTATGCTGATTTGATGATAGCAATGCTGTTTTGTTTTGATGATAGCAACACAATGAGTGTTTTGATGACATTGTGCTTTGATGATAGCTTCATGATTGTGATTTTTATATCATCTGGAGAATGCACGTGTATGACTGATATATTGTTTGTGTTAGACTTCTGGTATGTGCATAGTCTATACATTGCATCGTGGGGTTTATGCTCTAAGTCTATACACTGCATAGCAAGCTCAAAGTCGATACATTGAGCGTCTCATGCATCATTCGTCTAAGTCCATACATTGGACTGTAGTATGCATTTGGCGAAGGCATCGCAAGTCTAGACAGTGGACAGCGTCTCGTGCATATAGCAAGTCTAGACATTGCACTGTTGCATACATCATCTTCGTGCTATTTTTCTCTTTAACTTCGTGTCACTTACTGTTGTTCCTCGTGTCGTTTCTTTCTGGTCCCACTGCTTCATCACGTGTCGTGATAGCCGTGGCATCTTCTGTCTTCGTGTTGTTTTCACTTCGTGCAGTCTTCTCCTAGTTTTGTCCTAACTTCGAGTCGTTTCTTTGTATTCTGTCTTCGTGTTGGTTTTTCACTTTAGACTTCGTGTCTTTCTAGCTTTGACCACACTCCGTGTCGATTTTAGTTTTCATCTTCGTGTTGTTTTCAACTCGTGTCGGTTACTATTTCGTCTCCGTGTTGTTTCATGTTTTCGTGTCGTGTTTCCTACACCTCGTGTCTTTGTCGCTTTGTGACTTCACCTCGTGTCGTTTTCATCGTCTTCGTGTCGTTTTTGTTCTATTGCGTGCAGGACATCGCAGCACCTCGTGTTGCTTTCTGTGCCACTTCGTGTCGTTCTCTGTGTAGTGTGTGTTTCTGTCACTACTGCACTTCGTGTCGTTCTTGTTTCACTTCGTGTCGTTTCCGTATTATGTCTTCGTGTTGTTCTTCCTAGACCTAGTGTCTTTCGTGTGTTGAAACCACACTTCATGTTGGTTTCTGTTTTTTGTCTTCGTGTCGTTCTCAGTGCATCTAGTATTACTATTACATACCTCATGCAGCTTTAGTTCCTGTGGCCCTCAGTTTTAATGGGTTGTATCTCCTTGCAGGTCCGAGGAAGAACATTTCCACGTGACTGGGCAGCACGTGATCCGAGGCTGAAGGACTGACAGAATGCTGACACGTGGCCAAATATCTGGGCGGGAAATGCGGAGGACACACACGCCCAGTGCTGCCCTCCTGCTGGCTGCTGCTATATATATGAGCCTCCTTCCACAGAAGAAGGTAGATCGAGTTGGCAAGAAGAAAAGTCCATACAGAGAGCCACGATCCAGATAGAAAGAGAAAAGAGAAAGAAGAAGAGCAGAAGGAGAAGAAGAGAGGCAGAGAGCTCAAGAAGAGTGTGAAGAGAAGAAGAAGAGAGAGAGAGAGTGAGAAGGAGTTCGTTCCTCAGATCTTTGGTTCAAAACCAGATCTGAAGTTGCTCATTGTTGAGCTATATTTTATGCTTTATTGCTTCAGCTTTCCGTTACTGTCTTGTTCTATTTTCATTTTCCTTTATACATTTCTTCAAGCTGTTTGTCAGCGGTTTGCAGAAGTGCTGCCTCTGGACAGCAAGCTGTGTAGCTCAGCGGGCAGTGGAGGTTTCCACTGGACAGGTAAAGCTGTAATCCTCAGCTGGCGAGACTTGGTCTCGGACGGGTTAAGCTGTATTCCCCAGCGGGTTCAAGCTGTGAGTCAGCGATGGCTAAGCTGTATTGCCCAGCGGAAGCAAGCTGTGATGCTCAGCGGTTGGCAAGCTGTGAGGCCCAGCTGATTGTTGGCAAGTTGTGTTGCCCAGCGGTTAGTGAAGCCACACTCGGGTTGAGTGTGGGGTGGATGTAGGTCTGGAGGACCGAACCACCTAAAAACTCCTATTGCACTGTGGTTTGATTTATCTGTTTTTGCTTCCGCTAGATGATTGCATAGGGGCGCTCTAAGCGTTTGGCTTCTGTTTGAGCAGAAGAGTTGATTAGTTTTCTTAGAATATTTTAATCTGTCAAGAGAGCGAAATTTCAGTTGAGCTTCAGATTGTCGAATCTGTCTTGTTATTATTCTAGTTTTTAATTGGGTGAAGGTTCTTTAAACGGGTTATATTCATTCATCCCCCCTCTGAATACTGCACCGAACCCAACAATTGGTATCAGAGCGGGTCTCTGATCTATCAGATCTAACAATCTGCAGAGGATCCTGCTGATTTGTTTGGTGCATCTCAGAGTGTGCTTTCTGTGTTCGTTGTTTAGTTTCACCTATTTAGTGCCTTGTCTTGTTCATCTGGTCTCGGTGCTTCAGTTTGTTCTGAGCTTTCAGATTGTTTGCAATGGAGCCAATCGTGCTGAAGGCTTGCTCCAGCAAAGCAAACAGATCCAGCCACAGTGGATCATCAAGCGAGAAAAGCAGCCTCTCGCGGTCTGAAATTGATGGAGACCACATTGCAATGGTAATCAGTGAATTCAGGAAATTCCTGAGAAAAAGAGAAGGAAAGCATGGTGATGACAGAAAGCAAATAAGGTATACTTCTAATCCTGCCAAGATTATTGACTCTAACGTTTGCTACAAATGCAGGAAGGCTGGCCACACAAAGGTTGACTGTCCAGAATTCTCAAAACTCAAAGGGAACACCACGGACAATGAAGAAGGAGAAAATTTAATATGCTTAATGGCCAACCGGGATGATGAGGAATCCTTATCCAAGGTAAATTCTGAATCCGAATCAGAAGGATACTCTTTTGATGAATTGATAGTGATATATGAGGAATTGTTCAAAGTATCCAAGAAATTAAAATATGAAAACAAAAAATTGAGAAAAGAAGTGAAAATTTTGAAATCTGAAAAGGAGCACATTAGAGAAGATAATTCTTGTAAAGCTTGTGTTATCTTGGAAGAAATGATAAATGAGGTTGATTCTGATCACAATTTGCAAAAGGAACAAATCAAATCTCTAAAAGAAGAAAATGTTTATCTGAAGAAACAAAATAAAAAACTAATGGTTCTTAACACTATTTTCTCTGAAAGATGGATGACAATTGAAAAAGAGACATCAGTATTGAAAGAATGTATCAATTGCAGTGATGAAGAAATTTCTAGTTTTTTAATACACACTGCTGATTTGGAAAAAGAAATTGGTTTGTTAAAAGAAAAACTGGCTGGTTATGAGAAGGAGAAAGTTGATTCAGAAAATCTTATAATCTCCTTGGAAAGTAAAATTACTGAGCTGGATAGTACTTCATCTAAGGTTGATAAGGATAAAGGTAAAATGAAAATATCCTCTGAAGATGAAGTAAGTGATCAATGTGAAGGGATTGATAACATTTCTGAAAGTAAGCAAGCTAAGAAGAAAGAGATGTACACCACTTTTATCCGTAGCTCTGGCTTAGCTAGCACTTCAACTTCTTCTTCATATGTGTATGTTATTCAGGAAATTCAAAAACGAAATAAAAATCAGAAAACCCCGAAAATTCAAAGGAACTATCTGCATGCTAAAAACTCATCTACTAAGTGCCATGTTTCAAAGAAATTTAATGGTTCTTGTTCTTGTCATTATTGTGGTAAGCATGGACACTGTATGAGTGAGTGTTTTGTGATGAAACAGGATGATAGAAAGCATGCTAGAAAAGTTCTGTCTGATCAGAAAAATGGTAATCTGAATGTTAAAGAATTTCATGCTAGAAACCATGATTCTAAGAAAAAGAATCTAAAGTGTTTTTGTTGTGGGAAGTATGGCCATACAGTCAAGGACTGTTGGCATGTTCATAAGAATCATGTTAACTCCCATGTTTTTAAATTCCCTGCAAAACATTTTGAAAAACTTGCATGTTTTAACTGTGGGAAGCCAGGTCATAGAGCGGCTGATTGCTGGCTGGATGATTCTGGTAAACAGAATTTTAATTCTGGTAATAAACATGTTCATGCATATGCACTTAGAACTCCTGCTCATAGGAATGTGCATAAAATAAACTTCAGAACTACTGCATTATGCCACTATTGTGGTCAGCTTGGTCATTCCATAAATAATTGCTACCTGATGGAATTTGATGATAAACATGCGAAAAATCTGTTGAGAAAACCTGCTAGAAGTGTCAGGGTAAATGCAGGACCCAAGACTGCTTGGGTCCCTGCAGGATCAAATTGATTGACTTGCTGCAGGTGTGCCTTGGAAGGAGAAATAAAAGGGGTTAACCAAGGCACTCAAAAAGAAAACCCCAGGACTCAATCCAGGTCAGTTCTGAAATCTGTTTTAAATTCCATTATCTAAAATTGTGAGCATAAAAATTGTGAGTTTCATGTTGATTTGCTTGGTTGATTTTTTTAATGAACTCTTCATGTCTAGCTGATCAGTCTGCATTCCAGACTCAGCTATTGAATTCAATTCTGCATATCTGATGCTCTTCTCTTGCTATATGTTGAACTGAATTTAAATGCTTCTTTAGTGTATACAGTTGATGCACTATATAGACTCTGTGTCCATGCATGTGTTTTGTGTTAATGCATTGCATGCTTGTTATTGAATGCATACTTGGACTGATTGTGTATAGACTGATTGTCATTGCATGTGTCAATGATGTTGTTCAATGCATGAAGGACTGCTTTATGTTGCATTGTCCTTGTTAACCCTGGTATATCAAATGGTATGTTACTAAAAGGTAGGGAAATCTGCCCGGAGGTTCCTACCATGTGTGAGATGGTCTTTGAGACCACGTCCTCCGCCTAGTACCATGGGTCTAGTTTTCATGTAGAACAGTGTACTGCATAGCATATTTTTGCATCATGGTGTCAGGGGGAGCTGAGAGTTCTATTCAATTCATTGAATCCTCGGTACTTCTCATTGTCCCCTTTCAACTCATTCATATTCTCTGTCATCAGATGCTCTAGATCATAATGCTTATTGCTATCCTCTCCCCATTTTTTTACTAAACAACAGCTTTGCATATGGTTTAGTACATTGAATGGTGATTATTGCAACTGTTCACTTATAAGAATCACATTTACAAATTGAAAGGAACTAAAGGTTTAACCTTTATAAACTGGAGAGCTAAGTGTCTGCACTTCAGAATCTGAGATAAAAGGAAAACTTTTATAGCTCTTAATCTTTGTCTCATAGCTAAAATAGAAAAAGTTTTTTGTAATGCCTAAATGTGTTGAACTGGATATGTCTAGAAAAGGTGAATAAGAGTGTGTACTGTTTTTCAATCAATCACTCTAAAAGAGATTAAGGGCAGCAGTAAAGAAGATCATAAATGCTATGAACTGAACATAGTAACAGAGCAATGGTTAATTGCACTGAGAAACTGTGAACTCCTCCAATGAAGCAGGAAAATTCACATGTCATGAAGTGCCTCAAGCTAACTCTGTTCATAGGATCAAATCTATAGGGGGAGTCCTCACCAAGTAACTGAGGGTACTAGCCTCTAATCAAGGTATACTTTTAATGTCAACAGTGAAGACTATTCCTTGTAGGTCTTGATCTGAAATAGATCTAGTAGTTTATGCCTAGTAACTGGGGGTACCTGCCTCTGATCAAGGTGTACACCTAATGTCAACAGCATAAATGTCACAGGTCTATTCACTTAGTTCAGGTTCTGAAAAATTAAAAAGTGAAATCAAACTACTGTAACCCTTCGAAAATCAAAAGTCATTGAGTGAAAATTATTTTTCTCAATACATGTTCAAGTTGCCTCTCTTGAATTTCCTTGTTTAGACACAAAAGGGTATTATTTCAGACTTATCTATTAATACCATGTGCCCTAGATTCATTGCTATAAATGGAATCTAAAACTCTTTTTCAGGGGTCAGGTGTTTTACTCTAGATTTATCACTGTTAAACCTGAATTTTTAAAAATTGTATGTTGATGATTCTTATACTTTAACTATTGTTTATAATCAGGCTTATTCTCTGAACCAATGATTCAGCTGTTGTCTAGTGATCCTCCTACCTTTTCTACCTTGGTTATCTGTTCATATTCCTTCTCAAAGGGGGAGCTTTTATTTAGGGGGAGAAATAATTCAGGGGAGTCTTACATTTAGGGGGAGAATGTTCTAGAGGAATTTGCATGCATATTGCACTTTGCACTCATATTTTTTACTATTTTTCTCTTTTTGATCATGTCAAAGGGGGAGAAAAATTTGTGTGTGACTCACTGTCACAGTGTGTTGCCATCATCAAAAAGGGGGAGAATGTTGTGCCCCCTAGGCACAAGCATGTGCTATGCTGATTTGATGATAGCAATGCTGTTTTGTTTTGATGATAGCAACACAATGAGTGTTTTGATGACATTGTGCTTTGATGATAGCTTCATGATTGTGATTTGTATATCATCTGGAGAATGCACGTGTATGACTGATATATTGTTTGTGTTAGACTTCTGGTATGTGCATAGTCTATACATTGCATCGTGGGGTTTATGCTCTAAGTCTATACACTGCATAGCAAGCTCAAAGTCGATACATTGAGCGTCTCATGCATCATTCGTCTAAGCCCATACATTAGACTGTAGTATGCATTTGGCGAAGGCATCGCAAGTCTAGACAGTGGACAGCGTCTCGTGCATATAGCAAGTCTAGACATTGCACTGTAGCATGCATTTCTTTAAAGTCTATACATCGGACTGGTCTGCATTGGCTAAGTATATACAACGTCAGTTCATGCATTGTCTTAGGCAAAGTCTATACAATGGCTTTGGGTCTCCAAGTCTATACAGCCTTTTGTTTCGCCAAAGTCTGTACATTGGTCTGCATAGGCTAAGTGTATACATCGTCCAGTACAATCATGCACTGTTCATGAAGTTTGTACAGCCTTTTGCATTGGATTTCAAGTCTAGACATTGCACTGTTGCATACATCGTCTTCGTGCTATTTTTCTCTTTAACTTCGTGTCACTTACTGTTGTTCCTCGTGTCGTTTCTTTCTGGTCCCACTGCTTCATCACGTGTCGTGATAGCCGTGGCATCTTCTGTCTTCATGTTGTTTTCACTTCGTGCAGTCTTCTCCTAGTGTTGTCCTAACTTTGAGTCGTTTCTTTGTATTCTATCTTCGTGTTGGTTTTTCGCTTTAGACTTCGTGTCTTTCTCGCTTTGACCACACTCCGTGTCGATTTTAGTTTTCATCTTCGTGTTGTTTTCAACTCGTGTCGGTTACTGTTTCGTCTCCGTGTTGTTTCATGTCTTCGTGTCGTGTTTCCTACACCTCGTGTCTTTGTCGCTTTGTGACTTCACCTCGTGTCATTTTCATCGTCTTTGTGTCATTTTTGTTCTATTGCGTGCAGGACATCGCAGCACCTCGTGTTGCTTTCTGTGCCACTTCGTGTCGTTCTCTGTGTAGTGTGTGTTTCTGTCACTACTGCACTTCGTGTCGTTCTTGTTTCACTTCGTGTCATTTTCGTATTATGTCTTCGTGTTGTTCTTCCTAGACCTCGTGTCTTTCGTGTGTTGAAACCACACTTTGTGTTGGTTTCTATTTTTTATCTTCGTGTCGTTCTCAGTGCATCTAGTATTACTATTACATACCTCATGCAGCTTTAGTTCCTGTGGCCCTCAGTTTTAATGGGTTGTATCTCCTTGCAGGTCCGAGGAAGAACATTTCCACGTGACTGGGCAGCACGTGATCCGAGGCTGAAGGACTGACAGAATGCTGACACGTGGCCAAATATCTGGGCGGGAAATGCGGAGGACACACACGCCCAGTGCTGCCCTCCTGCTGGCTGCTGCTATATATATGAGCCTCCTTCCACAGAAGAAGGTAGATCGAGTTGGCAAGAAGAAAAGTCCATACAGAGAGCCACGATCTAGATAGAAAGAGAAAAGAGAAAGAAGAAGAGCAGAAGGAGAAGAAGAGAGGCAGAGAGCTCGAGAAGAGTGTGAAGAGAAGAAGAAGAGAGAGAGAGTGAGAAGGAGTTCGTTCCTCAGATCTTTGGTTCAAAACCAGATCTGAAGTTGCTCATTGTTGAGCTATATTTTGTGCTTTATTGCTTCAGCTTTCCGTTGCTGTCTTGTTCTATTTTCATTTTCCTTTATACATTTCTTCAAGCTGTTTGTCAGCGGTTTGCAGAGGTTCTACCTCTGGACAGCAAGCTGTGTAGCTCAGCGGGCAGTGGAGGTTTCCACTGGACAGGTAAAGCTGTAATCCTCAGCTGGCGAGACTTGGTCTCGGACGGGTTAAGCTGTATTCCCCAGCGGGTTCAAGCTGTGAGTCAGCGATGGCTAAGCTGTATTGCCCAGCGGAAGCAAGCTGTGATGCTCAGCGGTTGGCAAGCTGTGAGGCCCAGCTGATTGTTGGCAAGCTGTGTTGCCCAGCGGTTAGTGAAGCCACACTCGGGTTGAGTGTGGGGTGGATGTAGGTCTGGAGGACCGAACCACCTAAAAACTCCTATTGCACTGTGGTTTGATTTATCTGTTTTTGCTTCCGCTAGATGATTGCATAGGGGCGCTCTAAGCGTTTGGCTTCTGTTTGAGCAGAAGAGTTGATTAGTTTTCTTAGAATATTTTAATCTGTCAAGAGAGCGAAATTTCAGTTGAGCTTCAGATTATCGAATCTGTCTTGTTATTATTCTAGTTTTTAATTGGGTGAAGGTTCTTTAAACGGGTTATATTCATTCACCCCCCCTCTGAATACTGCACCGAACCCAACAAGTTCTTATTTCCATTCCTTTTCTAATCCTCTGTTTGATCCATCTCCCACCATGTCATCGTACGATTTCTCCCATTTCCATGAGGATTCTCTCCCTCGGGGACTTTTGGAGGACCTGTCTAGGGTCGCTCATGTGCAGGGAGGAGAGGGGACTGCCCCTCCTCTCTCGACCGTTGTCATTGAGGGTCCTCAGCCCTCCCTTTCCAACTCCTCCTCGCAGAGTTCGGCCAGTCACGTTCTCAACATGATGGCCCAACTTGATCCAACCCAACTCCACCTTTTAAAATAAGCCTTGCAAGGGGAGGATGCCCCGCCTTCCTTGCTTTCTTCTGGCGCGACTGCTGCCGCCACCTCCACACCCAAGATTGCTGGATTAGGGGCCACCTCTACGGCCCCCATCGATCTTACTCCCATCCGTCCTCAGGCTCTTTGACTCTCTACTATAGAACCTGGCCAGGCTTCTACCTCGGCCCATCAGCCGCTTAATAAGGGGAAAACCTAGATCCTCTCCAGCTCTTATGTTGATCCTTACACCACCATCTCTTCACTATCGCAGGCCCTCGTGGCCCCGACCAATTTTGTTCGTCTGCAACTAGGGGCCGCCTAGTTGGCTCACTCGGATATGGGCCCTTCCTTGGCCCATTATCCATCTTATGGGCTCCCCTCTCAGTCAGTCTATCCTTCGGTTCCCTACTCCGGTTCGATCCTTCCTGCTGCATCCCCTCCTTCCCGGGAGTGGGAACTCCTTGACAAGTGGGCTGCTATGCAGCAACAAATTGATCTCCTCTACAAGTGGGTTGGCCCGCAGTCCTTGGCCGATGTCCCTACTCCTAACTTCAGTGACATTCGTTTCCCACCCCAATCCGAGCTCCCCGTGTACCAAAAATATGACGGGAATGGCAACCCGTTTATTCACGTTAGGGAGTTTCTCTACGAATCGGCGTAGTTTCAGCATGACGACCGCTTGATGGCTTACTTGTTCCGCCAATCTTTGGATGGGGTCACCCTGGAGTGGTTCTACACATTGCCTCTGGAGGAGGCGGAGAGTTTCAAGACTGTCAAGGAGAAGTTCATTCAGAGATTCCAGGATCAGGTCGGTCTCGAATATTCTTTCATCGACCTGGTTGCCGAAAAGATGAAGCCAGATGAAGACTTTGCTGTATATGTAGATAGATGGAGGCGGATGGCCTCGCGTGTGCCCGGGCAAATTCCGGAAGAAGAAAAAGTAAAGTTGCTGATTTCTAATGCTACTCTGACGTTCCGGAATATTTTGGCAATGAACGACATTTCTAACATGCACCAGTTGTACAGTCGGGCCCGATTTATCCAGACCCAGTTTAAAGACTCCCCCATCCATTCATTGTTCGAGGGCCCATAAATCCAAAACAACTCGCAAATCCCAGGGCCCAGTTACTAAGGGAGTCCAAGTCAACGAGTAGGTCCAGGCTGTTCAATTCTCTAACCAACCTGCTTCACCCTGTTTCCAGCAACCCCCACGTAACCCCCAGTTCGCCGCTCCGCAAGCTCCCCGACCCACCTTCCAAGCTCCTCAGCACCCCCAACAACAACCACCACCACCTCAACAGCCACAACTGCCACCCCAGTACCACAATGTTCCTCCTCCCGCTGGTTATGGGCCTGCTCGGCTGGGACCCAAGAGGGCTAACTATCCACCACTGCCAGAAACCCTCCTCGACATATTTTCAGCTCTAATGTACACTGGTGACATTCAATTGCCTCTGGAACGTCAGAATTGGAATCCGACAGCCGATCAGTCCAGGTATTGTATATACCATCGGCAGTCGGGGCACACGATAGAATGATGCTTTCAATTTAGAGATTTAGTGTATGATCTGCATGAGGGCCATAGGATTGATTGGGCCCAGATGCATAAGATAAACATAAAAGAGAGACGAAGACAAGCAAGGCCGCAGCAGGTGGCGCCCCAACAATAGTAGTTCCAACAACAACCCCTCCAACAACAACAACAACAACAACCCCTACAGTAGCAACATCAAGACCTCATGATTCACCAGAATCCCATGCCAGTACATCCACCCACTCCTCAGCAGCAACCACAACAACAGCCGCCGGCACCGGCTCAGGTAAACGCAGTCCACCACCCAGCCCCTAATGTTGGGTGGTCCTTCGATGATGAAACCCCCGCCCATCTCTTGGCCTTCCACCATACTAACTCCCTCGTGTCTTCTGCCCCTTCAATTGTCTGGCCCACCACCTTCATCATCGCTCCACCTACCATCCCTTCCCGACCACCTTTTTCACCCGCCACTATTCCGCCAGTCCTTCCGCCATCACCCACCATACCCTCCATCATCACCCCTCCACTTAACCCTTCACCCGTTACCCCTCCACCAGGGCCCGCCAGACCAACTTCCGTCATCCTTACTCCCATTTCTACCCCTTCAACCTATCCCATTGGGCCAAGCGGGGGTCCATCTACAGGCGTGTCAGCATGACATTGCGCCCTTCGGAGTGGGCACCCATTCCATAAAGTCTACCCTTCCACTCGTGCACCCGCACCTAGCCCTCAGGATTCTCCCTCAATAGCTGAAGATGCAGACCCCGTGCCGGGCACGAAATACGACTTGCTATAGCACTTGGACCGGATGCTGGCCAAGATCTCAGTTTTGGAGTTGATCAAGAGGTTGCTGCTACACCAGGATGCCTTGAAGACTTTTTTGCAGAAAGTAATGGTAAATGAAGACATAGCAGTAGACAGCTTTCCATCGGTGTTGGTGACCATTACGAGGGGGCCTTCCATTTCATTTTCAGAGATAGAATTGACACCCCCAGAAGCACGGCAGATGCCACTTTGCATCACCATTTCTTTAAATAAAGTGGCAGTAGAATCAGCCCTTGTGGACCTGGGAGCGTCAATAAATGTGTGTCCATTGAGTACCCTCCGTGCCTGCAACATCTCAGAAGAAATGTTAAAGCCCACACCAACCACAATAGCAGGGTATGATAACTCCAGGCGTGCTTGTCATGGGGTCATGACTGTTCAGGCCGAACTAGGGCCTTTGGTAATGGACGTGGAGTTTTACGTATTAGACATAGACCCAATGTTCAAAGTAATTTTGGGTCGTCCATGGATAAATAGTCTAAATGCCGTGCCCTCGACTGCCCACCAATGTTTGAAGTTTCCATTCCAAGGGCGGGTGGTTAAGGTGAAGAGTATTTCCACTGTCC
This sequence comes from Amorphophallus konjac, assembly GCA_022559845.1. Classification (NCBI taxonomy): domain Eukaryota; kingdom Viridiplantae; phylum Streptophyta; class Magnoliopsida; order Alismatales; family Araceae; genus Amorphophallus; species Amorphophallus konjac. The sequence continues at coordinate 77,912,078 of CM040117.1, read as the reverse complement.
AGAATGTTGATGCGATAGCAGTTAAGATTCTCCCTACTCTATGGCCGAGTAACAGGCCAGTTCTGTCCGTAATGGACTTAAACTATTCATGGGCATATGCGTCATGCAAGCCCGCCACTACACTAGTCAATGTAAAAATTAAGTCAAAGATTAGAGATTCAAAAGGATGGCATATGATTCTGAAGTTGGGTTATCAGTCGGGCTTGGGTCTCGGCACACAATTACAGGGACGGACTAAGCCCGTCCCTAAAGGTAGAAAGATGGGCCGCAGAGGCCTTCGTTATCGAGAGTCAGCATTGTCCATTCTGGGAGACTCCGGGCCACTGACGTGAGATTACTGCCAACATTTTGTGAAAGGCCCATTACAGCCCGGTACCTTGAAGAAGCCGCCACCCTGCCTTGAGAAGAAGATTGATGCCGCCTGTGATGTTGCTGACCCACCGCCGCCGCTAAAGGGGCTGGTGGGTGATATGGAAGATTTTTGTGTCTGCTTTGAAAAGATGTTCAGTGAAGAAGAAGACCGATCGAAGAAGAAGGAGATGCAGCTGGTGAAGCATTCTCCAACGCAGCTAGTCCACCGGAGGCCATGGGAAGTGGGGAGCTCTATCACCACCTTTTCTCTGTCCCCATCCCGTCTTGCCTCTCTATTTCAACAATTGGGATTTATCCCCTGTTCCCCTCTGATTATGGTGGACCCGTACTCACGGAAAGACCACCTGAAATTTTTTTCGTGCCGTGTGCATGTGGGCGTTGCCCACCTATTGATCTTTCAACTCTGTTTACTCCTCCTCCCCCCAATGCCCAACTCCACGAGATGTGGTTCCGATCTTCTGATCCATTCTTTGACTGCATCTTCCCTGATCTATTTCCCATGCAACTCCCTCCTCCCCCGTCTTCTTCTCCCTATTGTGTGATCTCCTCTGACTCCCAAAAAAATGCCAATTTTAAAACGGAGGTTTCAATGGAAGATTACGCTGTTTTCAGTCCATCCTCTTCCCAGGGGCACGAGACCCCTGCTTCTTTCCCAGTAGAATTCTTATCTCCTAGGTTAGATGTACAGTGTGTAGAATCTCCTAGGTTAGTCGAGTCAGTTGGGGTAGAGTCTAGTTCCAGTTCAGTTTGATGGAGGCATCACCCACGACTCCCTTTGGCTCGGGTCCACTTCTTCACACTCGGGAGCTGGTTGAGTTTGGGCCTCACTCTATAAAGGCCCCTTATCCATTTTGTAGCTTTCCTTTGAGTCATTTTGATGTACTTCCATTTTATTTGAGTCATTTCCCTTGGTCTAGCACTTACTTTCCTATGTTTTTGTATCATCATGCTGTCTAATGTGGCTATTGGGCCCCATTCGTTGGGCTAGGCCCATTAGCACTCCCAACCCCCCCTTGGTTATTTGTAGAAGTTTATTTTGTCAGAGACTTATTGTAAAGAGTGGGTTGCCTATATATAGGACCCCACTTCCCTCATTTGAAGTTAATGAATGATCAAAATCCTTTTGAGTTAAGTCTACTCTTGTGTTCAATTTGGAGAGATTCCACTTAGTTAAGGGTGAGATGCCCTAGGGAGTGATTCCCATACCCCCTCCACTCTCTCTTCTCTCTCCTCCCCTAAGGGGTTCGCCCCCCTCTCTCTCTCCTCCCTTCCCCTTCAACTCCCAACCACCACCCACCTCCTTTAATGCCCTCCACTTCCCCATGGCCTCCTTTACTCCACCCCCCTAGTTCCTAGGTAGAAGTCTCCCCATTCCAACACCTTTCTCCACCTCCCAACCAAATCTTCCCCATTCCAATACAAGCATCCCACTTCCCCACATAATTCCCCACCTTCCAAGGCCTTTTCAAAATTTGAAATCCCTTCCCTCCACTTGCCTTGGCCGCCCCCATCCTTTACCCTTCCCCTTGCCAAGTTCGCCCCCCTCCACTCCCCATTCCCTCTCTCACACCCTCATCTTCCTCCTCCACCTGCTAACCCCTGCTCTCAGCCATTCTCCCCTCATTCTCCAACACCTATAGCTCTCCACTCCACCCCTCAAGAGCCCCCATTCATCCTTAGGTCGCCCCTTTCACCTCCCTCCACCAAAGAAGCCCCCTCTCCCTCTCCTTTCAATTTCAGATCGTAGCAGTGCAGACCTGCAGATCAGCACCGAGTTGCAGCATCGTCCACGTCTTCATCTTGGAGCCTCTGAGGGCGTGGCCTACATTGCTGGAAAGGCCCCTCTGTCTTCTTCACAGGCGAGGTGGAACCAACTGGTTCCGAGGTTGGGGCCAACCGTAGAAGCCGTTCTCCCATGACTGCGCAGAGAGGTCTTCATCCTGGACCAGAGCCTGAAAGAACGTTCTGCCACGACGAACCCCAATGGATTCAGACTGAAGTCCCTTCATCAAAGTTCTTCTTCTGCCAGTCCTCTTCCAAGATCAAGAAACAGAACCTCGTTCGGTTACCGGAAAAAGGAGTTACGAATTTTCTCCCCCGAGCTCTCCAGTCCTGTCTCCTGCTGTCTACTCCGACCAGTACCCACTCTTCAGGGTACACCGGCCGCCCTCGACCTCTGATTGTAACCCTGTCACCTCCTTCTGAAAGCTACTTTAACCACGAAGACGTCACCGCCAGTTTCGTGCTGTTCGGAGTTCGGGAGGGCGCTCGGTGATATCTGCAACCTGCTGTTCCAGTCCAGACAGAACCTGCGGCCAGACAGAGAGGTCTCCTTCCAGTTGCTGTTGCGGCCACCTCCGACCCCCCGAGCATCCTCAAAAAATTCTGGAATCATCCCTTCAAGTCAGGAAGCTTTAGAAAGTGGTTTCACTCAATTCGGAGTCCGTACGAGCCCGAGACAGCCGGAACAGTGACTTCCTGTCCAGAATTCAGATTGCAGCTACAAGTTCGTTAGTTTCCCATTTCTCTTCATTTCGGTCCTATATCCCTACCCCGCTTGGCCGGCTGAAGGCCCCACCTTGCGTGGTGGTAGTTTTTAAATGTAAGACCTTAACCCCTACCCCAAGATCCCCCCTCCTGCGTGAGGTGTAGTTTTGTAATTGGTTTGGGTAGGTCAAGCGACACCGCCGCGGCGTGTGGGGAGCCACCACCTCCCCGCTCGCCCTCGTCTCCGATCGGGACCGGTTTCTTCAAACCGTTCGAGTAAGTGCCTCTTCCTTGCTCAATTAGTGTTGCTCGTTCAATACTTGATTCATGCGCCGCTGCATTTGTGAGGAGCGCCCGATCCTCAAGTCCACGACTTAAGAGTGATCGCCGTGGGATAGTGTGAACCGGTGCCCTTGTGCACTTTGTCGGCCCCAATTGAATTGGGCATCCACCCTTGAGGAGTCGATCCTTGGCCTTGCTGGCCCTCTACCAGCAAGGGCCCATTCCCATAATTCACTCTTGGCATCGCCAAGTCACTCCGGGTATAGAGTGCGACGGGAGAGCGGTGGCCCATTAAGGCCCATTTGAATGCTTAATCGTGCTTGTTTGCCTAAGTCCAAGGTCGTGTCACATCAAGTGGTATCAGAGCAAGTCCTTGACTTGTCTCTATCAAGTCTAAGTCCTAGGACCTTTACTTTGTGTGTCCAACCATTTTGGCCGTTTGTCTTGCATGTCCACCCGTAGTGGTGCTAGCTATCAACCCGGTTCATCATCGTCGGTTCCACCAATGGATCCCAATCCTCACCAACTCAACCAAGATGCTCCTAGGGAGGAACCCCAATATAGGGTAGAGGCTGCCCTCACAACCATCCTTGCTCAACTAGAGTACCTTACCAACCGAATTGCTCGGTTAGAAGACCAAGGGTTCCACCCAATGAACAATGAACCTAGAATTCGCCCTCCACATGATGAACCTCATAGGGAAGATCCTCACCCAAGAATCAATGAGCCAAGAGTCCCTCCACCACATGGTGAGTTTCATAGGAATGGTTTTCCCCAAAGGAACCAAGGCCCAAGAGTCCACCCTCCACATGTAGAGCCTCATAGGGATGAGTTCCCCCCAAGGAACAACGGCCCAAGAGCCCATTACCCACATGCTGAACTTTATAAGGAGGAAATGGACTATGACCATTACTATGAGTATGAGAGGCCTCGCCCCCATCAAAACCATGACCGGCGTCCACGGGATGATCCGGATGACCCCCTTTTAAGGATGATCAAGGTAGAGACCCCAAACTTTGATGGTTCACATGAACCTAGTGTTTACCTAGAATGGGAGACCGCCATGGACCAATACTTTGAATGGTACCCCATGTCCGACCAAAGGAGAGTTAGATTGGCTAAGATGCATCTCACTAAGTTGGCCAAAACCTATTGGCTAAATCAAGAGGGTCTAAGACGGGTTAGGCGGGAAGAGCCTATTGACACTTGGGCGGACATGAAGAACCAACTTAGGAACAAATACCTCCCCCGAACCTACCACCAAATGCTCCTAGATGAATGGCAAAGCCTCACCCAAGAAGGGAAGACCGTGGTAGAGTACATTGAAAAATTTGACTCCTATCTTCTAAAGTGTGGAGTCCATGAGGATCCGGATGTCACCTTATCCCGTTTTAGGAATGGGCTTCAAAGTCACATCAAGATGGAACTATTCATGAGGGACGTTGATAACCTTGAGCTAGCTTACCAAATAGCTAGAGATGTGGAAAGGTTTTCTAGGAATTCCCGATTTATCCCTCCCCGACCCACCGACCCCAAAAACTTGGGAACACGTCCCATTCCACCCACTCCCATGAGAGCTCCTAGCCCAAGTGGGAATGCCCCTTTAAGGTCCTACAATCCTCCCCCACCCATCACTCCAAACAAGCCCGCTCCTAGTCATCCTCTCCCACGGAAGGATGACAACCCCAAAGGACCAAGTGTAGGAGCCACCCCGGGAAGAGGGCGCCAACAATGCTATAGGTGTCAAGGGTTTGGTCATTTTACGGGACAATGTCCATCTAAGGGGTTATCTAGTTTGCTTATTGAGGAAGAAGTTCAACCCCAAAAGGAACAAAAAAATGACGTTGAGGAACATGAAGCCTCACTAGATTGGGAAGAGGAGTATGAAGCCCAATATCTAGAGTCGGGTCTAGATCACTCCACTCCTTCAAACAACTCCCATCTAGGAGTCATTAGGTGCATCCTCACCCAACCTCAAGAAGAGGATTGGCGTCGAACCTCAATCTTCCACACCTTTATCAAGATAGAGAACCATGTGAGGAAAGTGATCTTGGATAGTGGTAGTTGTGTTAATGCCGTGTCACCCGACACCGTCAAACTCCTTGGGCTTACTCTCACTCCCCACCCAAGTCCATACCGGGTCTCATGGATCAACAACAACTCCATCCCGGTCAACACCCAATGTCTAGTGCCTCTCACTTTCTCTTCCTACCATGGCCAAATATGGTGTGACGTCATACCCATGGAAGTGGGTAGCATCCTTTTAGGAAGACCTTGGCTCTATGATGTGGATGCCACCATTTTAGGGAGAAGCAACATATGCACCTTTGAGCATGAGGGTAAGACTATCCGTCTTAACCCCTCCCCACCTCGACCCATGCCCAAGAAGGACCCTCTCCCTCAAGGATCACACCCCACCACTCCACAAGTCTCGGGGAACTCCACCCCCCCAACCCAAGCCCTTATCCAAACCCCAAAACAAAGTAAAAACACGGGGTTGACCAAAGGTATTCATCTCGTCACTAGGAAAGAGCTTGAAGAGGAAATTGCTCAAGGGGTGCCTTTGTGTGCGGTTGTCATATGCTTAGGGGAACCTACCCCTTCTAACCCCTATCCCATAGAGATCCAACAACTTTTGGAAGAATTCCATGATGTATTCCCGGAAGAGCTCCCGGACCAACTCCCTCCCATGCGTGATGTGCAACACGCAATCGATCTAGTACCGGGAGCCACCCTTCCAAACCTTCCTCATTATCGCCTCAATCCCACGGAACATGCCGAACTTAGGAGGCAAATAGAGGAACTCATTAGGAAGGGCTTCATCCGCATTAGTAAGAGTCCATGTGCCGTCCCGGCCCTCCTTACCCCCAAGAAAGATGGATCATGGCGGATGTGTGTGGATAGCCGGGCCATTAACAAGATTACCGTCAAGTATAGGTTCCCCATCCTTAGGCTTGATGACATGTTGGATATGCTAGCCGGAGCCACCATCTTCTCTAAGATAGATCTCAAGAGTGGCTACCACCAAGTTAGGGTAAGGCCCGGGGATGAGTGGAAAATGGCCTTCAAGACCAAGGATGGTCTCTTTGAGTGGTTAGTCATGCCATTTGGGCTTTCTAATGCCCCAAGTACTTTCATGCGTCTTATGACGGAGGTACTTAGGCCTTTCATTGGAAATTTTCTAGTGGTATACTTTGATGATATTCTCATCTATAGCCAAACCCATGAGGCCCACCTTGACCACCTTAGGAAAGTTTGCACCGTCCTCCGGCAAGAAAGCCTATTTGCCAACCTAGGAAAGTGTCATTTCATGACCACTTCCATCACCTTCCTAGGATTTGTGGTGTCAACCAAAGGAGTCTCCATGGACCCCGACAAGGTCCAAGCTATTCTTGATTGGCCGGAGCCCCACACCCTTCATGAGGTTAGGAGTTTTCATGGGTTGGCCACATTATATAGGAGATTCATTCGAGGGTTTAGCACTATCACCGGCCCAATAACTGATTGTCTCAAGAAGGGAACCTTTGTTTGGACCAAAGCCGCCTCTAAAGCCTTCTTTGAGCTTAAGGAAAAGTTGACCCAAGCCCCGGTCTTATGCCTTCCCGATTTCTCCAAAGTTTTTGAGGTCACTTGTGATGCATCCGGGATTGGGATAGGAGGGATTCTTAGCCAAGAGGGACATCCGGTCGCCTACTTTAGTGAGAAGCTATGTGATGCTAGGACTAGATACTCCACCTATGACAAAGAGTTCTATGCCGTGGTCCAATCCCTCCGACATTGGAGACATTACTTGCTTCCCAAAGAGTTTGTCATCTTTTCCGACCATGAGGCCCTCAAATACCTCAACTCCCAACATAAGTTGAATGCCCGACATGCCCGATGGGTTGAGTTTATCCAATCCTACACCTTTGTCATCAAACACAAGGCCGGGAGTGAGAATAAGGCCGCGGATGCCCTTAGTAGGAAGATGTCCTTGCTATCCACTATCCAAGTGGAAGTGATTGGCTTTGACAAGGTCAAGGATGAGTACCCTAGTTGCCCCGACTTTGGGCAAATCTATGCCAACTTGACCACTCATTCTAGCAAGGATCATGAGGGATTCATGTTAGAGGATGGGTTCCTCTTCAAGGGGCCAAGGCTTTGCATTCCCCGGACCTCTCTTCGAGACTTCTTGGTTTGGGAATTACATGCCGGAGGGTTAGCCGGTCATTTTGGGGTCCACAAGACCATTGCCTTAGTTGAGGGTCAATTTTATTGGCCAAGTCTCAAAAGAGATGTAGGCAAAATAGTAGGTCAATGTCGCACATGTGCTTCGGCCAAGCAAGTGAAACAAAACACCGGCCTATACACCCCACTTCCCATTCCCGACCGACCATGGCAAGATTTGAGCATGGACTTTGTCCTAGGCTTACCCAAGACCTCTAGGAAGCATGACTCCATCTATGTGGTGGTTGATAGATTTTCCAAAATGGCCCACTTCATCCCATGCTACAAAACATCCGATGCCTCCCATATAGCCCGGTTATTCTTTGATGAGGTAGTCCGCCTCCATGGGCTGCCCAAGACCATAGTCTCCGATAGGGATGTCAAATTCACTAGCTATTTTTGGAAGACTCTTTGGCACATGATGGGTACCCTCCTCAAATTCTCCACTGTCTACCACCCCCAAACGGATGGTCAAACTGAAGTGGTCAACCGGAGTCTAGGGAATCTCCTTAGGTGTCTTGTTGAGGATCGGCCAGGAAATTGGGATCTCATCTTACCACAGGCTGAGTTTGCATACAACAATTCCGTCAATAAGTCAATAGGGATGAGTCCATTTGAAGCCGTGCATGGGTACAAACCAAGAAAGCCATCCGACCTCATTCCCCTTCCCCAGCATGCTAGAGTGTCCATGTCTGCCGAGTCTTTTGCACAACATATTAGGGAATTGCATGAGGAAATTCGCAAGCACATTGGCATGAAAAATGAGGCATATAAAAGGTTGGCCGATTCTCACCGGCGTCACTTAGAGTTCCAAGTGGGTGACTTTGTGATGGTAAGGACGGAGAGGCTCTCCCCAGGTTCCCACTCCAAGTTGAGACCACGTGGGACTGGGCCCTTCTAGGTCTTGAGGCGCGTTGGTGCAAATGCTTATGAGTTAGATCTCCCCGAGGATTATGGGGTAAGTCCTACGTTTAATGTCGCCGACTTAGTGTCTTACAAGGGCCCCACGGTGAGACCTAGTGAGGAGATTGAGCCTACTTCTTCCTTTGAGAGAGCACCCACCTGTGAGAAGAGTCCACTAGCCAAGAGAGCTCAGCGCGATCGCATTGAACGAATATTGGATGAGCATATCACTACCACCCGGAGCAAGGTATATGGGCGCTATCTCGTCAGGTGGAAGGATCGGCCTCCGTCGGACGACTCATGGGTGAGTCGGGAGGACCTCCAGCGATTGGATCCGGACCTCCTCGAGCGGTACCTTAGCCGGATGGACCCTTACTCGATGGAGTCGAGCTCTTCGCGGCCCAGGGGATTTGATGGAGGCATCACCCACGACTCCCTTTGGCTCGGGTCCACTTCTTCACACTCGGGAGCTGGTTGAGTTTGGGCCTCACTCTATAAAGGCCCCTTATCCATTTTGTAGCTTTCCTTTGAGTCATTTTGATGTATTTCCATTTTATTTGAGTCATTTCCCTTGGTCTAGCACTTACTTTCCTATGTTTTTGTATCATCATGCTGTCTAATGTGGCTATTGGGCCCCATTCGTTGGGCTAGGCCCATTAGCACTCCCAACCCCCCCTTGGTTATTTGTAGTAGTTTATTTTGTCAGGGACTTATTGTAAAGAGTGGGTTGCCTATATATAGGACCCCACTCCCCTCATTTGAAGTTAATGAATGATCAAAATCCTTTTGAGTTAAGTCTACTCTTGTGTTCAATTTGGAGAGATTCCACTTAGTTAAGGGTGAGATGCCCTAGGGAGAGATTCCCATACCCCCTCCACTCTCTCTTCTCTCTCCTCCCCTAAGGGGTTCGCCCCCCTCTCTCTCTCCTCCCTTCCCCTTCAACTCCCAACCACCACCCACCTCCTTTAATGCCCTCCACTTCCCCATGGCCTCCTTTACTCCACCCCCCTAGTTCCTAGGTAGAAGTCTCCCCATTCCAACACCTTTCTCCACCTCCCAACCAAATCTTCCCCATTCCAATACAAGCATCCCACTTCCCCACATAATTCCCCACCTTCCAAGGCCTTTTCAAAATTTGAAATCCCTTCCCTCCACTTGCCTTGGCCGCCCCCATCCTTTACCCTTCCCCTTGCCAAGTTCGCCCCCCTCCACTCCCCATTCCCTCTCTCACACCCTCATCTTCCTCCTCCACCTGCTAACCCCTGCTCTCAGCCATTCTCCCCTCATTCTCCAACACCTATAGCTCTCCACTCCACCCCTCAAGAGCCCCCATTCATCCTTAGGTCGCCCCTTTCACCTCCCTCCACCAAAGAAGCCCCCTCTCCCTCTCCTTTCAATTTCAGATCGTAGCAGTGCAGACCTGCAGATCAGCACCGAGTTGCAGCATCGTCCACGCCTTCATCTTGGAGCCTCTGAGGGCGTGGCCTACATTTCTGGAAAGGCCCCTCTGTCTTCTTCGCAGGCGAGGTGGAACCAACTCGTTCCGAGGTCAGGGCCAACCGTAGAAGCCGTTCTCCCACGACTGCGCAGAGAGGTCTTCATCCTGGACCAGAGCCTGAAAGAACGTTCTGCCACGACGAACCCCAACGGATTCAGACTGAAGTCCCTTCATCAAAGTTCTCCTTCTGCCAGTCCTCTTCCAAGATCAAGAAACAGAACCTCGTTCGGTTACCGGAGGAAGGAGTTACGAATTTTCTCCCCAGAGCTCTCCAGTCCTGTCTCCTGCTGTCTACTCCGACCAGTGCCCACTCTTCAGGGTACACCGGCCGCCCTCGACCTCTGATTGCAACCCCGTCACCTCCTTCTGAAAGCTACTTCAACCACGAAGACTTTACCGCCAGTTTTGTGCTGTTCGGAGTTCGGGAGGGCGCTCGGTGATATCTGCAACCTGCTGTTCCAGTCCGGACAGAACCTGCGGCCAGACAGAGAGGTCTCCTTCCAGTTGCTGTTGCGGCCACCTCCGACCCCCCGAGCATCCTCAGAAAATTCTGGAATCATCCCCTTCAAGTCAGGAAGCTTTAGAAAGTGGTTTCACTCAATTTGGAGTCCGTACCAGCCCGAGACAGCCGGCACAGCGACTTCCTGTCCAGAATTCAGATTGCAGCTGCAAGTTTGCTAGTTTCCCATTTCTCTTCATTTCGGTCCTATATCCCTACCCCGCTTGGCCGGCTGAAGGCCCCACCCTGCGTGGTGGTAGTTTTTGAATGTAAGACCTTAACCCCTACCCCAAGATCCCCCCTCCTGCGTGAGGTGTAGTTTTGTAATTAGTTTGGGCAGGTCAAGCGACACCGCCGCAGCGTGTGGGGAGCCACCGCCTCCCCGCTCGCCCTCGTCTCCGATCGGGACCGGTTTCTTCAAACCGGTCGAGTAAGTACCTCTTCCTTGCTCAATTAGTGTTTCTCTTTCAATACTTGATTCATGCGCCGCTGCATTTGTGAGGAGCGCCCGATCCTCAAGTCCACGACTTAAGAGTGATCGCCGTGGGATAGTGTGAACCGGTGCCCTTGTGCACTTTGTCGGCCCCAATTGAATTGGGCATCCACCCTTGGGGAGTCGATCCTTGGCCTTGCTGGCCCTCTACCAGCAAGGGCCCATTCCCATAATTCACTCTTGGCATCGCCAAGTCACTCCGGGTATAGAGTGCGACGGGAGAGCGGTGGCCCATTAAGGCCCATTTGAATGCTTAATCGTGCTTGTTTGCCTAAGTCCAAGGTCGTGTCACATCACAGTTAGCCCATCCACGTCTGCGGCGCACCCTATGATGCGTCATCCTAAATCCATTCCAGATAGGTTTCTGCAAGATTTGGCCGAGAGATGCCATGCCCTTCTTAAGTGCCCGGAATTTGTAGAGACCGCAATTGTTTTAGAGGATGATGAGGAATTGGAAGGGGTGTGGAGCAATGACGGATGAAAGTATATGAAATTGTAGATGAGAGGGACCCAGCCGATGATGAGGAAAGCGATGTGGATGACACTACCGATTTGTATGCGTAAGGTTTGAAGTGGTTTGACGAACCGTCCTCGGCAGTGGATGAACCCACTAAGGAAATTAATCTCGGAATAGAAGAGGACCACAGGCCCATACTTATTTCTGCTAATCTCCCTCCTCAGGTTGAAGAGGAGCTCATCAAGGTGTTGAGGGAGTACAGCGATTCTTTTGCCTGGTCCTATGAGGACATGCCGGGTCTGGACCCCGCTCTGGTCGAACATAGGCTTATTCTTAAACCGGGGGCGACACCCGTCAATCAAAAAGTGAGAATATTCCACCCGCAGATGGCCTTAAGGATAAAGGAAGAAGTTGATAAATTGCATAAGACCAGGTTTATTAGAGTTGTTTTATATCCGCAATGGGTGGCAAATATAGTCCCAGTGATGAAAAAAGATGGAAACTTTTGGATTTGTATCGATTTCAGGGACTTAAATAAGGCATGTCCGAAAGATGACTTTCCGCTTCCTCACATTGACGTATTAGTTGATAACACGGCTGGATACGAAGCCCTCTCGTTTATGGATGGTTATTCTGGATATAACCAAATCCGTCTTGCTCCCAAGGATCAAGAGAAGACCTCGTTCACTACGCCCTGGGGCACATACTGCTATGTTGTTATGCCATTTGGATTGAAGAATGCAGGTGCCACTTATCAGCGGGCAATGATGGCTATCTTCCATGACATGATGCATGTGTACTTAGAAGCTTATGTGGATGATATTCTGATAAAATCGAGGTCTCAAGAAGAACACCCCCCCATTCTAGCCAAGGTGTTGTAAAGGGCTAGGGAGTACAAATTGAAAATGAATCCAAAGAAATGCATGTTTGGAGTTGCATAAGGGAAATTGCTCGGGTTTATAGTTAGTAAATGGGGGATTCAGATAGATCCAAATAAAGCGAAGGCCGTTATGGAGATGCCGCCGCCTAAGAACATCTCAGAACTTAGAGGTTTGATTAGGCGCTTGCAATTCATTAGGAGATTCATATCTCAACACTCACAAAGATGCCGCCCATTCTATGAATTGTTAAAGGCTGGAGCTAAATTTGAGTGGAACGAACAATGTCAAAAGGCCTACAAGGATCTTAAGGTCTATCTTTCTAATCCCCCAGTTCTGCAACCACCCGTCCCTGGGAAACCCCCGATCCTATACATTTTAGTGATTGAGGACTCCCTAGGAGCTGTCCTGGCTCAGGTGAATGATGAAGGAAGGGAAAGGGTAGCATACTACCTTTCGAGGTTGTTTAATCCGGCTGAATCCAAGTATACTGCCATGGAGAAGACCTGTGCAGCACTAGTGTGGGTAGCTCAGATACTCAAACATTATTTTCTAGCCCATGAGGTTAAGCTGATCTCTAGAATGGACCCCGCTCGTTACCTGTTAGAAAAACCTGTCCTTTCTAGCCGATTAGCTCGCTGGCAGAGCTTTCTTTCCCAATTCGATATCACTTTCATTGTCCAGAAAGTAATCAAGGGATACGCCATTACTGAGCACCTTGCTCATTCCCCTATCCCTCGCACTGATTCGATCCAGGATGAGTTTCCTAATGAACACCTGGCAGTAATCACTCATCTTCCTTTTTGGTCTCTTCATTTTGACGGTGCTCTCAATTCTCAGGGCCGTGGGATCGGCACCGTTCTCCTCACTCCGGAAGGAGTGACCATCCCTATTGCTTATCAACTCTCTTTTCCTGCCACCAATAATATAGCTGAGTATGAGGCTCTCCTTGTCGGTCTGAAGCACGCCTACCTCATGGGCACGCGATACCTAAACATCATAGGAGACTCTCAATTGGTGCTGCGCCAAGTTCTGTCCACTTACCGTACCCGTGACCCTAAGCTTAAGCTCTATCAAGATTTGGTCACGCTCTTGGCTAGGCAATTTCGGAAGCTTATCTACATTCACACCCCTCGTTCTCAGAACATCCTGGCCGATGCACTTGCATCGCTCGCCTCTTCCCTTTCATTCCCCCTCAATCACGCCACTGAGACCATTGTGGTCCAGCGGTTGGATGCTCCTTCCCTTCAGGATCCCTGGTTCGACAACCTTAGGAAGTCTGTAGAAAGGAAGGCGGAGAGGGAAGATGTGAAAGAAGTTTCATTGACTGAGCTTGAGGAGATCATAGAAGAAGAAGAATTTCCATGGTATTATGAGATTGAGCAGTATTGCAGGGATGGTTCCTCTCCCGAGATGGCGAACGCCGAGCAGCGCAAGGCCATTAGAAGAGCCGCCTCCCGATACACGATTATTGCTGGAGAGTTGTATAGGCGGGCTCTTAATGGAGTTCTAATGAGATGTTTGGATGACGATGAGGCATGGAAGGTAGTAGAAGTGGCTCACTCCGTGAGTGTGGAGGGCATGTTAATGGGAAGGCGTTGGCAAAGAAGATTCTTAGGCAGGGCTATTACTGGCCAACCCTAGAAGAAGATTATTCCACCTATGTCCATAGGTGTGTCCAATGCCGGCTACATGCTGACAAGATCTACGCTCCTGCTTCTTCCCTCCATCCTCTTTCTGCTCCTTGGCCCTTCTCGATGTGGGCCTTTGATATCGTTGGACCTCTCGGTGACCCGAATTCCGCAGTCAAACAGAAGTCCTTCATTCTGACGGCTACATAATACTTCACCAAGTGGGCGGCAGCTGAAGCCTATGCAGAAATCAAAGCCACTATAGTATGCTGCTTCATCCTGAAGAATATCATCTCGCGGTTTAGAGTGCCAAGTGATATCGTCACTGACAATGGGCCTCAGTTTGTTTCTCAGGAACTTCGGGACCTCTGTAAGAAATTTAACATTTCATTGCACCATTCATCACCATACTACCCCCAAGGTAATGGCCAGGCTGAGGCCACGAACAAAACTCTTCTAAAAATCATCAAGAAAACATGTGAGTCACACAGATTTGCGGATTGGGCCGATAAACTGATAGAAGCTCTATGGGCTTATTGCACCTCCGTCCATACTCCCACGGGCCAAACTCCTTTTGCTCTCACCTATGGGATGGAGGTGGTACTCTCGTACGAGATCTTGATCCCTTCCCTAAGAGTGCAGCTAGACAAGAAACTTAATCTCAACGAGCATCGAGAGGCGTTGCTAGTCCAACTGGAACTCTTAGACGAGAAGAGGCTTAACGCGGCCAATCACGTCTCGGTTTATCAAAAGCACGTCTCACGATATTTTCAAAAGAAGGTTATTAAAAGAAAATTCCAAGTGGGTAACATGGTTTTGAAATGCAAATTTATTAGGTCAGCAGGTCCCAGGTCTAAGCTGCAACCCAACTGGAAAGGGCCGTTTGTAGTTAATGAAGTCTATACTGGTAACACATATCGTTTAGTGAACACGGAAGGTGAAGAATTGTCGAATCCGTGGAATGGGCTATATTTAAAATGTTTTTATCCATAGAGTCAAACCAGCGACAGCCCGACGGCGGGGTATGCCTTCACCTGATCACGAAAGGAGAGCCCCGGTCCAACATTTTACACACTACACGACCCCTGTGGTTCGGTTCTCTTCTTTTGCGCAACATCGTCTCTCCCTTGGCCATGCTTTGGGGAAGTGAAAATCTTTGTTTTTCTTCTCTCTCGGCTGAGAATAGGGGCAAGTGGTGAATAAGGGGGCGAGAACTGATCTAGACCCCCCGATAAAAGAGGTCTCAAATAGGGGCAATCCGTTACGACCTTATTCCGCATAATAAAAGAGCAAGAAAAAGAAAAAGAAAAGAAATAGAGAAAAGGGGCAAAAATCAAAAATCAAAGCAAAAAGCTCGCAAGCTCGAAGCTCTCAAAAGTTTGAAAGTCTCCAAAATAATGAAACTAGGCATGGCAAGAGTGGCAGTACAGTTTCCCCGCGGGACATTATGAGCCCGGTCGCATGCGTGCCTAGAGCGGATGTAGGTTCGATGACGGACACAAAGCCCCGACGCAACAGACCAAATTCTTTGAAAAAAGGGGGTGTCGTGAGAAGAACTCAAGCCCTAAAAGCCTCTATACCTATCGCCAGCTTTTCTGCTAAATCTTATTTTATTTTCCAAGGAATGGATCCCACCTCGGGTATGGCCTCGGTAGAGGCACCGTTAAGCGAAATTGGCCCTGGCCACGGGCGGTCCCTTTAGCACATGTTGGACCTGAGAGATCCCTAGTGAGATGGGAGGTTCCCCGTCATTAGGTTTAAGCTGGTTTCAAAACCCAAAAAAATCAAATATTTCAAAATCAAAAAAATCAGATAATTCAAAAACCCAAAAAAAATCAAATATTTCAAAATCCAAAATCAAATATTTCAAAACAAAAAAAATCAAATATTTCAAAATCCAAAAAAGCAAATATTTTAAAACTAAAAAATTTAAATATTTCAAATAAAAAAATCAGATATTTCAAAATCCAAAAAATCAAATATTTCAAAACCAAAAATCAAATATTTCAAAATCTGAAAAAAAATTAAATATTTCAAAACTCAAAAAAATCAAACATTCCAAAATCTAAAAAAAATATTTTATTAAAGGGTTTTTATGCTTTGCATTCATAGCATCCATTGCATTCATCATCATTTTGTTTGCCTATTTAATAAGGCTTACCCCCTTGACAAAAAATCAAGAACTTGTCATTCTCTAACTTGCTACAGGCAAGGGGTTAAGTCTAAAATAGATTTAATCTGTCTTTTTTGTTTTTATTGTGTGTGCAGGGGAAAATTGAAGCTCAAGGCTCAGCACTTCAGTCTTCACACGGATATTTGACAATCGTTCAATTAATTTCAACGGTCTTGGCCGGACCGTCCAACCATTCACACGGTTCTAAATCAACTCCGCTCAACTCCCTTCTATCAAACCCGCTGTAAATCTGATGCATGGCTTCAAGAAAGCCGTTCTAATCTCTAAGCGGTCTAAGTGTGACCGCGTAAATGCTGAAGTCATAACCCAACTCAATCACTCAAAGCAAAGCCCAAACTCAAACCAATCAAATCATCAGCTTTATTCATTCATATGTCAGACATCTCTAAGCATACGTCTTTTACATCAATACCATCATAGATCACTCAGTCCTCCGCTGGGCATCCCCACGGGGACGAATCTCTCTCAGCTCTCTAACATATGCCTAGCGCGTTGCCAGAATCTCTACAACCTCTACTGGTATGGTAAGCACCCTGCTCACCTCCTACATGATCAAGGCACTCCTGACCGCTTGCTCGTCTTCCTCTGTACCGATCCTCCTCGCCTGTAGTACGGGAAGGTGGGGTAGTGCTGGTAGAACAGTCCGGGGTAGTCCAACCTGTAGGTAGCACCGGTGCGGGCTGTACGTCGCCAGTGCGGTGTCACTCATGAGCCTCAAGTCCAAGCCCTCCTAGGTACTCTGACGGTGGTGTCGCGGAGGAAGTCCAGGCGCATCACGAACCAATCCAGGGGTAGTCTGTTGATGTGCAGTCGCCACTCGTCTCTGGTCTTCTTTTCTGCTGTCCTGCACTCTACCTATGGAGAGAACCCGAACGCGCCACCTTTGAAGAAGAGGGGGTGGCTCTCAAAGATCCTGCCAGCTGAAGTGACATCCTCCTTGCAGATGAATTTCATCCTGACACCCATCCAACACTCTAAGAATATCATAGAACCAAAGAGAGGACCTCCTAAGGCTGCTGAGGTGAGGCCCTCGTACAAGTAGGCAAGGATGGCCTTGGAGATAGAAAGACCCTGCCATAGGCCACTGATGGTGCTAAGAAGGGGAGTATCTAACACGTGGTCAACTGAAGGAAAGAGGATAGCCCCGCACAAGCAAATTGATGCGGCCTTGGCTATGGCCTCATCCCACCCACACCGGTTCCTACAATGTTCAACTACCCACTAGCTAAGAGGAATGAGATGGATCTGACGTGGGCCTATGAAAGTGTCGATGCCCCTGCTATCCGGTATGAACCCTCCCAAGATGAGCCTAGGGTCAATAGGGGCAACGGTGTGACACACTGTGTCCTCCTCTCCCACCTGGGACCTGGGTAAAGAGAAGTAGGTCTCTACCTCCTCTAGTAGGATAGTGGCCTCAAATGATGGGAATATGAATGTATGAGTCTGAGGGTGCCAGATTTCTACTAAAGCCGAGATGCTGTTCCAGTCAAGAGAAAGCTTTGGGTAGTTCTGACCTAGTACTAGGAGAGGTTGTAGGTGCCAATATCTCAGAATGGATGTCACTCCTAGGGGCAATGCACGGACCATGGGAGCCATCCACTTCAAAGTGGAATAGTGCCTAGGGCCAGGGAGAAGATGAGGTGGAAGGACGAAAGAAAGAGATAGAAAAGAAGAGCACGTAATAGAATGAAAGATTTGAACCGAAGAAACCATGATTAACTTACCTCTCTCAGAGGGCTCGAGCT
The DNA here is from genome assembly GCA_022559845.1 of Amorphophallus konjac. Classification (NCBI taxonomy): domain Eukaryota; kingdom Viridiplantae; phylum Streptophyta; class Magnoliopsida; order Alismatales; family Araceae; genus Amorphophallus; species Amorphophallus konjac. The sequence goes on along the minus strand of CM040117.1, from coordinate 77,894,433 downwards.
AAGATGTCGTGGGATCGCGGTCAACCGTTGGAGTGCTTCCCGCTCTTTTCTGGCTGGTCTAGGGCCCTCAAAAGATGCTCCCTCCATGAAACTCCCCTCTAAGGCCCTCTTCATGATGGTTTGGTGAAGAATAGCAAGGGTTTTAAGGCTTAGAAGAGGGAGGATGTGTGAATCACGAATTTAGACCCCCTTCCTACTTATAGGGCTTGGTTAGAGGCCTAGACCCCTTAGGAGTGAGTCTAGATAGGCCTAGGATGGAATAAGATAGCTTTGGATTGGGTTAAAGTTGTTTACCCTTGGTTTAGGACTCTCCAGGAGAGTCCCATTCAAATTCGCAGGGCTTCCATTTGGACGGTCTTACGATAGACCGCCTATCTCATTGAGCGGTCCGATGGGAACCGTTTACTCTGGGGTTTGAGCGGCCTGAATCAGACTGTTTTTATGATCATGCGGTTGTTTATAACCCGTTCTACTAGTTGAATGGTGGCCAGAAGACCGTTTAGTATCTCTTTTGGACAGTCTACTAAGGACCGTGTGTCTCTTTAAGCGGCCCATTGAAGACCGTTTTACTTATCTTAAGCCTTCATTCCACAGGTTGTGAACCTGTGCCACTAGTAGTCATGTCCGTCACTCATCTCACTCATTTGGCGTCACTCTTCTCACTCATTTGGCGTCCCTCTTCTCACTCATTTGGCATCTCTCTCTCTCACTCTGAGTTGGCGTCTCTCTCTAACTCCAAGTTGGTGTCTCTCACTCTTCGTCGTCTCACTCGGGGTCATGTCGTCACACCTGTAGTAACGTCTCACCCGCAGTCGTCGTCTCTCACTCGCACATGTCATCTCACTTGTGTCGAGTTAGTAGTTGTTGTTAGTATTCATTCATTCATTCATACATTCATTCATAGGAATAAACAAAATACATATCATATCACTATCATATCATATGTACAAAAGTAGAGTCGTAGTACAGAGTCAAGCTGGGCCCTCTCCCTCCCGCCTGTCACGGTCACCTCCGCCCTCGAACCTCTTCCATGGCGGGGCCATCGAAGAAGTCACCTCATCTCGTCGACGCCGCCACCGCTCATCCTCTTCATTCCTCCGGTGACCGGAGGAACCCGTCAGGTAGGTCCTGTAGGAGCCATGGGTCCCACTCGGAACTCTGCTCCTCCGTAGTCGCTGGCTCACCTCTCGGAGCACCTCCACTGTGCCCTCTAACCTGGAAACCTGGCGCTGAGCCTGCTCCGCCTCAGTCCGGTAGCGCTCCACCTCGGTAGTGTTAGTGTTGGTGTGCTACAGGCCAATTTCGGGTCGGGTAGGCCCAATAGTTATACGATCTTGTTCATTAATAAAGTGGTGTTTGAGCGTAAATATGCGAT